>OX465399.1:10833030-12042673 GCA_950005105.1 Lycophotia porphyrea
CGGTTACGTCAGTACATCATTCTGCTTCGAAAATTTGAATCGGTAATAAAAAAAAAATACAGGTATTCCATAAATTTTGACCGTGTAGACTTATTGCACTTTTGTAGGAAGCAGCTGATTTTTTTTAAATTATCGATGAAAGTTTCCGAGTAACCGTTTATGCATCGGCGTCCATTCCAGCCTGTATAAAAAAGGAATAAAATAACTTAGTCGTTCCTGACATTAATAATGACAAACCTTTTTTGTGGAAGTTTTAAATTGTCGTCTATTGGGCTTAAAATAATTGTATAATATGACCACTTTAAGTGTGCAGTTCAAGGTGGCGTTGCTTGTCAAGAAAATTTGCATCAATATGTTAAACTTGGTACATACATTTAGTTTAGTGTTTTCCCGCCTATACAGATTTGTTGGTTGAAAAATAAAGGGTGTAAACAGACTCTTAACGAAGCCGAAAGGCACTTGTTCTCCCCGTCATTGTGATAATTTTTTTGCTCTAGACCATACCTGGGAACCTTCTAGTTACGGAGATATTGGGGGTCAAAGTTCCAACTTTTTCACAAGTATTTTTTGAAATACATGTTTTTAATGTTTTTTTTTTACTTGAGTCACCTTCACGACCCCCGTGCTATTCAATCCATCCATCAGCACAGTGTTTTGAAAGCGTTTCATTGAGTCATAACATGAAACGTGATGTTTAACCAAAAAAAAAAAATCGTTTCCCAGCAATAATTTTTGCGTAAAGTTACTTAGTTTGATGTACACAACGCTTGGTTAACGGCTTCGTGAAGAGTCTGTTTACACCCTGTATATCAACATACATCAGAAATTCATTGGCTAAGCATGGTGAGAGCATTATATATATCCATAACATCTATTCACGGACCACGATCATTCATTGTAGACATTTGGCCTATGACGATGCCCAAACTAATAGTAATGAGCATTTGTATGCCCAACAATTCATTCATTAATTCCTGACAAAAATCCTTCGTAATGATATTGTGATGTCCTACAATAGTGAACAATGCATAATTATGACAAGCACAGCTTTCCATTGAATTAATTGAATTCTTCTAAATGTACCTGTGTACCTGAAGGTATCCGAATTCACACGGCGATGACTAGGACATTGTTGCGGTTGGTGACACAACCCTGCATTATTTCAATGAATCCTCTAATTCATGGACATTGGATTTAAAACCACAAGTATATGTTAGGAGAATATTAAATGCATGGTTCATCATTTTCCATATAGGGTACGATTCTGAAACTGTCATCGTCTCCGGGGTCCTAACACTCAGTCACAGTCACTACCGATATAGCAGTGATAGTCTAGTGGTGTGAACGTCGGACTACCAAGTCATAGGTCTCAAGTTCGAACCCAAAACACGCACTTCTGATTTTTCGGATTCATGTCCGTAATTGCTTCATTGAAAGAAAAACATCGTGAGGAAACCAACATGCTTGAGAGATATTTATCGACGGCATGTAAAGCCAAGTCAGAGGCCCATGGGCGGCATAAAAACTCTGACACCAGGTTAGGCACTAACCACACGATAAAGAAAAGGACTACCGACCGATACCACCGCGTTTAATTCGTCCGGCGAACCGAAAAACATGGTCGCGCTGACATAGAGCGCCTTCTGCTTTTCCAAACCTATGGATGTTATACAAATATGAATACGTTTTCAATTTTTTTTCCGAGCGATTGTTTTAAAATAGCAAAGATTTCGTCAAAATAGCAAGATTCTAAAACTCAACGACAGGCGAAAAAGTTGACTGTAAATTCCCAAGTTTCGACCACCTGTTGTTTGGATAATGAAAATTCCAATCACAATTTTCACAATTTCTAATTCATCGTTGATTATTTCCTCGAAAAATTTCCGTCATTTTGGCAAAGAATAAATTATTTTAGTTGAGGGATTCTTCTTTATAATAATGGATGTCGATGTCTAGGGTTCCGTACCCGAAAGGTAACCAAAGGGTATTTACTTAGCCTCCGCTATCCGTCCATCGTCAGTCGGTCTCATGATCCGTACCTAATAGGTAGACAGTTGAAATTTACACAGAATATGAATTCCTCTCGCCGCTTTAACAACAAATAATAAATTAAAAATTATAGGGGGCTCCCCTACTACGACGGTACGGAACTCTTCATACGCGAGTCCGTCTCGTGTAAAGTTGGTCAAATTGCTCGTTTTATTCCTCAATGACAAGCAAGTTACCATAAAGACTCTTGTTTCCAACGCCTGTGACACATACATGCAAATCACCCTCAATTACAATTTTATGTGTTAACAACTCTGTCTACAGTCTAGACATCAGTTACTAAGCTAATCTGAGGATTAACACTAAATATAATGTACGGATACATCAGACATTTATATTCCTGGCTGACTATTAAAAATAAACTCAAAGGAGGATGGTTTATTACGGTGCAATGCGCTATAATTTATTAGGGAACAGCCGTTACAGTATGACCACTCTAAGTGTGCAGTTCAAGGTGACGTCACTTGTCAAGAAAATTTGCATAGTTATGTTAAACTTAGTACATTTATTTTAGTTCTGTGTTTTCCCTCCTGCACAGATAAGTTGGTTGAGGTGTACAAGAGTGCCGTGTAGACGGCGCGTTCGTGTTCCACGCGCGCCTCAAAGAGATGTTAGCAAACAGGGCTGTTCGAAAGAGATACCGCGGCCCTGGAACACAAAGGGCAAGAAAGGAACATGGATGGGTTTTAGTTAGTACAAGTCTAACACTCCCTTCCGCTCTGCCCGGAGCGGGAGAAGTCATTTGATGATTTCCCATCCGTAAAAAAAAAAGCTGTACAAGAGTACTTATGCTATCGAAATCAAAATGTCTCCTGAAACATTGTTATTAATTTTATGTTAATGTAATTAAACAAATTTAAGCAAGGTGATCCGACAGAGAACCAGAGTTGTCGACATACTCGTAGGTCACAGAAATAAGTAGGCTGAAGTGGCAATGGGCCGGTTTTATTAGCCGTAAAACCGATGACCGTTGGGGTTCGCGTGTTCTTGAGTGGAGACCACGAATTGGCAAACGTAAGGTGGGACGCCCTCAGGCTCGGTGGAGTGACGATCTTCGCAGGGTGGCTGGTAGCAACTGGATGAGAGTTGCTGAGAATCGAGTTGAGTGGCGTGCGATTGAGGAGGCCTATGTCCAGCTGTGGACTGCTATAGGCTGACGATGATAATGATGCTGATAAAATTAAGCCTGCAATACCCGAAGCACATGGTGAATGTGTGAAACCAATAGACTGAAGCTGCAATCATCACAGCCCGCGACTTCGTTCACATGGTGAATGTGTGAAACCAATAGACTGAAGCTGCAATCATCACAGCCCGCGACTTCGTTCACATGGTGAATGTGTGAAACCAATAGACTGAAGCTGCAATCATCACAGCCCGCGACTTCGTTCACATGGTGAATGTGTGAAACCAATAGACTGAAGCTGCAATCATCACAGCCCGCGACTTCGTTCGCATGGTGTATGTGTGAAAAAAAAAGTAGCCTTTGTGCTATTTCTGAATATAAACAACATGTGCCAAATTTCATCCAGATCTGTTCAACTGTTCCGGCGTGATTGTGTAACAAACCATCCATCCATCCATCTAAACTTTTGCATTTATAATAGTCGTCAGATTACGACAATTGCATTTTATTTGTAGGTCTGGTACAAAGGTAGGCTATTTAAAGCAAAATGTTGATTATACCTGGTAAACTTAGCCGCTACCTTATCCTTAGTTACCGTACGTGTTGCGAAACACTAATATGAAGCTTGTTTGTAGTGGGAGCTAACGTAAACCATAACAGAAAACTAAGTATAATGTCTAAGTAGGTAGTTACGTCATAATGTACCATAAAGGTTTGTATAATGTTACTGGTAATTTCGTCTACCCTCGTTTATAAGTCCCTTGGGGTTCCTGAAGAATTTAATACCTTCGGTTCTACGTGTCTAGTTTTTGTTCGTATTAAGTACAAGGCTTGCTTGAACTGAAGAATGTTCAAATTGTCTCTTAGGGGTCGTCTTTTAATAACCTACTGAGTGTCTAACATGGGGAGTTGTCAGAAAAAAATCACAATGGGGGCGGGGATTTTATCACAATCATGTGTATTTTTTCGTGTGACGAAAAATGAATTCTATTGTGATGTGTAAAACATTTTTCCAATAATTAATTGAATTGAATTGTGCGACCACGTTAAAAGCCGAGAAAGCTAATTTGTGTCAAAAAAAACCTTTATAGGATCACTTTGTTGCCAGTCTGTCTGTCCGTCTGTCAAGAGCCTTCTTCTCAGGAACGAGTAGAAGTACTAAACTAAAATTTATATAAAATATTGAGTATTTGATATCTATCTAGTATTTGAGTCTACTACCCCTTTTTTTTACGGGATGTCCTGACTAAAACCTATCTATGATCCTTCCTTGCCTTTTGTGTTCCAGGGCCGTGTTATCTCTTTCGAACAGCCTGCAGCCCTGGCAGGCATCGGCCCTTGCGGGCCCCTCCCTGTTTGCTGACATCTCATTGAGGCGCTCTTGGAACACGAACGCGCCGTCTACACGGCCTGTCGTCAAAAGACGGACGGACGGCGCGCTAGCCCATTACTCACCGTCCACAGGTCCGCGTCTACGGTGGCCGGAAGCCACCACGTGACCCCCGACGCCCGAGGCGTCTCCCGCGGCGGCTGGGACGAGAGGTTCTCTCTCCCTCTCACGCTCCGCCACCTCTTTCGCTAGCATGACTGCTTCGCAAAAGGAGGTGACGGCGTCCGATTCCCTCTCGCTCCGGACCATAGATTGGACCAGGGCCGGACGCGATAGGTCGCCGCCGCCGATCACCGCTACGAGGACACGGTGGTGCTCCGCTCAAGCAGGGCAGACCTCCACCGTGTGCTCCACCGTGTCCTCTGGGCGATCCACGCAGTGGTAACACCCGGGCGTTTCCTCCCGCCCGATACGGTGCAGGAACCTCCCGAAACAACCGTGTCCGGTGAGGCCATGCGTCAGGCGGAAGGTGAGGGTGCCGTGGCGCCTCTCCAGCCACTCCTGAAAGAGGGGACTTATCGCCACTATTGTGGCGTGCCCTTTACGGGGTTGCGACAGTCGCTCTCTCCATGTCGCCAAGAGATCGCGCCGGAAGTCTGTCCGCTGTGCGACAATTTGTCGCGGCAGCGGAGTTTCCCCCGGCGTAGTGCCTCCACGCGCCACTCGTGTAGGCACGCGAGGACTATCGCCTCCAGATTCCATGGCGGCAATCCGGCAAGGAGGCTCGCCGCCTCGCCGGAGATCGTGCGGTACCCCAGGACTAGCCTTACAGCTACCACCTTCTGGGGCGGGTTCAGGTAGTGGGCGGCTCGCCGCCTCCAGGAACGCGCCCACACCGGGAGTCTACTACCCCTTAGAGCAGTGAAAAAATGAATCTTATAAGTCAACGCAATCAAAAGATATGACCGTTTATGTTGCATATATTTTGCAATTTCACAAGGGAATCAAAACCCCTATAGGTTTTGATTCCCTTGTGAAAATATTTCTTACGGCACGTGTAAAGGAAAAATCTGAAAACCGTAAATATTTAGTTTAAAAACAAAATACCTACAAATCTTATAGGAACCCTCGCTGCGCGAGTCCAACTCGTACTTGGCCGGTTTTTTTTTAAATTAAAACTGATTCTTATACTGTCTCATCCTTACTTACAGTGATGCTGAGAGGGGCGAGGAGGGGAAGCCTGAAACTTCACGACGTGTCACCAAGGGGGAGGGGGGTTATAAAAGTGGCTTAAAAAATTTTACGGGATTAAACGACGGTGGTTTTTTAATCACGTGAGACTTTATATGCCTTACACCAAAGATTTAAATCGACAGATTGATTCTCCCTTCCTTGCCAACAATTATTACGTTTAACAAAACGCCCTCCACTTCCTAGTATTAAAGGTGAGGAGAAAATTTTAATTTATTAATTTTTTTTTTTTTTTTTTTTTTTTTTATATTTTTTTTTTTATATATATATATTTTTTTTTTGGAGCCGTTCTCAGAACAGCAAATTCTCTTGGTAAAATTTTCAACCGTTCTTTCAGTCATTCTGCTCTACAGTACCACACGTTCATTCCCTACACAAATGTATGTATGTCAACTAGCTGCTCACTATTTATATCATGTTCCTATTCCTTGAAACGCGTACGGCAATAAAATGCAATGCACCCATATACATGTAAGTACAGAGGCGAACACAAATATGTATACACGCAGCAATTTTGAAAAGTGGTTTTCTCCTACTGTATAGTCACGTATTGGAGCACAGTATTTTAGAAGCCATACTATTAAATAATAGGTATAATCTTGAAAGAGAAACCGTTATTTCAAGGGAAAATCGCTTTTTAATGTTGATAAGTGTATTTGTTACTGTAAAAGCCCGAATATTAGTAAATCTTAGGTTTTACCCGTAAATTTAGGATTTACCAACACGAGTTGGTAAATGTAAGAATTTATAAAAAAGTAACGATTTTTTCGGGTTTTTACCATTAGAATTTAGTACATACTAGGTTTTACCAGTTTCGGTTGGTAAATGTTAGTTTTAGGAATAAATCAATGAGTACTAAGGCTTAATATTTTTTTTCAATTAACTATCAGTCAAAACCTTACTTATTTTATGTATCATAATATGAGAGTAATTATTAATCATTTATATTACTATTCAGTCAAATCCTTACGTATTCTTTTTTTTTTAATTTACTTTATTAATTTTTAAATACTTCTTGAATAGTAAAAAATAAAACAAATATCGGAGTGAGGTAGCGGGGGCTGGGGTGGCATTAAGAGTTAGCAAATCTTAGGATTTTCCGTAGTTCGTTTACAGTAACATATACATATTAGTGCTCGTGACTGTACGTATTCCATGCGATGCATTTGAAATTCTGACATAGCAACAGCGTGGAGTATGAAAATTGGAAATAGATATTAACTTTCTATCTGGGCCATGAGAGTTGAAACTTCAGTACCTGAAAAGGTATGTTATATTAAATTCGATCCGAAGTTCTCCGCCTTCGATCGGATGTCAATAGGAAATTGGAGCGGAATGACTGATTAGTAAATACTTTGAGCAAGTGACACATGGTTGTGTCGCTTGACGCAAGTCGCAAGGCGCAATCATCACAAACAAAGAACTAACATCAAAGTTCTCCGCGACATAAAGAAAATCCCGACAACTACCGACGAACGACCCTGGTATTAATACCTTTATCAATATGAACCTAACCTACCAATATCTCATCACCTAGGAGCCTTTTATTTTACTTACCATTATTTTATTAAATGAACTAGTATTTCTATTTACCAAATCCTCTAATATAGGTATTACTAGCTGTTTCTTACGACCTTCGTACGCGTGAAATTATTGAAAACAAAATATTACTTTCCTTTTTTAAACTGATTTTTTAAATTATATCAAGGGTTTTATTTTTTTGCACGGAAATTCACGGAATCATAATATTTTTTTTAAAATAAAAGTGGCCTAAGTCAGATCTTATAACATCAGCTATCTGCCAGTAAAAGTCCTGTCAAAATCGGTCCGCCATTTCGGAGATTTACCGGAACAGAGAGACAGACAAACTGACAACAATTTAAAAAAATGTGTTCATGTTATTTATGTACCTTAACATGAAACATGACATTCAGTAAAAAGCTGTAATTTTGAAATTAAAAACAGACAGTTCAATTTATCTATTTATCCATTTGTATAGATTAAATACAAAACAAATATAAATATATATATATATATATCTACAAAGTTAAAACTACCGAATGAAACACCTGCGGCTCACGTGTTCCCAACGTGCGCGCCCAGCGTGCAACTCTTTTAATTACTAGTTAAATATCTTATTAGACGTGTTATTTTAATATTTATTAAGTCCTTTAAATGGTTTTTAAATTAACTTCTACGTAATTAATTCGCCAACCGCGATACATCTTTGTTGTAAACTAGCTGTTACCCGCGACTTGAAAATATTACTTCTAAATTTAAATTGGTCTTTGTTAACAATTTCAAGGGCTTTAATTTTTTACACGGAACCCTAATTATTTTATGTGAAGCTACTCCGTATAACATCAGCTAACTGCCCGTAAAAGCCCTTCAAAATCGGTCCAGCCGTTTTGGAGATTTGCCGAAACAGACATACAAAAATTTAAAAAATGTTTTTTGTAATACAGTGTGTCTTCATAATTTGCACATGTCAAAATGATGAAATCTATGCTTAATTTTATCGTCGGAAAAATATTATATATAAATAAATTTAAAAAAAAAATTGTTCGTTACTGTGACCCCAGTGTAAAAAAAACGGTGTAACTTTTAAACTTAACGATCTATCGCGATGACACAAACTCCAACATAATTGGAACTAATTAGGCGTCCTCATAAAATGAAAATTGTAAAAAAAAACTCAATTGAAAATAAACATGTTTTTTGCAAAAATCTGTTGTTTTTTCATCAATTTTTACAAAAATCGTAAAATTTCTCAATAAGACGCCTCATTACCTACCTGTTTTATTACTTTAAATTATTTTTCAGCGTATTAGCTACCCAATAGTAAAAAATGCATGTTTTTAACTTATTCCCAACATTTCTTATCATCTGTCAAAGAAAGGCCAGCGCACGGCTACGCACAACAGCAACACAATTGTTTATACATGTCTTTAGAATAAATACAACATGCTGTAACATTGCAACCATTTAAAGATTTTCAATTAAAATTCTCCTAAAAATATCCCAAGCGTTTCTTCTAAAATTACTTGTGACATATAGACAGACGGATGTAGACTGCCAGTGATATATTGCCGTAAAGATGTCAAACGTAACTCCATTGGTATGGGTCCTTCATAATTTATGGCTGAATAGCTTTTGTCTGTCGCCTCTTCCGTTTTGTATCAAACGACTATATCTTTACAGAGCAATTAATAGAGGAAAAATCATAAAAATAGAGTGATTGCTCAGATAAATGTTCTTGTAGCGTTATTTTGCAATTAATCATGAAATAACCATTCCAGAATAATTGCAATCGTAAATTGTGGATGATGATAATATTCTACTAGATTATGATAATTATCGAATATTCCCACGCTCGTTAGTAGTACTTCAACTGGTAATAAAAGCAATTGTTCGAAATTTCAAAATACACATGCGAGAGTATCTCTAGCCGTCTGTCTGCTAGGTACTCAACGTCAGTGTCACTGTTAGCCTGCGTCATACCTTGTCATCTCACTGCTGGGCAAAGGTTATGACTTCCAGTTTTTTTGATTCAGAGTTAATGTGGACCAATAGTCGTTGGTTTTGCCCAGTAGGCTTTGGGTTAGAATCATCATTGTCAGCCTATAATGTTCCCACTGCTGAGACACAGGCCTCCTCTCTATTAGAGGGAATTGGCTATAATCCACCACGCGGGCCCAGTGCGGTTTGATAGATGTCATAAGGTCTTCGATATTTTGGTTTGTGGACCAATAGTCGTCGGTTTTGCCTAGTTGGTTTTGGATTAGAATATAGGATATGCATTGTCTGGGTACTACGTTCTCGTGGAATGAGTTCAGAACTTTTATTTTCCTCAATCACTACCGCCATTCATAATAATCCACTGCTTCATTAGAGACTGCGGCGAGGAAGTTCGGACCACTTTCCGACATTTATTTCATTACCAAAACTGACTTCATTACCAGGCAGATGTCGAGCAATGTGTTTTTGGAAAGGATTTCTTAGTAGCAGCCCAGAGTCTGGATTAATGCCCGGTTGATGGCAATAAGCTCGCCCCGTATAACTTTGGACTTAAATAAATATACCTAGCGAAATATCCTCGGTCTACCCCTCGAGGGATACAAGCATGATGTTATGTATGTATTTCTGTGTGCAGTCACGATTATAGAAAATCTAGTTTGTAGTTAAGAGTTCAAACCATTTAAAACGTATTTACATAAGTAATTAAATTAACATACAGGTGCAAAATCGTAACGACGTGATTAGTAAGATTTAGTAGCGCATTTTTGAAAGTCGTTCACTAAAGTCGTAGATTAGGGGACCTAAAATGGCCGCTTTAGCAGAATCAAAATAAGATAATAATATGAATAACGTTTCAATTCGTATCATGGTCACAAAGTGACAATTCATTATATTAACTGCTACTATGACCATTTGAAGTCCTTTATCGAGATTCATAATATTATTATCCTAGATCCTATTATGATTCTGCTTAAGAGGAAACATGGTAGTTATTTGATTAAACTATCGCTGTCGCTCTGCGAGCTTTATTTCGACATTGGTGCGATAAGGACCACTATAGTAAAAAGCCATAATTCGAGGCTTGGCTCTCGACTATTTCCTTCTCCAATATACGACCAATTTAAAAGATATTCCATAAACTGAATTAGAAGGACATATACTGTGTCCCTATGTTTTTCGTTTTCATTAATAGTTGTCAAAGTTGTAAACTAGGCCTCTGTTGGCAGACTATCTAAATAGGCAATTTGAGCAATTTGTAAAGGTTCTAGTGCTTATACAGATAATGAATCATCAAAAAGGTAAACATACGGACATAGAAGTGGTTAATATTTATGTAACTGTAAAAAATCATAGCATTAAAGTCATAAACCATAAGAAACCAGGCGAGAGCGTTTGTATGGAAAAAAGACCACCCACATTTCCTCTTAAGCGGCATTTTAAGCCCCCTGTTCTAGGCCGATTCATTATTATAGATTGCCATCGATGCGAGAATATGGTTGAGGCGAAGTTTGGGTGCACCATTGATTGCCTGCCCTTCGCCGAAGGCAACCATTATATATGATTATCATCTGCCTTTTTGGTAATATACTCTGAACGGCTGAACGCCTACATGAGTGGCGCGTAGAGGCACTACGCCGGGGGGAAACTCCGCTGCCGCGGCAAATTGTCGCACTGCGGACAGACTTCCGGCGCGATCTCATGGCGACATGGAGAGAGCGACTATCGCAACCCCGTGCAGGGCACGCCACAATAGTGGCGATAAGTCCCCTCTTTGAGGAGTGGCTGGAGAGGGGCCACGGCACCCTCACCTTCCGCCTGACGCAGGTCCTCACCGGACACGGTTGTTTCGGGAGGTTCCTGCACCGAATCGGGCGGGAGGAAACGCCCGGGTGTTACCACTGTGAGGGCCGCCCAGAGGATACGGTGGAGCACACGGTAGAGGTCTGCCCCGCTTGGGCGGAGCACCGCCGTGTCCTCGTAGCGGCGATCGGCGGCGGCGACCTATCGCGTCCGGCCCTGGTCCAGTCCATGGTCCGGAGCGAAAGGGAATGGGACGCCGTCACCTCCTTCTGCGAAGCAGTCATAAGAGAGAACCTCTCGTCCCAGCCGCCGCGGGAGACGCCTCGGGCGTCGGGGGTCACGTGGTGGCTTCCGGCCACCGTAGACGCGGACCTGTGGACGGAGAGTAATGGGCTAGCTCGCCGTCCGTCCGTCTTTTGACGACAGGCCGTGTTGACGGCGCGTTCGTGTTCCACGCGCGCCTCAAAGAGATGTCAGCAAATAGGGAGGGGCCCGCAAGGGCCGATGCCTGCCAGGGCTGCGGGCTGTTCGAAAGAGATACCGCGGCCCTGGAACACAAAGGGCAAGGAAGGAACATGGATGGGTTTTAGTCAGTACAAGTCTGACACTCCCTTCCGCTCTGCCCAGAGCGGGAGAAGTCATTTGATCCCATCCGTAAAAAATTTTGGTAATATACTCTGAACGGCTTCCAGTCTAACCGCATGCGGATCTCGGATGCAGCTTACAACCAGTTTTTTAACATGGAGTGACTGCCTATCTTACCTTCACTACCCAGGTACTAGATAATACGATACCGCTGGGTAAGGCTGGTATGTATGAAGATGATAATTTCAAACGCAATATTAAACACCGCTGTGCCAATTGTGTCGTTCACACGTCGGTTCATACTTAACCTTTGAGCCAAAAAAGCTTAAGCGCCATTAGCATTGATGGCGCTTACGATCATTCTTCTTTGAATTATTAAAATGCATGTATGCATGACATACAATATTCTTTACGACTGTATAAGGATTATTTGGCTCAAGCCCTGCATTCTATGCAAATAGTGAATTCTAGTATATGCATTGTAGAGCATAAATTTATACTGTGTTACCCATTGTTCTTGGGTTGCAAACTCGACTACTGAGCATGAGGTCTTGGGTTCAATTCCCATATCGGGCAAAGTGTTATTGTGTTTCCAGCTGCATCTTGAAAGACTGAAAGCCGACCCCAACATAGTTGAGAAAACGGTAGACAGATGATGACTAAACTATACCGAACTAGCTTTTGCCCGCGGCTGTGCTCCCGTTCATTTAGAATAGGACAATCAATTCAGGTTGTACTCTTCTTGTATAATAATATAATTCAATCATGATTCGAAAGACACGTCGCCATCTATTAACATAAGAACGATTTTTTTGTTTTCCTCGGGAACAGTACTTTTTACCGGGACGAAAGGTACCTTATGTCCGTTTCTGTACATCTGACAATGTATATGCAAAATTTCAGTATGGTTGGTTCAGTGGTTTAGGCGAGAAAAGGTAACAAACAAACTTACTTTCGCATTTATAATATTATATTAATACACACGAGGTTGTCGACATGTGGAATGTAAACTCGGCTATCATTGTGCCGATGTTGTAATGGCCAATGGCCTTATGGCTAAGAGCCTCGATGACCATCTTTCGAGGCTCTCCTTAGGCGGTTGGATCAAGGGCCTGATTCAGAAGGCAGCACTCCTCAATATGGCTCACATTGTGAGGAGGTTCCTGTCTCCGGAGGCCTGACCACCGGTAGCTTGGACCCTGTTCCCGACACCAGCGGACCGCTATTTTTTTTAATTTTTAAATGTTTTTATATGGCTTTTTTAAGAAATATTTAAAAATGTAAATTAAGGTGTAGATAATTAATACTAAATTAAATTAATAATAATTAATAACTAAAGTAAGGAAGTAAAGATTGGTTTTTCTCCGCAACTTCGTACGTGTGGAAAAACGTACAAAATTAAGAGCGTTTTACATTTTTTATAATACAGATAATAGGTAACTGGAACCGATCGAAAAAGTAATTTTTCACTAAGATAAAACCATAAACAGTATCGAACCAGACGGAGTCCTGAATTTTCTGCCTACCCCCAAGGGAAAAAGGCGTGAGTTTATGTTTATATGTAAACCATAAAAATGAGTCGAGATACTTATTTGTTATTTCCCTAAAGAAATTCAAGTTAGAAGAAAGATGCAAATTTTCTCACACCTGCTTTATAGGTCTACCCTTTATAGCAGAACTTTTTTTGTTATATTAATATTTTGCATAATAATGGATAGCATAAACTTCATTTCGCAGAAAATCGTTTGTTCGCAGTCACTCATTTATCATCCATTCAAAACTCATAATTTTGCAAGTCAGAATCATCTTTAGGCATCATATGCATAAGAATTAAAAAGTAGAACCCCTGCTTTATTGTCCCCAGAGCTTTTATTTCTTTAGTTCTTTGTTCGAGCTAACATCAGCCAAACTATTCAATAGATCCGCTTTATGCTTTTTAAACGAATAAAAACCTCATTCTACGGATTGAACTTCAAAGCAAATACACGAGCAAAACCTTATTTATTATCTTGTTAGAAACATACGGAAAACCTACCTACGAACAATAAAATTATCCTTTATACAGCATTCAAATCGAGACCCTTAAACAAACGCCATATTTGATTATGTTAAACCTATGAATATTAATGTCACCAATTCCAGCGAGAATAATTAAACAAATACTCGTTATATCAGAGAGAGAAGAGAGTCGCTTTCATACAAATTGGTAGGTTACGGAAAATCCATCGGTGCCAACCACGGCAGCATTAACACGTCGAATAGACGGAAACATGTTTCCTAAGTGAGACAAGACTCCTGCGAGAGTTCGATATAAATCTATCAACGAATCGAGAATTTGCTCCACAGAATACCACAAGTGTCGAGCGAATTTAGCACTTACTCGTGGCAAACAAAGTTGGGAAACTGTTGGTGAATATTTCCCGCAAGATCCTTTTATCATGAGTTCATGACTGACAGATGCTTTAGACGAAGTGAGTTTTTATCAGCGACTAGCACTTCGCCCGCGTCTTCGTCCGTCAAAAATGGTGACAGCACGGCTAATTTGCTTGATATAAATATAATTCATAGCCTGTTATTTCCTGATAATTTAGCTTTTTATTGGTGAAAAAATGGTTAAAATCGGACCAGTAGTTTCGTAGCTTATTCGGTACAAACAAACAAAATAAAAAATCCCCTTTATAATAATTATAGTATTAGTATTATAAGTGAGGTTAAGCCGCGCTTGTCTAGGTTGGTCCGTAGATGGGTGACCGCCCATTACATGCCGAGTTTCCTCAGTGCCTCGGAAAGCACGTTAAGCCGTTGGTCCTAGCTGTCATTTGTAGATCTTAGACAGTCGTTACAGGTAGTCAGTGACCTGAAAGTCTGACAACCAGTCTTACCAAAGGGTATCGTATTACCCAGTAGCAACTGGGTTGTGGAGTTTATATAGGCAGTCGCTCCATGTAAAATACTGGTTAGCCTGGAAGCCGACCCCAACATAGTTGGGAAAAGGCTAGGGAGATAATGATGATAATATAGTATTAGAAGATATAGTTAATGGCGATGGAAAAATCAAAAGGTAATTATATTTACTTACAATATGACAACTTTAAGTGTGCAGTTCAAGGTGGCGCTGCTTGTGAAGAAAAAATGCATCGTTATGTTAAACTTAGTACATTTATTTTAGTTCTGTGTTTTGCCACCTGCATAGATAAGTTAGCTAAAGTGTAAGCTACCAAAACGCTGATGTCAATCCTGTTGAGTCGTTGTAAATTTGTTTTTTAAAACGATAGTCGAGGAGGCACGTGAAAAGAGCACGTGGAAGGAATTGGGGGAGGCCTTTGCCCAGCATTGGGACAGTACAGGCTGTTGAAAAAAAAATAAAAAAACAAAAAACGATTGTCAATTATTATTTAAGCCAGCTATAATGGGTACATCCCGTTTGGTAATTTTCCCGATTCACCAACTAAACAAAAGACATGCAAAATAAGTGCCAAGTGCCCTTTCGTATCTAATTTAATATTCATACCCCTTTCGTCAACCTTACATTTCAACTGTTTTTTGTACAATATAGTCAGCTTCCAAAGTTACAGCAACACTCCTTGTTCATTAAATCTCCCTGTTGGATAAAATAAGGTGTGTCAGTTTTAGTAATTTTCCTAAAGATGCCCGATCCGATTCAACATTAATACACCTGAGCCTGGCCTGACGCCAGATTTCAAGTTAAAATCTCGTGCTACAAGGCTTATTTTCCTCTGAAACAATAAATAACATTCAAACAATTTATTCATAAAATTTAAATACCGAAAATTGATAGCAATTAACGACGAATCTCTGAAAATCCGAAGAATAATAACCCAAGACAAATGAGATTTACTTAATGAGATTTCCGAAGTATTTTCTGTGGAATAAATCTTTATAGCTCCATAAACTGTTTTGTTCATGATACTAAGATTTGTAAAGTACTTACTCCATTTTTTCAGGTAGGCACGACTGCTGAGTATGAAGTACTGGGTTCGATGTCCAGGTCGGGCAGTGTTTATGTTTTTTTTCATTACGATTTTTTCAGTAGCAGCCACGGTTTCTGGAGTCGTGCCCGGTTGATGGCAATAGGAGTGACTAAAACTCTAAGGGGAAAGCATTTATTAGACCTTGTCCATCATTCCCTGACACCTGCACTCAAGACGATACTATCATTATTTGATTTTATTTGTTCAGAATGAACTACTTTACTTTATATTATCTCTATCATAAATGCAGAAGAAAATATTTTCGCATCATTATTTCCATCACTATTCTTCTTCTTCCATACTTCTGTATTATTCGACATCTCAGCAGTCACCTCCTTTCTAGCCATATCATCATTCACACAGTCCACCCATCGTTTCTTTGGTCTTCCTCTGCTCTTATCGTCATCCACATTCATACTCAAAACTTTCCTCACGACATTTTCTTCTAAATAAGAAAATATTACCTAAACATCTGTCTAAATTAATTTGTTTGTCTGTCTTAATTATGTTTGTTTTATTGTTAATTTTTTTTTTTTTTGTCCTATGCGGGCTAATAAAAGCTTTTCTTTCTTTAATGCTAGACTAAGATCTCGTCAACCATAAACAAGGATTGTACGTATTTTTAACCAAGGACGAAAAACAGTAACATTTTATTCAGCATTTGATCTGGCTGTCAACAGTCCCTTTATAGTGTAACTGTTTGTTTATGCGTCAATCAAGATTCGGTTTTGACCATTGCATGCTCATTTTATCATGATTCATGAGAGTAAACTAAAACATTTAACTGAACTAAAACCGGGCCAGTACGTGTCGGATATCTAGATGAACGGACCAACAGAAAAAGACGGTCTGATACATGACAAAATTAAGGTCCTCTTTATCTTATCCCGTTTCTCCCTTTCGAATTCAATCAAAACTTAATTAATTATGTTTGTATAAGTGAATAATTAGAACGAACACTTAAGTCTACTTTACAGTCGGCAGTATCGCATAATCGTTTGTCGCACTTGGATAGTTTCAAACTACTGTAATAATGCACCAACGTACTGCACTTATACCGTAGTGCCGCACTAGTGTAATAAAACTCCTTGGGTAGATAACAATATTATTTAATTATTCCTTTTCAGCAATCTATTACAATTATGAACTACAAATAATCCAACAGCTACAATAATTATACTAAAATATCCATCAGGTAACTTCCGTACGTCCGAGCCGTAGCTCGCACCAAAACCAAGTGAACGAATCGTTTGCCGGAACGTCGAGCCTTCTTTTCCCACCAACCGTCACCGCTTGGTGTTGCCACATAAAATTAACTCTCAATAATCGATATGTCACTTTAGTCGATTTTTAAACTATAGATAAATTAACCTAACAGTAGTGTCGAACTATAACTGTCGCGCAATCGTCAGTCACACTAGCGCGATGTCGATCTTCAGTGTATTGCACAAGCGTGCTTTCGAACTATGGTGAGTCGCAGTACAGTTTTGTCGCATAAGCGTTAATCGCACATCCATTTGTCGAGCTCACGTAGTACACTGAGGCTTCTCTACTTGGAAAATCAGTTTTGATTATCAAATTAATCCCTCCAGGATTTCACAGGCGAAGAGCTCGTGGCTAAGTAATAACAGCCGCTCCGTTCGATCTTTAGGTTAAGCCTGCATCCGGTTTGACAGGAAGCCGACCCTAACATAGTTGGGAAAAGGCTTGAGTATCTACTTCATTTGCACTAGCGCAAAGTTGGTGGATTCTAACTAGTATTAGACAATCGATATGTTAATACTATACGAAAACCTGCCCTGTAGTCAAAATAAAGGGTGTAAAAAGACTCTTAACGAAACCGAAAAGCACTTGTTCTCCCTGTCATTGCGATATTTTTTTTTGTTCTTAACCATACCTGGGAACTTTCTAGTTACGGAGATATTGGGGGTCAAAGTTCCAACTTTTTCACAAGTTTTTTTTTTTTTAATACTCCTTCACAACCCCTTTACTATTCAATCCATCATCAGCAAAATGTTTTGAATGCGTTACATTGAGCCGTAAAACGTGATTTTTCACCCCAAAAAATAAAGTCATTTCCCATCAATAATTTTTGCGTAAAGTTACTTAGTTTGATGTACAGAATGCTTGGTTGACGGCTTCCTGAAGAGTCCGTTTACGCCCTGTATATATTACCGCACTCAGTGACGGTCGACCACTTATCTTATAACTCAGGGCATAAGAGCGAGAAGTGGTCGACCTTCAGTGAGCGTATTAGTACCTACAAGGACAGAACTGACTGGCCTCGCACTTAAGTTGGACCACGGCTGAAATTAGTTCGACAACCAAAACCTCAGTTTGCAAAAGGTCACCCCTATCGAAAAGTAGGTAACAAAACTGCGGTCGCGATTCAGTTTGCAAACACAAACTCGATTTGCGCAACAACTTCAAACAATTTCATAACTGTTTCAATACTTGCACTAATCGTTTTGAATTAACTCAATTCTATGCTAGGCTACATAAAAAAGTTGCACAAAAAAGCGATAGATAACAAAGCTGTTGTTCATAAATATACATGATCTAATACATTATTAACAAACTAAAGACCTCAAATAATAATGAAAATATATATAATTATGTACATAAACAAAAAGAATCCGTCAAAAATTCGTCCGCAACGCAGTCAACGGGAAAATTGCCCAAAAGGATGGCAACAATGCCACGTTGGATGGCAAAGAAGTACTGCGCTCCTTGTGGGGCTCCACATCGCTATCAATGTGGCAAAGCAGTCGACTGCTGCGGACACCATGGCCTTTCAAGCAGAAAGAATGCAGGTCGGAGAGCACAGCACGCCAGCATTAATGACATGATGCGTGGTGACAGTTGTTTTAGAACCCAACGGCTTGTAGGTGCTGAAAATTGAAAAACTCAAACGGTGCAAATACAATAAGTTAATTGGTGATTATGTTATTGAGCCGTTTGCGTTGAAATACTGGGGCCACGGGGTCCGAGTGCCTACCTAGTATTTCGGGACATCACCAAACATTCGGTCGACTCTTCTCGTGACCAGGCTGGCCTATTTACTAAGTAAGCTAGTTTTATTTTATGTGGAAATAACCTAAATGGGACAAAAGAAGAAAAATTAAATAGACGGTACCTAACTTCTATTTTCATGGACAACTGTACCTAACAACAAACATGATTTAGATAATTTGCTACTGTTGTAAAATAATTTGACATCATAAATTTCGGACAAAACTACCAATTACCTCGGTAGCGAGTCAAGCCAAGTTCAAGCTAACAGAACTGGCGAGCAGCATCGTGTGTAATATTACACGAACCATTTGGAGCCACTTTTGACCGCCTCATAACTCAAAAACTATTTCACATAAACATGTCAAAGGCTTATTTATTCATTATTAAGTTCAATATTATGATATATGCTTTGGTTGTTGACTTCAACGACGAAAGAAGTGAGATCTAAATGGTTGGCACCCATTTAGATCTCACTAATTTATTTATTTTAATTATCGTGCTGTGCTCTCCGACCTGCATTCTTTCTGCTTGAAAGGCCATGGTGTCCGCAGCAGTCGACTGCTTTGCCACATTGATAGCGATGTGGAGCCCCACAAGAAGCGTAGTACTTCTTTGCCATCCAACGTGGCATTGCTGCCATCCTTTTGGGCAATTTTCCAGTTAACTGCGTTGCGGACGAATTTTTGACGGATTCTTTTTGTTTACGTACATAATTATATATATTTTCATTATTATTTGAGGTCTTTAGTTATTTATTGAGACTTATTGTATTCTTCCGAATATTGGCTTGCTGGTAGAAACTGGCCATCGAACATAGGGCTCTTCCATGACTGTTTAAGTAGGTACTTAATAATAATTCGTATATGAGAGCTGACGACAAAAGAAGTGAGATCTAAATGGGTGCCAACCATTTAGATCTCACTTCTTTCATCGTTGAAGTCAACAACCAAAGCATATATCATAATATTGAACTTGGCTCTCTTTTCACATTTATGTTTTTGATGGGTAATTCATTACAAAAATTACTAAAACAAACACATAAAGCATCTATTTAACTAGCATCAGTCGTCCGATATTTAAAATTATGCGCTGGCGCCGGCGCGGTGTGGAAATAGTTAAATAATTCAACGGATGGTGGCGCCACCATATCTAAATATTGGCACCCGGCCTAAAAAACTATTATGTTTGGTAGGCATGCCATATGACACCAAATGTGGTGAGATTGGATGTCGTTCTGCTAATAATAAGTAATGAGAAATAGTGTCACTAGCGTTACTACTTAGGCTTAGCATAATCAGCATATAGTATTCCCACTGCCGGGACACACGGCTTCCTCTCTATGAGAGGGAATGGTCTATACTTATAATCCACCACACGGGCCCAATGCGGGTTGGTACATGTCACATGTCTTTGAATTTTTGGTTCTAGGACATGCCAGTTTCCTCACGATGTTTTCCTTCACCGTTTTTTGAGAGCAGTGGTGATGAAATAAATTACACAAAGTAATGCGCCTGCCTGGGTTCGAACGCACGACTTACTGTTCGAAACTCGGGGCCGCCACCACTGGGCCATCGCTGCTCTCTTCAGCACTTTACTAATAGTTTCACTGAAGTAGACACAATAACTAAACAATCGCCCTGAAACATATGTGCTAAAGGGTTGAGCCTCTTTTTTGATATTAGAAGTGGGATAAATCAATTTACCCAGAATCGCACCCGTAAGTCGTACACAGAGCTCATCACACCACCATCATCATCATCACCATTCACATCAGCGAACTTTAGGGAGGTTCAAATGATGCATAGGCAAAACATAAAAAAGCTTAGAGACTCGAAAGGTTTACTTATGCAGGTATCCAGCGCTAATTGCCAAGCTTTTATGCTTTATTCGATTCCTAGGTCGCGCCAAGTGATAATGAGTTTTGTCGGTAACAGCCCGGAATCTGGGTGGCCCCTTTGGTAGGAAAAGGCTCGCCTCTTAGGGGACTTAAACATAATAGGCCAAATGTGGGTGAACTATGGATACCGACCCCTCTGCCGAACACTTCAGGGAATACAGTTGTGATGTTATGTAAACTGTAATGAATGATTTAAACTCACAATTTCATGCATGACCAAAGTTCGCGAAATTATGTTAAAGAAGCATATTTTTACATAATTTTATTTAACTTGCAACATTTGCTTGTTTAGGTCAAATCTTGCAACTGATTTTTAAAACAGTTATATTCGGAAATGAAATTTCGGATACACGTTTAGTTTAGATGACAATGCATGGTTAGCTAGATAACGTCATTCTAAATCCAATATGGCGGACTCCCTAAGATGGCAGTGTACATATTTTTTCACCCCCATGATATGGGTAGCAATTAAAAGTTGTTTGAAAGACGTCACAGCTATATTTATAAGCTTGTTTTAAAAACTGTTTTTTTTTTATTGTAAGCTCGTTAGAATTTACTAAACAATATTGGTAAACCTTCAAGTACAACTAATTCAATTTACCCCGTCACTTGATCAAAGTCGTTGCCAGTCAAATTTCATTTTTGCTCTTAAATACAGTTAAAAAACCTTGCTCAAAGCTTTCCCAGACATATTGCTATTAAAACCCATTAAGTTGTCCTTTGTGGAAGACTGAACACCGTCGTAAAATAAAAAGATAGAAGCAATATCAAACAGAAATGTGATATTGTAAGGTCGTCAAATGCAGTCTAGAAGATGCTGTCTGAAAAGTTACACAAACAACAATTTTCAATATAAAATGTTGAAGACAGCTTTAGTTTTGTGCCCTGTGGAATTTTACCGCCGGCAAAATTACGAGATTTCATCTCTAATATTTTAAACCCACACAATTATTATAAAAAATCTTTTTGTCGTCATTTTGAATAACGTAATTCTCGTGCTCTTAGCACAATTTATTTGGGGTCGGCGTAGCATGTCTAATGGAAGAAGACATACAAATTAAAAAAAAAAAAAATTGTTTGGTCCTGTCAAATTAACCAGTGCCTGACACAAGTTTAGACGTGATTAAAAAGTTGACTACTAAAATTACATCAAATTACGTCAGGTGTTGACTAATTTGACAGGACTAAACTAATATTTATCTTCTGTCCTTTTCATAATGAAATAGAAAGAAAAAGATGCACTCAACTTAAATTTAGTTTCGTTTGTGAACAAGGGAACCGGCACTAATGTGTGTTTTATTTTCGAAAATAGAATGTAGCGAGCTATTACAACATAAATGAGGTGTAGCTCTGACAGGATATGTTTCCTGCCAGTTAAAACAATGGACACCGGCATTCTTATTTATGTATTTTATTTTTGGATTAATAATGAAAGTACTTTAGCGCCGTGTAATAGGGAAACTGGAATTTAAATTATAATATAATTTAAACATGGATGCATCCTGTTTTTACAGTATAATCGGTACTAAGAACAAAATATGAATCCTCGATTCCTCTATGCAGTAGCTATTGTTTAAAAACCATATAAATAATAAAATCGTACCCCTTAGGTGTTACCGTGATCTAAGAATTACGATGTCAAGTTAATAGACACGAGGTAGGTAGGTATTGAGTATAAAGAAGCTCGTGGCTAAATAATAACAGCCGCTCGGGTCAATCATTACGTTAATTCGAGCTTGCTTAGGTTCGTCCGTGGATGGGTGACCACGCATTCCATACCGAGTTTCCTCCGTGCCTCGGAAAGCACGTTAGGCCGTTGGTCCCGGCTGTAATTTGTAGATATTTGACAGTAGTTACACTGATCCGGAAGTCTGACAGCCAGTCTTACCAAGGGGTATCGTACTTATTACCCAGTAATAACTGGGTTGTGGAAGTCAGATAGGCAGTCGCTCCGTGTTAAATACTGGTTTTCAGCCTTTAGACTGGAAGCCGACCCCAACATAGTTGGGAAAACGCTAGGCAGATGATGAGGTAGAGAGGTGAGATGGTGAGTAGGTATATTGAATCTGCATATTGGTTCATTAACTATAGTACCTAATTGTATTCACAATGCCAGGTGATTAGATTATACGGCTCAATAGCGGAATGAATACAGCTATTGATCATTCCGCATACATACCTTATTGGCTTTCAATATGAATGAAGCTCACTATCGAAGATATTGATCCTATTGCTAAAGGCCCAATTAGAAATTTCCATAAAACTGGCTGGATCAGTCTCCCTTTAGAAACTGAACTCTGAGTACTTCGTTTTTTTTTAAATGACTTACCACAGGATTGATAAAAAAAGTTGCTTTTATGACAATTCAGCACTGTTTTATTTTTCTATGTGGTTTCTATGTTGGTTTCACTTTGACTCTCAGAGGCAATAGAACGAGCGCACCGATTGTTTTATCGTAAGCAGAATGCCCTATATCTACACTACCATATTGGTCAATATACTATAATATACATAGCTACATCCATATCAGAATATTACAGCGCTGTGACTTTTCTTTGTATATATACGTACATAAACCCACGCCTTTTCCTTTTTCCCACGGAGGAATAGACATGAAAAAAATCTTAAAAGTAAATATTATATTAGGTATATGAAACAAGTATTTTCAATTTCAAATTCGTTCGAGTTTACTTTCCATTTACACCGTGAGCTTGTGCTAGTAGCCTTTTACTACAAATAATCTTTTACACACACACTCGGTGCACTCGTTTTATTGCACAACTCACTCAGCTTTCCATCAGGCGAGATCGAGGTCAAGAGCGAACACATTAATTAAAAAAACACTCAATAAAACCAAGGAATCTCGTTTCTCGTATCCCACAATAAACTTTACCGTTAGGAAGACCTTCAAATCTTAATTAAAGAAACCGAATGAAGAACTAAAGACAATGTGTAGATTGGCGATTTGGATTCTAGATAAGAAGACCCTAGCACGAACGCGTGACGTCAACGTCAGCCGTCAGGTAAATTCGATCGATTTTTAATTTGAAAATAGAACTACAATTTAATATTCTGGATTATTTGCGACCAGCACCGTAAACTATCCACCAGATATAGAGCAGCCTGGTTCTTTTGGCTAACCCCAATTACATTGTCATAAGGGCGCTGTTAGTGATCATTTTGTGAGATTGTCGCTGGAAATTCTATTGCAAAAAAAGACAATAGCGTTACTCCTATGGCCATCACTATGGCGGCCGCGGGTGTCCCCATTGATAGGGAGTACGAGACGATGGTTTTTATTTTTCCCTATTACATTGCACTATTGATGGGGCAGGACAGCGAAAAGTCGGTAATTTAATTCCCGTTGTCCCCACCATAAGAGCCATAAAGCACTAGTATGAATTGTTAAAACGAAGTTAATATTATGTGCGAAACGAGTACCTACATAATATCACTTGTAATTTTCAAATCGTTCGATTTTGCGTAGTTGCACGTTCAGGCGAGGCCCACAAGATACTTCGCAAGTCGGTAAAGCGAGATCGCAAGTTAGGAAATTCTCGGATAATCCGTTACTAATCCAATCTTGATTTTCCGAAGCGCTTTTTGCGCTGCATTCCTACGTAAGGTGTTTGCTGAGATTTCTTCTTTGTTCTAATGGGTTTAGGTATGTTGCTCAATTTTCTGTCATCAAAAAAGTCTGATTGTAGGTGCGTTTTATTACTGTAGTTTTTCCACTTGAAATTGACCATCATATGTTTGTAAAATGCATTATATGTCTTATTCCGAGAGAGATTTGGCTAACCTACTTTTTTTTCAGAATTCATAAGAACATGGTCATGATACATACATACACTCACGCGATTTTCCTTTAGGGTTAGGCAGAAGCTATCGTCCTTCTATATCAGATATGAAACCAAATACTTCATATTTTCCTTTTATATATATGATTTTATGAAGTTCATAATTATTTGAAAGGTCTGAAAGCAAACCAGTTAAAATTAGTTTTATGTCTAGCTACTAGACACGAAACTCGAGCATAAGAGCACCAATTAAAACTCAAAACGGATTGTGGCTACGTATTTTCACAGAGTACAAAGGATTTTAATGAAAACATTATTCAAGAGTTCCAGACAAAACTAACAAAAGAATGTGATTTAGGCCTATTTCAGAGCGAATCCTCGAGAGAATCGCTTATAACCAACGCCGGCCGCGCTTTTTGATATTTTTAGACTTCTACACAAGGCGACACATCAAGCTATACTTATCCAGTATAACCTGACCTCGTTTTGTTTGAGCTTCCCGTACAATGAGAGTTCAGCTTAATTTGGTTTTTATACATTCATTGGTCGTCTTGCGTATGATAGCGTTCGCCATTAATCGTTTGCCGGCCGACGCGCCGCGCGTCGGGCCACGCACGACCGTCGAAAGTTGGGTAGGCGGATGGCTTGCCGGCCATTAAAGGCTTAGGAAGCGTTCAGAGCTAGACGTGTGCCAGCCGCGCATACACTCAGCCCTAGATCTATATACCATACTTAGCTCTGAACTCCGTTTGAACGTCGGTGGAGCGTGTCAACCAGTGCATGTTGATCAGTGTACGCTATCATACAAGTCTTTGAACTTATATACCTATACTTGCGGCCAGGGCCGGTTGCGTGCCTCGCTCTTAACTTCGTGCTGCGTGACAACCATTTTAGAGTTTCTACTCTAAAGATTCGGCCAAACCTGGACGTACGACGTACAAATCGCTGGCGTGGCACCAGACATCGAACTTTGTCACAATCATCATCATCATCTTCTTGCCCTTGTCCCATATTACTTGCATTACCCCAAGCTCAGCATGTTTTTTCCTTCCTTTCGCTCCTGTCAGCTATGTAGCTATGTATGTAGCGTCACTCTATGTTTTACTGGTATATCTGTTGGATTCCAGTGTTCAAGCTAAGCCTATTGGATTTTACACCAACTTGTTTCTACAAATATTTG
The DNA here is from genome assembly GCA_950005105.1 of Lycophotia porphyrea. Classification (NCBI taxonomy): domain Eukaryota; kingdom Metazoa; phylum Arthropoda; class Insecta; order Lepidoptera; family Noctuidae; genus Lycophotia; species Lycophotia porphyrea. Next base: position 10,858,575 of record OX465399.1, read on the forward strand.
ATAATTTGGAGTTTACCGCACGATCATGTAGACCTTGACCAAATATACAGCACATAAAACAAAACAAATATTCTCATTTTCTTTTTAGAATGCAACCGGTCCGCATAAGTATTCTTTTATACCCTAACAAATTAATCTTGCCACAAAACATTTACTGCAACAAACATAAATATGAGTTAACAAAAGAGTTTCACAGAGAAAGTTAATGAACCCCCCCCCCCCCCTTGCTGCTACGAGCTACGAAGTCCTTTACTGAAAATTCCTAATTAAATAAATGTTCTTTTTTTTCTGAAACAAAGTCTGTGCACTCTACTCGGATGATACACGTTCTTAAAAGAAATATAAAAGTATTTTTTGTATTTCCAAGTGAGTTGATAACTAACTGTGCCCGCGGCTTCGCTCACGTGACCGTGTATTCTTTTGCAATTATAAGGGAAGGGAACATTACGATAAGGACTCGTGAAGTTGTAGTGCATTCCTAACATACTCGACAACATAACTAACTGTCAGCTATCTGGATTCTAGTTAAAAATGTTTTGAAAGTCCGGAAAAAGTTGGTTATTTTTAGGAGTTTTCATTTAGCAATCTAATGAAACTTTGCCGGTTCCATTTTCTGAAAAGTTCTCAGATTTAAACTAATATATTATACATCTAACCATCAATGCAAGAGTGAAAAGGTATATCCTGGGCTCGCCAGGTCTCAGTACACCTTATCTATCGATTTTCATCAGACAAGACCGTGATTAAAAGCGTCCAAGTCGTCCAAGTCCAAGTAATAAAAAATAACTTTTGAAAATAACATAACATCAAGCCTGTAATCCCCGAAGGGTTAGGCGGAGGTGTACCTAATAATACACCCACATTTCGCCAGTTATGTTTAAGTCCCATGTAATAGGGGGCGAGCCTATTGCCATCAACCGGGCACAAATCCAGACTCCGTGGCTGCTACTAAGAAATTCCTGATGGAAAAACCTATTAACACTTTGCCCGACCTGTGAATCGAACCCAGGACCTCATGATCAGCAGTCGCGCTTGAGACCACTTTTGAAAATTAATTAATAATATATACTTTTATGGTTTCCCTATTTTCATGCAAAGTCGGAGGAAGTAATTACACGGTCCTGAATACTGACGCTTACTGGGATTCTTGTTAAATATTATCTTAATTGTAATTCCCCCAAAGGGACGTTCATATATTTTGCTGTCTTTCTCGTTGGATTTTTTTTTGAGCAAAATCGTGTTTGTATTGGGTTTTTCCATTAAGAATTCCTCAGTAGCAGCCACGGAATATACATAGATTTCTGCCTGGTTGATAGTACTAAACTAAGCTGTGAAAACAAAACATAACTGGCGAAATGTGGGTGTACGTAGTTTTAGATACACCTCTGCCTTACCCTTCTGGGAAGCGTGATGCTATGGTATGACTTTTTTTTCTTAGCCTATTTTGACCCACTGCTAGGTAGAGGCCTTCCCCATATGACATAATACGAATTTCTCCTGAGTAAAAAAAATTGATTCTATTTAGTCCGTCAGTTAGATTATCGAAAAAAATTGGATACGTATTTTTGTTTTATCAAATCTATAAAAACTGACGAAGATAAAACGCATCAAAGATCATGAGTGGGGCTTGTGACGTTATTAGCCGGTAAAAGTGTACTGGCATAGTGACGTCACAGTGTTTACGTGAAAAAAGAAAAAATATGTGTCCAATATTTTTTGGAAGTCTATCTAACAGACTAATTAGATTTTTTTGGGAAAAATACCCTATTACGGGATTTTTTTACTTTAATGGCAAATGTAATAGCGAAACTGACAGAGTTAGTAAATTATTAGTACATCGTTAATAAGCTTTCACTATACAAATCATTCATTTATACATACATATTTTGCCATTTCCTTCCACACATAGAATACCTGTGATTTGATAACTATAAACCGGGACTCCATCCGGCGAAGTTGTTAGAATCAACAAGGGAAATGGATTTCTAATAGTTTCCGTTTGTCGGAGTCCTTGAAGGGCCAATATATCACGACACGACACACCACACGAGAAAGGTGTGATCATATTTACCACTCGCTCGCTCCATGGGACCAACATTATAATCTCGAGATATAAACCGACTAAGTGCGAGTCGGTCTCACGCATGAAGGGTTCTGTACCATCGTAGTTGGGGAACCCCCTTTAATTTTTAATGTATTTTTTGTTATAGCGGCAACTGAAATACACATTCTGTGAAAATTTCAACTGCTGACAGACAGACGGACGGACGGACGGACAGCGGAGGCTTAGTAATTAGGGTCCCGTTGGTTACCCTTCGGGTATGGAACCCTAAGCATCAGCTATTGAAATTTTGTTGTGAGACAGCTGAGTGTTTATTCGTGATTACGGTGAAACCCCATGGAGAAAGTTATTCAGTTTTATGGTTTATACCATAGAATTTTTTATATAAGCTAGGCACAGGTGAAGCTAATAAAACCGAGTTCGATAAATGTCCCACGGAAACATACTATCGGGATAAAAAGTATACTATGTGTTAATCCGGGTTATAAACTATATGTGTTCCAAATTTCATTCCAATCCGTTCAGTAGTTGTGTGTGAAAGAGTAACAAACACCCATACATACAAATATTAGTGAGGCAAGTAAGGATAATGATTAAGGTTTCCCATAGCCTAAAACGTAGATATGTATTTTTATTTTCACATAGGCACCGAGTGACGAACCCCGTTGACATTTCAATAGACTATTTTTGTAAAAGATGGGGAGTCGTGATCGATGAACGGGTTAGTTCATGCATGAAAAGCGCCTATAAACGTGTAAATGTAACGAAAAAAGGTTTCACATCTTCGATTTTATGTCTCTCGTGACCACGGATTCATATTTCTACTAGCTTTTGTTCGCAGCTTCGCTTGTGTTTACTAACGTACTACTATCGGGTCGACTGCCTCGTTGGTCGAGTGGTCGCAAGCGCGATTGCTGAGCATGAGGTCCTGGGTTCGATTCTCAGGTTGGGCAAAATTGCTATTGGGTTTTTCCATCAGGAATTTCTCAGTAGCAGCTACGGATTCTGAATTTGTGCCCGGTTGATGGTAAAAGGTTCGCCCCACATGGGACTTAAATATAACTGGCGAAATGTGGGTGTGCTATTAGGTACACCTCTGCCTAACCCTACGGGGATTATAGGCGTGATGTTATGTTATGTCACTATCGGGTAATTTCGGGACGAAACGTATCCGATATTCTGGTGGCTACGTGATTACTGACGAAAGCAAGGTCTGACTGCACAGGTCAGACCTTGCTTTCGTTCTGTCTTGTCTGAGATGGTCTTTTGAGGAAAAACCACACAAAAAATGTGTGGTTTTTCCTCAAAAGACCATCTCAGACAAGACAGAATGGTCATCATAAGACTTGTCTAAGATTATGCCTGGATTTAAAAGAGACCGTGACCACTGACTTTCTCTCGGTTTCTTCTCAAAGAAGTGGTATAGGAAACCTCAATCCTATCTACTTTTGAAACGTCTTTTATTTTTGAGCTGACGCGCGTGCCTGCAAGCAAAATTGAGCTTAGTGGTGATCAGGCGGGGAAGTGTCCTCGATTGTACGTCCTCCAACTTGATTTACATACAGGGTGGGTGGAAGGACGCTAAAACGGTTTCCACGTGTTCAGTTCATCATTCTGAAGATCCACATAAAATTTTTTCATCGGTTATTAAATATAAAAAAGGCGGTTTCTTACAAAACTGCAGAACCTACACGGTGCACATGTATGACGGGCACACAATATAGATTGCCATCGACACGCTAAGAAGAATGGTGCATGAGGGGTTCAGAATAATGTACAGAATACGTAGGTGTGCACCCACACGCATTAAAGCGTTTGTGTCCCATCGACCTTGTATAAAAGAAATAAAATGTGAATACTATTAATGAATAGGGCCTCGGTCTAGGATTCATTAATCATATTCACTAAATAAATCACCTAATGAATAGGCGATCGAATTATCTTCTATATGCGTTTCAAAATATTTTAATTGAGTAATCCTCTTTACGTCGTATTAATGAATATTTTACAACCACTGGAAATAAATGAGACTGTATATTTTCGCTTAAATGCAAGATCTGGGATTTTTCCAAATATCATCAATTAAAGTTTGCCAAAGTATTAAAACTTTGAACGTATTTTTTTTTTTAATTAATCCGCCTCGAAATGTCTCTCAAAAACAACTTTCTTAAAGTAATTATACAAGTTTCATCAGAATTTGATCTCATTGATTAATTTTATATACTTTGATGTCGACAGCTTTCCTTGTTTTCATTTTAACTAAAAATAGCCAGATGTCTTGGGAAATCACATCAGTAATTTTGGCTTAAGCTTAGTTTCATGTAACTACTTGTTAATTATTAAGATCGTTTTACTCTGTGAGCTGTTAGACTGAACTTTTTATTATTCTTATATTTTTCTTTATTATTCCCTTTATTTATTTTTAAACATATTAATTACATTTATAAATATAAAACAATATAAAAAAAAACATTTGAAATTATAAAAAATAGTAGCCCACCAGCATTGGGAACAGGGTCCGAGCTACCGGTGGTCGGGGCTCTTGAGAGAGGAACCTCCTGACAATACGCGCCGTGTCCAGAAGTACTGCTTTCTGAAGCAAGCCCTTGATCCAGCTGCCAAGCGAGAGCCTCCTCAGATGTTGGTCGAGGGAGGCTATTGGCTATTGAGCCATTGGCTAACACGACTATAGGCATAATGACTGCTGTACTCACATCCCACATGTCGACAACCTTGCGAGCCAGATCTAGATACTGGAACTTACTATTTCTTTATTCATATTTTTTCCGTTTTTTTTTTTTTTTTTTTTAGTTAAAAGTTACTTTTTTTTTATCAAGCTTCTAATTCAGTAACAGATTGGTCAGTTACACTAACTTTATTGCAGCGACCACGAAGATGATCATGATTTTGTCAGTGACACTCTCTGTCAATCCGACACGACCAGAGAGAGATCAAGCGTCGATCACTCCGCCAAATACCAAACTCCTGCTGCTACTGAGAAATTCCTAATAGAAAAACCCTTTTCGTCCCAATCGAATTCAAGACCTCACGCTCAGCAGCCGTGCTTGCCACCACGAGACCAACGGGACGGTTATCTATACATCTATATCTATACTATAGTACATACTACATACTACAAATAAATAAAATTGAAATGTCTGTTTTTAATATCAAAATAACAGCTTTTTAATGAATGCATATGAAACTATATACGGCACTTATAACAAAAACACATTTTTTTCTATTTTTGTGTGTCTGTCTGTTTGTTCCGGCTAATCTCCGAAACGGCTGGACCGATTTTGACAGGACTTTTACTGACAGATAGCTGATGTTATAAGGTCTAACATAGGCTACTTTTATTTTAGATAAATAATTAGGGTTCTAAAGTAATAAAACCCTTGAAATTAGTTAAAAAAAATTGATTCAAATAGGGAAATAGCTTATAATAATGGGGATTTTTTAATAATAACTTCACGCGAACGAAGGACTCAAGCGACAGCTAGTTCAAGAATAAAAACCAGCGGAAAATATCTGTCAAAGAACTGTAGTTGGGAATCTCATGTGTAAAGATGAGCAATAGAGATTAGTAGAGTAATCAAATTAGGTTGTTTAATTAGATTTTAGAGTCTACATTATAATTATGAAGGTCTAGAATCTTTAGAAACTAAATTAGTTGGAAACTTTAGAAACTAAATTAGTTGGTTATTATAGAGGTGTAAGGACCAGTGTGGAAAATTACATCATAATCCGTTATTATAATGCTGGATATTAATCAGTGGCTGAAAAACTGAAAAGCCCTTTGCTGAATGACCGTTGAACGTATTCGAACTTTAACTTTATTGAAGTGCGTCATAAAGCTGCCTTTCCAAAGTGAGGAACCAGAGAACAGCGAGGTTCCCAGTCTACTGTAGCAGAGCGATGTAAAGGCCTACATGACATTTACCGCTTCTCTCACACAACCTCCACTTTGTCCAGCCAGAGAGTATTCTCTCCATTAGTATTTCTTCACAATGCCAAGGTAATTACGAGTCAAGGTTGGCACCCCAATTACGTATCACACTTGCAATCACAATCCAATAGATTTCAAAGGAAATTCCTAACCCATTGCTCCAAAATTTTGAAAAATTCGTCTGTTCGACAACGTATAATAAAATCTTCTTTCTTCTTTTTCGTTTTTATGCCGATAACTTGTCTTTACATGACGTCGAAAATATCTCTCAGGCATACTGGTTTCGTTTCTTCACGATGGTTTCTTTCACCGAAGCAAGTGTTATTTGTTCAATACGCACATGAATCCGAAAAATAAGAGGTGCGTGTCTTGGGTTCGAACTTGAGGCCTGTGACTTGGCAGTCCGACGTACACCACACTAGGCTACGAGTATCACTGTTAAAAAAACAGTGTGTGTGTACTTATATACGCGCGTAAGAAGTTATACTTCTTTGGAGTAAAAAACGAATATGTTGACTAGCTAACTTCAGGGTGTATATTGACTAGCTAACTTCAGGGTGTCGGTTTTTCGTGACGATATGCGCGCGCATCCTAAAAATTTACTCTCATCATTTTTCTATAACGCGCCAAAAGTAGTATTAACTTCAAAAACTGCCATAAAAAAGTTGTTGAAACGTCAAAATGAAGGGCATTGCAAATGTAAGTGTGTTCCGCAATAAGACTGCAGAACGAGATAATTTTCATCCACTTTAAGTAATGCAGTCTCTAAAGACTAAATTAAAATCGCATCGCCATTGACGGTCGCTTCTCTAACAAGATTTTATTCCTCTAGGGATAATGAAACCATTTAAAGCAAACTCCGCGGTGACATGAAGCTATAATGCTCTAAGTTTGAAGATAAGATTACTCAAGTTATAAGATTAAAGTACAAGAAACTTGAACTAATTTTCTTTGCATTGTTTCAATTTGCAGTAATTTTCTTAAGACTCTTTAAAGACATTCTTTGAGACAGTTTATTAAGTACTATAAAAGAAAATAAAAAAAAGAAAAAGAAAATAAAACTGGTAGTAAACTGTTTACTTATATCTGGAGGTTTTTCGCCCTTTATATAAAAGCGAGCCACGCGCGAGTATGTTTAAAACTCTGGTAAAAGTATTAGAATCTAATAAGCTACTGATTTTTATAGTAATGTGATTTTTCGCCACTTTGACCACGAAATTTTCTATAACTTTCATATATTGCTGCAGGATCGTTTTGGCGATTGAAAGATGTTTTCTGAGTTTTTTTTTGTTCGTTTTTAACATAAAATAAACAAAATATTAAAACAATCTAGATAATTATGAAAAGTTTTAAGAGGGCCGTGCCGTTCAGAGTGTTCTAAATATTAGTGTCAAACATAATCCGCCTTAAGTAAAGTTTATAAAATAAGTAACTTCTAGCGTCTGAGGTCTTGGGTTCGATTCCCGGGTCGGGCAAATTGTTATTGGGTTTTTCCACCATAATTTCTCAGTAGCAACCACAGAGTCGGGATCTGTGCCCGGTTGGTGGCAATAGGCTCGCCCGTTATTACATGGGTACATACTTTGGTACACACGGCGGCACATCAAGCTTTACATTTCCAGTATAACGTAGCCTAATTTTTTTTTTCGGATGGGAAGTCAAATTACTTCTCCCGCTCCGGGCAGAGCGGAAGGGAGTGGTAGACTTGTACTGACTAAAACCCATCCATGTTCCTTCCTTGCCCTTTGTGTTCCAGGGCCGCGGTATCTCTTTCAAACAGTCCCGCAGCCCTGGCAGGCATCGGCCCTTGCAGGCCCCTCCCTGGTATAACGTAGCCTCGCTTTGTATATATTTTCTGTACAATGAGAGATCCGCATTAACTGGTTTTGTATAGCTTGATCAGCCGTCGTGCGTACTATATTAGTGAGTGCTAACTGACATGTGATAGTAATTTAATTTAATTTAACGGATTCTTTTTATTTAACATACTATTGTATGAAATCAACTTAATTTGAATAAATTACTTCTGATTTGATGATGTTCGTCTTTGCTCTTTTCAGTGGCATGCACGGCTTTCGAAAATTTAAGTGTGATTTTTCTAGCATTCAGGCCACTTTCCTCTTTGTGCTTTGCCTTTAGGGTATGAAGAACAGGGTGTAAGAGTAAAGATCGTCATCCCCCATAGAAAAGAGAGGATCCTCCAACCAGACGAGTGTTATGTCTGGTGGGCTACTGCCCGACAGTTGTTGTCGGGTTCTTCTTAGCTTTGCTTGCGCGATTTAGGATTTGGTGTTTAGTTCATCCGCTGTGTCATAGATGGCGCTGTAGTACTTTTTGTTCTATGTTGCCGTTGTACTTTTTGTAGTACCGCTACATGTCTTTTAATAGATTATCACTAAGTTTGGGGGCTTTATTATGAACACAATTCATGACATCTATTGTCATGAGTTAAAGATCTAAAACAAAAAAAAAAATATAAACACAAACATACAGAAAACGAACAAAAGATCAGAATATACAGACCATAACCACCAGACCATATGATCTAAATATTCAGACCATCATCTGCCTAATCTGCCACTGCTTTCAGCAACATGCAGAGCTTCCAAGCCATTATTTTTAATGAGCTGTGGATTTGGTCTGAACAGCGACTACTTTCCCTTTGTCTTTTGTCCTCGACTGTACCAATGGCCCTGGCTTTTAACAGGTCGTCACTTGGTTTACACGTTAATAATGATAATTATGACTACAGAAGTCCAAGACAGAAACTTAGCTTTCAGCACGACTTCCAAAGCTTTCATGTAATAATGAGCTGCTGATTTGGTCTGACCAGCGACTACTTCCTCTTTGTCTGTTGCCCTCGACTGTACCAATAACCTTGGCTTATAATAGGTTTTCACCAGGTTTAATACTTCCGTAGAAGTCAAAGATAAATGATAGATGCTAGGTTGAAATTTAATAAACTCCACTTGAAATAGCAAATAAAACGTCGGTTGTGATTGAGCGACTCCTGGTTAATTAGTTTAAATTCTTTGCTGTCATTCAAAACCTTCCTTATTAAATACCGTACCGTACCGTACTCGTAAACAACTGCCTGCGGACACCAAACTTTGACAGATACTTCAGTACCATTTTCTGTCAAAGTCCATGTCCGGAGTCCGGGCCGAAATCTGTCACTCCCGTCACTCACACTCACTGGTAAGACAGCAACTTCACCAAGGTACGCTTGCAGAAATTGGAGGGCACTCCTTTTTCCAGAAGTTGGAACTTGGTAGGTAGTTGGTACGACAAAGCTTGACAGCTTGATAATGAGTTAGTAAAAGTATTTGTAATAAAGAAAATAGCAGGCACTTCCAAAATTCTCGGATCTAAAATAGTTTTCCTCTGTTCGCGCATCCTAACCAAAACCATAGAGCGTTCATAAATGTCACACATTTGATCGGAAATCCGGAAGGCGCCCTCTGCAGGCGAGACAACCTTGGCTTACTCCGATTATCATTACACCTAAAAAGAATGGCGACTGGCGTTTCTGTGTTGATAGTCGTAAATTAAATTCTGTTACTCGTAGACACGCGTACAGCCTTCCATTTGTTAGTGAAATTTTAGATAACCTTAACAACGCAAAATTTCTTTCAAGCATCGATATTGCTAAAGCTTTTCAGTACGGGGTTCGGCCGAAAAAAAGGAACATTAGCACACAGCAGAATAGGTAGAGAAACGAAAATACGCTTACGACGTATTCATAACATCATTCTGAAAATATAAATTTTCATCAGTAATTTAAAAAAATATGGAACAGTTTTTTTTTTTTTTAACAACCGATTAAAATTTTCTATGTTACTGAGTTTGTGGTAACGATATGTGCGTCGGTGTCCCTTCCACCCCGTACCTACTTACTACGTACTACCCTCTCTCTAAAATTCCGAGTATTTTTAAGCTCCGTATTATAACTGTTCAACTTGAGGGAGGTTACCACATGTACATACACTATTTACTTTCTTGAAGTTTTGGCAAATTTGTTTTACCTTTTCCAATTTCTCCTCATTAGGTACCGACACTGCGCAGCCATGAGTAAACAACTTGAACAAATCCATTGCGCTTACGACAGGGACAGTAATAGCAATCCAGTTAGATCCCTGTTTAATTGAAATTCTTGTGATAAGCATGGCTTAACAATGAAGCAATCCTTACGACAGATTACTACTGCGCAGCCGATACGATACAAGTCTCTATGCTATGGGTAACGAGAATTAAATTATTGGAAATGAATTAGGTAGGCTATTCCAGTCCTTGTTTCTAATTTATTTTAATTTTCACATGGTACATACTTGAACATGATTGGCGATTTTTCTTAAAATATTGGTTTACTAACATGTTTACTAGCCTGATTGGCGATTTTTCTTAAAATATTGGTTTACTAACCTTACGTATAATTTGCACTAATTCATATCTGGAAATAAAAAAAAATAAACGAATTTGGCAAAAGATTTAGTAGCGAGTTGGCTACATGTGTTTAATGTTTATGTTACCGGAAATGTATGAAACCTATGCAAAACCTATGTATGAAATATATATAATTCCGAGCCTACTTAGGAAATGTGTAAAATAATGTTTCAAATTTTTACGAATTCTTTAATACACACATTTCCTGTGTATTTCCTAGGAATTGTATGCAATTCCGAGTTGACACTAGGAAATGTATAAAAACTAAAGCTCTCTGTCTCTACATTCGAAGTTGCAGACAATTATATCTACCTGGGACAAACGGTCCAGTTAGGTAGGTCTAACTTCGAGAAAGAGGTCAATCCGAATCGTCGAATTCGACTTGGCTGGACAGCTTTCGGGAAGTAGCGCGGTATCTTCTCTTACACACTGCGGTAAGTTGAACGAGAAGATACCGCATCTTCTCGTCCAACTGACCGCAGTTTTTCAAGACGAAATTCTATGATAACCAGTGTGTGTTACAAGTGATTACTTACGGGTCCGAACCGTGGTCACTCACAATGGGCCTCATCAGAAGGCTTGAAAGTTGAAAGTTACCCAAAGGGCAATGGAGAGAGCTATGCTCGAAGTTCGAAGCAAGGAAACCAAGGTTACCGACGTAGCACGAAGAATTACCAAACTTAAGTGGCAATGGGCAGCACATTGCTCGCAGAATGGATGGCCGATGGGGCTGAAAAGTTCTGGAGTGACGTTTGTTTACCGGAAGACGAGAGGAGACGTTGCATTGGAAGGCCTTACACTAGGTGGACCGATGACCTGGAGACGGCTGGGGCATCCGCTGGATGCGAGAAGCACGGGACAGGTCAATGTGACGACACTTGACGACACCTAAATAAACCATCGCGGAATACAGCACGCGTAGCATGATTCGTAGAAACTCAAGTCTACGGGTCGCCCCATGCTCGGTTATAAGACATGTCGAGTTGTATAGAAAGAGCCTTTGTGTTTTTACCCGACTGCGTCAGAAGGAGGGTAATGTTTTGTGTTGTTTTGTTTGCTTTGTTTGAGATGGAATTGGTCATACTACGCGTGCAAGCGTGATGTTATAAACTTCAAGCTAGTATAATTTATGTTGATGAAATTTCACAGCAGCAGCCCGGAGACTGTATTTGAGACTGGATTTTTATAAAACCTACGTAAAGCAGATGGAAGAAAAATGCTACTTACCTATTTTCTTCATAGAAACAACGTTACTATCAATAAAATGTAATGCTATTTATTATAGTGACCATTTCAATGCTTGCGATTGTTACAAAACTGGAACACAACGGCGTCAAAACGTGTATCGTAGCGACATCTAGTTTTAGAAATAAATAATACTTACCTACAGATTGTAAGTGGGTGCGAGTTTAATAAAGTTCTGAGATTGCACGCTAGATGTCACAATGTTCATATAAAATAAAATTATTTTCGACATTCAGTATAATCGTAAATTGTTCAATATTCATTTTTTTATCATATATTTTTTATTGTGTATCACTATTATGAATTATATTATTTTAGCATTAATCGTCTGAAAATTCTCTTTTGTTCCCGTACATAACCTGTGTTAATTTTTATAAATTGTCTATGGCGCATCAAAATGGCCGACTGTGGTGATGTTCGATCGGAGTTTTATGTTCTTTGTTTACGATAAAAACATATTATTCGTTTCAAATTTCTGACTTTAATGTGACAAAATAAAATGTTTATAGGTATAGAAACTTTGGACAATAGTTTGGGTTCATACCAGTGTGTGATTTGACATAAAACGAGTGGTACCAGACTCACCTTGTAAAGAGAAAATGGGGAACTGTTTTAGTAGTACAGGAGAAAAGGATTCTAAAAGTAAAAATGAAAGGGCTAACCCGCACGAAGAGGACCAGAGACAGTTCCAGACTCCAGTACCGACTCCTCCGCCTGATCCAATTAGATCTTCGGTAAATCAAGGTACAGATACAAGCGAGGTCCCTCCCACCCGAATATTCGTAGCACTTTACGATTACGATGCCCGTACCGATGAGGACCTTAGCTTTAGAAAAGGGGAACATTTAGAAATCTTAAATGATACACAAGGTGACTGGTGGTTAGCTAGAAGCAAGAAGACCAAACAAGAAGGCTACATTCCATCGAATTATGTCGCTCGCTTGCAGTCTATAGAGGCCGAACCGTGAGTAATCATATCTGTTTTTTATGCAATCATTTCAATAGTGAGCGGTTCCTGCGCGATTTCTTTTCCTTTACGTGCATTAACCAGTCATACATGTTTACTGTTGTATTCGAACTAGGGCTGCAATTACATACTGGGGCGGCAGCGGCTTTAACTTACAAATGTGCTGATAAATACGATAATTTCATAAATACTATTTATCTATATTTTTTTCAGTTGTTTAAACCACAACATTTAAGAACCAAATAAATAAATGGTAGTTATCAGCACCAATTACTGAACAATATGAATACAATTCATTGTTAAATCTCATAAATCTATTTATTTTCCTCACATAGCAGAATCTAAATATAAACAGTGTCTGTAAAGTATGGTATTGTATAGTTATAAATATGAATAACTAAACAGCCCCTCTATCCTGTTAAGTAATGCATTGACAGTATTATAGTGTTTCTATACATACCTCAGAACAATAATACTTACTCCTTGGGAAAATATGACCTAATTTATTTTCACTTATGATAACATTTCTTTTGACATGTGTAAAGCATAAATTGATAAGTGAAACATATTGTACCTAACATGTTTTGGCATGAAGCATGTTTCATCAGAATCCAAAGTGAAAGCATTGCTGGTATGTTCACATTATCACAGGCACTTACTCTGCTAATAGTCTGTGAACATGACATAGAAAGGTTATTGTTTAAGCTAAAATCACACCTATTCTCTTTACCAACACTCCCTATTCAATATTATGTCTTCATACATGCAAATGTACTAGGAATTCATAAAGTACTGGAATAAGCGACTACTTCCACATGCCTAGTTTATGACTAATACTATAACCAGACTAATTTAATGATTAGGTGATATTAGAAATCTTGTTTTCTGCCATTACTTTGGAATTTCCAAAGCAATGTCTTGTAGCTTTTACTTTCACATGGTATTACCATTATCATGTAACTTTTTTTTTTCCTGCATACTTATTCTGTCTTTTGCTGCAGAGTATAAGACCTTACCATCCTTCTTGTTTTGAACCTTTTTTGATGTAGTTCGTTTAGTTGGCTCGCTATCAGATATCATAAAGTAAAAGTAGAATGTAATGGTTGTAAATGGTGCAACCAGAAGTGATTAAAAGTCAATTGTAGTGGCAAACTCTTGGCACTGGACACATCCTTGTTGTGACATGTAGGCTGTGATAGTAGATAGTAGGACAGTGACAACCGTAACTACCCTCATTTGATGTAATTACCACATTAAGCCCCACTTACACCACTAATCATGTGGTCACTAATTACAATATAGTTTGACATTACACATTGTTAAAACACCAATATGAGTCATCAGTTCTGCCTAGCCTTTTCCCTAACTATGTTGGGGTCGGATTCCAGTCTAACTGGATGCAGCTGAAAACTAGTATTTTACATGGAGCGACTGCGTATCTGACCTGCACAACCTAGTTAGTACCAGGTAATACTAAACCCCTTGGTAAGACTGGGTTGTCAGACTTGCGTGACCTGTAACAACAGTCAAAGATCTACAAATGACAGTTAGGACCAACAGCTTAATGTGCTGTTTCTGAGGCACGGAGGAAACTACATGCAATGGGTGGTCAACCATCCATGGATCAACCTGTTCATGCCTTTTAAATAGAAATAAGCAGAGTATGTATTTGTCATTTCTTTTCTTGATAGCAATAAACGTCTGTAAGATCTTAGTCAATATGACTCATAGCTCAGAGCTTTATTATCTTTTATTCCATACAGATAAAGTTATTATTCTCTTGCTTTGTCTGACTATTTTTTATTTTCCGAGAAACCGGAGCAGAACTAATTTATTCTTTGAATACTCCAGTAAGAAAGGTACAAAGTAATAAAACTAAAATAGAAAACTTCATTAGTAAACAAACAAAACACTATTTACAAAGTAGTTACATACTTTGTAAAATACATAAACCACTACCTTTATCAGTTCTGGGCAAAATAAAAACAATGTGTGGGCAATCTATTAACACAATTTGTCACTGTAAAAGTAGGTCGCATTTCAGTGTTTCACACATGCACAAAACTTTCATAGGTTAGTACATGCGAGGGCAATGCACTCTTGTTGAATGCTGGTGCACTATGATAATTATTTTACCCCTTTATTCATGTGCCCTACTAAAACTGAATGTTTTATCACTTCTCTCCCTAATCCAGTCTGATGGACCTTTTGGATGGAGTGTTTTATTGTTTTTTTTTTATGGTAATCCATTAATTTATTAATTAGATGATTAGATTAGATGAGATGATTAGGTAGATGTAAATAATAAGTTTGAGAATATGTTTGAATATTACCCAGAACACTACTGAGTTCATTGAAATATATTATGTCTGTTGCATGGCAGATAAGGTGTGGGCTGACATAGTAACCCAGTGGGTTGGTGTGGTACCCACAGCGGGTGAATGCTAGGCATAACCGCAACCGGCCAATGATGTGCTGTAGTAGGACATTACAGGATACATCAGATTAGAAGACATACTATAACATCACACTTGTAATAAGGACTAGGGTGGCAGTGGTGTGTTTCACTGGCTATGTTTAAGTACGATGTAATACCGCGAGAGCCTATTGCCATCAACCAGACTCAAATACGGACTCCTCATAAGTAGTCTCGTGACCACGAGACCAGCGAGGCAATCCCGATTTGAAAAAGTACAAAACTTACTACGTACTTTGTTTAGATTTTTATTTCAAGGATTTCCGTAATTATTTGATTTGCTTTAATTATTTCGAGTTTCACTCATGATTCTCCTATGTCTAGAGTAGACCGGAAATATTAAAAAGAAGATGGACATATTTTTTCTGTAACATACCAATTGTGAACTAGTTTATTTTTACTTAATTTGAGTAGAATAATGACTGAATTAATAATACATCTATCTGTTAATGACACTTTCTACAAATATCACGCGCTGCCAGCGCCCCCTATATTTAGAGGAGTATTTTATTGACCTTAATTATGTAGATCAACTCGTTAAGCGTGATAAATTGTGTTTGGTTAAGCTTTATCCATAGTCATTCATAAAAAGCTTTTACGCATTCTTATAATTGTAGTGTTAGTGAAAACGGATGTCAATGTTATTTGGCAATCATCACTATCACTACATCACTATCACTACATATTATAATACAAAGTCCTCCGCCGCGTCTGTCTGTCTGTTTGCGATAACCTCAAAAACGACTGCATTGATTTTTATGCTGTTTTCACCAATGGATAGAGTGGTTCTCGAAGAAAGTTTTAGTATATTTTTTTACTCATAAATAGTTAAATCTTTATGCTGTATTGGGTTCCGCACGTTTTTTCACGGGTGACCACTGAAAACCAGCGCTGTGCTGTGGGCCCCCCCTTAGCACACCATCATGCTGAGTGGTAACCTGTTTGTCGCACTCACGACTTACAAGCTGTCAAGTTTTAATTTTTTTTTGTCGTTGTTGTCAGTTCTGTTGAACTCGAAATGTTTTGTTATGCGATGTATGTGTACTGTTTATTTTTCCTAATTTTGCATGCACGTCATGTCTCTGCGACAAATAAATATTTTTTCTTTCTTTCTTTCTATATAACTTGTCAATTTTTTGTTGCGGGAACGGGATCAACATTTCATAATTACTTTTGGTCGCGATAACCGACATCAACGCGGGCATCAGCTAGTTTATTTATAAGAAAGTCATCTGCCTAACCTTTTCCCAACTATGTTGGATCGGCTTCCAGTCTAGCCGGATGCAGCTGAATACCAGTATTTTGCATGAAGCGAATGCATATCTGACCTCCACAACCCAGTTAGTACTGGGTAATACGCTACTCGGGTAATGGGTGGTCACCCATCCACGGACCAACCCAGGTAAGCGCGGCTTAACCTAAAGATCCACGCGAGCGGCTGTTGTTGCTGGCTGTTATTTGTTTGCAAGGAAAGGAAGTGTAACACCATACTTTCTGCTATTCATTTTTTTCTACTGGTTTTCACATTTACATCAAGGTGGTGGTGGTCTCCAAACTGTTAAAATGTAAGCGTGTTATACATACACCTCTCCAAAAAGAGTTTGGAGAGTTGTATGTATAACACGCTTACATTTCGCGAGTTATGCTTAAAAGTCCATGTCATAATTACGGCATTAAACGGATAGAAATCCTGATGAGCTTTGACTAAAATTCCTGAATGGAAAATTTCAATTGGGCTGACCCAGTGATCAAACCCAGAAGTAGGATTGACAAAGGGATTGTGATGTTAACTGCAATCACAAATCTCATCATCATTCTCCTGCCCTTATCCTAATTTATTTAGGGTCTGCAGAGCATGTCTTCTTCTTCCATACTTCTCTATTACTCGTCATATCAGCAGTCACTTCCTTTCTAGCCGTAAATTGCAATGCCGTCTCGCATAAGTAATTAATTCCGTTGGTTGAGTTTTGGGTGAGGTTCTTTAGTAACCAAACATCTCGCCCCTAAACGGTGTCGCATGTCGCACCTCCACTTTATGCCCTGCCATGCCCAACCCACTGTATGACTAACTGAACGCAAATCAGAACATGACGTGTTGCTTTCTGGAATACTCCGCGTATGTTTTGGTTTCACTCCCGGATTAGTGGTCCCCCAATCTAATAGGTATGGCTTCTCAAACTGCAGAACCTAAGTTTTAAGAAATTACCGTGCCCTTAAGTAGGAAATTGAAAGCTGAACAGATTGAAATCTGTTCGCCTGCGTCATCCCCCACTGCTAGGCAAAGGCTGCTCCCCGTGCCTTCCAGTTCTTCCGATCAAAAGCCAGGGTGGACCACTGGTAATTGGTTTCGTCCAGGTCATCTCTCCATCCTCTACGTGGTCTGCCCCGCAAACCGTAAAGACTCAGTAAATACGAGTAGATTTAAATACTTTCACCGTAGCTCTAAAACTTAAAGACTCCATTTTTTCAATCTTTGTTATCCGAAGCCCTTCAATGGCGCTTAAAACGTAACTGATCCTACCATCCTCTTTTTAACACCGGATGTTCCATACTGGCGAAGCTTACGCCATCCCTTGTTGAACTTTAAACGCTTTTAATTAATTTATTGTTGTTACAATTTTTTTTTTTTTGTTTTGTTAATCTAATTGCATAAGATTCTGTAACATTTCTTTTTGGGAGAGGGCACTGACTCCTTTAGGTACTGGAGCACACGATGCGTTGCGGCGCCGCACCGCAAGAATTCGCCGTATCGGCGTACCGCTTGTGTGCCCGCCGATATGGCAAAATCTTTGTGGTGCGGCGCCGCAACGCATCGTGTGATTTGGTACCTACAAGAGTCAGTGCCCTCTCCCAAGAAGAAATGTTACAGAATCTTATTCCGGCACTAACACAGGTCTATCATCTAGCACAGCAGTCAGGGACTTCACACAATTTAGTAACCACTTTCATGTGTAATAAAGTTTATTGATTAAATTATCATTGTTGAATCACGAACCAGTTATTTAAAAAAGTATAAATAATATCACCCTGAAGAAGCTAGAGATTTTAATGTAAACAGTGACACACGGTAAACAAAATTAAGTATACGCCCTCGCCTTGTTTGTGCAATAAAAGACGACTAAGGACTAGCTGAAGGCTGGGACGTAGGATTTCCCTAAACACTAATAGAAATTTAATGTAAAGCGATTACTTTTCTGACTAGAGTAAGTTCTGAGAAAGGTTCGATTATTGAGCGAATGCCAGGCTCTTGGAAATACAGAAAAAGTTTCTATTATATTAAAGTCTTGACTATTTATACAACTGATTAAAATCACTGCGTATTCATTCTAGTTGATACATAATATCATATTATATCTGGTTACTACAAGAACTCTCTTCCTCCGGTTGTGGTTATCCTCATTCGAAACCGCACGAGTGTTCTAGGTAGAACGACCAACAAACAAGACATGTTTTTTCCAATAATTTCTGTCACCTTCGTGGTATTCAAAACAAAAACTTCAAATCTAATTTTAAGTGGATAGTCTGCAAAATCTAATTTTATAAATGCAACAATGACCGGATAACCATCTTCCTGCGGAAAAGCTGGTGATATATTAAATTTTTTCTTCGTTTCTAACTGTGGGAAAAAACTTCTGAAATTCTAACATCACATAAACCTTTTTTTTTTCGGATAGGAAATTATCAAATGTCTTCTCCCGCTCTGGGCAGAGCGGAAGGGAGTGTCAGACTTGTACTGACTACAACCCATCCATGTTCCTTCCTTGCCCTTTGTGTTCCAGGGCCGCGGTATCTCTTTCGAACAGTCCCCCAGCCCGGACATCACATAAGCCTCACGAGAGTATCTCTCATCGCATTCTCAACTTAATATTCAGTGGCAATATTGTAATAACCTCACTTGGCAGAATTGTTTGTAAAGTACTTTCATTTTACCATTTCTAATCAAAAAGTACTGTCATTCTTTGACTACCTAAACTAAAGCCCATGGACCATTGGTTTTTACGGCACCAAATAAAAGAAAATGGTCTTCTATTTTACCACAATAAATTTCGATCTTTTAAAATCAGGCGTCACCGTTTCCCACAAACCTTGGATATGAACCTCTAGAATTCAGATGGATGACCTATTTATTCGGTAATTGACTTCTAGTCTTCGATTTTATTTAGGCTAAGTAGAGTTTATTTATTGTCTTTGCTGCTCCTCACCACAATAGACGATTATTGCAAGATTTATGTTTCTTTGCCATTCGTTTCTAGGTATTGAGAAATGGGAACGAATAATTAATTCCACGGCCATTCGTTTAGTTATAATTCGCGTGTTAAGTGTTATAGGACTGTACACTCTGAAGACATCGTAGAAGTTGTATGAATGATAATAATTAATGTTTATTTTTGTCTCTGGTCACCTCGCAACGCAACTCTTAATTTGGCCAGTAATAGCTTTACCAGGTTAATATAATCAAAGTCTGTGTAACGTATACTTTCAGCAAAGAATATGCAGCACCCTGTGTACTTTTAAATGCCTGGTAAAGAAGGGTTAAACAAAACTTTTAGCAAAACGTTACTACAATTGGTGTATCCGGGATTCCCGTGCCCCATAACAATTGTTTTTAAGTGTCCATTCTAATGTCAACTCACACCACCCAGTTTCGCTACAGATGAGATGGGTCGTTAAGGCGCTTTCTCGCCACGCCCTGGCACCTTGCACCTCGTTTATATTAGAACGCTATTACAATAATAATTACAAGTGTTTACCACGCTTCTGACTATTGCGCAACTAGCCAGTGGATTCGACGTTGTACTAGAAAATTTGCAAGCGAAAGTGGCACCTCACTGTCGTATAACACTGTGACAGATCATACTTGTTTCAAATGCCCGTTATGATAAATTGTCTCTCACATAAATATTGGTTTTTATATTTTTTTACGTCACTGCCCACAACCATGTTATATTATGTCCGTCGATATTTATTAGCCACATTTTTCATTTAAAGCACTTTTTAGTTAACTTGTTAATCACTCAAAGCAAGCGTTTGACTCTGCTGTCTCGTTATTAATTTGACTATCTCTTATTTATCATCTCAATTACATAACAAGCTACGTATTTGAAAGAAGTACTAACGAATGAATTTAATAATTAATATTATATGCTAACTAGACATCACACAGTTAATTATTGACAAAAGGAGAGGAATTTTAATGATAAACTAAATATTTCAACCCGGCCATGTACACATCAAATTACATTTCATTTCATAACCAATGGATAAATAAATAAAATCTAGCCTTTATGTCTTGACGATTTTCATTCAAGAAAATTTTAGGCAGATTCAGTGATTTTTGCGTTAATAATTTGATAAAACACCCTAGACATTTGCTCTCACGTTTATCATGATATTGCAAAACCACAGAATAGATATTGACGTCACGAACCTTTGTGTCGCGTTGTCATTATTCGTTTGCTTGCTCCATCCGATACCCCTTTAGCTGAAGTAATGACTCGTGAAGGACAAACATCAATCACCGTGGAACACACTATTATAATGCTACTGACAGTTAGCTTTCATAAAATTATCTGATACTTGTCTCAATAATTGTACAAGATGTAGTTTACTATATATATTGAATTATTGATGTATCATAATATCATAAATTATCAGATAAGTTTCTGACGTCACCGATCAATATTGCATATGTACCTATTTCATAAAAAATACCTGGCCATTCAGCGAAACCAACGTCAGTATGCTGCTTGGAAATTCTGACTGTTCGTCATAATTAATAAGGTCATACTCGTAAGAAACGGAACTCAAATTTTTAGACACTTAAATTTTATGGGGACGGAAAGTCACCTTCAGACAGTACGACAATCAGAGTGGCAAGAAAGACGGACGGCCTCGGTAATTAAAACTGCATCGCGTTCCGCACGAGCTGAACACTGGCTTCACAAACGAGGTCAGCTGCAACAAGCACCACCAGGACTGGTAATTGCTGCTGAATTTTAAACGGCCCTTGAGTACCCTTGAGACAATACGAGATGCGAAACTTGACTTGCTTGTTTGCACTGAAGTTCGCTGAATCTTTGTAACATGCACAAAAATAAACAAAAGTTAATGCGGTCCGAGTAAACGCGGGGGGCTTACCGGAAAACGTTTCCTAGTCAAACATGCAAATTGTATGGCAAATATTAAAATGGTGAAGTTCCTACGCTTTGTATGTGGCTGTCGTACCGCTAACACACCGGCGACCAACTAATAGCTATTCCCTAGCTGCAGCTTACTTAACGGTATGCTTGATGACTTGAATAAAACCATTGGAGCCAACAAAACAAACATTTTATCGCTCCTAAGTATTTGAGAACACTGAGGCTTCCGACGTGCAGTAGACGATTTCGATGTACGCGATGATGGTTTTACTAGCTATGCCCGCAGCTTTGCTCACGTATTATGGGAACATTACGAGATGAGAACATAAAGTCGTAGTACATTCTTCTAAGTTCAGTTTTTCAACGCATTTATGGAGTCTCTCCACTTTGATTGCACTTCGTCTTATATCACGTAAAAGTTTTGTGTAAACTCTATATCTCTAACCATGGTGATACAAAATAGACATGTTCTTCAAAGCTCAATGTGTGTGGAGTTCCCGACCAGACCATGGCCGACTTGCTGGAGTTTCAAAGTGTCCCTTGCGTTTTAGAGGACTCAAAATTGTACTGCCGCCGCGATTAACGTGGCCAGTTTCTGGGAGGAAATAATTTAATAAAACGTAGGATTTTGACCATTGGACATTTTGACAATTGGACATTTTGGGTATTTGGATATTTTGACACCGTTGGACATTTTGCCCCTGAACGAAAGTCCGCGGACCACTCGTAGTCCTCGCATGCATCCCAAGTGGTCCGCGGATAGTTAAGATAGGTGACGAGTCGACACGGCCCGCGCAGCGCGAATCCGAAGGCACGAAACAAACTAATCTGCAATCCTTTCATTGAGGTGCCTGATGAAATATAATTGTAATATCTTTTTTTTTTAACCACTTATTACTGTAGACATTAATAATTAAAAACTATTAAATAAACTAAAATAAATAAACTAACCACAATCTATTAAAGGGTATCGAAAAATTCCTCTTCAATGCTGTCAGCTGGTAATGTGCCCAAGAGACTAGCGGCGTTGCCACGTTGTATGGCAGCACTTAGCCTCTGGCCAAGGTAAAAGTCTGTCCTTGGGTCACGGGACACGTCGAGCTTGCTTCGCTCGCTAATACATCTTATACTTAAGTACTCAATTCAATATAAGTTGATAGATTTACTCCAATTCCCATTTCTGAATAAATGAGCAAAAAGAACCTAATTTCTCCGAGGAGTGCTGTCAAAAATGTTCAGCTCGCTTTGCCTGCTCTTACATTCTCTTGTTTTTGAAGATTTCTCAGCTTTACTTGAAAAATATCTGCATAACTCCCTATTTCAGTAGGTATTAATGGTCAGAAGAAAATATAACCTACCCTTAACCTGGTGGAGTGCAAAAATTTTCTCGCATTCTTTGCATTCACGGGTTTTTTTTTTTAAATTAGCAGAGTTTGTTCTACTTTCATTTGTTTAGTATTAATAGACAAAAGAAAACTCATCAAATTCGAGGTATTTATCCACCTTGCATAACCCTCCGCCCCCCCCCCCCCCATATATTTTTTTCACTCTCTACTGCATTTATGTATGTAAGCAAGGATTCTCGGCGCTTCTGATTATTGAAAACAAGCACCGAAATCGGTTGGCTGCCACTGCTGACATGGCTTTGAGTAGCACTGAGCCAAGGATTCAGAAGTTAGTAAAGAGAGAGAAAAATCACAAAAATCTCATTATAATCTGAAACTGAAAATATGAATTTATCGTAAAAAAAATACTGTGGGCTATGAATAATTTTATGCGTGTTTTATTTTGTGACAGATAGAATAACACTTTATTTATTTACACTGTACTGTATCTAAATCAACTGGGTGTTCCATTGCAAGAGAGAAAAATTGAAAGAAATTTTGTCAAATGGGGGTCATGACTGAAAGGTTAAGAACCACTAGTTTAGAACAAAAAAATGATTGCAATGACGGGGAGAACAAGTCCCTTTCGGCTTCGTTATGAGTATTTTGACACTCTTTATACTTTTATACGCATTCAGTAAAAAGCTGTTATTTTGAAATTACTAACAGACAATTTTATTTATTTGTAAAGATGTTGATGAGAGTGAACTTGGAAAATATCACTTATCAAAATAATAACACTAGTTCACAATTTTTTTTTTTTGTGTACCCTGAAAGATTTTTTTATAAATACATAAGTTAAACTACCTTCCTTAAGCCTAAAAGTGTGCAGAAATATTCTATCACGTTACATTTTTTCTTACTGTCAAATCATATTTTTCCGCTACCCCAATTAGGCGTGGTAGTTTCATGTTCATTTATTCAACTCAAACAATAACTAACTTGTTTCTATTTTTATTATAAGGAATATTAATGGTAATTCTGATCTCTTACCTACATTGGTGGATATTTTATAATTTCAAAAATTGAGAAGACCCATTAGAGATTGGTTCAAAAGTGCATTTATTAAGGATGCCCAGATTTCCTGTTGCAAACCAAGATATAAACTGAGTTGATAAATGTTTTGTGAAAGTTTAAGAAACATTTTACTGCATTGGTCACGAAAAGAAGTAAGAAGTATGTAGGGATCGTAGCAGGTGGCGTTCTGTGTTTTCTGCCTACCCCCATGGGAAAAGGGCGTGAGTTTATGTATGTGTATGTATGTATGGTCACGAAAAGTAAGCTTTTTTTTCCTGAAAACTTAGGAAGTATGAGTTGAAAGTAATCCACTAATTCCACCATACTAAAAAAAGCAGAATAAAATTTGCCATCCTATTTTTTTTTACTAAGACTATTAAAAAGTGCATATCTACATTTGTTCAAGATTCCGGGATTTCCTGTTGCAAACTAAGATACAAACTGAGTTCCTATGTTTTGTGAAAACTTTAGAAACATTTTACTGCATTGGTATTGAAAAGTTAGCGTTTTTTTCTCTGAAAACTTAGGAAGTATGAGTTGCTACCAGGGGGACCGTTATTACCAACATCTAAAGACTTTTGAAGATCACCTATCAAGGATTTTGCCATAAAATAATATTAGATGCTGACTGTTGGCCCATTATAAAAGAAAGTAATCCACAATACTAAAAAAGTAGACGAAAATATGCCAATCTTATATTTGTTTACTACGACTGTCGTTTTCATGATAACAAATATTTCCAAAACTAGATGTGACGGATTTATTTTATATTTTTTCTGGATAACTCTTTCCATAATAAACAATAATCAACAACTTTCAGCTTGGGTATAAAAATCGTGTAAACTAGTGTAATTATCGCAATGAAAGAGTCAAACTAATATGAATATTGGCGACGAGTGTATTGGATGATGTGTATATTCATGGCACATGCTTGTGCTGCAGGAAGTTAGCCGGTTCGGTGAATCGAGCGCCTGTGCGACGGCAACCGACATACGACACTGCGCCAGCGCATTCTGATCGACCATTATCAATAAACATTTTACATTTACGCGGACAAAACTATCGACACATGTATTTCTGTGTAAATTATTCTATTTATTGATCCTGCAATTCTTCGTTTTGCATAGTATTGCGTATTTACGAATTATCTATGATATTTAGGTCCTTTCGAGATGGAAGATGATTGTGGATTCAGTGTCCTCGTAATACAGTACAAATGTCATGTGGGTATATAAGTAAGGTTTATTAGTTATTACCCGTATATTATGTTAATTTAATGAATGCTTATCGGCTATACTTAATGTAAACATGTCTGCAATATTTTGAAATAGCTTTATAAAATATTATCCGTTCATACAGAATGAGGAGGTACGTAATTATTTTTTGAACAAGGCTCACTTTAGTTGACGTGTCGGTAATACAGTGAAGAAATGGAACTGTAGAAAGACACAAAGCGACCAATTAACCTACCAAGATGTGTTAGCCGGGGTGTGCTACTAACACTGGCTTCTAAAAACCCACATTTCCTAGTAAAGATAGTTAGTTGGCCAACATCACCGAGTTCGGATACAGGATGCATTTGAGTTCACCGCCCTGCTCCCGTCCCTCGAGCGACGCTTACAACGTTGTAAACCTACACTAGGTGAACATCAATGTGGTTTTAAATGGATACTTCGGGCGCGTCTCTCTGGCACGCCTAAATACTTAACTTTAATGGAAGTTTTTTTCATTACAGTTTATAAAACCTACCTTTTGCACATATTTTGAATTTAATAATGAAACGTTGAAAACTTACATCATACGCCATACGCGTAGCCAACACATTGCCTTTCAGAAAGCATACGATCACTAGTAAGTAACAGAACAAGAAATTAGCGTGTCCCTCATCACGAAATGTTATCATTGAATGAAGTACAACACAAACAAGTCGAAGAGGTCAGTGACTGGTTGCATAAGGTACGCCAGTAATGTTCACGTGCAGGGCGTATCATCCAATGCTGATAAGTGGGGTTCTAGGGCTTGCGAGTTTGATTTAAGAGAGAGCAGTGGCCCAGATTATACGTGTAATTAAGGTCGGTGCAGACGATGTGTCGCGTGTACCTTGCCCCTCATTCACACGTTCAGCTAGACATACTGCACCTTAAATCATCGACTTGTGCACTGTAGGTACCTTAACTTGTCCGAATAAGAAAGCTCCAAAATTAATTCCGAGCAAATATAAGTATGTAATAACGTAATGAAATTAAAATTCAATTTACACGTGAGTATTAAAATGTCAAGTCGTAAGACGATTGTAACGGTTGATCAGCCCTGTCGCCGCGGTAATGATAGCTTCCCTAATGGTACGAGTGCTGGGGAAAATTCGCATCGCACCGGCGCACGCGCAGACGAACGATTAACCGGCGCCACTGATGTATTAGTCCACGTCACGGATATACTTAACTACTGTAAAGTATTAGTGTCACCACCCTACAAAATATCTACACTTTGCTCTTTGAAAAAACCCAGCAATTATCATTAGTGTTGCATATTTCTGGATAGATGTTTATACGTGCTTATTTATTTCTGCTCATCAGCTTTGTGTGCAATATTAATGATCGCAAAGTTTATGCAGTTTCTTTGTAATTCTTGGTTATATCTGATTATATCTTCTCTGTATAATTAAATTGGTAAAGGTTTTGAGTGGGTTTAAACTTATCTGTGTTTTGTGAAGAGTAAACAAAACTATTCAAGATTTACAATTGCCTATCGTATTCAACTTTGTTGACCATATGATATAAAATTATTGTCTTTACTTTCTCGTACGATCCCAGTGGCGCCGATGTCTGCAAAGCCTACGATTATTTTTAGATTAGAAATGGCTCAACCGCTTTACGTAATTGCACTAGTCGCATGCGCAGCTAGTTCCAGAGCGTTTGCTGCTAAATATAGTCACAGAGGTGGTGTGCAATTACACCTTATTATCGCATGTTTCCACTGGAAGCTAGGCTGCGTCTTGTCTGCCACAGGTATTACTTACATGTTGCAGTTTCTTTAGAAAGTGTCCAGATATGACGAAATTGAAATGACCATGTTGGGCAGATTATAGAATGGGCGCAAAGTAGTTTCCCTTGCTTTCGAGTTCTGCGTAATGCCGCGTGCGTGCCTAAGGTACCTCCCCATAGAGCTCCAACACTCCTCTACTTAAATTACCACAAATTAGGGCAAAACACCGTTCGAAATACATTTACCGTGTTAACAGTAAGTTCCTAGTACTCTTGCATAGTGCTTTTACGTGTACCTCGATAGCTTTTTCCTGAAAACTTTAAATTTTATAACCAGCGGCAGAATTTTAAATACGCCCCATGAGTGTTAACAATTAAATATCGAAGCACTTGTGATCGTATTTAATCATTACACTTTGAGCGGATGTTGTTTGAAGACACCTACACAAGCGCGACCAGCGCCCATCCCAAGTCATGGTCAATTTTGTATAGAACATCGGCAAGACCGTGAAAACGACTTGACACAGTTTCTATCTGGTACAGAGTGCCTGCAAGTGATGGCACTTTCAATTATCACTGCACTGATGTCCACTCCCACACATGATTATTGATCATTTCTGATGCAGTGCTTCACTGTGTTATTTTACGAATACTTTCTCTTGTTTCCAGATTTTTTTCTCTTGCATACCTATCTAATGATCTCGAATGCGCCTGTCAGTCATTAAATTTCCACTGTCTCCTAATAAGTCGCGATGTCGTCGTTGTTAATCTTAATTAATAAATTAAATCAAATAGATTGTGACGTTGCATTACAAATTAATATTTAAATGATCTTGAATCGGTAATTTGATTTTGGTTAGCGAACCATGTCCAAAAAAATATCCACCAATTAGTGTGTGTGCTACAACCTCATGCAGATCGGATCCTGGTAGTACCAGGTGTCCGTCGTCGAGATGTGATGTAAAAGGCTTTCAGTGAATCGTTCGCGTCGTAAATTTCCGTTGACCCAGATATGATGTGATTAGAAACGTATGTACGTCAACGTACAGCGAAAATGATATTTTTTGCTAGTGCCAATTTATCGGTAATGGAGCGTCGTGCACACGAGATGCGATGCGACATCCGCGAGTGAGAGTTCTGCGACTTGTCACCGAAACTGGTATGTGTACCGTGGACCACTCTAACGCGAATGTAATTATTATTGCCTAGAGAGTATTGATATGTCCGGTACGGCATGTCAGCAAAAGTGTAAGTGAGGTCGTTCATTAAACCCTCAGATATAAACATATCGCTTACGCCATAAAGTATTAATTACGTAGACATCAGTAGGTTTTTGCTATTTATTATGCTCGTAACATGCATAACATTTCTACGAAATATCTATTAATTTATTATGCATTAGTAGTTGAAACAATGTTATAATCTTGACATCTACGAATCTGATGTAACCAGATACCTCAGGCACTGCAAAGTAATTGTTCAATACAATGAGAAAACACAATTTCAGCTTAACATCTTTGTCTGAATTGTTTAAAATTGCAGATAAGATTTCCAAATTGATAATGGCTATGACCATTCTCGTTTAAGCACTTGGTAGATAGTTTGGCTTATGCCGAGAGCAGCAAACACTGTGTTACCGTGCTTCGAGTGCCAGATCTCGGCGATAAGCGCAAGTCCAACGATGTGTGGCCGACTTTGGGTTTCAGCTCGGAGGGTGTCTGACTGATAGACGCTACCAAAAGCACCAAACTAGCAGCTCAGTGCTAGGCCGACACAATTTAGATTGCCATCGACACGCTAAGAAGAAGATATCTGTTAAACTTTAACTGAAATATTTAGGCGTAAAATGACAATAAAGACAGAATCCATTTATCCCATCCTATACCTGTAAAAAAGGACAACAGTCGCTTTTCGCGTCTCTCTCTGACCGTTTTATTCTTCTAAATGACTCAAAATAATGTGGTTTCATTTATCAACATTTAGAGACTCATCATTATTCCGGAAGGTTTGTGTTTTACTTAGATGTAGCATACTAATCGTCAAACGTGATCTTTTGGCATTTTTTTTTAGTTCACGGTATTTTGCCCTGCTGCGGTCCCTGCTCGTAACCCAACCGATTTCAATGAAATTTTGTGAACGTTTATGGTTGGTTTTGGACCCGATAGGCAGCGCTGTTTTCGCATATAAATATCGATGTTTTGTCATGTTTCCATTGCGAACAGGGGTGGGTTGCTAGTGATAGTATGAAAAAAGGTTGTGTTGATGTTAGTTTAATGTGGTTTAACAATTTAGTGGTTTATTGTGCGGAGGCAGTCGGAACGGGGGCGGGTCCGCAGTTCTCTGCCGAGGAAACAGCCTCACACTGAGCTAGGTCGTTCATCGACCCGCCGCGGAGCCCCGCCGCGCGCACCGACCGCAGATGCGATTGTTTATACACCACCATTATCTTAACACTGTTTTGCTGCTCACTTCGTGACATTCCTTTGTAATCATTTTGAAATGTAGGTTAAGGCTTCTCTTTCAAGAAATCTAAGAGACTTACTTTTCTCGTCACCACTGTCCTTTGTCAAAGTTGTACAATACCTGAGACTCGTTGCATTTGGTCCGGTAAATTTCAATTCGGCATTCGATCGATGGCATTATATAATTTTCTGAAGTTATACCAGAACTACTTTACAGTTATGTTTTCATAAGGAAAAAAATGATACGTAATTCTCTTTACAAAGAAAGATTGGATCAGCGACAGGAGGATCGCAAGATTAATGACACAAGATGAGTGTGCAGTTAGGTTTTAAATAAAATATGTTCCAATACGGTATCGAAATTCATGAAAGAAATCGAATACTTATTCATTTAAAACTTTAAAATTGGTAGCGGTTCGTAACCGTGAAGACAAAGATATTAAATGAGTACTTGCCTTAGACTACAGTAGGCACATGATGTTTACAAATACAATGTCTTTGTTTGTAAAAATATTTTGGGAGCCTTAACTAACTAAACACTGTAAGATATTACTTGTGGTTGCCTCTGGCATTGCGAAGTCGTCTTCTGGGAGTTGTTTTATTTTAGTCGAGGCACGGTCTTTCTATTCCCTACTTAATCTTCTAAAGTCATTACTCCGCGATACACTGTATTTTACGATGTTGCTTTTATTTTTTTAGTTTTATTTTAAAGCTTGGTAGGGAGAATGCGGATCGCAGGACATGCGCGGGCGCCGCAGAGTCGCGCCGCGAGCAACTTTCTACAGCCGCGTCTAGAACGCTTTAAACCGTAATCTGCAGATTGATGTACCTTTGAGATGGTTACGACAGGCAAATTAAATTGCACATTAGTGCTAAAAATGTGCAATTATCGTTGAAAATCTTCCTCCCCATTGGTCGAGTTGACTGCGAATTTCTCTTTGTAATAAAAGAATATTTAAATAAGTCATAGGCGAGCTGTAAATCTTGTTATTTTATTATCTAGTATAGTCATAATGCACATAATCGGTTTAATTTTATGTCTTGCGTCTGACTATTTAAGATTAGCATACTTAACTAGATGATGTATTTGAGTGCCGTATGATTTTCTTCACACGGGATCTACACCTATTTAGCGAATTTGATGGGCCCTTTCACAGCAAACTAAAGTGTGTAAGCAAACCACAGTATATACATACTCAATGAACTCTGACAAGGTACTCCTGGTTTTCCGGAAATAACTGAATGTGCGCGAAAATTCAGTATTTTCCTTATTTAATATTCAATATGCATGTAGCGGACATACATAATATAATGCTTTGTTCATCTTATCATCACTGACTTTAAAGTAACGATGTCTGCTAACTCATTGTAATATTATACTTTGACAAGGTTGGAAAAACAAGTCACTCATAAATGTATACTTGTAAATAAGAAGGTAGATAACAACAATAACATACGTAAATACGAGCAGAACATTTGTGAAATCTTCATAATTAGTTACGGTCAAGTCGTCGCCGGTTTTTGTTGTTTGCATACTTTAAACTACCTACCTCAAGTGGCGTTACGTTTCATTAAGCGCTGAATTGTTCAGCTACACTAATTTAATTTTATGATTTTAGTAAATTAGTAACTTAAAAAAAAAATCAAATTCTGCTATTCAGCTGCATCTGGTTAGGCCGGAAGCCGACCCCAACATCATCATCATCATCGTCTTTCTTCCTGCCCTTGTCCTATTCTAAGCCGACCCCAACATTAATGGAATAAGCTAGGCAGCTGCAACTGAAATAACAAAATACCGTAACCCATTATGGTAAGATAGATATCAGGCAATCAAATTAAATAGGTATACTTGCCATCTTTACCTATTAAAGAGGTAGAGATACTTACAATAGATTTTCCTAATGATAGTCTACCTTTAAATGGCACGTGTGGAGGCACATGTTAACATGGCTGCTATTGAATATATATTACCTAAGCTACCTCTTAAATCTCGTTACTGCTTTATTAATCACAATCATGTGTCCGAACACGAGTGTATCGCTCCTTACGTAATCATATGTAATTAACTTGCGTTTGATTTGATAACAAAACAATAGTCTCGATTTGAACGGCTTGCCTGCCCACCGGCTTGCTTGATTAGCTGCGTGCAAACGTCATTTCATAGTTTGTGCTCCCATTACATCAATGGTACGTTTAATCAAACAGTAGCCTTATAAGTAAACACAGGGGTACGGTTAGTAATTTTTATGATGTCGAGAAAAAAATCGCGTCGCGAATTGCTCGGGCAGGCGCCATGACATGGCGCCAACAGCGCGCCGGCGACGCCGCTGACCGCTTGCTTCCTCGAACCGTGCTATCACTGGCCGACATTATACAATAAGTAACAAATTCGACAACCTTCACGTCATTAAAGCACCTCATTAAGACACACGAGCAGAGAAATCTTCATTTGTATGTCATCCTTGTTTATAGTCATCGTGAAGATTTTATAAGATGATTTATCTTACACATCATACATTTTGTATTTTCCTACATCAAAGCTTCATAATGAGCGATTATGAAGCCATTGCAATTAATTAAGAAGTAACATTATTATTGAAATTTTACCAAATGACTATTTCATTTATTTATCTAATTAAGTTTCTATAAGGATAATGCAAGTATTCACTTTCAAGGAATGCGCATTGTCTTGGAATTTTGCGTAGCAACCGAGTTACTTAACAATCTGGGGTGAATGAATTTTCATTTTGCATTAAAATACAAATAGTGTTTCGGATTCTGCATGGCGTGGTACGTGAGACCTAGATTTCAGATGTAATAAATACGCATCTGTATCTTCTACGTATATGAATGACCCAATGAGACTGCATGCTCTAGTTGCAATTGATTGCAAACTTTCCTCTGGCTTTTTCCTTCTTGGTTCTTTTTACAGCCCTTTGCAAATCTCTCGTGAAGGTACGTTCGTTCAAATAACACTTCACGCCTCAGTTTTAAAATGCATCGAAAATATGCAAATGAGTTTAATACTCTTTCAAAAAACCCAACCGATACAGTGAATTAAATGTGACACACACGCTTTCGTCCTTGCCCTCGATACAGACACAAGTTAAAAACGAATTTTATTTATTTTCCTGGGGTATAAAAGAACAATATTTCCATTTAAATTTACAAACTGTCAATGACGTGTATTAATTAATATACATGTTCAATTTTGATAAGAACATTTTTCATTGCAACTAGGAAGTATTGCAATTTGGGTAAGTGTTTCCAAATTGATTTATTCTGAAAATCTCTGCAATACAAAAAAAAATAATTAAAATAATAGAAAAGTAATTCCTGTAACCATCCCAGCTCTTGAGGTGTAGATATAATCAAATTCCCTAAAAAAATCTAAAAGTTTGGAGTTTCTCTAAGCTTCGAGAAAACTTGTTGAAGAGACCTCGAATCCAATAAGCCTACCGGCAATAACCTTAGGTCAGAAAGTCTGCTGTCACAACACATGTGATGTATCGAACAAAAAACCCTATCGAAATCAATTCGTACGTCGTTAACAAGAAGACAAAACGATACTTCCGTTTATATAACGCCTGCTTATAAAACAGCTTCATTTGAAGTGTTCTACGGTAGTAATAAATAAACTTCTTCCCTTTTAGTCAATTCTAATTCATAGAAGCGGGCAGCAACTGCAACTTCGTACGCGGCACCAAGGTCTGTTGTTTGTCTATTGTTCGGTGCATTTGATCAATGTTCTTTATCTGAATAAATAATATTTTTTCCTGTAGCCGACAGTTGGAATTCCCCAAATCCGTGACCGTTCCATTGAACGGAAAGCGATTCTTCGAAACTGATGCGAGAGTTTATTTGCTATCAGCAACTGTGAGGTCGTGCATAATCATTCGTGCTTACACCTACACACAAAAACATTTCAATCTTAGAACGCGGTTATGGTTACAAATACAACACTAATCAGTCTAAGCTGCATCTCGTCTAGACTAATCTTGTATTGAGTATCGCGGTTATATCTAAATTAAACGTCTTCTATGTCCATGTCCATCATTTATCGAATCGTTTTAAATTTCACATAGTCTGTCTAAGAAGACACATTAAGGACTTTTTTCGTCCACTATTGTAACATTTGGAACTAATTTCTTGGCGTGAAAATCATGACACATACATACTAGTATTGTTTGACGTCCTCAAATGCATTCATTTTGAAGGAATGTTTAATTGACTTCCACGCTTAACTATAAGGAATTAAGGATTTCATTAAGCGTTCGTATGAGTAATTAATACTTGATTTGCCCGTCCCAGATACGGGTGGCGCATCGCAAGCTGCGTTGGCGCCGGGCCTAACTGTCCACTGGCATTTGCTCATGACGGTGTTACATGTGTATACTCGTAGCTACTATCTATGCGCATTTACTTTATTTATCTAGCAACTATTAATTATCTTATTGCTTTCTTAATGCTTTTAGTAGCCAGCGATAGCAAAGCCATGGATGCTATTTAAGCGTTTTAAAATGAAAATTCCGCGGCGGTTTTTAATGCACAACAATAGTAATCATTGTATATCGTGAATGTAATTATCTACCGGAGAAGGTCTTCTGCCGCTCTGAGAATATTACAAACAAGAAGGTGGGCTTGCATAAAGCTTGCGGTATTGCATCGGCCGGCGCGACGACTGAGTGATGGACCGTCCTGACACGAATAGGGCCAACACAAAGCGGCCTAACTGTACGCGACAGGATGACCCCACATCAGATGGGGTGACTTATGACTCTCTGCTCTCGATTGCCTAATTAACTTGCAACAATGAAAACCGATTCCATTTACAATATTGAAAACAGTGTAAGTTATTAATCACCAAGAATCTAAATTGTTGATAATGACTATAAACGACGTCCGTGGTCGACGAATGTGTTACTAATTTTGGTACGTATTCGTTACGTCACCGTAGCAAACCTACTTGAATTCCAGTCCTTGCATATTTTATGCAAATAAAACGAAGATTGCAAGACAAGCAACAATTGGCATCGGTCTGGGTCTAGACTCAAAAAAAAAAGAATATTTACTATTAATAGAGCGTTTTTATCGACCGGGGCACGAACATTTGAACTATAACATCGAGTGTAAAAGCAAATGACCTTTTTCGAAAACGCCAAATGTTTTAAACCGCCTAATCATGGTATGACTAGGTTGGTTAACGGTTGAAATGGGTTATCCATACCGTTACATAATTCCACCGAGGAGTGCATCGGATGAAAATTGATGTATGATCGAAGGTGATGGTGCGGCGGCGTGGCGGGGCGTGCGGCAGCGGGCGGCAGTGGTGCGCGTGCGACTCTCACCGCCTTATCTCTCGCGACCTCCGCCGGACGCGCACGCACGCCGCGCTCCTCCACCCGTTACCGCGTCGCGTTCGCGCTATGCCGTCTCTTCAACAACAAATCTATGTGCACACTTACTTGTACTTTTTTCAATTCCAAAGTGTAGGTCGTAGCCCGGAAATGCGCCAGTGAATCAAAATATACTTTAACTTTGTGATTTTTTTTTGGATTGTTGGTGTATTTGTTATAAACAATAGTAGGTAGAGACATTATCGGAACGAACACTTGACCATAACGACGATGGTTTCTGAAGGGGCTCTGCCCGTAGTTTGGTGTATACGCGATAATCAACTTGTGCCTCACCAAGTATCCGGTGTTAAATTACAAGGAGCTGTAACAGGAGCGCATATAGCCGCTGTTACTGATTTTTTGCGTATGGTAGCTGGGACCCCTATTGTCCTTCCGCATACGGCGGTTCCTGAAGACGTTGACAATGACATTAATCAAGAAAAAGAAAACTCAACCAGAAGACGAAAAATGTCCATGCAAGTGGAAGTGCCTTGTGTTTTCCTCACGGAAAGCGCCTTACAAAAAGCTAAGAGCCGCAGTAATTCAAGAGAAGAAAAGGTAACAATTGAAAGATGTAATATAACAACAACTCAAATGTTAGACAGTCAGTCATCTTTTCTAAGTTCTTCAGATATTTTAGAAATGAAAGAATTTGAAGATAACCACAAAGAAAATTTCAAATCAAATGCTTCGGAGTCATCAGTATCAATGACTGAAAATAATTACCCTCAAAGAATAACGAGAATCATAGAATTAGATGACTTGAACCCAATAAATATAGAATCAGAAAGAGAACATCATCAAAGGATAACTCGGATTATAGAATTTCAAAATGACAAGGCACCTTCACCGGTCTGTATTGATGGAGAAAATGAAACATTACAAAGAATAACCAGAATAATTGAGTTGAATGAAGACAATTCATTTTCTACCATTACGAATAGTACAGAATCATTGGACAAAGAATGTCCCCAAAGATTAACTAGAATAATGGAAGTTGAAAAAGAGAACAACTTTCCGAGCATGACTAAAATAATTGAAATGGAAAACGACATATCAAACGAACGAAGAATTTCTTTGACGAATGAACGTGAAACTGGCGGCGGAAATATTGAAATTTGCAATGAGGACATTACAGCTAGATCTAAATTTATGCATCGAAGTACCCCTAGGTTTAGTCTTGACTCTTCGTGCTCCGAAAACTCTTATGTTAATATTGAGTGTATAAAGAGTTTGCAGGATGTTAGAAAAGAGGAAAACACTGAGAGTGGAGTGAATCCTGAAGTATCTCCCGCTGGTAGATCTATCCATTCTCGATTCCCGAGGAAAAAGACGTCGGTATGTTCGATTGGCTCTTCGGACTGCGACGATGAGGTAGATGTCATTTTCAAATCCAAGCCTAAATCTAGTCACTGGGTCAGTTTGGATTGGATTCCACCGCCTCCTAAAGAAGAGCCAGTGATTATGCAAGTCTGTGATAAAAATGATTTCATAACAAAATGGATAGCAGAACAAAATTCGCAAGACGTAATTATTGCCGACGAAAGGCGAAAGAGTCTTCCGCCAAAATCAAACGAAGTATATCTTCAAAACATGAGAAGATTTAGTGACAGTTTACAAATCTGCAAGGAAGATGCCGCTAGTGATTCTCCAGCTACAGTGAAATGGAAGTGGCATGATATAGTGAAACGTCACCTCCAATTATTAAAAAGCGAGAAAGGCTTTAGACGACAAAAAGGTAGCTGGATGCGCACGGCGAGACGTCTGTCTGGAACGAATGTAAACCACAAAGACTTGGAGTCTTTGCCCTTGGATACATATATGAAACTTCAGACTATGCCGTAAGTTTCAATTGCCATTCTTTATAATTTTCTGGTAGTGTTTAGTTTAATGTATTAAAAGCCAAACCCTAACCTGTCAGCCTTACTATTTAGTTAGTTTCAAGTACTGCAATTTAACTCATATCTAAATCACAATTACGAAAGCACTATCCTGACATTTCGTATTTAATTTTGCATGTTTCAGACCATTTTGATGCTCATTTTATCTACATCCCATTACTATACAAATCTATAAACCACGTTTCAATATTGCCTAACTAATCGATTTTATTAGGAAATGTCTAAAGCAACGGATGATTGTTTTTAAACATCGTCATCAACAACAAGTTTGTATACAAACCTTTTCGTATTCAGGCATTACCTTAAAAATCTATTTTTGTGTCAGCAATAGTGTTGTGAATGGATTTTGGTAGAAATCATTAATTAAATTATTTTTCAGAAGTTTTATTTTTAAGAAAATAAGTTTAAGTTATTTAATTTAACAAATCCACCTGCGATATGTATACATACTAACTTTTTCTTGCAGTTGAAAAAAATATTATTTATGTACTTTACTAACTCTGAAGTCGCAAGCATGTGACTGTTGCCATTTGCCGACAGTCTCCTGAAACACAGTTTTCGAATTTGTGGTGTACTTCATTATCAGCTTATCACCATAGACACATTCCGTATGACCGTTCTCATATTTTTGGACGTGGCCATCCGTGCCATTCACGTCGGTATACTTACAAAGCCGACCCGTTCAGCGGGTGGAACTGGTTACCACCTCACGAACGGCCCGCGGTCGTCCACAGCTTTGTACTAATCATTTCCAATGACTTACGTAGACTTACGCTGTAACTCTTTCTTTTGACCATACGAGCGTACGTACTCAGGGGTTATTGTACCATCGCTACCTGGAATCGCGGTAATAAATTGACCGTTCGCGTTAAAATTAACTTGCGGTTTTCCTTTTGATTCCAACACGTTGTGATAAAGATAAGGCAATATCTGTCAGAGGAGTGATTTGTCGAGTCTGTTGATAAGGGGCCATGTTACGAGAGCGGGTTCGAGGCACGCGCTTCCGCAAGGCCGCTCGATTAGAATGCAGGGAGCTCGCGTCCAAGGCTATGGTTGCGCGGCCGGTCGGTGCACCGGTGGCCGCTGTCTTCCTCCCCGTAGTTCGGCAATTGGAAGCAGGCTCAGGAAGTGAGCCGTGAAGGTGACGCTCACAAAACTTAACTGCCAGTTGGTCGGAAGCGGCTGTGCTTTGAATTTTTGACATACCTTTTGTTGTTCGGAAAATTTATGCGCTTCCTCAATCATCTTGAATAATTAGGACACGAATAATTCATTCAATTCGTTTGAACTCGGAACATATACAACATGTATATGTTCCGAGTTCAAACGAATTGAACCTGAATTTTAATCATCTATAAAGCTTAGTCATCCTTATGGAATGTTTCGATTTCGCAATCAATCAAGATAGAGTTAGAGACAAACAAATTCAAAATAACAAAACAATCCTACGGTTAGGGATACAAAATACTTGTACTGAAGCGAGGTAAGCGGATGCACCGTCGTCAGTTTCACTAACGAACCTTGAGAAATACTCCATTTGCAACAACACACCGCTTATCATATTCATTGAAATTTATAACAGAAGTAGTTGCTCCAACGGGGTGAATTACTGAAACTATATGATGTGTTCACATGGTCGAAGCCCATACTAACGCCCACAGCAAATATTTTTTCACCATGAGTTTATATGCAAAACTAAAGTATTTCAAATAACCGTAAGGCGTTAGGATTTTCATTTTGCACCGCTTTAACACCAGTAAACTTGTTTGTGTGGCTACCGTTCTGAAAACAAGAATGTTGTGCTCAAAGTGCATCAACATAGCTATTGTACCAAATGGGCATACACGTTCTTTGACGGAAACAAACGCATTCACATCGAAATATTTGCTTATTTTTCAGTTTCTCACAGTTTCTCGTTACTTTTCAGGTAAACCATGATTAATTCGATACGCGCACATACTGCTACTAACGTTAATATTAATTTTTTTACTCATAAATGCGTGTTTTCAATTATTGACGGCGAATCGGTGACTTTTAAGTAGTATATCTTGTAGGTGAATTTTATATCTCTTATCAATCTTAAAGAAATCATATTTATCTTATTATGTAGTAATACTCTGATTGAAAATTGATATGGAATTGTAAATGATTTCTTATCGTCATTAGTGTTTGTTTAGCAGACGCACATGACGTCGACAAGTGTCTTTGATATTGTATGTCTAATTTATGTGCTAAAAAGTCGTTCCGTGTCCTTAATGTCTGTTAGTGCAGTTCCAAATACAACTAATTTTATGACAACGTGTGTACAAGTTCCATGACATCTCCTGGGTGTGACTGTGAATCGTGATGCCGCCTCGCCTATTCTCTTTTGTGCAACAAATCATGCAAGCTGATTTGGCCTTCAAAAACGAAGAACAACGCATTTCGAATGAAAAGTAAAGATGCATTTTCCTCATGAACTATAAGTAAAACAATGTTCTCCTACTTGGACTCTATCGCTGCGTTACCAACACAATGTATTGCGTATTTTCAAACATCGCGTAACTTTATATTGATAATAAATTAAAACAGACTAAAATTTGTTTTGTAACATGAATTGCTTCTTACTCACTTTCACTATGTCGAACATTTAGGTTCCGTTTCGTGACGTCTCTCTTAGTAGACTCTGTAGCGTCAAAAATTAACTTGCTTCTTTTTTTTCAATATCTTACATCTCGCTTTCTATTCAAATCGTGAATCATGTCGTTTATTATATTTTGTCAATGACACTCTCAAACTGAATGCCCCACAGTGATTGTTTAAGTCTGTCTGCGTACCTGCAACAAACGCTCTGTTTATCGAACAATAACTTTGCATTGCAAATGTGTCTTTGTTATACAAACTAAACACGTGTTAGAAAATCGATGAAAATGACTCGTTTCTTATCAAAAGGCCTGAGGTCGTCTTGTGCGAAAGAACAATACAACTGGTTTTTATGATTTGTTTTTACTTTTTACGGCCTGTGTGCCCACCGCCTGCGCCGGCGCACACCGACCTCCGCCGATAATTGTTGCTCCTGCGGATGTTTTCGTGCAAACCATTTTCGAATGCGAGCAACTATAACAGTAATACAATCTATAGTATTGTATTGTACGGTTACTTGTTGTTGAATTAGTGCTTTAATCACAATAGTGAACCTTATCGATATGTGTCAAGAGTTATTTAGCTGTGTGGCAATACTTCCTTATAAGACATAATCATACATTTAAACAATCGTTTGTAGAACCCTCTACCTTAAACATAGTCGCGTCATCATCACCTACTGAATCCAATGAGCGATGGCTGTCGACAAAGACTTTATTCTATTAGCAATTGGCAGTACTTATCATTGCTTGTTTTACGTTTCGCATCATGCCCTTACCTGATTAACAGAAGGCAGTAATATTTAACGACTCATTGTGAAGTTCGCTAATAGTTCTCGCTACGCCAACAGATTTCTAAATGTTTTATATCTTAAATAACAGTGCCATTTTGATAGTTTTGACGTCGTTCTAATGACTGGTTTGTTTACTGGCCGAGGTACCCGATATAACGATTTCTATCGTGCATGGAAATTTGTCGGGTTATTGTGGCTAGGTTTCGTTCGTGTACCGTATTATCTGTGTCACAAACTCATAATTCTTAGCACTTCGCAAACAGGCAACCTATCTGGGAAGTCTTATTGTGAATTCAATCAATGTCGCCATTTGTATGACTGATATCCTTATCTGTTACTTGCCTGATCAAGTAACGGACGAACCTATATTCCTCGAAAAATTCTACCGTTCAAATACAATTATCTCTGATGGGGTTTGTAGTCCATGCATCTCAACTGTTTCCGCCGTCAATTTGGTTTTTCGCAAACTCGTCGTTTGTATTGTCATTCCTTAACTGTCACTGCGACTCAACAAGAGGTTGGAAACGAAATACATACAAATAAACGAGTGTTAACTCCATTCAAAAAGGTTTTTGGATAAAGAAGATAAATATAAAAATTAAATTTTGTATTAAGGGTTTTGTAAAAATGAAAAAAAAATCCCTAAAAGACGTAAAATGCTAATTTGTATGGAAAGGTCCTAAATCTAGAAGTCACTGGTAAAGTGGCTGTCAACAATAATGAAGTGTCACATCCTCCTCTAACAAAGAATATTCCCACGGTATAAATAACCTTTCTTTACAATGTTGCGGACGCAAGTGGATGATGTTGCGGGATTAAATCCAATTTACTCGGCTCTTGAGAGTTGGATGCACACGCACCAGCAATTATATGCCACTTCACAACTAAACGTTTTGTCACACGTGGACGTTTTTATTATCTTCTTCCCATTTGTTTCTGTAATTTTCTAATCAACTTGTCAACATTTCATCCACTTGTCTATAACTAATAACCCAGCATTGTAGTCAATTTTTTTCAAACAGCAATATACTCATCCTGCACACCCAGCATTTTAGTCAGATTTTTTCAAACAGCAATATGCTCATCCTGCCACTTCTAGCTATCCTATAAAAAGATCTTATTGAAACGGTATCGCTCTATCCCCTGAAAAAAGCTACAAGTATAGAAGTTTAAGGCAAACTGACTTGTCCATCCCGAGAGGGAGACCCTATAATTAGATTACCCATCTAGCGAGCAACCCGGAGCCAGGTGAGACTGGCTTAGCAAAAAAGTTGTGGCTACATCGGCACGCGAAGGCCGATGACCGGCGCCTCTGCTTAACTCGTTATATTATAAA
This sequence comes from Lycophotia porphyrea, assembly GCA_950005105.1. NCBI lineage: Eukaryota > Metazoa > Arthropoda > Insecta > Lepidoptera > Noctuidae > Lycophotia > Lycophotia porphyrea. The sequence goes on from OX465399.1 coordinate 10,899,753, forward strand.
ATCTCGAGCGAAAGTCGGGTAATTAATTTATTTCCCTTGATTGCGCCAAAGTCGGTGTCAGAGGGTTTAGTTCAAATTTTCTCGATACTGAGACCCAAGTCACACAATACCTATTAGATAGGCAGTTCTTATTGATGATAACGATAGTAAATCTATTTTATGATTATCACAAAAAAAAAAATTATGCTATGTTTGTGTTATCGAATAAATACATCAATTTTATTTTGGCACGTGGTTCTCTATAATAGTCGGTCATTCAACATGCCGGCAATTATCGTAAATAAAATTTGCATTTCTAGTTTTAATAAATTATCTTCGAGTTATCAATACTATGGGATTATTATAATTGAGATGCATGAATTGGATTGCAAACCGGAAACTCTGTTGTATAACAAACCCAATAATGATATTTATTAGGAATTTCCGTCCCCCACCTTGACTGCTAGCAACCTACCTGCGACATTCTATTTCGTGGTATTCACTACTTTGACAGATTGATTACGTAAGGTAAACGATTCTTATTAGTTATCTCCGTGACAAACAATAATGATAACCAGAAATATATATTTTTCGACACACATATTAAGCACATGTCAAATTACACTTATAATTGACAAACTAACACTTTTACTAAACTTTTTCCGAAGTCCTAGACAAAGAAGCTAGTCAAATTTGCACAATGCTATTTGCACTTTCGAAAATCTGCAATTGAAAGGTATCCACTAGAATAAATATAGCGGCAAAACGAGCTTGTTTAAATAAGCTTTATTCAAATCGGGAACATGCTTGGATAGTGTCGCCCGACATTTTGTTCAAATATTACTTGTTTGCATAACTTTTTAGATAGAATTTAAATCAATGTTTGCAAACAGTGCTAATCTTTTAATTTAAACTAAACTTCCTCTTCCGAAGGTTGCTTTACATATTCTTAGTAACGTTACGCAAGTTCCCTTACCTTAAATTGATAAATGTAATCATCCATAGACAATTCTCTGAAAGGAGAAGGTCTAATATTAATATTATGTGAGCATGAATCATGATACAGATGACGATTTCTCTTCGGCTATAGGGGGGTCAAGGTCGCTCTATCTGTCTGGCACATTGATATACTTGTGTTGTTGACAGGGTTACTGGTTCTAGATTTATTTCGGGGGTCTCGTGTTTCCAAATAATTCTGACGACAATGATTCGAAAGGGCAAAGAACTCAACTTTTCTGTTGGTGTGAGCTTGATCCTTAATCACAACTGGTTTAGACTTTTATGAATTGACTTTCTAGATCTTTTACGCTTAGATAATTTCTTCTGGTATGAACGGAGTTCAGTTGTTACACCTCCTCTTATTGAAACTTACTTTCTGTCTAGTCATGATTACATGGTTTTGAACACTTTCTATTTCTTATTATTGAGGAAATTAATTAGCTTAATAAACATGTGCATTATTTATCTATTCTGCGTGCGTTTTCCACGTTAAGACCTTCGACACTATCTGATAGTTACCGATCTATGTCCCTAAGTATGCCCTTAGTGCGTGCCGAGGTCTCACCGAAGGCATTCGTAGTTACAGCCCGTGGCGCCCTTTTCATGTCTCATTTTTATAGTGCATGCGACATTGTTCATAATAATTTTCCTCCATAATATCATCTGAAATTGTTATTGACTTGATAGCCTGTTTGACAACTATAGAATTTTAACTAAACCCCGATGCAGCTGGGCTATTGAAATAGCTACAAGGCTGCAAGTTATTTGCCGGGTGCAAGCCTTTAGATAGCTCCTTGGTTTGCAGGATAAAAATAAACAGACGGTTGTTAACATACAGTTTTGATCGTTTTGTAACGCTACGTGATTTTAATGTGTTTTATCGTGAAAAGTAGGTCGCAGGTCGACCTTTGTGATGTGCATTTCGGAATTGCAAAAATTAACATTATTCTGCGATTGCTCTTAGATATTGCCACGTGAGTTTATTCTTGTAAAACGGATAGCGAGTTCTTGTGTAAAAGATATACTTGAAAGCATCAAGTTCATTAATTTTAAGATTCTATTAACAGCAAGATAGAAGTAAATTTTTACAAAGTGTGATATAATGGCATTGGGGTATTTCAAATGACTAAAAAGAACGAACTGCTGTGAATTTTGTTACGAAACTATCGTTTGTAAATCCGCTAGGCATTCTGTGTTTAGTATTCTAAATATCCTTACAGAGATAGGTATCAGGCTTCTGGTAACTATCGTGATCTGAGTCGTCCATTTAATTACAGTGCAAGGGTCCATCCGTGATTCTCAGGCGGAACAATCTTTTAAACAATAGTATTCATCGTAGATCAATCAGGTTTTCCAGTCACGAACGAGATGAAATTATTGTGCTAACGTAGACGATGTTATCAGTGCAGAGCTACTGATCTACAGCAAATAATTTCGCAGATCTTGCCATTGAACAGCTATTCAAGGTTCATTGTATTGTTCAATTACATGAATGGGTACTTTATCAATCAGCTTTTCGCAGCCAATTGTTTCCGGATAGCCATTGAGACAAAAATATATATAACGAAATTAAAATAACCCAAATCCAATTTCGTGTCTCGATTTCACGTAAATAGATTAGTAATTGATGTAGGTAATTGTTTCTAAACTTTTCGCTTACAAACACACAAGGTTGCTATACTTAGTTGCAGCAATTTTTAAAATATTAGCTCTGAGCGTAGTCGTGTCTTTTACAGCTCACAGTTTACCGTTTTACAACTGTACTACTTAGATACTATTTTTATATCAAGAGCCCGACGACCTCGCCTGTCTGTCGCGCGGGATGTGATGCAACAGTATTGTCAGACCCCTACAGCTTTATGTTGCAATCGTTGAACCTGATTTATACTCTTATTAGTATGACCATCGTAATTTCAATTCGTCCCGATGTTACTGTACGAATTCTGTTATTTCTAAGGTGACAAATTATGATTCATTGTTAGCAGCGGGGCTCATGTTAAAAGCGGTTACTACAATAAGTTTGTCTCCGGCGCGGACGCCGTGAGTGTACGTCAATTGAATGCAGAATACTATTCATTCGTCCTCGTTGAGTCACCGACAAGCCGCTTTCAGAACACCCTACGAGAGCGATACCGGTCCTTGTACACTAATATTGACATTACAATGATAATCACACTGTACGACATGCTCTTCAGATGGACAAATCACTAGCTTGCCAGCAATATTGTACGGTTTTAATTACATTGTAACAATTTGTATTAACTGTTTTGTTGCTACTTGTATAAGTCTCAATGGAGTCTTAGGTAATTGACTTTTAAATGCGTTTAACTTTTTACGTGGTTGTCTAGGTCATGATATCTACTTGTTACCTTCAATTTGGTTTAAACCGTACGTAAAACATATAATTTAATACTGGTGTATGCGGTTGTGATTATCAACCTTTATTTTATTGATCGTAAATTCGATAACTCGTATATTTCTAAGTTTTTCAATGTTGTTACAGATGGTACTTCCGCAAAATAAAACGAATCGAAGCGGAGAAGAAATTGCTCCTTCCCGAGAACGAACATGGCGCCTTCCTCATCCGAGACTCCGAGAGCCGCCATAATGACTTCTCGCTTTCAGGTAACATTCACGTCATAAAATAACTCATATTCTATTGATAATTTCCTTATAGAAAATCGTTTAATATACACAGCAGTATGCAGCAATTATAATCATCTTGGTCGCTCGGGAAATAGAAGAATATTTTATGTTACTTCTGTGGTACTGCTTGGCGATGATTCATCGCACGCCCTGTGGCACGCAGCATAGTGCTAAGTGCTATCCTGTTACAAACGCATCCAATGGGCGATTCGATCACGACGCCAAACCGGTTGAAAGTTTTTCTAAGGTCCCTAGCACAGGCGCCGTGGGAACAAACACCGAACAACTGAATGACTGCCTCGAGATCTGCTAATTAGTATTGTTTATAAATGCAAGGCTTCAGCTAAACTTTTTAACTATTTTTGAATAGCTCGAAGCCATCTTATTGCATTCCAAACAAAAAACCTGACAGCGGTCATCTATAAGAGCGTATAATGTAGACTCATGCAACCCAGATATTAAATTTTATTTATTTATCATTTGCATAAAAAACGGTTTACTGTTTGACTAGTTAATTTCATTCTAAATCATACCACTGCGCTGTGTATAAAATATGTTTGGTTTTTTTATAAAACTACGTATAAGCGTACATCAATATGCAAACAGCGATATTGTATGAACGTTAATTGAATGCAGGAACATAATATTATATTGCTATTCACTTACATCTTTCTTGCTAGTACAGACAGTAAAGATTGCAGTAATAAAAAAACGATTCTCATTAACATTCAAGATTCATCTCGAAAAATAGAAGTCACTGACGTTTTCAGATAATTTCTTGAAGGAGTAACAATTGTTACAAAAAAAGAGCAGCAAACGTACCGAAACTCTAATTGCACTTCGGTTTTTCTACAGAGTGAATTGTTTTAATGTTTTTCATGAGAACTGACGGAAAATTCCCTCAGGCATTGTTTTATGAAAAATACCTTTCGTCATTATCTAGAAACAATATTGGGAACATTCAGACTTTTCGCTAGAAAAATAACAAAATTATATTTTATTTGAGATCTTTTATGACTTAATTACGTTAGATTTTTTATAGCACTTAGGTTAAAAAAATCGTGCAGACTAGGTTAAAAAAATCGTGCAGGAAAAATACAGATCGCGTGATCAGAAAAAAAACTATTTCTTAATTGATACATAATAGAATAAAAGGAATTTTAACAAGAATAAATCAAATATTCCTAAGGCGCCTGCGATAAAGGAATCTTTTAATTTATTAATTGAATTTTCTAATAGGTGTTATTGCGCATTGATATAATCTAGATTCTAGAGCATTAATCGTGCGACAATGTTACCTCATATTATTATAACATCAAGGACATTTATCTGCTTTTTATTCTTGCGGTTTCTTAGAACATAATTTATGTAATAACTATCAAATACCTTTGTTGGACGCCAACATTGCCAACTAATCTTTGCAAAGAACAATAACTATTTCTAAAGAATTATTTTCAATGTATATTTTTTTAGAACGCAGATTTTAACCGCAGAGTCGTTAAAGTGTACTACTCCATAAATAAGAGCTCTCTTATTTGTGCCGTCAATCTTCATTAGCTCCGGTTTATGCCTGTTAAGGCCGTGTCATTAATTGAATAAGTAATTCAAGCAATTATATCAACCCAATGTAATGCATTTAGTTTAAATACGATTGAGATTCCTACGATAAGTTTGATAAAAATAATAATTACATACCTAATCCTATTAAAATAATTGTACGCTACATGTTGACAATTTCCCGGAAAAATGTTTTATCTCTACTTAATGCGTCGTTCATTACAATGTGAAGGTGAAAGCCGTTTTAGATTTACATATTTTTTTGAATTTAAATATATTTAATTTCCTAACTACTTTTGAACGAAACAACTACGTCACTTTTGAACCATGTTTCCTAAATGTTGTTATGTTTTAGTCATTGTTTTTCGAAGCAGAAACTTTCCACTTGGATTCCCACCCATATTTAGGACACAAAACGGGATGGCCCATATCCGAGAATCTGTTCTATATTTAACTTCAATCGATACCCCACCTGGCAAACACGGGGAAGTGTGCTAATATTATCTCGAATACTTACCATAAATATGCGAATATTAATTACGTACGAAGGAAAATAGAAAAAGGTCAGGTGGATACGAAAATAGAAACAATTTTTATTTTACACTTCCAACAAAGAAGTCTGTGCGTGGTTTTGGAATCACTTTTGAATTCACTAACTACGGGTCTGCTGTTCGATTAAACTTTCACAATCGAACGCCGCGCCGGGAGATGCATTATCTATTTAAGTTTGAGAAAGAGCCTGTCATTAGGGTATATTGCTGAACATTTATATCTGCACATTGAACTAGTTTCGCGAGAGCCTCCTAAATTGCTCCCTCATAAAAAACCCGTTGTCAATACGCCTAACCTATATAATCATATTCCTATGTTACAATGGGTGCCGCATACATTTTCCGACTGCTTTCTCGATCAATGAAAGTGAAGTTTCGATTCTTTCACTTCAGCAAATTAAATTTTCACATAGAACGAAGTTATACGTGTACTTGCTAACGTGCGAATTCTGATATTGTTGACAGTGCTTAGTTTGTCTACTGATCTTCGCAGAACTGTGCAGTTTAGTTTTCTATATTCCGCACTAAGTGCTAGGACTCGTTTGTTTGAACGTGACTCAGATTCACTGTTAGCACTTGACCGCCGCTATTGGCAAAACTAAAATAGAACTATTTAATAGCCCGTTTAGATCAGCCGATACGAATAGTGCAAACTCCCTGCGACTCCGGAATATCGGACTGCGTATACACTATATTATTCGTACGGTTTTTATCATACAGGGTGTAAACAGACTCTTCACGAAGCCGGCAACCAAGCATTATGTACATCAAACAAAGTATCTTTACGCAAAAATTAGTTCTGGGAAGCGACTTTTTTTTTGGGCAGAAAAAATCACGTTTTACGGTAGGACTCGATGTAAAGCACTTAAAACATTGTGCTGACGGATGGATTGAATAGTAAGGGTGTCGTGGAGACCACTGTGAGGGTCGCCCAGAGGATACGGTGGAGCACACGGTAGAGGTCTGCCCCGCTTGGGCGGAGCACCGCCGTGTCCTCGTAGCGGCGGTCGGCGGCGGCGACCTATCGCGTCCGGCCCTGGTCCAGTCCATGGTCCGGAGCGAGAGGGAATGGGACGCCGTCACCTCCTTCTGCGAAGCAGTCATGCTAGCGAAGGAGGTGGCGGAGCGTGAGAGGGAGAGAACCTCTCGTCCCGGCCGCCGCGGGAGACACCTCGGGCGTCGGGGGTCACGTGGTGGCTTCCGGCCACCGTAGACGCGGACCTGTGGACGGAGAGTAATGGGCTAGCTCGCCGTCCGTCCGTCTTTTGACGACAGGCCGTGTTGACGGCGCGTTCGTGTTCCACGCGCGCCTCAAAGATATGTCAGCAAATAGGGAGGGGCCCGCAAGGGCCGATGCCTGCCAGGGCTGCGGGCTGTTCGAAAGAGATACCGCGGCCCTGGAACACAAAGGGCAAGGAAGGAACATGGATGGGTTTTAGTCAGTACAAGTCTGACACTCCCTTCCGCTCTGCCCAGAGCGGGAGAAGTCATTTGATGATTTCCAATCCGTAAAAAAAAAAGGTGTAGTGGAGGTGTTTAAAGTAAAAATCTTACAATAAAAACATGTATTTAAAAAAAAATTGTGAAAAAGTTGGAACTTTGATCCCCAATATCTCCATAACTAGAAGGTTCCCAGGTATGGTCAAAAAAAAAATGATCGCAATGACGGGGAGAACAAGTGCCTTTCAGCTTCGTTGTGAGTCTTTTCACACCCTTTATAGTAAAAGGGTTTTTGGCACGTTGCCAAAATCAGAAGGATCATCGCCTTCTTCTTGATTTTTAATACATTCCAAAGAACAATGTTCACAAATTTTATTCCCTTGTCAATGTCATTCGAGCGCCAATATAGTCTTGCTCAGTACGCACTTATTTTGTGCCAGTTCTTTGAACTGTTGACACAACCCGCATTCAAAACCCCTTGCACATGCATTTAAAACTAATTACTATTCGTAATTTACTGTAGGTACGCCGGATTAATGAGATTCTAAAGAATAATGGAGAGTTATCGGCTAACGCAAATAAACCATAAGTTTCATCATTTTAAAAATCTTTATAACTAACTAGCTGACCCGCGCAACTTCGTCTGCGTCACATAGTGCAATTAAATAATATTGCGACTATAAATTGAGATGTAAGCTATCCTATCTTTCAAGTTGGATCAAACTACACACGGTGTTAAAATTTGATTAAAATCGGTTCAGTAGTTTAGGAGTCCATCGCGGACAAACAACGTGTCGCGTAATTTGTATATATTAAGATAAGTATTTTCAATGCAGTATTACCAGATTTTTAAAGCTTGTATTTGGTTTGTTTAACATAACTCGTGTTTTTATCGATAAAAAGTCATGTATTCGTAATAAATAATTATTAAAGAATTTACTAATAGAACGGGTTATGATAATCCGCTCTCATTTTCATACAAGAAACTTTTTCTGCTGGCTTCTTTTTATAATCTTCGTAGAATAATTATTTGTTAACCAGTAGCATTCATATTAATAGTTATGGCATGCCAGTTCTTATAATTTATAATGTTGACGCCAACAAAGATATGAGTATGGAAAATAAAATACGGAGTACATTCAAGAGTATCAAGTAAAACAACTTGAATTTGAATAGACATAACGCTCAATTTTTACTGACACTACTTTTCTTTTTTTAAATGGGGCCATCTTGGAATATTTGAAATACTCCTTTGGGTCTTCTTTAAAAAACATATAACCCGATGTAATATAAAATGACCGGTCTCGAACAAGAGTAAACACTTAAACATTGACATAGTAAATTCCATAATCTTACTTGGTCATTCAATATCGCGATAATGTAGGTAGTCAAAGAAATATATTGACAGCATCAGACCTAGAAGAGAGAGTGCAAGGTTTATTAAGCAAATTGATCTTGCACACACGCGGCGCCATGTACAAAAAGCTTGCTATAATATGTGATTAAAACTCAATCAAATCACGTTAAGATGCGGACGGTACACGGCTTTCTAGTTCTGTTTTCTGATTCATCACGTACTTATCGTAGCATTAGAAATACTTCAGCAAATTCGAACTACGATAACACTGTTGTAATACTCGATTCGCGTTTTATTTTTTATATAGCCGTTTTCTGCGATATAAATTTTTATTGCTTACATAACTGAGCAAGAAACTATAACAATAAAAAATAGAAAAGATATCGCAGCAAATTCTAAGCTTGCAAATCTTAATGAAAACGTGATTAACGTCAGTTCGAGATTACCTTCATCAACTGAATGGAACTGTCAAAATCTGACGCGATGATTCCGAGAACTTCTCCCATTAATTATGCTGTGTCTGTATTCTTGCGGTATTAGCAAGGTCGCAGTAAGTTGTTCGACCTAAGCAAAGTATGAGGGACCCAAAAACCTCAGATCTGTGCCCCGATAAAGAATAAGTTAGTCTCTCTTTGCGACTTCCTAGAATTAACTTTCTTTTTGAGACATTTTGATGGATATACTGTTCTTATTTCTGTTGAACTCGTTGGCTCACCACCGCGGCGCTACGTTGATAACTGGCTCCATAATTCATTTGTGACTTAAAACAGATTTTGCGGTGTTTCTATAATTTGAAGGAGTATGTACCGATTTACTGATATAAGCCAATATTGTTTAACATTAACTGCACAGCTGTTTAATAAACCAAAATATTGATCATGTTCGTCTTAATGAATTCTACACATTACATCAAACTTACTTAAAACCATTTAATTCACTATAAAACATTCGTACTCTAATTTTACGGAATTTGTATTGCAATAAAATGCAAATTAATGAATAATTGTTGTTCACAGTGCGAGACGGAGATACGGTGAAGCATTACCGCATCAGGCAGTTGGACGAGGGCGGTTTCTTCATCGCCAGGCGCACCACCTTCCGTACCCTGCAGGAGCTGGTTGAGCATTACAGCAAGGATGCTGACGGCCTCTGCGTATCGCTAAACAAACCTTGCGTACAGGTACGTCACGCTATTCTAGCTCCACTCCATCATTGTCTACATCCTCGTAACTACCAACGATTTACATAAGCATAGGATGTTCAGGTATCCGGTAATGTCATTCCCATTACGTCCGTTTCCATTCCCTGGTAATCGCACATCATATGCACATCGTAAATTCAAATCTAATTCAATTCCCGTTTCTTATCCATAGTCAACAGTGTTTTAACTAGAAGCCTTATTAAAATTGTAAAACAGATATTCAACCAAGTGTGATTTGACATTCTTTCCGAATGCATAATGTCACATACATAACACCGGAGCTTGACCCACCCTAGTGCTCTACGATGCTATAATAAATGATTGAACTCAACATTTGACAGTAACGCACAATCATGGAATCATAGCGTTGTCAAGTCAAGGTCATGTGACCGAAATAAATAACAAATTGTATGAATAATATTTATGTATTATTATAACGGAGCCGCATAAATTGCAAAATTCAATATCGGGACGACTATAAAATTTATGGTTTTCGCCGGGTCAACCTTTGTGTGCTGCGTGAGAAATATTACAAGGCATTGAACGAACTCGAGGATACTTTAAATTCACCGAAGGACTCTGTTTTCTCGGACAAAGCATCGTCATATTTAAGTTATTTAAACCGAGTATGTGCGGCCCAGTAAAGGCCATTAACATTTTCAAACTTTTATTTATTATATTTTCCGGCATGCACTCGAGCATTTCACAATGAATATTGAGGAAAGGAGCTTTATACCACAAGTGCTATTTTCTTAAGCGGCATTTTAATACAAAGTGTAGATCATTTTGTATTAAAATGCCGCTTATCGGAGCGAATTATAATTTAGCTTTGCGTCAGTCGCGTATTTAAAATTAATAATGCTTCGCTGATTGCAACACGTGTAAATTCCATTTTGATTATAATTATATAGATATAGCGCACCATCACGTAATTAGATGCGAGCTTTACGGATTCTTTTTTAATGACTGTTTGCGAGACGCGAGCATTTGTCACTGTTTCGTTGTTTGTTTATGCGTATAAATGTTACGACAAGCTTGCAATTTATGTGTTTATAATGATGGTAGAATCTGATTGCGCTATCAATTAGCATAAAAATTCAAAATTTGCTGTTCCAATTTCGCGATCGACCTACTGCCAAGGCCGTGAAGGCACTTTCGTTGCGGCCGATACGTACATAACTTGACGACAACGCTTTGTTGTCAATGTTTTCCTCTGCTACAATGGAATCACGTCAACACAAGTTTTTTTTTTCATGGTGACTGTACATTTGCGTGATATCTCTTAATCCAAAATCTAAATAAACTTAGTCACTCAATTCGATACCTTAAAACCTTGATGCTGTTGTCGCAAATAATTAAATACATTTTTGGCGATCACGAGTTATCTCATAGACCAGTGTGTGGGAATCACTAGGATTTACAAATATTTGTTTCAAAACAGAATGAAACTTGGCGAGTTACCTAACTGTTTATCAGTTTTATACACGTTAGAAGTTAGAACTATTTCATATGCCTTACTTTTGTAGGTCATCCAGATTATTAACCGACTTTATTTTGATCGTATTTATTTTAACCAATAATATTCGTTATGAGTAGATATGAAACTAGGCATTTAGTTGTTTGGTAATTAACTGTTTCTTAGTTATTATTATTGAAGTTTTCAGAGCGAAAAACATGAAGCAACAATAAACCAATTATTGCAAGAAAAGTTCTAATGGTCTTTTTACCATTAACATAACATAACATCACGCCTGTAATCCCCGTAGGGTAGGCAGAGGTGTACCTAATAGTACACCCACATTTCGCCAGTTATGTTCAAGTCCCATGTAATAGGGGGCCTAATGCCATAAACCGGGCACAAATCCAGACTCCGTGGCTGCTACTGAGAAATTCCTGACGGAAAAACCCAATAGCACTTTGCCCGACTTAGGAATCGAACCCAAGACCTCATGCTCAGTAGTCGCGCTACCACACCAAACCACCATTATATCATTAGCAATTATTTGGCTTTTTACCATTATATCACACAAAAAAATATCAAAGAGCTACAGCACAAATCCGTTTTAACGTGTCTTTGTTTTATTACAATTCAAAAACGAGTTTATGATCGCGACATTATCAAAGAGGGTTTAGTAAAAAAAGATGATAATAATGACCTTGCAAGGTCAGTAAAGCCTAAACCCGATTAGTGTAACTTTCAATGATGATGTTGTTTGATGGAGTTTATTTATACCATTCTCACCCAAAAACCGAGCTGTAAATGCATGCTTCACGCTTTATGAATGGTAATACAATTAAGTATTTTATCAAAAAACGTATAAAATAAAGCATTGTGACGTCACCCAATTGTATCGAGGGCTATTGTTCATTTTGTGTCTTGTTTCAACAATTGTGTTGACTTTTCTAATGAACAATTTGTTTCATATCGATACATTGAGTTCACATTGTACCGATTGGAGTATCGATATAACACATTTACCGTACAACGATCGCCACTCGATTACACAAATGCAGTTTTCAGAAAATATGTAGTCAAATCGATTAATTTACTCGCATTCTTTGTTAGCTGTTACAAAATGCAAAATGGAAAGTTATACAAAGTGCACTAGCGTATACAGTTTCAAATTATTTTGTAATTTTATTGCTTTCGTACCAACGGTTGTATTGTACTGTAGTAGGTAGTAGATATGAAAATAAAGCCACGGATAAAGCTGCCTTGTGCATCGAGGCAGTCGCTGCCGTAAGATAAAGTTCAAGGTCATACTCATGAACTTTAATTTTACAAAGACGAACCAAACGACTAAATAATATACAAGTACAACCAATTATTGTATTGTTAATTAGCTAGGTACCTCTGGTCAAGCCTTTGTAAGACTGATAACCTGTCATACACCTTCGAAGATTAAATAAGCCTTAATATTGAACTCAAGTACGTTAACTAGTTATTTGTGTAATAATATGTAATGTTTGACCTACGCAAGTTAGTGACGTAATGAAAATCACTTGTATGTAGCAGTGCCCCCTTCACTCTCTACCTTATCGGTGTACTGTTAGCATTTGCGGAATTTCATTGTTTCCGTACGTTTATTTATACTAGGTAAACACCATTTCTCGGCGAGCATGCGGTTTAGTACCTCGTTTCAGACTCCCAAGTACATGCAAGACCTCAATACTGTAATCTCTCAATTCTAAGTCTAACTTACAGTTGATTTTGTGCTAAAATAGGCATGATGCTCATACGCAGGATGAAGTCAGAGAATAGTTTTTACTGCAGCTCACGATACTGTAATCTCTCAAATTGTAAGTCTAACTTACAGTTCATTATGTGCTAAAATAGGCATGATGCGCATACGCAGGATGAAGTCAGAAAATATTTTTTTCTGCATCAAACGATTATCCTCCTAAATATGATAAATAATCCACACTTCGAAAAACCACTAGCGTTAACATTTACGTCTTCTCAGAAAACCAATCAATTCTTCAATACGTAAGTGTTCAACGACCTAATAATTTAGAATCATTCATACCTTTTGCATAAAAAATAATTAATGTTTTTAATTTATCATAACTTGTTTAGACGTTTACTCCTTGTTACGAGAGCCATCATTCAGTTGAGATTTCACCTCGAACAGTGTTCAATATGATTGATTGTGTAATAAGCATATAGCACTTTCTGCAATCAGCTTATTTTTATACCTAGCTATTACATCAACTTCAAATACATAATATCAACTTGTATTTCGTTAAATCTGACGTTTCAGTAGTTTTCGCATCTCTTTCCCTATGATGACGCAGCGGAAGGGTTATCAATACGTAGTACTATTTTGCATATATATTACAGGACGGATTAATTCAAATAAGGCATCAGGTCTTAGTAACGCATGTTTAATTGTATGCGTAATCGGGTTTTTGTTACCGATAAAGTTACTATAATAACATTGTTTTAGATCTGTGACGTGTTTCAGCGTATGCTAATATGGCTGTAATGATGACGTTCGTGCGTTGAAGTATTTTAATTATTTCACGCCCTTTTCTGACTTGTCAACAACTAGCATGTGGATTTGCACGTAGTCTCTATGTATATCTAAATTCCAACATAAGCCAACATTTGTTTTTTTTTTTTTTTTCTTTTTTGTTAATGGCATCTCGCAGTTCAGCCTAGGAGGCTGGCTACTGCTTAACCGGTCTAATCCTGTGGATGCCTTGAAGTTAAGGCCTCCAGCCAGGGGCAATGAATTATAAACTAAGCGACCACACGCTAAGGGCACCCCCTGTGGGGTACGAGCCTCGGCTTAGGGCGTCGCTGGGGAGGGCAGCAAGGGGACAGGCTGGATCTGAATGAGATTATTTAGGGGTTGATTTATCACTAATGGCTGGCTCTAGCAAGGGTCGGGGGGGGGGGGTATTTTTAGAGTAATCAAAAATCCACTTATTAACCAAGCGCCTCGACCAATACCTTAGGAGGCTCTCGATAGGCAGCTAGATCAAGGGCTTAGGGCTTAATTCAGAAAGCGGTACTTCCTGGACACGGCTCGCAATGTTAGGAGGTTCCTTTCTCTGGAGCCTCGACTGCCGGTAGTTTGGACCCTGTTTCAGATACCGATGGGCTACTATTTTTATATTTTTAAATATCATTAAAACTTTAAAAAGTGTAATGAATGGGTGTAGAAATAAATAAAGGAGATAAAGAGTTCACTTCATAAGAATATTTAACAATGTAATAGATGTATAAAAGAGTATAAAGGGTGTAAACAGACTCTTAACGAAGCCGAAAGGCACTTGTTCTCCCCATCATTGCGGTCATTTTTTTGTTCTAGACCATACCTGGGAACCTTCTAGTTACGGAGATATTGGGGGTCAAAGTTCCAACTTTTTCACAAGTTTTTTATTAAATACATGTTTTTAATGTTAGATTTTTACTACAAATACCTCCAGGACCTCCTTACTATTCAATCCTTCCATCAGCACAATGTTTTGAGTGCGTTTTATTGAGTCGTACTGTAAAACCGCGATTTTTCAGCCGAAAAAAAAAGTCGTTTCCCAGCACTAATTTTTGCGTAAAGTTACTTAGTATGATGTACATAATGCTTGGTTGACGGCTTCGTGAAGAATCTGTTTACACCCTGTATATAGGAGATAATCCACTTATATTCAAGACATTTAGATTTATTATAATACGCTTGATCACAGGCCGGGCGTAATAATAAACGAAGCTAATCCATAAATTGGACTTGCAAGTATTTGGATTAAATACAATAATTAATCATTTGATAAGTACGATCGTAAATACAATTCATTTTAGGTTATTGGTTCTACTGTGCCCCCGTCGTATAAGACGTTGGAATCGTCGGTAAAATTGCAATTAACTATTTTAATGAACGTAACGGTTTTAATTTGCAGATGTCATAAACTTTCAAGGGTAGGTGCATTAACGTCACCAATAGGTAATGAAACGTAAAAATACGTAACGTTAAAATACGTATGTTAACCATCGTAGTTTTATCCAATAAAACGTATTTTTTTACTGTTTGAATCTGCAGGCTTTTTTTTACGGTACGCTTACTTAGGTATTTAGCACCGGTCTCCTCCGCAACATAACTTAACAATGCATTGCCAAATCAGCTATTCTTTACGACATTGTCAATGAGGTTGCCACTCTGTGTAGCGTGCGGTAATACCCTTAGCCTTGGAAGTGGTTCTAACGCAACGACACTTTTGGCTGTCACCCCTTAGAAAATGGTGGGTCTGAAGTACATCTCAAGTATGTATTGTATAAGGGTCGTAAGTATTTATCGAGCATGTATTGTATAAGCGATGGAGTGGAGCGTGACAGGCACACCAGACCGACGGTCGCGGTCGGTGGACAGCGACAAAGTCTCATGTTACAAACGCACAACGCGGTGTGAATTAAAAATCACAACACTACATAATAACGAACGGATTTAATGCCTTTTGGAACTGAGCGACACATTGTCTTCGCTGTAGAGTTGACAAAACAGGGCAAGATTAAACGTAAAACTGAGTTGATTAACTTAAAATGAAGTTTTTTCTGTCTCTATCAAACTATAAAAAGTCATTGTCAAACTATTTTCAGATGAAGTACTCTTTCAGTCGTAGACTAAAAAAACCTAAATATCTCTTAAGCGAAATAATAAGTACGTTCATCTTCAGTAATTTGCTCGTACATTTCAAGCTAGCCGACCTGAAGGTAATTTTCCGATGGGTTGTCACTGCCATTAATTGCACAATAAGAACCCCGAGAAGCCCTGTAATTTTCTGTAACTCTACACGTCTTTATGCCATTATTTATGTACCTATTGTGATTGGGTATCCCGCACTGGGCGTGTGCATTAAACCTTGAAGCCTCGTGTCGCCTCAACGTCTGACACTCTTGTCACTCCATAAACGCTACCTTTTTAGTGAGTGAAGAATCACTTACATAACGTTACAGCACCTTTTACCCATAAACTCAGCCAAACAATAAAAAATATTGTCTATTGTTTGTATTTCAGAATGAAACCGTTACTAATTACCACTAGCTCGTTCACTGCAACTTTTATGAGTTTCCATTTCTACCTGACAATAACTACCGCTAGGTATGAAGTAATTTCTTTGTTTTGTAGAAAATTAAAACTTACTACAATGTCGACCCACGCGTTTAGGATGAAGAGTGTGCTTGCCAATGTCAAGTTAATAAAATCTGTGGATTATAGTTAGAATGATATAACGATCTATTTTCAGCTGGTTGTCGCATGATCGTCAGCGTTTCAGTGAGTCGCACAAGGAATATTCCTGATTTTAGATCTAAACATTATTCAATATCGTAGTCAGTTTATAAAGAATGCCAGTCTATTTTTCTTAAGGCTCTTTCAAACCAGCGTTCAAGAGGTATCAACCGAAAACACATGACAATGACTCTTGGGCTTCCTCAAGGGACAATTATGTCTCCTGTCTAGGCAGAATTCCGCGTAGAATATTCGTAACAAATACATGTTGGATCCGGTCATCAGTGCGGACATAAAATGTGTGTTTTCGTTGCACGTAACTCATCTGCCCACATGATTTCCGAGTCTAACAGAATAAATTCTGATAATCCAATATACATAATATGTACATAACATAGTACACCCACATTTTGCCAGTTATGTTTAAGCCCCATATAATAGGCGGCGAGCCTATTGCCATCAACAGGGTACGTACAAATCTAGACCCGTAGCTGTTACTGAGAAAAGCCTCATGGAAAAACCCAATAGCATTTTGCCCGACCTGGGAATCCAACCCAGAACTGAGATGCTTAGCAGTCGTAACATACAGTAGTAGAAAAACATTAAGACACAACTTCAAATTCTGCGGCTTACCTTAAAACCAATTGGTAGAAAAGAACAGTAGACCGAAGTCTTAAAATTATATAACAACCTTTTTTTGCTGTCGTTACGGATTACTCATTCATGTCAATATTGTATTCAGATCTTGATCGAACGCGAATAATCTATGTGTGACTTCTGACTAATTTGCTTCGGGTATCCTGACACTTTGGATTCTTGCTTATTTTATTTGAATATGGCTTCTCTTTATAGTTTCCTTTCTACGAATACCTTTAAATATTATTATTTCCAGTTAATCCAAGCTAATAATAATTTCTGAAAGTATACAAGTAACACATATCCTGCGTTGTAATCTAAAGGTTAAGGTTACGTAAAACGTTATAGAGTCTAAACACTAGCGAGAACAAACTAACAACTAAACAGACCGATCAGAATAATTAAATGAAACTACTTTAATTGGATGACAATCGACATTGTTGCGTTTACGATCCATTGTTTAAAATAAATAAAAAAACTTATTAATAGGCGACATAATCAAATCATTCAGCGTCGTTCTAAGAATGAATGGAAATTATTAAAGTCAAGTACAAATTCAAAGTCCTGAAAACTAGACAGCTGCAGTTTGGTTTAAAAAATCATTTAAAAAAATAACTATACTATTCTTGTAATCAGATTCGCTTGTTGATGTTGACACTGACACTGTTATTCGTTATCACAGTGCAATACCAAGAATAACATCATTTTAGTTACATTTATGAATTTTATGAATACTTTGGAATCGGTTGGAATCTTTTATTAGCACTTGAGGATGATTTCTGCCCTGCCAGGGCTGCGGGACTGTCCGAAAGAGATACCGAGGCTCTGGAACACAAAGGGCAAGAAAGGAATATGGATGGGTTTTAGTCAGTACAAGTCTGACACTCCCTTCCGCTCTGCCCAGAGCGGGAGAAGTCATTTGATTACCCATCCGAAAAAAAAAAAGAAAGAAAAGGATGATTTCTGTTCTCTTTACAGATAAATGCTTATCACGAAACCTTCATACTTCAAACGTCAATGAAGTTTTACTTGTAAGTAACATAAACTATTAACCGATTATATAATTTTGTTTTCTATTCACAGATCGAGAAGCCAGTTACGGAAGGTCTTTCGCACAGAACGCGCGATCAATGGGAAATCGACCGTTCATCGCTCAAGTTCGTTAGAAAACTGGGCCACGGTCAGTTCGGAGAAGTATGGGAAGGTCTATGGAACAACACTACTCCAGTTGCCGTAAAGACACTCAAGTCCGGCACCATGGACCCCAAGGATTTCCTTGCAGAAGCACAAATCATGAAGAAACTGAGACACAACAAACTCATCCAGTTGTACGCAGTGTGCACACTTGAGGAACCAATCTATATCATCACTGAACTGATGAAGAACGGATCTCTATTGGATTACCTACAAGGTAAAACTACAACTACAACAAATAATCATCAATAAAAATACATTGCAAAAACCCATTACATACTAACAATTGATAGATTTATAAAAACGTATGATTTCAGATGTAATTTAAAGTTATGCTTTGACAACATACGAGGCAGTTAAATTTAATAACTTACATAATATTCATCGATTTCTCATTCTGTTTTATTTATTTTTTTAACAGGCAAAGGTCGTTGCCTGAAACTGCAGCAGCTTATCGACATGGCTGCGCAGATCGCCGCCGGCATGGCGTATCTCGAATCACAGAATTACATACATCGCGATTTGGCCGCGAGAAATGTTCTCGTTGCTGATGCTAACATCGTGAAAATCGCTGATTTTGGCCTCGCTAGGCTCATCAAAGTAAGATCTATTCCGTATTTATTATTCTATTCGTTGTTTTTGTTATTCTGGTGCAGCTTGACGAAATTCTACAGTTCAATTACCTGTTAGTTTTCCTGCATATCTTTTTATTTTAAGGATATTTTACTTTATTTATTTTCATGCTCAAGCTAAAAGTTTTTCCTTTTACCACAGGTTGTGCAGTTGTGGTTTTCCATGAGTCATAATTTTATGTCTTTTCCCTCTCTAGAACAATCAGTTAAATTAATGTATTTGATTAGAACAATGAGTAATAAATAACGATAAAGTGCTTGCGGTTGACAAAACAATTTCACATCACATCACTCAAGTTTCGTGACCACTTTTACCTGTGTTGATTTTTGCAACGATTTTTTGTGCTTTCTTCTTTTTAAATATTTTTCATATATTAATATTTAACTTTCAATTTTCTTTTGAGGAACAGTATTTAAATTCCAGTAAATTCCATTGCACTTAATTATGTAGATATCAACTGAACAACAAAGACATCAGATGCCAAACAACCTGCACTAATCTACCTCACTACATTGCTTCAAATACAAATATTATTCCGTTAAAACTGAATGTCATGTGTTCCGTTAACAGGAAGACGAATATGAGGCTCGCGTGGGCGCCCGGTTCCCCATTAAATGGACAGCGCCCGAGGCGGCAAACTACAGCAAATTCTCAATAAAGTCTGATGTCTGGTCGTTCGGCATCCTCTTGACTGAACTCGTCACTTACGGCCGAATACCTTATCCAGGTGAGTGCTTCGACTTTCGAATAACTGTAGTTTTTGCAAGGTGTTATGAAGTTTCATTTTCATGTTTACACATTGTTTCACTTCAATCTCGACGCTCTACTTCTTTGAGTGGTGCGTCGAAATTGAAGTTTTTGGAACCCTTTCTTCGGGTGAAATTGTTGTTGAAGGACTGGTTTGTTGAAAAACATTTTAGTTGTCATCATCGAATTATTCTTACACACTTACATTTTAGAAATGCAGTTATATTAAAACATACTTTTATAACCAGGAATGACAAACGCCGAAGTGCTACATCAAGTGGAGCACGGCTACCGAATGCCGTGTCCACAGAACTGTCCCGCGGCGCTATACGAGATCATGCTGGAGTGCTGGCACAAGGACCCTCTCAAGCGACCTACCTTCGAGACCCTGCAGTGGAAGCTCGAGGACTTCTTCACCATGGACAACTCCGAGTACAAGGAGGCATCCGCCTACTGAGCCCGGCCCTCCCTGCCGCCCCACCGACAACACACACACTCGCATCATGTAAGTGCATTGAGAACTCATCTTGCTTTCCATAATACACATAACACAACATCACGCCTGTAATCCCCGTAGGGTTAGGCAGAGGTGTACCTAATAGTACACCCACATTTACTCCATACTCACATTTTCACTTACTTTCCATATTAGGGATTACTTTCCATAATACTGATGTTAGATAAATCCAATAAATAATCTTTACCGAATAATCTTAATAGAATGATCTTATGAAAAGGTTGACTAAAATTAACGTTTGAACCTCGCTTGTCCACAGACTCCAGGCCTGTATCACATGCCGCCAGAAATGCAGATGCTGCACAACAGTACGTCGATGCAGTATCTACAGATGCACCCCATGGCGCAGACGAGCATCGGACAGATGCAGGCAGCGCACCAAGCGAGTATACAGATGCAAGCCGCGCACCAGGCTAACTTGCAAGCAGCTCACCAGGCGAGCATGCAAGCACACCAGGCTAGCTTACAGGCTGCGCACCAGGCGAATTTGCAAGCCGCTCACCAAGCGAGCTTGCAGGCGCACCAGGTCAGCCTGCAGGCGCACCAGGCCAGCCTGCAGGCGCACCCGAGCGGCTCGCAGCTGGCGGGCCGGCCGCTGTGCGCGCACCACCGCTACCGCGCGCCCTGAGCGCCCTGAGCGCCGCCCCCCGCCCCCCGCCGCCGCACGCACCACCAGGAGCCACACCACCAGATAGTCGAGTCGGTAGGACACTCGGTTGAAGTGAAGAGCAGGGATTCGTCCATGTCCATCCATCCGTATAGATTTGGAGTCGTGAGCGAGTGATGACGATTACGATTTTGTTTTATAATACGAGCAGCGATGTGCAGGACACACGCCTTCCGTTACATTCCCTTTTATGATTGACGGAGTATAAGACTCCCGTTCATAGACCCTTCAGCAAAATCAGTTCTACTGGTGACAACCCCAGGTTTGAACACCTCACGAGAGAGGTCATGATTTTATTATTGCAAGATGAAGCGAGTACGAGATATATGCGAATTTGAAATGACGACGTAGACGTAATTTTATTACTCCTCGATCAGTAGTAAGTTTAGTTAGACAGCCTACGATTTCTAAATGTATTTAGCCATAGGTTAACATTTACGATTCTTCAAGTATTAAATAAGCCTCTTTAGGGTGATCACTTGCGATATTATTCGAAAATGTAAAGTAAGCTATTAGGAGAGTGTACACTGAGTACGTCTTAATACTTTTCTCAAACACGGCAATAATATGAGTGACATATCAGCGCTTTATTCATTTTAACGACGCTTCAGAACATTGAGCTATATATTGGCGCCGCGTGGATCGCTTCTTTCGTCATTTCACTTGCAATCAAATAAAATGTGTTCTCTGCTTCGCTGCATATTTAAATCGATTTATAAATATTAAGGATACATTTCAGACCCTAAAAAAATCCAACGTAGTTTATACTTTCAAGTTCGAGGTAAGAGGCTAAATCGTTTTAAATTAGCTACGAAAATTGGTTTCGTCGTTCATAATCACATTGGAATGCTTGTGGCGCTATGGTGTAGCAGTAGTGTCGGCAGTTGGCAGCAGCGCGATCGGCGACACAGTGCAAGTGTGTGTCAACAGGAGGAATTTTAGGCTCGGCAGGGAATTAAATTATCGCGCGTCTAGTACGCGTTTTGTAAGGATTTATGTTATGAGGAGACGCATTAACAGTTTAGGTATTTTCACCTTCGTATACCATGTTTAGTAGAGTAACGATGTTGGTGATAGATGCCAAATAATCCTAATAAAGAACTGAATTTTATATACATAATTAATTGTTCTGAGGGTATTTAGACGTTAGGATTTCATTTAATTTAAGCTGTTCTAAAACATAATTAATGGAACGCTATTCTTAACTATTTATATAATTGTAACAATGACATTTATACACTTATCTCGCGGAGTTAAGTTTTCTCGTAATCATTTTAATATTTATCATGCTCAAGAACTTAGTAATTTTATTTGATTGTATCAAAATATTCATCCAAAACTGATATTTTATTTGTGCCAAGACTTTTAGTTTAAGTTGAAAATGGCCACATTGTAATCTAAATTGTATCGACACAAACTAATAACGTATTTAACCATTTACTTTTAAAGCTAAGATATAATTGGCCTAAGTAAATAAGTATTTTTGAATGTGTAAGTTTTGTATCCTAACTTATTAGACTAACCTAGTATATATTAGATATTTTCAATTTTATTATATTACTGAATGTCAGGCGTAAATATTCTCATTCGTTAAACTGCACATTTTTATTGAAAATGTCACAGTTGTGTGCAATATTTATTGTTTTCAAACCCGGTGCTTCGTATATTTTAATGCCACGAAAGATTATATTGTAAACTTACATCCTCAGAACATTTAAAGCAACTGTCGATGTAAGCTTGAAAGGTTAATTGTATAATTTTATGATAAATTACTAATACCATTAACAGTACAACAATGAATTGTTGTCGTGTACATTGAACTTTCCACAATTTTTAACTTGTAAATAGTCCCAAGATTAGTATTGGTTATAACGGTAATAAGTGATATTAGAATGTTGATATTACGGTGTAACAGTGTGCTGCTTACTCAGGTCCACTTACTCGATCATTCCAATTGGAAAAGCAATATACTACAGTAGACAAATAAACAAAGTTAGGCATTACGAAGATGATATTCTTTATATCACAATAAAATATTAAATATCGCACAAAATACATTCTAAACCTATTTGTAAGGTGCCTGAAATAATTGCATTTGTACGTCACAAAATATTTTATGGTTTGTGACGAGTGAATGTTTTATGATTGCATGGCTGACCACATTCATTGTTGGCATTTTTTGCTTGTAATCATTTTCGATGGTCAGTTTTCCACCCTTCACTCGTTACCAAGCTGTATTTTATCACTGCACTGTGGATAGAGCACGATTATCTAGGATCGAAAATTTATATTCATTCAATTTTGGACAATGTAAAAACACTCAGTTTTCACAGTCAAGGCTGCGGAAATGTGTCCGCAAAGTATTAATATTAACAAGTCGTACGATCTTATTTCACGTATTTAATTAATTCCAACGTTATTTTTGTTTATTCTCATGTATTATTTCTATAATTTATTTCTTCGTAATACGTTAAGTTTTAGCTGTATGATACGCTTTAGGCTTTATGCTTTATCGAATGGCTAAGTCCGCTACGTCTATCCCATTATGTATGTACATTTACGGCAATATTATCAATGTATTCAATAATTTTAATTATTAGTTAGCCAATTTTAAGTATTTTCTTAAAGTTTCGCCATCACAATTATGAAGAGATCAATAGAACGAATAGGGTTAAGCTATGTGAATGATGTATGTTAGATATAAATATTTAACTAGAATTTATTTAGTAACTGTTGCTGTGTTACATGACATTTATACTTCGGTCTACGGTATTGTACAACTGTACCAAGTGTAAATGTATCGGTGATGTTGGTTGAAGTCAGAAATTTCAAGAGCGACTGAATGATAGTTGATACTGTTTGACATGTGTACTAAGGTCTTATTACCTCCGAGTATCAATTAAATCTATTTTAGTTTATTCTCGTGTACCAGTATTGTTACACTGCCATAACTAAAATTGCTTGGTCGCTATACTCTCGGCCACTGTTAAAATGTTATACCCTCTAGATGTTTGATGTCCAAACCTTTATAGTGAAGATCTTATATGACAGTGTACCATAATACTGGTTTTTAAGTACGGTTATTATAATGATTACTATATTTCACTTATTTGTAAAGATTTTTTTTTTTAACACAACAATAAATATAAATGTGAAATACTTTTTGTTTTATTTCTACACAAAAAAAAAACAAAGCATGTGCTCAATCAAGTATATTGTTCAACTTCTTACAAATATTTTTAATTCTATTCAAGTATTCAACAGTAAACACGTTTTCCTTTATTTTACAAAGCGAAGATGCGTCAGTTTCCAGCCTGCTTATAATTTGTTCTACTTCATTGGTGTTGAGTTTTGCTTTTTTGCACGCAGGCTCTGCGTCACTTTCGGCGTCAAACAGCGAATCGATATCAACAAAATCGAAATTATTACTCAATGACTTCTTCATGTTTACGGAGCCTGAATCTCTATAGTCATCGACATCTGGTAGACATTTGTGACGATATGTGTCATCTGCGATGTATTGTAAATGTTCCTTCAAGTTAATATCACCTTTCTTCAGTCGTCCATGTCTTATGAAACAAATCCACGTCTCTCTCAAGGAGTCGTCTTCATTGACTATCTTTGTAACTATTCGGTCCAGTGTATTAGTCCGATACTTCCTCAGCATATTGAATAATTTACTCTTCACAGTCAAATCCGTGTCTTGAAATAATTCGCTAAATGCTCGCGTTAGAACCGTCTCTACGACATGTTTATTCATATCATATGTTTCAAAATTTGCTAATTTACAAAGAATGTCAATCAATAGTAATTTCAATTCTTTACACCCTGACTGGACAATTTGCGAAATAATGTGAAGGACCTAAAATCGTAAAATTAATTAGTTTTGAAGTTATTTTCATAAATACATTGTGTGAAATGTTTCAAAGGGCCATTACTAATGTGCCATTACTGATACGAATGCAGTACAAGGTTTGTTAAAACAAAAACATAGGTAGCCTTCATATTATCGCAGCAGTAAAAAGCTGAGTAATATCAAGTTATCTAACTCTTCTGGGGCCGAACCGTACTGGGCCCGGGTGGTGGATCCCATTCCCTCACGTCCCAGCAGTGGGAACATATCGACTGATTATGCTACTTCCGCTTCAGGAATTAATAAATTATCTGATACATTTAAAAAACATAAAAAATTGTTTTAAACACATAATAAAATTGAACCTCTTGTTAGGATTAATTTCGGCAGTGGACAGATATAAGGCTGTTTTTGTCTGGAAATTACTTATTGTGCGAAACAAGGCGTAAGTTTTATCATCATTCATCATTTCAATCGAAAGACGTCCACTGCTGGACATAGGCCTCCCCTAAGTGTCGCCACATTGACCGGTCCCGTGCGACTCGCATCCAGCGGATCCCCGCAACCTAAGTTTTATGCTAAGATATAATTATGTAGGTGTAAAGATTGCCTATTTCATTAATTGGTTATCGATAAGATGTTGGAATCCCTATGTTTTTTGTGGCTTAGCGTAGAATGGGCACCGTTGCGTCTACGCTCTGGCGTTCAAAAGGTTAAATTATTGAAGCTGTACCGATTTGGTTTGTGGTGTTGCTTTATTATTTAACCAACTGAGGCGGAACCCAAAAAGAGTAATATTTTGGAACGATCATACACTCAGTAAAGTTGGGTGTGATGAGCAAAAGATCCTTCATAGCAACATTTGCAACCTTTACTACTAACGTCGAAGACACGACAGTTTTCCATATACTACTCATAAAACGCACGCCTATTAGAAAATTAATAGTCAATATTCTCATTTAAGTATTCTAACGTGACTGAACTAAAGGCTTAAACAGAATTACCTTTACTAAATTAGCGCTGCTCCCAATAAATATATGTTCCGTTGAGTTTGTTAGAGCTACTAGTGCTTCAATGTATCTGTAGTACCATACACTGCCCTTGTTCAGCTCTTTGACTATGTGCTCAAGGTTTTTAGGGCAAGCTTTCATCCAAGCCAGCATCAGGAAGGTTTCCATTTCATCCTCTCTACTTATGATTGAACAAGTATTTGCTAAGTTTATTACTTTTATCTGAAAATTAAAGAGTCGAAATTAAATGCCATACATAAAGTAACGACTCTCCCAGGTGAATAAGCACCCTGCCAGGGCTGCGGGACTGTTCGAAAGAGATACCGCGGCCCTGGAACACAAAGGGCAAGGTAGGAACATGGATGCGTTTTAGTCAGTACAAGTCTGACAAGGAGTGTCATTTTATGATTTCCCATCCGAAAAAAATAAATAAGGTGGATATGCAGAAATGACTCAAAACTACTAACTACTAATGGGAACCCTGATGTCATTAGTAATTATTATTAACATTATTTTTACGTTATGAAAGAAATTCATCATTTTGTATGTTTTTTTTTTTAAATATCTAAAAATATAAAATGATATGTAAATAGAATAAATAAAAGCAATGATATAGTGTCTATCATCGCTTGACTATAATATTCAAGTCTAAAATAAAAGCAACATAAACAATAAAATATATTTTTTTATTTAAAACTGTTGTACCAAATTCATTTCTTTTTATTGCGTCTTAAAATTGTGAGAAACGATACCGTTATGCATTTTATTTTAGACAAAACGCGAGATTTATTTGTTTATGACTAATGTAATGTTGTCATCGGGTTTTGTGTCTTCCGTTACATAGACACAAGGATCAAATTGTAATTATATTTTTAAGAAATGGCTATCCTATTGTACTTCTAAAGTGTAAATACTATGTCTGCACTAAAATTACAACTAAAACGGATTCCATGGAAGTAGGTACGATTAAGTACCCACAGAACGATATATTAGCTGTACAAGGATCTTCTGGCGCGTGGTCAACGTGTGATGTTTCATCATCTTGTTTATTAAATAACGTGATATCACGCGTGTAATCCCCGAAGGGTTAGTCAGAGGTCACATACACAAACACCCAGACAGGTAACAACTATTGTAGGCCATACAGATACTTTTTCCGTGCGGGAATCGAACGCGCCACGCAACGTAGCAGCGAATCGCTCAGCCACTGCGCCAATCGTGCTGTCCAGCTATTGGCCGCAGCTTCGTACAGGGAACGTAGATACTACCAGCAAAACTACCATACTTAATAATATATCCACGAAATTCCGTTCAGCCATTAAGGCATGAAAAGAACAGAGTTACTTTCACATTTTCTTTTTCATTTTTTTTTTTTTTACCTAAAAGATGACCCATATTTAGCCAGTTATGTTTAAGTCCCATGTAGGGGGCGACCCTATAGCGATCTACCGGGCACAAATCCAAACTCCGTGGCTGAGAAATTGTGGATGAAAAAACCCAATAACACTTTGCCTGACCCGGGAATCGAAACCAGGACCTCATGCTCAGCAGTCGCGCTTGCGACCACTAGACCAACGAGGCAGTCAGGCATGTTTATTATATTTCATAAAACAATAACTGCTCAAACGCCACTCTAGCGCCAAATTACTTGCAGAACTGAATCTGGAGAAGCAATTAAAAAAACAGCCATTTAAACTTACCAGTTTGTCAATATCAACAACATTTTCAGTAGACATACGACATACGAGCTTTAACTTGTCCATTACAACCATTTCACCATCAAGCTGGGTTTCATTAGGTAAGTTATACATTTTCAAGCAACTCCATAAACTAAAATTTCTCTCATCATTTATGGTAAACATATTGTAGATCTTTATTTTGTCTTCATCGTGCATTACTTCAAATAATCCAGTAATAGTATGTGTTAAGTGTATTTTTTGGGGTGAATCGGCGAATAAATAGATATTTTCCAGTTTCTGGTACATTTTACACATTGATGTGAATTGTGTTAGTAGGAACTGACGACTTGCCGTTCTGAAACAGATATATCTTTTATGAAAGTTGACGTGGTTTTGATTCGTAGAACATAAACACAACATAGCAGAGGTGTACTAGCAGTATCTACACACATATTTTTTTTTTAGCAGCCTGTACCGTCCCACTGCTGGGCAAAGGCCTCCCCCAATTCCTTCCACGTGCTCTTTATACGTGCCTCCTCGAACCAGTCCTCGCGGTACGCGTCCAGGTCGTCTCGCCACCTTTTTCTGGGCCGGCCTCGGCGGCGCCGTCCGTCTTCCGGCAACCATTGTGTGGAGACTTTTGCCCAGCGGTCATCGTGCATGCGGCTGACGTGACCCGCCCAATCCCATTTTAGCCTAGCGGCCTTCTTGCCAACGTCCACTATGCCCGTTTTGGAACGCAGCGTGGTGTTTCGAACCCTGTCTTGTCTTCTGACACCCAGAATGCTGCGTTCCATTGCCCTTTGGCAAACTCCAAGGCGGAACTTCTGAGTCTCGGTGAGTGACCAGGTCTGAGCACCGTAGGTTAGGATGGGCAGAATGCACATGTCGATGAGTTTTCGCTTCAGGGAGATCGGAAGATCACCCTTCATTAGCGTCTTCATGGACCAGTAGCTTTTCCAAGCGTTTTCACCTCGGCGGTCGATTTCTCTTCCTTGCCTATTTTATTTATTAAACTTTATGCACATAATGTAAAAAAACACCGTACAAAGGCGGACTTAATGCCTTAGGCATTTAAATTAATATTGGGCATTATTATTTCCTTTATTTATTCACATACATATTCATTACATTTTTAAATAAAAAACAATTTAAAAAAACCATTTAAAAATATAAAAAATAGTAGCCCACCAGCATTGGGAACAGGGTCTGAGCTACCGGTGGTCAGGGCTGTTGAGAGAGGAACCTCCTGACAATAGGCGCCGTGTCCAGAAGAACTGCTTGGGCATTTATTATTATTTCTTTATGTTTTCCCAGTTATTCTTATTGTTTGAGTTGAGACCCTTATAATAGGATGCGAGTCTATTGCCATCAACCAAGCACGAATCCAGACTCCGTGCTAAATTCCTAGAGAGCAGGCTCATTTTGCAATTAAAAAAAACTACAATACTATGCTTATACTCCGAAATATTCAAATCTTTAACAAATCAGGAACTGGAACAGCAATATATAGACCTTTTAAAAAATATCTACCATAACAGCACCGCAAACATCAAAATGAATACTGCAGGACCTTCGTTTGATATACAGAAGGGTGTTAAACAGGGTGACCCGCTCTCTCCGAAGTTATTTACTAGCACTCTTGAGGAGATATTTAGAACGCTAGCAGCCTCATGGACAACTAAGGGCATTAAAGTCGGCAATAAGAGGTTGACGAACCTCCGATTTGCCGACGACATAGTCCTTTTTGCCCCCACAGCCCTGGAACTACAGACCATGCTCCAAGAACTGGGCACGGCAAGCTTTAGGGTGGGACTTACGATGAATCGGTCTAAAACCCAGCTTATGACCAACAGCACCAAGCGTAGGGTCGAGGTTGATGGGCAGCAAATACATTATGTCGATGAGTATATCTACTTGGGCCAGTTAGTATCTTTCGAAAACAGGCAAGAAAGAGAAATCGACCGCCGAGTCGAAAACGCTTGGAAAAGCTACTGGTCCATGAAGATGCTAATGAAGGGTGATCTTCCGATCTCCCTGAAGCGAAAACTCATCGACATGTGCATTCTGCCCATCCTAACCTACGGTGCTCAGACCTGGTCACTCACCGAGACTCAGAAGTTCCGCCTTGGAGTTTGCCAAAGGGCAATGGAACGCAGCATTCTGGGTGTCAGAAGACAAGACAGGGTTCGAAACACCACGCTGCGTTCCAAAACGGGCATAGTGGACGTTGGCAAGAAGGCCGCTAGGCTAAAATGGGATTGGGCGGGTCACGTCAGCCGCATGCACGATGACCGCTGGGCAAAAGTCTCCACACAATGGTTGCCGGAAGACGGACGGCGCCGCCGAGGCCGGCCCAGAAAAAGGTGGCGAGACGACCTGGACGCGTACCGCGAGGACTGGTTCGAGGAGGCACGTATAAAGAGCACGTGGAAGGAATTGGGGGAGGCCTTTGCCCAGCAGTGGGACAGTACAGGCTGCTAAAAAAAAAAAAAAAAAAAAACTATGCTTGCCTTCGGAATCGAACCCCTCGTGTGCGGCAGTAGTGCTTGCGAACACTAGACCAACGAGGTAGTTTAGATTTAAATATAATTTAATGATAGCCCCATTAAATATTAAAAAAAAAACTCTTGACTTCAATCTTGTCCTGAAGCCAAAGATGAAATTGACGATGGAACGAGCTAACTGAAAAGAATCCTATTTACTCGCAACTTAAATAGATTGCAGTCATATGAACTTGGGACCACCGACACATTTATTTATTTGTAGAAATTAGATTGCAAATAATATGAATGACGTTAAAATTCTTAAAATGGTCACAGGCGCAGTTAACAGTAGCGAAGGGTCAATTTTTGAAAGAGGTAAGCCGGAGTACATGACTTGCTCGTGATTATATTATTTGTCTATAGAATACTGACTGTGCCATTTTTCAAAGGGAAGCCGGTAGGAATCGAGTCCTATGGAACCTTCGCCGTCATTAATATTATTATTATATTATGATTCTACTAAAACGGCTATTTTTAGACCCCCTGATTTATTTTAAATAACCTATCAAAAATTCCACGTGGGGGGTTCGTAATGATGTTCTGAATACGTAGTAACTGTTTGTGCGTCGATGTGGAATTCCACCCTTTATTTAGGCATTCATAGGCGCCGCTTAATTTAGTGAAAACGTTACAATCTCGTATATTATAAACATCATACCTGGCCAAAAGCACCCACAAATTAGCTGAGAACATAGCACTCCAACAGTCAGCGCCGAGTACAGCCTCAACCATTCTCTTCTCCAATAAATTAACTTCTTCCTTGTTCAGCATAGCTGTCAATATGAGCATTTCAGCAAGCAAGTGTTCATATAAACCATATGTTTGGAACTGACGACTCGAGTTCTCACATTTGAATTTAAGGCCCATATTGAACCAGATGTGACCTGAAATGATTACATTTATTGAAACTTCATAGACATGACGCTAATCTTGATAAAAAAAAAATCTTTTGATTGAAACTACTCAAAGCTTTTATTTCAAATAGACTTTTGTATTGCCAAAAACAAAAAGATGAAGCTTCAGTCCAGTCCAGTCCAGTTACAAGGCATAATAATTGTGATTGGACTGTTCATCAACACCATCATTACAGCCAAAAGACGTCCACTGCTGGACATAGACCTCCCTCAAGTGTCGCCACATTGACCTTTTCCCGTGCGACTCGCATCCTGCGGAGATGCGAGTCGCACGGGACCGGTCAACATCGAACTGGAAGAAGGTAAAAGGTAATTCAATAGCAACTCCGAAGGCGACAGCAGACCTCAGACTACAACATCATTACCACTATTGCGCGGCAGCAACACTTCTAGTTTATTTCTATGTAGTTCTATGGAAACGGTTTTATAAATGGCGACATTGCCTGTTGCTGCAGTCGGGTTTTTGTTTGACAAATTACTTCCGCGTTGTTGTTACGTCACATGCTGAGTTTACACCGCTGGCTTCACCTTCGGCAGTGTTTCTTTTTCGGTCTTCGCAAATTACTTAGACTCGACGCCGACTCCGACTCTACTCCCGACACGACACACAGTAAGTAAAGTATTGAAATGTGAGTTTTATTCGAGTTCCTTATGGTAGTGTTTTCAACAGTTGCTTGAAAGAAATGTACGACGTGGACTACATGCGGTTCAAAATTTGAAGTTGGAACGGTGTAAGTTGGATTGGTGGCGAGTCTGTGAAATGAGCGAAGAACTAATAATAGCAAACACTTCCTTTCAAAGGAAGGCGTGACAACTTAAAGACCTTATTATAATCTGCCCTTGTCCCATTCTATTTAGGGTCGGCGCAACACCTTTTCTTCTCTCATTCTCCTCTGCCAGACGTCACGCTATCATCTACTGCTTTCTCTTTCATATCATTCCTCACACTACCCATAATCTTTTCTTTGCCTTCCTCTCCCTCTCCATCCATCAACATCGATATCCATCACTGTTTTAGTAACATACGTTTCATCCCTCCTCATAACATGTCCATACCAAGACTACCTTTCAATGTTTCTGTACCAGGCGCCACTTTCAAACTTCTTCTAATATACTCGCGTTCCTTACTTTATCCATTCTTGTCATTCCACACATCCATCTCAACATTCTCTTCTCCGCAACATGCAATCGTTTTTCATCCATTTTTTTCACAGCCCAGCATTCTGAACTAATAAACTTTATAATTACTTACAATATGGTAAAAAGTTGTAAACTACGTTGATCATCTTATCCTTTGATACTTTTAATGACTTGTCCCCATTTTTTTGTACTGTTATATTGATTACTGATATAACTAGAAGTATCATGCCAAGCAACTTGTCATCTTTTCTTATTTCATGTATGTCGTAGTTACAGATAAACTGGAAATAAAATTATACACCATTATTGAAGTGAAAACTTCTTTAGCGGCGTTGTGCACTTTTTGGGATGGGTAAAAACTGTTAAACTCGCGTCAGATCGTCAGATTGAATCGGCGGCGCAGGGCGCTTGCGCGAGTTTGCGTGCAGTTTAAGCTAGATGGCGTTGTTTCAAGTTTTTTTTTCTAGGGCAGCGATATCTTTCGTTAAAAACTACCTCTAAAACTATCAGATTTTTTCAAATAAAAGTACCTACACGTCTGGGCTGGGCCCCCGGGGGGAGGAGTAGTCTAAAACCTCACGATTCATCATCAAGGAGAAGGGGGCTATAAAAGGTAGACTAAAAATCGGCAAGTGATTAAAGGCCCCTAATGCCAGACGGAACCAAAGGTTTAACGTGCTTTCTAAGGCACTGTGGGTCAGTAATGGTTGGTCACTCATCCACGGACGGAGACGTAGCCACTCATCATCGGCAACCGAAGCTTAACTTTCAACCCGATGCTGCTGTCGATTCGCGGCTGTTGATTATTTACCCACAAGCCCCAAAATACTTGGGCTGCGGGACTGTTCGAAAGAGATACCGCGGCCCTGGAACACAAAGGGCAAGGAAGGAACATGGATGGGTTTTAGTCAGTACAAGTCTGACCCTCCCTTCCGCTCTGCCGAGAGCGGGAGGAGTCCTTTGATGATTTCCCAAAAAAAAAGCCCGACTATACTTACAGCTAAGAATTTGTCATCCATCATCAGTTCATTAAGCAGTAAATTAACTGGCGCAGTTAAATTGCTATTAACAATATTTATAAACTGCGACGATTTCCCACGTATTGTGTGTAGATAAGCTTCATTATTTCTGAAAGCAATTAAATGTGAATATTAATAATATAATCGATCTGTTTATGCACGTTTGCAATGCACGTTTTATTGATATGTCCAGCCTCGTTGGTGTAGAGGTCACAAGCGCTACTGGTGAGAAGGTCATGAGGGTTGGATTCCCAGGTCAGACAAAGTGGTATTTCCATCTGGAATTTCTCAATAGCAGCCCGGACTCAGGATTTGTACCCAGTTGATTGGCTCGCCACCTATTAGTGGGGACTTAAACATAACTGGATAAATGTAGGTGTTACTATACGTAAGCCCACCTCTGCTTAACCCTTTGGGGATAGCGGGCGTGATGTTATGTTCAATTTCATTGATACGTAAGTCCGTTAAATTGCGTATCTTTGAGAGGTAGCCTTTTTTTTTTTTACGGATGGGAAATCATCAAATGTCTTCTCCCGCTCTGGGCAGAGCGGAAGGGAGTGTCAGACTTGTACTGACTAAAACCCATCCATGTTCCTTCCTTGCCCTTTGTGTTCCAGGGCCGCGGTATCTCTTTCGAACAGCCCGCAGCCCTTGAGAGGTAGCCTCAAGGTAAAAAGCGACTCAATTGACTGAGACGTTGTCTCCAGAGGCACGTTGCGTCATGAGTAAATTTTTTTTTTGGCCGTTCTTATCTTGATTCAAAGACATCCCTGCCTGTTGTTGTCATAGAGTTACAAAGTTTTGGTGCTCTTGTTGCATTGCACTCTAGATAAATAAGAAAACAGCTACGCTGCAATTTCATATACAAAAGATAATGACTCCAAGAATACTTACAAATGAATATACAGCAGAAGTTCGACAATGTATGTGTGATCTTTCACTACAGCATGCTTGAAAGTGTTACACACTCTCAACAATATTTTTAGAGTGAAACTACTGACTTTTAATGACCTCACAACTATTTTCTCTTCCTGATTTTCCTGTAAATACAAAAAAAAAGTTTAATTAATGATGAATACAGTGTGTAAACAGACTCTTCACGAAGCCGTCAACCAAGCATTATGTACATCAAACTAAGTAACTTTACGCAAAAATTATTGCTGGGAAACGACGAACAAGTGACTTTCGGCTTCGTTAAGTATTTTTACACCCTTTATAGAGAGTGTAACAAGAGTCTTAAGAAGCTGAAAGGCACTTGTTCTCCCCGTCATTGCGATCATTATTTTTTTATCTATTTCACATTTTTTTTTTATATAAATGTTTTTAATGTAAGATTTTTACTTTAAACACCTCTACGATCCCCATACTTTCAATCCATCCATCAGCAGCATAATGTTTTGAGTGAGTTACATTGAGTCCTACAGAAGAACGTGATTTTTCAAAAAAAGTCGTTTCACAGCAATAATTTTTGCGAAAAGTTACTTAGTTTGATGTATATAATTGTTGGTTGACGGCTTCGTTAAGAATCTTGTTACACCCTGTAGTTCTATAGATGGCAACTCTACCATCTCTTCATCTCCTGGCTAGTATCCCAATTTATTTGGGGTTCAGCCTTCTTAGAACTGGAGTGCCACACCATACCATTGTGGGTTGTCTCCTCTGTTGTGTTGCTTGCTATCATTTCATTTTTATTAATTGCCTCCAGGTTATTGATTGTGTTGGTAGATGACAACTTTCTCTAAATAATAGTAAAGCTGACATTTCCCATTTAACTGAGACTTATATTTTAGTTTCGTTGTTCGGTGGTTGCAAGCGCGCCTGCTGAGCATGAGGTTCTGGGTCGGCCAAAATACTATTGGGTTTTTCCATCAGGAATTTCTTAGTAGCAGCCACAGAATCTGGATTTGAGCCCATTTATGGCCATAGGCTCGCCCTCTATTACAAGGGACTTCAACATAACTGGAGACATGTGAATGTATTATTAGATACAACTCTGCCTAACCCTACAGGGATTACAGATGTTGTTATTTAGGCTAAATATTTATCTTAGCCAAAATATTCTGAAGTCTCTTGCCAGTTAATCCTACAAAGTGCAGATTTCATTGCCAGAAGCAAGCAAACCAGTACCTGAAAGTACTTTGTTTGGACTGATTACACAAACCTAATTTTATACTTAAGATTTAGAAAACTTTACTTTAGATAATGTTGGATTGAAATGATAATATATATGCAAGCTAGGCCCATCACAATGAATTACCTGTAACGCCGTCTTAATATTATTCATGGCCATAGAACACAGGATCCTAGTACAATCATTGTAGATTTTCTTATCCAGTAAATAGTTGGAGTATTTCTCACATATCATGGTGTATGCCTTCCACTGCTCAGCCATAGTTTTTACATCGAGACTCTGAACTATTTCACCAATCTTCAAGTTGATGTCTAGAGCTGAAAAAATAAAATAAAGGGTGTAAAAGGCTGGAAGGGTGTGTGTCATTGCGGTATTTTGTTTTTTTTAGACCATACCTGGGAACCTTCTAGTTACGGAGACTTTGGGGGTCAAAGTTCTAACGTTTTCACAAGTTTTTTTTTAAATACATGTTTTTATTTTACTTAAGACACCTTCACGACCCCCGTACTATTCAATCCTTGCATCAGCACAATTTTTTGAATGCGTTACATTGAGTCCTAACGTTAAACGTGATTTTTCACCCCAAAAAAAAAGTTGTTTGCCAGCCATAATTTTTGCGTAAAGTTACTTAGTTTGATGTCCATAATGCTTGGTTAACGGCTTCGTGAAGAGTCTGTTTACACCCCATATAAATATTAATAAATGTTTTCAGATACCACATTAAGAAAGTACTGAAAGTAGCAATATCTTCAGAAATGTACATACAGTTTAAAACAAATTAACTGGCAAAACTCCACAACACAGATCAATGGATATTATTTTATTGGAAATAAATTTATAATAAACAACATTTTAATCAATTATGGGAGAAGCACCAGGGTAGCCTGTGAAATTAAAATTATCTTAGGTTTTTGCAATTTGCAGGTCAGTGTCAGGCTGTATATTAAACAAAATATGATTTGCGACTGTAACACATATGTAGTTACAGACATAACATAACATAACATCACGCCTGTAATCCCCGAAGGGTTAAGTAGAGGTGTACCCATTAGTACACCCACATTTCGCCAGTTATGTTTATGTCCCATGTAATTAGGGGTGAGCCTATTGCCATCAACGGGGCACAAATCCAGACTCCGTAGTTCCTATTAAGAAATTCCTGATGGAAAAACCCAATAGCAATGCAGGATTGACTTTTGATGAAATTATTTTTTCATGAAATATCTTCTTCTTCTTGGGACAATCAACACACCGCCATCTGATCCCAAACTAGGCAGAGCCTGTACTATGGCAACCAGACAACTGATAAACACATAATAAATACATACATATTATAGATAAATTATACACCCAGATACAGAACAAATAATCATACTCATCGCACAAAGATTTGTCCTGTGTGGGAATCGAACCCACGAACTCCGTCCTAGCAGTCAGGGTCACTAACCACTAGACCAACAGGCCAATCCAAATAGTCATGAATGGGATTAAATGAACTTTTCGGAATTAAATGAATGGGATTATAACTCTGTAAAGCCATATTTATTATGGATGCGAATCATATGTTAATCAACATACAACCTAACACTGACTGGCAAATTGCAAAAACCATTAGAAAAAGGGATTTCAAGGCTACTCAGACGCTTCCACCTTAAGATTTTATCATTGTTAGCCCAGAGCTCGGATTGTACTCAATATTTCGTGGTTGGGACTTGAAAGTAATTTGTAAAATGTATTTGTTCCAACTTTATGTGTTGCTACACTCATGCTCTTGCTCACCTTCAATAAGAATATCCTGCTCTTCTCTTTCAGTCAAATCGAAAATGAAATGTTTTTCTAAAACCATTAAGTATGTCAACTGAAGTTCATGGCAGGTCCTGAATAAGTCCTTCAATTGTGTTGCTACACAGTTTAGCCAGCTTCCATACAGAGATTCACTGAAAACATGGATACAAATCAGTAATAAAATTATAACTGACAATATACCATCAAATATATCTCAGTAGCAGCCACAAAGTCTGGATTTGTGTCCGTCTACAATATAGAAAATTTTTCATCGAAATTCAGGTGGCACTGGTTTCCAGAAGCCAGCTATCAGAAGCAGAACTGCCAGATTCAGATAGCCTTAAGCTTTTTTCGAAGATAATTCAGTTTTTATTTCATAAATCACTCAAAAGAGATTAGGATGAGAAGGATGATGTTTAATAAATCATTTCACACTTACCTATCTTTGCAGTGTGCAAAAACCAACATAATAATTCGGCCTGTTACAATTGGAAATGTTTTCGTAGAACAACACGCCATAGACATTGTTTCAATGACTTGTTTTATTAAATCCGATAATAACTGCAAGAGGCACACCACATCATTCATATATCCTTTTAATTTATTCTGTTTTAGACTTGTTTCAGCCAGCAAGTCTGATATGAGGTCCAAACTCTGGAATGTGAAACATTGGAATTTAAAAAAAACACCTATGCTTTTATTCTGGATTATAAATATTTTTAATGAGACTTAGAAATTCTTTACCTGCGACACACAAGTACTGCAGTCATTTAGGAGAGTTGAGAAGTAAACAGAAAATGACGACTTCTTTATTTCGCCACCAATACTGGAAAGTGCTGTCTTTGTATTCAAAACCAAAGATTCGTATGTTACAGTGTCCATCTAATAAATTGGTCAAGAAAATAAATTGCTGGAGATGAAAACAATTGGATGAAAACCGGACTGAAAGTGATAAATTAAGTTGTAAAATAAAAAGGATACAATCGCTGGTTCCGTAGGGCTATTGCAAAATATATCGGTGCTTTCCGACAAAAAGTCGGAGCTCTGGGAATTGTCCATTTTTAATCCAGTGGGTCCATTTACGAACAGATAACATTTAAAAATTCTCACTGCATCACAATTCAACAAAAACAATGTCGTCCCGCTCAAAATAAACGTCAATGTCAAAAAGCCGGATAGACGTAAACGTCTATGGACTGTGTAGTGCGTAGTGCTACCATGGTTCAGTTTAGTTATTTGGTAATGAATACCCTTTTTTTTCCAAAGTAATCATCATCATCATCTACCTAGCTTTTTCTCAACTATGTTGGGATCGGCTTCCAGTCAAACCGGATGCAGCTGAATACCAGTATTTTACATGGAGTGACTACCTATCTGACCTCTACAACCCAGTTAGCACTGGGTAATACGATACCCCTTGGTAAGACTGGTTGTCAGACTTTTTGGGCCACTGACTAAGCACGGAGGTGACGGAGGAAACAAATTTGGATTTTTGTTTCCAAAGCAATTATTTTCCGTAAATGCGATTATGTAGAACATGCGTCCATGGAGGGTAAGATCCAAAAGATATGTAAGGTTTCGTTTTGCTTTGAATAGCAATCTTTTTCATGAATAACTTGATCCAACAATCTGAGCAGCAGGGTATTTTTTCTTTCATATTCATTACCAGTTGTTGCTCGCAACCAACACGTGAGTGTGCGCGTGATATTATTATAAAAATATTACTTCCCTATTCGAATGGGATTTCGTTAAAAATTTCAAGCCTTAATTTTTTTGCACGGACCCTAATCCCTTTTTTTAAATAAAAGTTACTTACTACTTATAACATTAGCTATCTGCCATTAAAAGTCTCATCAAAATAGGTCCAGTCATTTTGGAGATTAGCCGGAACCAACAGCCAGACAGACAGGCAGACGGACAGACAAACAGACAAAAATAAAATAAAAACCTTTTTTTGTAATAAGTATTTCTTACTTTATAAAGAATAAGTAGATTTTATCCCAACTTGTCCACCAAATTGCTTAACACCTTACCTAAAATATATTTACCTACATGTTCGATTTCTTGGAATTTTGTGTATTGCTTATTTGCCTATTAAAGGCCTCTAATTTATTTAAGCCTTTGTAAAAATATTTTATCGATCGATAATGCGAAAATTCTGTAGTAATGTGGGCCAAACCAGAGGCAGAACAGGGCGTCTCTGTGATATAAAACGTGGTTTAATA
The DNA here is from genome assembly GCA_950005105.1 of Lycophotia porphyrea. NCBI lineage: Eukaryota > Metazoa > Arthropoda > Insecta > Lepidoptera > Noctuidae > Lycophotia > Lycophotia porphyrea. The sequence continues at coordinate 10,938,904 of OX465399.1, forward strand.
GGGCACCTTTGGGGTTCAAAGTACAGCACATCAAATTACCTCAACCTGTCTTTCTTTGATAGATTTTCAACTTTATCTCTAAACTATTAGGTTCAAGGTTGGTTGGGAAAATCTGACAGTTTCAGGTAGCTTGACCTGCTGGCGTCGTACCTTCGGACCACGCACATTGTTTCAAAGAAAATGTTTCACTTTGTAGCCTAAACTATTTATGTTTGGGAGTGATTCTATTATACGCTACAATTTATTGCGTACTTACTTATTTTAAAGGAAAAAAATAAACTTTAAAAAAATCCTGACCCTCTAGGGGGGCAGCTGCTCCTCTACCCCTAATATCATGCCCCTGGTGAAACCGATGCTGCGGAGTCACACAGATAAATATCATCTTTCCTAAAAACTAACTACTCAATGAGTTTTTTAAAAACTCTAACAAATCAATAAATCAAAATTCATGAAATACCTGTCAATGTCATCGTGACAGTATCATAGCAACATGGATATTACTTTCACGTGTTGCTGTGCTTTGTAAATGCACAACACGCGGCCGGCTATCGGTTTTATTTCTATTTACGTTAATATTTGTCATAAACTTTTTAGTTTTTGTTTGACGGAATGATAAAATGTCGGTGTGCAATATGATGATGGCACTGAAAGCAGTAGGCGTCGAAACTAAGACTCCTGAATTAACTAAAACATGTGAAGAACTACAGGTTAGTATTCATTTAATGGTTTTTGAAGTAGATAAACTAGATAAACCTAATGTTATTAATAAAAAAATATTATAGTTTGAATAAGTGTGGCTATGTATTTATTTGAGATTCTTAAAATGAATAAAAACTATGTCCTGGGCATTATAATAAGAGGAACACATCCTCATCCACTGGTAAATTAAAAAAAAACTATTTATCAGCAGCATGGCACCTGGAGAATGGGTCATGGGTTAAAAGGATGTAGAATTTCTCTTCCAATAATGAATTGTATGATGTGTGACATCAACCATCCTGCGCTGGGCCCGCATGGTGGGTTACAGCCTAATCCCTCTCTCCTCAGAAGGGCCTATGTCCCAGCAGTAGAAATATTCTAAGCTGATTATGCTGCGAATGTAATGCTATTTGTAAGGTTCTATACTTAGTTGTAGCTGTTTACGAGCAGACATTTTATTTCTATTATATTACTCCTGTTGTGTAATATCTATTTAGAGTTAAAAAAATATTTACATTTTTGCAATTACCTTACTCCGTCTTCCTTAATTTTTTAAGATCAATCTCCATATTTGCTTGATGATATGCATACTCTTATCAGAATCTGTTTAAAAAGTGATGTCATAATGAAATAGCCTTGATATCTTACAAGTGCAAAATTCTTTGTATGTATAATGTGTTAACAATCATATTTTAATCTTCATTGCAAGTCAAAATACCTTTTATGTAACCTGTGATATGTTTTATTACTATATTGTTTTTATATTCATGTAAAAGAACCAACAATATCATGCAACTTTGTCAGTGTGTCTCTCATAGCTATTTTAATTTTTGTATTGCAGGGTTTAATAAATTCCAAATCATTTGAAATACAAAATGCTGTTAAGAAACTATCAGAGTTTATACTCAAAATAGAAGATGCAAAACTATTCAAGAAATATCTATCAAATATACTTCTTGCTTTGGTTTCGGCGAAAATTCCATTAAAAAAAGTATTTTCTAATACAAATTATGCCACATGCAGCGATGCTGAAAAGACTTGTCACCTGGAGTATTCGATAATATTGGCTGCGTTGAGCGACCATCCAGATGTATTGCAGTAAGTGTTATTACTTGAACTTCAAATACAACCATCAAAATTTGATGCTTAAACAAACAACTTTAAACTTACAACGTAGTTACATTGTGAATGTAGCATTTTGATTTTAAAATTTTTGTACTCAAGGAAATAAGTTGCGAATTTTTTTAAATTATATCGAAAAGTTTTCATTATCTGATTGAAACTATTATTAAGTAAGCCATGCGTTTATTTTAGATATGCTTTAAAATATTTCGAAGTTAATCCCGTGGCGCCATTTCAAGTATTCTCTCATCATGAGGACTCCTACAATGTTGCTCCAAAGAAACGGAGGCTGCTTGATTGTGGGCAGAAGATTCCAGAAAAACAGGTTGTATCCTGCTGCCATACATTGCTCAGCAAGTTGCCAAATGAAATGTCTGCTAAATGGGATTGGACGAAGTTTATTGGAACCTATGGTGACCATGGGACAGCAGACGTGAGATGGTATGTTACTCTTTAAATTTTTTAAGTTATTAAGTTCTTCCTCTTCGTCTTTTAACTCTTGTCCTTGCTTTGGTGGCGGATACGGCTCATACACAGCACCCATCTGCGCCGGCATTGGCAGCGTCCACAGACGTCAGTGTTAATCAAATGCTCTATGACTTAGGTTATGACTTCTTTATAGAATGTAATTATGCTTTTGCTGAAGTTTTCCACATTTTATTCCAAGAAAAAACTGTACCAACTTTTGTTTGCAAATAAGTTTTTATTTAACATGCTTTGAAAACCAACAGGATGGTAAAAGAATGCATGGTCATTCTATCAAATATGACAGATACACAGTCCACAATACTATCACACAGAATGGAGCTACAAGAACATGAAACCCATGAACTTCTGGAGCGAAGTAAAACTGAGCCCGTTCATACTATGACTGAAGTTATCAAAGATGATCTTAGTCCTAATGTTGTCAATATTGATGGTATACTGCTTCCTATATTTGAGCAGGAAAATGTGCAGAACAGCAATTTAGTTCCAGTGAAGTCGACCATCAATAATCTCAGGAGTTTGGCTTTGGCTGTTGCTTCAGGTAAGAAGATTATTTTTTACCGTTTCTGACCGCTTTACTAATACGGTATCTGAGATGCGAGAGGGGTGTGCTCACGTGCAGCGAGAGCTCTGTTCATTGGTCCGCTGACGAGAGACAACACCCCTCCTCTACAAGTGAATAGATGAAAATGTAATCTGTATGACATTATTTTTATCTATTTACTTTTTCTTACATGGTCGCGAAATCCCACAGAATTGATGAGCATTGATCCTTAACCCATTCACTGCCCAGTACTTCGTGAATTTCGTTCGTGTGCCCACAACCCGTATCCGAGTCGTCGTTATAATGAACTATAGGTGACATGTATTCATGCCCAGAACCCGATTAGCGAGTCCATAGCTACAGATACGGATTGTGCGAACGAACAAATTATTATTCGACTCATATGCTGGGTTCTGGGCACTGAATGGTTTAATGATTTTGATTGATTCTTAATAATTACATGAGGCTGTAGATTTGTCTGCCCAGGTCAGGCAAAATTTTATAGGATTTTTCCTTCTGCAATTTCTCAGTAGCAATCACAGAGGCTGGATATGTGCCCAGTTGATGGTAATAGACTCGCTCCTATTACATAGGGCTTAAATTTAACTGGCGGATTGTGGGTGATCTATTAGGCAAATAGTCACACCGGCCTCAGCCTTTGGGAATTACAGGGGTTATGTTATATTAAGACGGTATATAACGGTATATAAGAAGAAATAACGCTATTGTCAACAAATTTGTAAATTTAATTATTTTGCAGGTCAAGCCCTCAGTCTAATGGGACCAGTAGGTTCAGGAAAGACTTCCCTAGTGGAACATTTGGCTGCTATTACTGGCCGCAAAGGTGTGGCTTTCAAGAAAGTGCAACTAGGAGACCAGACAGATTCTCGCATGTTACTGGGATCGCATCAATGTACTGATATACCCGGAGAATTTGTGTGGAGGCCTGGCGTTTTGACTGAGGTATGTTTTTCGCAAACTGGAGACTGACTAAAAAACACACAGACTAAACCGCTGAGACTACTAGCATTATAGGGGTTGGAATATTTTTGAACGAAGCCTGGCCTACTTAACTTCTGCCTTTTTATTTTCAAAATAGCAGCCTATGGTATTGGTATATCCACGAATATACCAATACCATATCATATCAATACATTTGTATATTAAGAGAATTAAGATTTGGTCCTTCGAGCCGGATTTTTGTGGCAGAAGCTTGAAGTGTGAAGTTTATTACGTTCTGACCGTGACGGAAAAAGTTGTTGCTATGGCAAAGATTGTTACATCGTTGTTTGCTGATGAGAAATCCCACTGGGCGCAAGATTTGTAGTAGAATAAATTTGGATCAAGCAAGTTTAAATATAGTTAGAGCCTGGCAAAGCAAAACAAATGATTTCAGTTGTTCACTTAATAATATATTTCAAACCTAAATTAATTTGTTTGAACAGATGTTGGTTTGCTTATCATATGCAAGTGGAAATACGTTGTATATGGTATATTTGCATTTAAAATTAAATGTGCTTAAATGGCTTATAGTACCTTAGAGAGAGTATTACGTATGTGGCAGTTACTTGTTTCCTGCATTGAGTATACAGCCTAGATTTGAAAATATACATTTATATATTTTAAACTTTGGCCCTCAATAGGAATTCCTCCTGCATCGTGGGTGCGTTTACAAATATTTAAACTCACATACACATACAGCCAAAACAACTACCTGTAGGCCATACAAATAATTGTTCCGTGCGGGGATCGAACCCGCGACACACTGCGCAGCAGTCAATCGCTCATTGTTTAAAAATAAATTATTCTTATCGTCGACCTTTCAATGTACTTGTTTTTTGCTTTGCAGTTTTTTCAGTTGGGTTTTAAAAAACCCACTACAGAACTAAAGTTCTTTTTTCAACTACTTTTTTTTTATCCTCACAAAGTTTTCACACTATAAAATTAATTATAGGCCGTACAAAATGGGCACTGGCTCCTATTAGAAGACATAGATTGTGCTGCTCTAGATGTGGCTTCTACCCTCAGTTCTTTGCTAGAAAGAAACTCACTATGCGTGCCTGGCTATCGAGATTCTCTGCCAGTCACACCCGGCTTCCAACTCTTTGTCACACAGCGGTAAGTGCAGACATACTAAATTAAACTTTAACTTAATACGAATAAGGTTGATTTCTATTGATATTTGAAACTGTGTTTCTTTTTTATAGAACGTTGACTACAAATTACGGTTTTCAAAAGAAAATATCAAGCAGCAGTACATTGCTTCAGAAGCATTTAACACAAATAAACGTTGAGCCGCTATCGAGGTCTGAACTAGCAGAGATCATACAAACTCTTTACCCAACTCTTTCAACTATCTGCTCTAGAATGATCGAAGTATTCATGATGTTCTCTGTGGGCAGTCACGACACATCCTTGCAGGCTACCGAAGCAGTAGACAGCGATAAAAATAAGAATCTAATTCTCCTACGAGGATCAAGACTGATTTCAACCAGAGACTTGTTAAAATGGTGCTCTAGATCAGTAGTTGGTTTTGAGGTCACTAGCCCTGAGTCTGCGCTAAAAGTACTTCAGGACGCTTTGGACATATTCACTTGTTCAGTCTCCGCCCCTGAACACAGACTCGAATTGGCGAAAAAAGTTGGACTATGCCTCGGGATAGTAGAAACAAAATCGGAATTCTATTGCAAACATTATAAACCAAATGTGTCACTAAATGCTACTTATCTAGAAGTTGGCAGATCTAGGGTTCCGAGGGTAGAGAAGAGCTTAGAAACGATAGATTTTGATAATAAACAGACAGTCTTCTCTTTTACGAGGCAGTCCGCCTGTTTGCTGGAGAGGATAGCTTGCTGCGTCACGTCCAATGAGCCTGTACTGCTCGTTGGTGAAACGGGTACTGGTAAAACTTCGTCAGTACAATACATTGCAAAACAGACAGGACACAAATTGATCGTTATCAACATGAACCAACAGTCAGACTCAGCTGATCTACTCGGTGGGTATAAACCCGTAGACCTAAAATACGTAATCCAACCAATAAAACTTCAATTTGTGGAACTATTCCGAAATTTCTACAACACTGAGAAGAATCAGAAGTTTTTGGGCCACATTGAGACTTGTTACGATACGGAAAGTTGGACTGCCCTACTGGCTCTGATGAAACAGAGTCACAAAGCAGCTATCGCTAGGCTTACTGCAGAAAAGTCTACAATTAAACTGAATAGATGGGTAGCCTTTGGGTCTAAATTTGCGAAATTGGAACAGCAAGTAAAGGCAGCTTCGAAATTGACCTTCGCGTTTATTGAGGGTTCTCTAGTCAAAGCGATGCAGGAAGGCCATTGGGTGTTGCTAGACGAAATCAATTTGGCTTCCGCCGAAATTCTAGAATGCCTAGCCGGATTGCTAGAGGACAAAAGTGAGACTATAGACTTGCTGGAAAAAGGTGATAAAGTTCCTATAAAAAGACACCCAGATTTCACGCTATTCGCTTGTATGAATCCAGCTACAGATGTTGGTAAAAAGGACTTGCCTGCAGGTCTTAGGAACCGTTTTACAGAGTTCTTCATTGATGAACTGACTGAACGTAATGATTTGATGTTGCTTATTGGGGACTATTTGTATCATATGAATCTTGGTGGGGCCATTTTGGAGGCGATCTACAGTTTCTATGCCAGTATTAAGAAAGAAGCAAAGTTGAATCTTGTGGATGGATCAGGTAACGTAACACCAATTTTTGTTGTTGTGTCCTTTGAACTTTATCTCTATCATATTTTTATTTCTAAAACCGTTTTTGTGTTGTATTTTAGGGAACACACCACATTATTCTCTCAGAACCCTATGTAGAGCCCTAACAGCGGCTGCCAAAGCTAAATGTGGAACAGTATCGAGGTCTTTGTACGAAGCATTTTGCTTATCCTTCCTTACCCAGTTGGATAGTTCCTCGCATCCGAAAGTAGAAGCTATGATAGCCAAGTACGTATACATTTGCAATAAACAAAGATACAACTCCGAAGACGATAGCAACCCCACTAAATGTCTAAATGGCCCAAAAACATTGCCGCACAAAGAAACCAGTCGTGTTTCGCAGTAGCGATCGCATTCGGAACTGTACTTTAAGCTTAGCTTTATTGCATAGTTTCTAATTTTTTTTTTGTATTTATTAGGGCAGTGATCGGCAAGAAAAATGTGAAATCAGTAACAAACCAACTCATTCCGGAGCCGCAAGTATTAGGCCAAACGTACTTGCTCTTTGAAGGTCATTGGATCCCGCAAGGCAAACTAGAAATAGCCATACCAGAAGGCTATATCCTAACTCCTACAGTGAAAAAGAACCTTCGTGACATTGCACGAATCATATCACTTGGTCGATTGCCTATCTTGTTACAAGGAGATACGTCGGTAGGCAAGACGTCCCTTATCACATATATAGCGAAAGCTTCTGGTAATTATTGTGTCAGGATAAACAATCATGAACATACAGACTTACAAGAATACATAGGGTCTTACGCAGCCGACTCGAGTGGTAAGCTAGTCTTCAAAGAAGGTGTTCTAGTCGAAGCGATGAGGAAGGGATACTGGATTATCCTCGACGAGCTGAATTTAGCGCCAAGTGATGTATTAGAGGCTCTAAACCGTGTGTTAGACGACAACCGAGAACTGTTCATACCAGAAACTCAACAAGTTGTCAAAGCTGATCCCAATTTCATGTTATTCGCTACTCAAAACCCTCCAGGTTTGTACGGCGGCCGAAAAATGCTGTCCCGAGCGTTCAGAAACAGATTCGTCGAGTTGCATTTTGATGAGATACCAAAGAATGAACTGGAAACTATTTTGCATCAAAGATGTCATGTGCCGCCGGCTTACAGTAAGAAAATGATAGCGGTCATGGCTGATCTACAGATAAGACGACGTGGTTCCGCAGCCGTTCAGGGCAAAGACGGATTTATTACTCTGCGAGACTTATTCCGATGGGGTCAGAGATACAAATGCACTTCTAAAGATTCTTTGACGGATGATAAATTTTACGATTGGGATCAGCATATAGCTGATGAGGGATACCTTATATTAGCTGGAAAAGTACGTCAAACCGACGAACGATCTATAATCAAAGAAGTTATCGAAAAACACATAAAGAGGACGGTCAATCCTGATAACCTCTTTAGTCTTCATGCGGCTACGTCTCCCGTTACCAAGTCTTTATTGGAGACAATCTTAAACAACCAACTTGAAGAGTTTAATCACGTTGTTTGGACATACAATATGAGAAGACTTGCAGTTCTTATAGCCAAGTCTTTCACTTTCAATGAACCCGTCTTACTAGTAGGAGAAACTGGTTGCGGTAAGACAACCATCTGTCAAGTACTGGCAGCTATGAAGAAACGTCAGCTTCTATCAGTCAACTGTCACATGCACACAGAGAGTTCAGATTTCTTAGGAGGTCTTCGCCCAGTGCGGCAGTACAAACATGATGGCCGACTCTTTGAATGGGTTGATGGACCGCTAATAAAGGCTATGGAGGCAGGAAACATGTTCTTAGCTGATGAAATATCTTTGGCTGATGACAGTGTGTTAGAGAGAATGAACTCCTTGCTCGAACCTGAAAGACAGTTGGTGTTGGCCGAAAGAGGAACTGATGATAACTCCGATGTGGTCATCATCACAGCAAACGAAAACTTCCATTTTATCGGAACCATGAACCCTGGTGGAGATTTCGGAAAGAAAGAGCTTTCGCCTGCTTTACGTAATAGATTCACAGAAATATGGTGTGACAGTGTCACTTCTAGAGAAGACCTTTTGAAAGTTCTCGAGAAAAGCGTCAACAAAGGAGTATCTCTAGGCAACCAAGAGGACGGTAGTTCCGGAATCGGTACCTCTATCTTGAACTTCACTGATTGGCTGAAAAATTCCGAAGTGACGAACAAATTCCCATTCAGTATTCGTGATTTACTCTCGTGGGTACACTTCATAAATGTCACAGTTGCAAAAGGTCTTTTAGACACCCCTGAAGCATACGTACACGGTGCTTGTATGACATTCCTAGATTGCTTCGGTACAGCGCTAACGGGCCACATCGACACCGAAACTTTGGTCCTACTACGAAAAAATGCAATCAACTTCTTATTGAATCAGATAAAATCAATTGGCAGCGAATATGTGGAGAGTTTAAAGGAAATGTTGAGCGATAAAAAGACTCAATTCGTGGCCGAAAGCGGGTCTGAAAAGTTTGGAATAAAGCCTTTTTACATTGAAGTTGGAGAAAAAACTAAGACCCTGGAACAGCAAGTAGAACACCAGTTCACGTTCACAGCTCCAACGACTGGTGCTAATACCTTGAGGCTTTTGCGTGGATTACAGCTAAACAAAGCAATCCTTCTAGAGGGAAACCCTGGAGTTGGAAAGACGAGCTTAGTAACTGCACTTGCTAAATCATCCAATCATAAAGTTGTCCGCATCAATTTGAGCGACCAAACTGTAAGTAATATTTTTTTATTTGCTTGTTTAACTTTAACATAACCAAAGTCTTGCGTTCTGCAGGACTCCTGACATACAGACAAGATCTTTCATTAGACTGCAGAAATGTCACAATCTGGTATAAATCCAAGAGCGTTGAGCGCGGACATGGTTCTATGAGTCAGAGATTAGGATTGAGCGACAGTTTAACTCTCAAGCTCGGCGAATTATCTAATAATAGTAGTATCTATGTAGACTGTTTTGTCGCACTTCTAGGCAAAGACCTTCCACACCCTTTTCTAAACTCTGCCCTCTGCTATTTTTGTTTTATTATCGATTATTTTCACAGGATATAACAGACTTATTCGGAACAGACTTACCAACTGAAGATGGATCTTTCACATTCAAAGAAGGCGCGTTCTTGAGTGCTCTCCAAAATGGCGACTGGATTCTATTAGACGAGCTGAACTTGGCACCTCAGCCTGTTCTAGAAGGCCTTAACGCATGTTTGGATCACAGAGGAGAAGTATTTATTCCTGAACTGGGAAGAAGTTTTAAGGTTAAGGAACAGACTAGACTGTTTGCTTGCCAGAATCCTTTAAAACAAGGAGGTGCCCGAAGAGGTCTGCCAATTTCCTTCCTTAATAGATTTACTCAAGTTTACATCGACACACTAACTAGAGAAGACTTGATTTACATTGTGGAAGCGCAGTACGGAAGCCTACCGAAAGACGTTCTACACAAGATTGTCGAATTCAACTGTAAAGTAGCGCATGACATAATAGAGTTACAATCGTGGGGCCACAAAGGCTCACCATGGGAAATGAACCTAAGAGACATACAGAGATGGTGCGAGGCTATCATTCAAGACCAGAATGAACATATTCTAATAACCCCAGGAAAATACGTTGATATGCTCTACGTGAACCGTATGAGAACCGATGAAGATAAGCAGAAAATGATCGAGACATATGATAAAATATTCCTCCCTGACTATCCAAGGAGTCATAGTAGTCCACAATTCCACATGTCGCATACACATGTTATAATAGGGGACGTTCAACTAGAACGAAACGAGAATAAAGAATTCAAAAATCGAAGAGCTACTGAAACAAATTTGCTCGTGCCCAGGAATCAACTGCCGACTTTGAAAGCAGTGGCTCAAAGTATCAAGATGAATTGGTTGACGATACTAGTTGGTCCATCAGCTACTGGTAAGAGTAGTGTAGTACAAGTGCTCTCTGACTTGATCGGCAACGAACTGCAAGTCATACCTGTGACGTCAGCAATGGACGTCTCCGACTTACTAGGCGGTTTCGAACAAGTCGATTTTAACAGAAATCTTGAGACCTTGTATGATAAAATCGAGACTTTAACAATACAAACTGTTAGGTACATGTGGTTTGTCACACAACCCTTTGAATGGAAGACTAATTTGTTACTAAGCGAGCTGTATGAGTACAAATCTCTGCAGAAAGCTTCAAGCACTGACATGTCAAACGACAACATCGATAAGTTTAAACAAAGAATTCAGTTCCTTAACACTCACTGCGAAAAATTGATTGTAAATAACGAGTATCAACCAGATATATTGTCGAAAGTACAAGAGATTGTGAAACTTTTGACCAAGTTGCAAAACAAAGTGTCTAAAGTGTCTTCTGTCAACGCAGGAGGCAAGTTCGAATTCGTGGACTCTTTGCTTGTGAAAACGATGATCGAAGGTTCGTGGTTACTCTTGGACAATGTCAACCTCACTTCCGCAGCCGTACTTGACAGACTAAATGGTTTGTTGGAACCAAACGGCGTGTTAAGCATCCCCGAAAGGGGTGACATCAGTGAAATAACACCCCATCCTAATTTTAGAGTATTTTTCACTATGGATCCGAAGTATGGTGAGATTTCGAGAGCGATGAGAAATAGAGGAGTAGAGATATCTTTGCTAAGACCAGATGATTGGCAGATATCGTATGTGTCGGAAACTGAGAATTTGTTCGATTTGACAGCTTTGTTATCGTCCTGTGGCCTGCCCAGCAAATACCACGACTTGTGTATCAAATGTCATGAATTGATGCAGTCCTTTGTTGAAGGTACGTATTTAAGATTTAGTCCCTTTATGTCGAGTCTTTTTACGTTGAGTCTGAGAGTCTACTGTTCTTGAAATATTGCTATTTAAGGCGGTTGCGACAGGGTAGCCCGCGAAACCTCTTTAAGTTCGTGTAACCCTATTCAATGAATATTTCATGAAAAAGTCATTTAATAGGGTTAAATGAACTTACAGGGTTATATTGATGATTTTCATGACTGTGATTCATCAACATACAACCTGACAATGACCTGCAAATTACAAGAAACGTAAGAAAATTAGAATTTCGCGGGCTACCCTGACGCAACCACCGTAATACCGTTACGTCAAGTTTGGTTATATTGATTTCTCACACAACAAACTTAAAAAAAAAACAAAAAGAAAACATTTATTTTGATACGAAAATAGATGGGAAACAAATGTTATCATTAATATCATGTTCGACTAAAATATTCTTTCATTTTCAGGACTCGATCGTCCGACAATTTCCCATTTACTACAAGCTGCACACTTGACCTGGCAACAGCTACTCCGCGGTATTTCTACCACTACTGCTTTCGTCAGCAGTTTTTCTGACGTCTACATAAAGCCAAGGTGCGGCGCTGATTTTGCCTCAAGTGTAAACTCCTCACTTGCCGAAATGAAAAACTCCATGTTAAAAGCCCTCGATGAACTAATAGAAGGAGAGGAACAAGACGAAAAGGGTCCTCTTCCCGCGACAACCAATCACACACTTACAGTAAAAGGTTTGTGCTCCAATCCCACCATGGAAATCGCTAAACAACTCGCGTACACCGCCGTACAAGAAACAAAAGACGGCACCATAGAATCGTGCCTACACGTCATCTTTAGTTTCTTCACCGTTTACCAACGATCTCATCCAGCAGTATTGAAGACTGTTTATTCTATCATTCATGACATTTTGGGGAAACAATGCCGCGGTGCCGACGTACAGTATGCAGACATTCTCAACGACACTGCTTATGAAACTTTCAAATACCACGCCGGCGAAATACAGTCATATAAAAAGTACTATCCTGAACAATACAAATTAGACGAAAGGCAGATACGTATTGGCAACAAAGAAGGGCTCATAATGTTCAATAAACTAATGAAGTACTTCTTGACCAACCTCACCCCTGAACCACAAAGTTTTACAGTAGCGAACTATTCAAAAGCAGTCCTGTCGGGCAAATTGACAGATGATTTTGTCGAATATCCGATACTGAAACATTGTCTGAGATACCTGGACGTTATTGAAGAATTTATTGAAAAGAGTATTGATCGATCTGCAAACTCTTTAGATAATAGAACAGCTTGTAATATGTTTAAACTCCTGAGCTGGCGTGACCGATTCTTGAAACTAACAAATGAACCAATATTCGTTACCAACGAAGCCAGCAGGCGCAGGGTTTTAAGGGAAGACATCGTTCCCCTTCTATACGCGCACAGTAAATGGTTACAGAAACATTTGATGACACCAATAATGAGAATTACAAGAGACAGCGACGCAATTATAAATGATTTCAATCAAGCCGTGGAAAATATAGAGATGCCTGCTGAGGAGGACAACTCAACAGTGACTAAGCTGAGCAAGAAGATCCGCAAGATGTATGGCCAACCGAAGTTATTAGTCGACAAAGAGGAATACGACAAATGTAGCGAGAAGCTTAGAGTTTACAAAAAAATGACTTTGGATCTGAGTCAGCCTATTTCAAAGCAACTCAATCGACTTTCTGTGGACAATTATGCTGTAACTGACTTGCATTTAGCTTTGGATGTGCCAAATAACGATACTTTGGAACTGGTACAAAAGAATATCAGCAAGTTGGTTGACAGTCAAGTCGTTGAGAAACCAAGGCCCGAAATCAAACTCCTTCCAATTATCTCGTACGTAGTACAGAGAATATTGACAATCCTACAGAGAGATTTCTTTGACGTAGTAAATCAGTTATCAAAGAACGAAGACAAAATATTCGTGAGGATTGAATCTTCAGAAGTGTTGGCTAGTTTGGTACACTTGGGCAAGGTGACCAAAGGATTCCCGCCAGCTTTGCTGAATCTTTTAGAAGTTATACTCAAACTGCAAGACAGTCAGGACATTATTAGTGAAAGGTAAGATTTTCAAATATACATAAACTAACGGCTTTCTCCCATGGAGTTGGGCCGAAATAACAGAACTGAACCTGCTGCGATCCTTAAATACTTTTTTTGCTTCATTTAATATTTTACTTTTTTTTCTTAAATCTGTTTCTCATACATGGAGAAAATACTAAAGCAACATATTTTTTCAGAATATCGTCTCTACCAGCCAAATTCTGGGATGAATTTTACAAAGCAGTGGTATATTCACCAGCCTTCTATCCTTCGCCATTTTTGAACCCATACAATGCCGAGAACTCGCAAGAGAGAGTTGAAGAGATACCGATCTACAGCAAGAGATTGTCTAAGAATATTCCCCTGCTGCCTTATTATCTGCAGAAGTTCACCGTGTCTGTTGATAGTCCAGGTATGTTGGACTTTAGTCTTCTCTATTTATATAAGGTCAGGAGACTTGTTGACTTTGGTGCTTAAACGGGCCTACCCGTGTAGAGGACCGAACGACCCAACCACTACGAACTGATCAACCCTCACTTACACCGTCAGCATGACCTTTACTAACCACTTCGGGCATCCGAGGACGACCTCAGCGGACCTCACGCTGGCCGTGGCCCTTTGCCGGGACACTATAGCCATTTTCCTACCAGCGTTTTGCTTGAAATCCAGCGCCGCTCGCCTCAACCCTCGAGAATTCATTCTCCTTCTTATAAAAGAAAGAATTATGGAGCCAGCCCGCGATACTGAGCCATTAGTGATAAATCAACCCCTAAATAATCTCATTCAGATCCAGCCTGTCCCCTTGCTGCCCTCCCCAGCGACGCCGTTAGCCGAGGCTCGTACCCCGCAGGGGGTGCCCTTAGCGTGTGGTCGCTTAGTTTATAGTTCATTGCCCCTGGCTGGAGGCCTAAACTTCAAGGAATCCACAGGAATAGACCGGTTAAGCAGTAGCCAGCCTCCTAGGCTGAACTGCGAGATGCCATTAACAAAAAAAAAAGGATGGGGGTTTTGATTGCTAATTAATATTTCAGAGTCCTGTCATTTACTGGCATATGAAACAGTGTCGATGGAGGACAGGACTGACTATTCTGTGCAGTTAGGAACAATCTTGAATATTTTGTGGAAGAACATCGCCACATTGGATTCAGCTGTTTCATTAAAAACGTAAGTTTTATTTTGAAATTTCGTTGAGGTAATAAGGAGAAAAGGATACCTTTGCCCTGCAGTGGACACGACGCAATTCGTATACTTCGCGGCTTCCTAACCGAAGACCCTAAGTTCGATTTTCTATTGAAATTGAACCTCAGGCTCACCTACTAACCCCTTTGGGTTACACACTTTGTAGCTGCGCATAGAATACACGGTGAAAGCCACCGTCGCCTATAATTCAAGACCCTTGACGCAAACATCATTGGTCAATATGTGTTGAACAGCTTTTTTTTTTAATAACAACGAAAATGTTCAGCTCTAGTTGTTGTAGAATCTTGTACTGTACTTGTGATGCCAGTTTACGTATGGATGTCCCTTACTACGTGTATTACAAATGTGAATTTAACTCAAGTATTACATTTCAGAATATCAGATGCCAAATTCGAAATTAAGAAGTATGAACAACTGATACATTATTTACAATCTGCTTTCGAAATCAAAAACAACAAAACGTTCAACGACATTTGCACACATACCATCGAGATATTCCGCAATCGTTACAAGGGCACCTCCTTCGGTGATATACTAGGCGATGCGAACAGTGCCTACCACAGACTCAAAAACTCATTAGTGCTTCAAGACGACGATTTAAGAACAAAGATGTACACCGCACAACTATCTTTACAAACAAGTATTTTGTTAACCAAAGTATTATCTGAGATAAATCCAATGGACCACGTCACGAAATATCGTCTTAAAGTCCAATATATCGAAGAAGACGTCAAAATGTTTGATGCTTTGCTCGGCACTTACTACTTCCATGGTCTTGTGTATGGCAATATTCCCCATTACGGCAGTATTGAAAAGCCTTCAGAAGCAGTGTTCAGTAAGTTGGACAAACAGAGTGGCCTGTTGAAAGTACATCCTCATTGTAATGTGCTTTTGGAGCTGAGACAAAGTACTATTGAAAGAGTCAGCAAGTATAAACTGGGAAATACTTTTAGGCCTGTAGAACCGAGCTATAACAGTTTTGCTAATGTAAGTATTAGACAAAAAGTTTTTTAGTACCTACTGAACTCATTGCTTATTATGTAATTGGTTATGTCTGTTAAAGAGGTAGCACCGGGGTATCCCGCAGAATTAAATTTTTCTTACGTTTTTTGCAATCATATTTTAATCAACATACAACTTGACACTGAACTGCTAATTTCTGAAAATTTTAGTTTCGCGGGTTACCCTGGCTCTCCCCCTTTAAGTTAATGTATCAATGCTTTCTGCATCTTATCTTAATTCATAATAATAAGATAACTTTTGCCTTTTCAGGACTGCAAACACTTCACAAAATCCGTACTTTCAGCAAAAACAGCCCACAATATATGCGCCAATCTAATAACAGCTTGCAAGAATTTATACAAAAACCTACAAAGTAAAACTGTAAACAAAACAACCGTCCTTAATGGACACACTGTGGTCAAAGAAACATCTTCCTGGCTGTTTTCTGTCAACGCCTTTTATAAGCAACTCGAGGCATATTCCGAGGCCTTGCCCGACTTAGCAAAACCTCTACAGAGTTCAATTTCTCAACTCGTTTATAGCGTAACCTCTTTGAAGGATTTGACCAAAGAGATCATAGTCAAGATAGAACAAGGTCCGGTGTTAAAAGAGGTTGTAACCGACTTGATAGTGTTCCCTAATGGTATACCGAATAGGAAGAACAAAGAGGATTATTTGAATAGGTTTGTGTCGACGAAGTTTATGCACCTGTTGAGTAGAAATGTAGTGGCTGGGAATGATGACATGTTTGCTGCTGATTTTGAGGGTATTCAGTAAGTATATTTTAAATTATTCTCGTTTGCAGACTTCTGTTATAGTGTCTATTGGTAGATACTAGGGTGGTAACTGTGTAGACTGTTGATTAATCTCTCATGCCGTGGTAAAATACATTTTTAAAAGTCACACAGGAGAAACACAGTAGAAGGAAGTTACACAGGAGAAGGTCACACAGGGGAAAGGGAAGGGGAGGGGGGAAGGGGATTCACAGTGGTCATTGGACTGCATCCATTTATTTATATATAACTTCATGGATTCACACGGCATATAACTGGATTCAAATAGAGATTCGTTTTTAATAGTGTTAATGATAGTTATATCGTTCTATTATCAAGAAAAATGCAATCTTTGAAAACTTCCTATTGAAATCTTGTAAAGGCAGCCGTGTACTGCAAAAAAACCTGTCTCTGTATTACATAGAACTTATTTTAAATAGTTTTGTGCGAGAGTACCAGGACACCATCACCTAAGTTTTTTAGATATTTAAATCGTGACAGTATTCACAAACGCTTTGATTTCGATTTGGAAAGTCGTATGTCTATCTCGCTCGCTTTCGATATCCCAAAAAAAGATAGACATACGAATTGTCGAATCGAAGCGTTTGTGAATACGGGGGCAGGTCAGATAATCTTAACATGTTTTATCTTTGCAGGGTTCTAAAAATGAATCTATCAGAGCTGCGTATGTATAGTACGGCGTTGGATAAACTGGACAAAAGTACAATGACCTCCGTACTGACCACGTTGGACTCGCTCGTGAAGGCGTGGCAGCAACAGCAGAGAGATATCGAGAAGAAAAAGCAGGACGATGAGGCGTTGTATGTTACGAAGTAAGTGTGGACTTTATTTTGTAATGCATAAGGTTTTTAATGTATCTTCTTACCTTAAATATTAAAGGTTACTCAAAATATATGAAATTAAACCACTAACCTGCAGCAGCGGCAAGTCGCCCTTTGTCTGTCATTGATATTAGGTGGGTCAAATTGTATGTACTTTAAGTGGTTATTCTACTGGGTTACTTACCTAACTTGTTAGGAATTCGTAAATCATATTATTCGAAAGTCGTATCATTAAAATCTTCTGACAAATCTCATGTGAGTTGTGACTGGTTCATCAAAATGCATTTGCTTTTATAAATCTTTGTATGATCTTAAGAAGAAGGCTTTAAACAAATTAAACCTTACAATAAACGGTTGTTCTTCTTCTAGATCAAAATGCGAGGATGAAGACGAAGACGCAATAGCCATCGAAGAAATGCTAGAAATGTTCCCGTCCTACTCTGACCAAGACTTCGCAGAGTTCAAACCACCAACTCTAGAACAAGTCCCAGTTAAAACACAGAACAACTCCGAAAAGCCTAACCAAAAATACCTAATGTCTCTCGAAGATGTTTCTTTAGTATACAAATGGCATTCAAACATAGTACGCAATATGACGTCAGCGGAATGGTTACCCGCCCGAAAGAAGTTGGTCGGTAATGATGTGACTAGTGCGTTCTTGCAGAGGTATCCCACATTTAGTCGGGTTATAAACAATGCTTGGGAGGCTTTGGACGCTGAGTTTGAAGGGACGATTTCGCCGAGTTTGATGGTTCTTATTTCACAGATAAAAGCTAAAGTTGATGGACAAGGTAATTAGTATTTTCTAACGATGTACCGACTAGTAGGGAATGCCGGCCATATTTTTAGTCGGCGACTAGTCAGCTAAAAGCACAGACTAATTGGCTCAACTGATTGAACTGAAAGTCTAACCTTTATTGTTATTTATTTTTCTTTTATAACAGCTTCAGTTTGTTATACAATCTAGGAACTGGAACTCTTCCTTTCGTAAGGAAAAAGGGCACAACTAACATTTTTTTCCGAAATTGAGTTATATACATATTCGGAATCAGAAAAAAAGGCAATTCTGCCAGAATTTTTAACTCAATTTCGAAAAAAATGTCAGTTGTGCGCTTTTTCCTTATGACGGCAGAATAATTGAATATGAATTAAGAAAAATATAATTTTAAATTTCCATGACCACATTTTGGGTGTGTTGTATAATGTACTCAATCTGGGCGAATCCGCTTTATATGACATGCCATGGAAATTGTCAATGCGCCCCGAACTCCACCGAAAATAAGGATTAGCCGGCTAGTGGGCCAAAGTCGAAGTCGGCTCATCTCTAATATTTTCTGATATAATTATGAAACTAAACTAGAGTATGATAAAAGGCAAAATTCATAGATTTTACTTTGCCAGGTATAGTAGGCATTTCATACTTGATTTTGTAAGTAAAATATTCATATTAACATGAAACTCTAACTAACATTCCATTTGATTCCATAATGAACATTATAATTATGCCTGATTATAAAGTACTCATTTGTTGTACAAAGCGCTTACTTGAGTTAGCAAAGTTAGTGTAAGTTCCTCGATTATTGCCTTAAGTTATGGCAATTTTACCCAAACTACAATGTGAAATGTGTCAATGTGTCTTCATTTTGTTTTTAAAGAGTCTTCGAGCAAAGTCGACTTCTACAGATCCGCTTGGGTGTCAGAAACCAAACAGTGCGTGCCCTTACTTCATCGAGTAAAGGATAATACTAATGCATTACTTGATCAATGGCCTGATTTCCCCACTCTGAAAGAGGTAAGAAAATCAGTGGATATATTACATTTTTATAACGGTAATTAAAAAAAAAAATAGCTGTTCCATACATTTTGACCGTGTAGGTATCGTATTTTTGTAGGAAACAGCGGATTTTAATAATTGTCGATGGAAAAATTCTATGTGATTTGGGAATACGTGGTAAGAGTTTGTGCTTCGATGTCCTGTCCACCCTGTATAAGCTGATTTTGCTACAGCACTATCTCCTTTCCATACTGGAACGGTGATATTTTACATTCCTTTATAAGGTAATGTCTGGCTCAAGAAAATAGCAAGAAGCACAGTTCAAAACGAGAAAATTAATTCGTGGGTGGATTGGGTTTCATGTCACTAAAATATGTACACAAAACTCAGCTTTTTATTCTTTCGGGGGGGAAGCATTAAAAAGGTCTTTGGGGAAAGACCGGGGATTGTATGATTTTTACCTCGCTAAAACCACCCCGATGGTCACAATCCGCACATGGAATCAGGCACCGTTTCCTCTTAAAAGACCTATCCAGTTCCTCTGTGCATCGCCTGTTAGGGCAAATCCCTGACGACAATTCACTCTCATAGTCTCTACTCCTTCCAGATAATAGTTATAGTAAATAGAATCCTCAGCTTCCCAGTAACAAGCCCCGTGAGTCGTTTCCTCACGGGTATAGAGCTACTGCGGGATAAGATCGAGGAATGGAACAAGAACGCGCACAAAGGCAACAATATGATCGACGTGTCGTTAGCCGTGGGACAGCAAATTATAAACTGGAGGAAACTCGAAATGGCGCACTGGAAGGAGTGCCTTAATAATTTGTATCAAAGGTATGTGCTGGAATGTTGTATTGACGTAGAATTGAAAGCGGTGAATATTATATAAGTCCATTAAAAAATAGGGGAATTTACAATCCATAGTCCATACTTTTAGTAACAAATCTGCTAGTCTTTTGTTAGAGGAGCTCGTGGCTAAATAATAACAGCCGCTCGGGTCGATCTTAAGGTTAAGTCGCGCTTGCCTAGGTTGGTTCGTGGATGGGTGACCGCCATACCAAGTTTCCTCCGTACCTCTGAAAGCACGCTAAACCGTTGGTTCCGCCTGTCATTTCGAGATCTTTAACAGTCGTTATAGGTAGTCAGTGGCCCGAAAGTCTGACAACCAGTCTTACCAAGGGGTAGCGCATTACCCAGTACCAACTGAGTTGTGGAGGTCAGATAGGCAGTCGCTCCATGTAAAATACTGGTATTTAGCTGCATCCGGTTAGCCTGGAAGCAGACCCCAACATACTTAGGAAAAGGCTAGGCAGACGGTAGCTTTTAAACTTCATTGCATTTACTTATAAACCGTTTTGCCCAATTTCATACAAATTGTACCGATTATTTCTTCCCTTACAATAAATGATCCTTACACGAAAGCGAACAGAAATTTTATGGACAACTCACTCTTGACCAAAAAATTTGCATGTTAAAATTGTTTTCACCAAAAAG
The DNA here is from genome assembly GCA_950005105.1 of Lycophotia porphyrea. Lineage (NCBI taxonomy): Eukaryota > Metazoa > Arthropoda > Insecta > Lepidoptera > Noctuidae > Lycophotia > Lycophotia porphyrea. Next base: position 10,959,473 of record OX465399.1, read on the forward strand.
AGCTAAAGTTGCCTAAGAAAGTTTTTCGGTACTCTTATGGATTCGGATTCCTCCCTGTTATCTAACTCAACATATTCATGCATACATACATATGCATTCAATTTTGTGCACTTTTATAAACCCATCATACTAACATTTTCAGAAAACAATCAGAAGCCCACAAGTACTGGTTCTACCTTTACAACGTCGTCAATTCATATTTGGAGCCGACATCGGATCCCGTTCAAGCAGACAGGGTCATATCTGTACTGAAAGACTTCATGGAAACGTCGAACTTAGCAGAGTATGAAATAAGGTTGGATATCGTATTCGTGTACCACTGTCACTTGGTGCATTTGGAGCCTTCTGAGAAGAGAGGTAAGGGTCTTCTTAGTTTATGGTTTTAGTTATCTTTAGCAAAATCACGTTGTTTGATATACAAATTCATAAAACGTTAGTTTTTAACGTGATTGTATGTTTTAGTATTTTTCCATCGATAGTGCTTAGCGCGTTGTATTACTCAGTATTTTCTTCGCCGAGTTTCTATATAAAAACCCGAGTCTTGAAGAAATTTTGACCAAGACCCTTCGAAAAAGCAGCGTCATGTATAAAGTTCTGTGTTCTGGAATCTGCAAAAAAAACGGTATTTAACGTACATTTTGATTTATATTATATCTCTTTCAGATGAGCTCCTCTCGATTCTCTGGAACACATACAACTACTACGCGCAGTTCAGCGCACAGGTAGCCGCCCACATCAAAGAGAAGCGCGCGCCCATAGAGAAGAAACTGCGCGACTTCGTCAAGATCTGCACGTGGGATAGAGACCTCAGCTACTGGAGCGTTAAGGACACCGTCGAGAAGGCTCATAAGGCGTTGCATAAGCATACTAAGGAGTTTGAGGTCCGTACCAAAATCGCTTTTATACTGCTTTAAATTTGGCAACATTTTGACTGGTCTTTGCCTAAGTAAAGAAAGCGTTTCACAGGAATCTCAACTTTAGCTATAAAATAACAAGGTTCGTATTGGCATGTAACTCTTATTCCGAATCGCTCAAACCAATATGAGAAGGTAAGGGATATGAGATACGCAGAGGAGAGATTTTTTTTATGATCGGAAAATGAACCTTATAGTCGGTATTTTACAGGGCATACAAAAATTGTTACTACTTATAATTTTTTAAGTTGCTTAAAGTTTCAGTAACTGAACAAACTCTCTAGCTAACTCAGTCGCGCCCAGAGCCCGGACATTGTTGCGTACTCTCAACGTTTAATTCGATAGTTTAATTTTGCACTTGATAGTTCTAAGAATAAAGTATATTTTTCAGTGTCATCGTCTACTACGCGTGATAGTTTTATTGACTTTTTTTTTTTCAAATGGGAAATCATCAAATGACTTCTCCCGCTCCGGGCAAAGCGGAAGAGAGTGTCAGACTTGTACTGACTAAAACCCATCCATGTTCCTTCCTTGCCCTTTGTGTTCCAGGGCCGCGTTATCTCTTTCGAACAGTCCCGCAGCCTTGGCAGGCATAGTTTTATAGCCTCGTCTCGTGTATTTTCATACAAACAATTTAATTAGGACTAGAAGAACATACGCTGACCTCATTGGTGAGGTTCTTCAGAAAGGTCAGGTGCGTAGTACTCGCAACCGGCGTGCGTGTATGACCAGATGTATGAACGTGGACGAGGCAAAAGGAGTATGTAAGGATCGTAGCAGGTGGCGTTCTGTGGTTTCTGCCTACCCCCATGGGAAAAGGGCGTGAGTTTATGTATGTATGTATGTATAATCAGCTTATACCGTTCCCTGTTACGGCTCTGGCTTCCTGGCTTGTATGATGGGGATGGGCCGTTCTCCACCACGCTATCCCTGTTGGTGGATCCCACGTCTTTGAATTCGGTTTGGTTCTAGGACATGCCGGGTTCGTCACGAAGTTCTCCGTTCAACACATTAACATGTCTTATTATTCATTTTGTTTTATTTTCAAATTCCAGAACGTTCTAAAAGCGAACGTGACAAGTTGCCTAGTGGACAACTCAACCGAAGTGATAGGGGACCATGTTGGCATATGGGACCGGCCTAAACGCGCCACCACTGCTAATGCCCCTACAGGCGGCGCCTATATGATCGATGTGCAGAACCATATCGTTCTCGCGAGAAATATTAAGGTATGTCAGATTGTATTTTGATTTTGTATCGGTGTACACTTGCGGAACTAAAAAGTTTAGTGATTGTATTATTTTTATTGTTTGTATACAAATAAGGAGTGTCATGTAGGTTGCAAGTGATCCAAAACTGTTTTACTTTTACGTTCCGCTAGTGTACGCATGGCGACCAATCAAGCTATACAAAACCAGTTTATTCGGATCTCTCATTGTACGGGAACTCTATACAAAGCGAGGCCAAGTTATACTGGAAATGTATAGCTTGATGTGTGGCCGTGTGTACATAGATGTAGTGGGTTTCTTCCATCCTCTAATGTTCTTGGATGGGCTTATATCTGACGGAAAATGCGCTCATGGCATATGCACATTATCGGTCACGGAACAGAAGAACAGACAAATAGATAAAACGGTAGGCTTCATCAGTTCCTGTAGTGATATCTTTTTAATAATATATATATAAAAATTACGCGTCACGTTGTTTGTCCGCGATGGACTCCTTAACTACTTAACCGATTTTAATCAAAACACCGTGTGTAGTTTGATCCAACTTGAAAGATAGGATAGTTTACATCTCCATTCATAGTCGCAATATTATTTAATTGCATTATGTGACGCAGACGAGGTTGCGCAGGTCAGCTAGTTATATATGTCGGAGAAGGAGCATTCTTCTGGATTTCAGCGTCATTGTTCGGAAGTTTAGTGGGCGTCATTGGGGTATAAATGCGAGCACAAAACAAAGTATGTAGTTGTCACACAATTTAATTATTTGAGCAGCAGGTTCGCGACACCAATTCAACTTTATAAGCAACTTTATATCCACCTCGATCAGCCAGCGTTCTCCCAACAATCCTCGCTCCGTCACACAAAAGTCAAGAAAGTCAAGATGGCGTTTCGACCCTACTCTAGATATTATATTATCCTCTGCTCGGATTAAACGTAATACAATGCAGTGTCTTTTAAATAAACTAGTTAGATTTTACACAATATTAAAATGTAATAAATCAAATCAATTTAAGTTAGGATTTAGCAAGTTATTTAAAATTAACAATCAATCTTATCGATTTATCGTATGCAACCAACAATCACCTCTACGTTTCCTCTTCCTCCGACACGGCCATCCTGACATTTCACACGTCCTCGTGTGATGTTGAGGGACGAGCATCGGTATAATCTAAAACCAGAAGAACAAAACTTTTGTAAGATTGTTCGGCCACTCCTGACAAAGTGAAATAAATGTGTTTGTTGCATTTTTTTTTGCACAATTTCTTCGTCTAAAGTAGATTCTACACTTCATAATAGAATAGGCACACAACAAGGGTTATTATTTGATTTCACTCATAGGATATGAATTCTCTGTAAGTTGAATGCTTTCGTGTATAGTCACAGTGTCAAAAGAGCCACCTCGCTCTTCAGACCACCGTCTAAATGGCCTCCTCGCCCTTCACCGTCTAAATGGCCTCCACGCCTTTTTAGACAATTCCTCTCTACACAGTCTAATTGGCCACCTCGCCTTTTAGACAACGCCTATCTACACAGTCTAATTGGCCACCTCGCCTTTTAGACAACGCCTATCTACACAGTCTAATTGGCCACCTCGCCTTTTAGACAACGCCTATCTACACAGTCTAATTGGCCACCTCGCCTTTTAGACAGCTTAAGAACTTAAAGGCCACCTCGCCGATAAGAAAGTTTATGTACTTAACGGCCACCGCCGATAAGACAACATACATAAAGCTTATGTAGCCACCACGCTTACATATAACTGTACTCATCACATACTTTATGTACTCAGACAGTTCACAAACGCACACCGCTAAATTTTCTAATTAATTCAGATACTTTTTTAATTTTTAGGGTCCAGTTTGGTTTGATTCCGTTGATGATTTTCAATTAGAACATAATCTCCCACAGAAAATGTGGTTAGTTTTGCCTTGTTTTCATCAAACCGTACTTTATCGATTTATTTATTCTTTATCGATATGAGCTTTCCTGTAGCATCTATATGAACCGTATGCCAAGGAACACTGACTTTTGGTATGGGGTTTAATTCTATTTGTTGTTTACCACTATTTGACTTAGCTACTTTGCAAGTTATACAATTTTCAACAAATGTCCTAACATATTTTGACATCTTAGGGAACCAATAACGTTGATATACCTTTTCCAACGTTTATCCCATCCCAAATGGACAATTGACTCATGGATATGATTTATAATAAACCAACGAAAAGCCCTTGGTACAATCGGCAACCAAATGTTACGGTTATTTCTTTGGATTTTCCTATAGAGTACATTGGATCGTAACTCATAAATTCTACAATTTTCTAAGTCAAGGTCAACGTTTTCAAGTTTATGAATAATTTGACGGTACTCAGGGTCTCGTCGTTGTTCTACCTGTAACCAATTTGGAGATAACTCAGTTACATTAACGCGTTTTTCCTCTACATAATTTAGTTTACTTAAACTATGATTGTCACCAATATTACTACTTGAAACAGATACATGATTTATGGAGAAAAAGTCAACATGGGCCATCTTCTTACCTTCTCTATACTGAATATCGAAATCAAATGCTTGAAGGAACGCCCACCAGCGGTGTACTCTAGGGGTTAAATCTACTTTAGTTCTAGACGTTTTTAACGAGTTGCAGTCAGTAACTACTGTAAAAGTTCTACCGTACAAATAATGTCGAAAATGCTTGACTGAATTAACAACCGCTAGTGTCTCCAACTCGTAGGAGTGATATCGAGACTCCGCGTCAGTAGTCCTTTTACCATAATACTCTACCGGATGTAATTTTGCTTCAGTTCTTTGGAAGAGGATCGCGCCGTACCCTTCACTACTAGCGTCGGTATGTAGCTCTATTGGCAATTCTGGGTCAAAAAGCATTAAAACAAATTGAGTGATCACTCCGGTGACAGGCTTCACACCGCATACGTCCACTCTTTTCACGATGCTGGCAGGCTGCGTGCTGCTGTTTGTTGGCCCGGCTTTGAAGCACCGTGATGCCACGTGACCCTCGGCACCACACTTGTAGCAAGTTACAGAACCCTTCGTCGTAGCCACGGCCGTGCCGGGGCGGTCGGAAATCCAAGTTGTTTATGCAGACGGCTGGAACATTCAGAAGATCTATGACCAAATTTTCCACAAGCGTAACATTTAATAGAAGCAAGATTAAACTTAGAGCGTTTGCTATCCTGCATAGTGCCGGTACCGGTCTTCGTAACCTCTTGAAAACTCCGCTTACGATATGAAAATGCCATAAGTTCACGTTGCATTTTAACACGAGTAGTTATTTCTTCAGAAAAAATGTTGCGTTGCAAACGTGGTTCGATTTGTCCCATATGAGCAAGTATAACGGACACCACCATTTCTTCTTTGTCTGAATTACCCCATCGTGACATGAGTGAAGTGAATAAACGGCTTCCATATGCCGCGAGGCATTCGCCGTCTTATGGTTTACAGGAAAACATTTTTAAAACAGTCGCTGCAGACGTTTTCAATGTGCCAAAGCGAGAATGAAAAATATCTTTAAATGCTACCCATTTCATGCTAGGAAAAGCCACTTGGGAAAGCCAGGTGGCGGCCGAACCTTTCATAACCTTACTAAGTATAAGAATAAGTTTACTGCCCTGTATATCACGGTCCGACAAGCAGATATCCGCTGTCGCTAGCCAGGCGCGGGCGTCGGTGTCTGCATTTTCAGGGTCGAAATTGGGCAGCGTAATATCCTTGTCTTCAGTAGCGCGCGCGTTGCGCAGAGTCTCCACGAGTAGTCGCAAGCTATTTTGTTGCGTTTCAAATAGAGCACGCCACTCATCATTTCCATCACTTGATTTGTTCACGTTTTGTGCCTGCATCGATCGCACTTCTGATGTCGGAGAAGGAGCATTCTTCTGGATTTCAGCGTCATTGTTCGGAAGTTTAGTGGGCGTCATTGGGGTATAAATGCGAGCACAAAACAAAGTATGTAGTTGTCACACAATTTAATTATTTGAGCAGCAGGTTCGCGACACCAATTCAACTTTATAAGCAACTTTATATCCACCTCGATCAGCCAGCGTTCTCCCAACAATCCTCGCTCCGTCACACAAAAGTCAAGAAAGTCAAGATGGCGTTTCGACCCTACTCTAGATATTATATTATCCTCTGCTCGGATTAAACGTAATACAATGCAGTGTCTTTTAAATAAACTAGTTAGATTTTACACAATATTAAAATGTAATAAATCAAATCAATTTAAGTTAGGATTTAGCAAGTTATTTAAAATTAACAATCAATCTTATCGATTTATCGTATGCAACCAACAATCACCTCTACGTTTCCTCTTCCTCCGACATATATATATTAAGTGCCCAATCGAGTGCCCATAGGGGTTGAAAGTTTGTATGAAACGGGCGAAGCTGGTGCGGGTCGGCTAGTAGATGATAAACCGTGGCAGGTGACGTGTGGCTGGTTCAATGTCGACTGAATAGATACTACCGATGCGCGATGATACCCACGTATCTTCTGTCAGATGTGCGTCCACCCTTAACACTTCTGGTTTAGTGATCTTGACTCATTTCTAATTGGTTTCGCTTAACCTTAACATATAACTTAGCAAATTTTTAACTTGGCTGTATTTGGTACGTAGATGGATAAGACTTAGTTGGTATGAAGTCTGAAGCCTTCGGTGCAGCCGGGCAGACAAAAATATACATAAAGGTGGAGATTGACTTGTAACATTTTGGTGTATCGTATCGCGTTCGTGTAACAGAAACCAACGACTGACTTGTAACGTTAGTTTGTAATGTATCATTCGCGGCGAGCGCTGCTTGCTCCACGCGACTGTCGGTTTTTTCGCGAATCCCTTTGAGTGTTATGGATGGAGCACACTTGAGCCAAGAGTTCGAATGATACATTACAAACACACGTTACAAGTCAGTCTGTGTCGCCGTATTGTAACAAGATCGCCTCGAATGATACATTACAAACAAACGGTACAAGTCAATCTCCACCCCTTAGATTTACCGTCCAGCCTATGCCAAATCAGGCTTCCGATCAACCTTAAAAAGTGTGTTGTGCCCCTGGCTTTTTCTCTTGATTCTGTATAAGACACTCATCCTCACTCTTTTATTTAAGTATCTTAGCGTAATTGTCCGATCAAAGGTCGATTTCTGGCGAAGCCGAAGGTATTATGACCCTAAGAAGTTTATCTTTTTTTTAGCTCTCCAATTTTAAAGTTTACGAACAACTTTTTTGACATTTGTTGATAAATATGACCTCGCAACTTAACAAAAATAATAACACTTTCAAATGTGTGAGACCGGCGCGTGGCCACCGCGCTCTTGCGCATGTCAAACAGTTCGTTCAATGTCGGTACTTGCTAGGAACGCGATGGCTTCGGCCAAAACTTTGGGTCATATTGGTCGAAGCCGAAAATTTGGCCGAAACCAAGCTTTGATCTGACAATATAATTACTGTCACACAGCGCATACTACAACATCAATGGTTCTCTCTTGGTATTGCACCTTATTTTTCTGTTCTGTCGCTCAATAACGCTATTATCTAGTATTATACAGATACTAATTTTCCTTTTCTGTTTTTAATTCACAGCCGATACAGGTAGTACAGACTGATCGTATTTTTTTTATTGTTTTCAAACTTTTGAGGCTTCTGTACACAATAAGCACTCCATGTACTCGTAGATCTATATATTTATTTTTGCTATCTATCTATATACAATACTGCTATACAATACTACTACTATACAATAATTCGCGTGCGACTTCGTCCGCAAAAATTGTGATGGCTAGGCTAATTTGCAAGACATGAAATATAATTTATAGCCTCTGTTACTTGCTGATAATTAAGCTTTCTGTTGTTGAAAAAATGGCTAAAATCGGTCCTGTAGTTTTGGAGCTTGTTCGTTACAAACATATGAATCTTTCCTCTTTATAATATTGGTGTAGATTATTGCTTCATTTTTGCGTAAGCTTATATGTCGGAATACCAGAATGAATGAGGAATGCCAGGGTAGCCACTAGCCAGTGTGTTGGTGTTTGTAATTTTGTTAATCGGTCGTCAATATATTTTGATCAACATACATACAGCCAAACATGGGAATTTAAAATAATCTAAATAAAACTTAGTTTTCCTGGGCTAATGGAGGTTTTAAGAAAGCAAAGACTTACTCTATTGTTATATTTCCGTTAGAACTAATTATGTCATAAATATTTTGAAAATAACTCATTATCTTGACGAATGATCATTTGTGTTATAAGTTGTATGCAGAAGTAAAAAGATTGAATGGTGTTTGTTCAGTAGTTAAACCGTAGCGGTTGTGGGGTAGTTTCTTTTTAAACATAACCTTAGATTTGTTTGTTTTCACATTGCTAACACTACCATACAAAATTCATCTTCAAATCCTCATTCAGCGTTATTCTTTCCTTGTAGAAATATCTGGATGAGTTAGAACAACCTTGCAAGATGATAGCAGACGGAAGTCTTCTGTCTAAAGTGTCCAGTTTACTGAACAAGGCTAAGACTTTATGTAAGGATACTATCACCAATACTGGGTACCCGTCACTCGTGCAAGCGCTGGATGATTTTGTGACGGTGGTCATTGAGACTAGCACGCATTTGGGATCCTTGGAGGTAAAACCAATCATTTGTATTTTTTTTATTCTATGTACTTTGGCGGACCCTCCCGCCTGATCACCACTCAGCTCATTTTTGCTTGTACTCACAATATGAAGCGCTCTCTAGCCGGGCGGGGCGCCTCCGCATGATACAAGCGAATTTTTTTTTAACTGATCAGGCGGAAAAGACCGCGACTGTACATTGATTGTGAGATAATTACAATTTCCATTGGAAAAGCAATGCAAACAGGTTGTGAAATCAGTCTGTGGTCTAAGAGCGGTTTCAGAGTAGCGAAATTTTTGCGTGTATGGGCTTACGCGCTTACACGCGTGACATCTTTTGCGCTTCAAAAAACCGAACGAGCCACGTGCGTACAACCGCTTATTCGGGTGTTTTCGCGAAAGTTCTTTCGCGGTTCGAGCTTGTATGATCTTATAAGCGTGATAACGCTCTTACGAATTGGGCATAGGAAAACGCGCGCCTACACGCGCTTCAAAGAACTTATAAGTTCCGTTTAATGGTCTAATTAAAATCGATGGTTTGACTTTAACAGGTTGATAGCTCCCTTCCAAAAGAGAAACAGACATCTCAAGCGAAGAACTTCGTGCAACAAAAGCGTAAAGCCTTAGCCGATCTGTTCAAGTACTTGACTAAGCTAGGTCTGAACTACCGAACCGGTTTGGTTATACTGGCCGCATCTGATAAGGAGTTGTATGATTTTACTATACCGCCCGTCGATTTGGAAGCTGCCGTCAGTTATTTGAAGAGCAGGTTTGTACTTATTTATTTTTCTTTATTTTACCCCGCGACTTCGTCTGCAAAAATCGTGTAATTATATTCGTGGGCCTATAGCACCTACGAATAATGTAGCTTTCTACCAGTGAAAGAATTTTTAGACTTGGATCATTCATTCCGGAGACGGGTTTCCGGGATTACCCCTACATACAAACTTACAAACAAATTTTACCTCTTTATAATATAAGGAAAGATTAATTCCCAGCTGCCAGCGCTATGGACAGGGTAGTACTCATATTTATTTACAATCTGCCATTCTACCCTCGTTGATTGTCACAGAAACTGCAGCATTTTTTAACGTTAAAATTGCGCTTATACACAGGTCCTGTATTATGATACGCGTGAGATATGATATTTAGCGATAGTTAGTACGTGTAGCGACAAATATCGTTTACAATTACGAGTTTTTGGTACAAGTTCCCATTACAAGATTCTACTTTAGAACCAGACATACGATAACTATTGCAATATCTTTCAGACGATGCGACGCCTCCCTGTCCCTGCTATGGTCTGGTTGTGAGAAATACTTCCAGAAGAACATAGCACGTCATAGAATCCTAACTTTGGCGTTACAATCACCACACCAGGACCTTGGTATGCAGAACATTGAACGATGCAAGGGATTCGCGGCGCAATTACTAGTAAGAAAATAAATAGGTGTTTTTTTTAATCAGCTATTTAATTTGGTATCAACATGCTAAGAAGATTGAGGATTTGGTCATGTGTGTTTGATGCAGGGACCGATTAATCGCTTTAAAAAGGTTTACTGGATGGGCCTATAATTCATATTTATGTTTGATTCACCATTATACAAGTTAAATCTTATAATTATGGGTTAACGCTTATAGTAAATAGGTTAACTTACTTAATTACTGATAAACTAGAATGAAAGATAAAAAGCGCCGAACGCGGGCTAACTCCATCACTTTCTTGTGTACTTTTTATGTACAAAATTAACTCGAACTGGTTATTACAGGTTGATTAACCCTATAATACACGTTAACCTCTACTCTAGGATTTTTCACCGAACACTAAAAATAATTCGATTAAAGCGGGTAACCTTTTTGGTCTCTGGTTATATGGCTAACGTTTTTTTCGCTATGTAAAAATAACTGCTATTATATCTACAGTTTTTAGAACGGCAGAACTCTGACTAGCCATATCTTTAAAGATGGGTAGTGGGCTTAAAACCCATTCCACCAAATTAGGCTATAACTGGGTTAATTTACCTGATTTTAACCCTTTATCACCCATATTGGATGTTTCAAATAAATAAATTGTCACCTCATAACCTGCGCTTATGTTGTGTTTTACACAGTGAATAAATTCATCTCAATCTTATTTTCAGAAAATAACAAACGCTCAAAAGAAGTCCATATCAAAATATTCTCGCTACCTCTGCGACCTGCGCACTCTCACCGCAAACCTAATGAACGCTCTCGACGTCGACAACACAGACACAAACATATCTACATTAAAAACTAAGATCGAACTCCTCACAGAATGCTACGCAAACACTAGCATTGTTCTAGAACAATTTAACGTAGTACTAAAGTCTTGCCCTGAAAAGGGCTTCAGCGTCGAAGCAGAACCAGATTTTGATAATGTTCTATCAGACTCCAAAATCGTACGTTGTTATAAAAACAGCGATGAATGGCGCGATCTTAATAAGAGGATAAACGCTCTTATAGCTCAAGTTAATAAACAAAAGAATGCGTTACATAAAGTGTCAAGTAACATGCCTAAAGAAATTGGACAAGATGATACTAAAGTTCCTGTGGTATCACAAGCTCATATTGATATTGCAGACGGTTGTAAGACTCATTTGAACAATATGCTAAACGACATTGACGGTTTACTACAAGACTACCAATTCAAATTTAAGTTGACTACCTTAGAAATTGTACCAAACCATCCGCTACTAAAAAGCATAGTACATCTATCAACTTACTTAAAAGAAACTGTTAATGAGCTCATCAAACTAGATGAAAACACTGACGTATCCATGGATGGAGTAACAAGCGGTCAACTTGTCAATGAAACTGAAGATTTGATAGCTACAATGCTACTTATAATTCAATCTGTATACAAGAAATATTCACCACAAGATACTACAGAAAATGCTGAAGTGATAAAGGCTATCGATGACATTATAAGGAGCGATAAAGTAGAATCCGATGACATAATTGAGGACAAACATTTGAAAGAGCTTTTGCAAGATAAATTGACAAATGACTCCAGAATGCTCCAACTAGAAACTCTGATTCATAAGACGCAAACACTGTATGGCAACTATGTCGAATATATTGCGAATGACAATGTTTTAGATGAAGTTAGGAGTGTGGTGATGAGATTGGTGCCAATTTTGGAGCAAACCGTGCTGTTTGTCCAATACTTTATAACGCAGAAAGTGTCCGTGCATAGGGTTTCGTGCAAGATGCTATCTGTCCTGCTGAAGATTTTCTCAGATTTGACTTCGAAGGGGTAAGTTAATTTTGTATCACTATCCGATCTGTATTCTGTATTTTAAGTTGACTCCCAAGCTTATTAGTGACTGCTTTGTGACTTCACCTGTTAAATGCTTATGGTTCATATTGAAACCGTTACTTTGTAATAACATATAAAGCCTTCATGATAAACAAAGGCACTAAACGAATTTAGAACATTGTTCTGTTTCTGCCAATCGTTTGAAGATGACAGAACAAGAGTGATATTTTCAAATACGTTAAGCGGTATATGGTGCAAGTGGGACACATGCCACACTAATCCCAAACCACTGCAACTCCTGAAGAAAAAACTTAACTGCCTTGGATCCCACAACAAAATTAGTTAGAAAAACGAAGGAGTTGGAAAAACATAAATTATGATGCGAATGGCCTTAAAACCTCAATGTTTTTGTTTCTGGTGTATTTAGTGACTTTCGTCCGGCTGGAATTATGACACAATTTTGACTTCTTATTTTCTCCAAGGTGCTCAGTGTTTCTTTTCTCCGCAGCTTCTGCAAGCCATCGGATCTTGATATGGAAGAGGGTGAGGGTGAGGGAGGCCCCGGCAAGTTAACGGGAGGAACAGGACTTGGTGAAGGCGAGGGGCAGAAAGATGTGTCTGATCGGATTGAGAACCAGGTAAGTACGATATAGCGTTACTGTTAGATTATAGAACCTATGACTGGACAAAGTAGAACTCGATGATTTCCAGTCCATTCAGTCCAGAACAAAGAGATTTAAAAGACTCATAGAGCGGATTTATTTTGGTACAAAATTTTTGATCCCGAACGTTTTTGTTTTTGGCATGACAAGCGGGCGTATGATAGTTTTATATTATTTATGAACTTATGAGTGCAACTTGCTATAATAATATTTTATACCTCTCAGGATCAACTAGACGATGCGCGTCGTCCGGGCGAAGAGAAGAATGAAGAAGATAGAGATTGTAAGGAAGAGGAGAAGGGTGTCAACATGACTGATGACTTCGACTCGCATTTGCAGGATGTGGATAAAAAAGGTATACATACGCGATAGCATTTGATAGACAAACTATATTACCATAAAGGTATCATTTACTGAGTAACTTATTCCGAGAGTTATTAATATGTTTTTAATTTCCACTGTATAATGAATCCATGGCTGCTACTGCGAAATTGCTAATACAAAAACCCAAATACACTTTGCCCGACCCGGGTATCTAATCCAGGACCTCATGCTCAGCAGCCGCGCTTGCGATTACTAGACCAACGAGGCAGCCACAAGACAGTCGTCGTCGTCGCTCTGACAGTCATTACAGGTGGCCCTATATCTGACAGCCAGTCGTACCAATGGGTATTGTATTACCCTAGAACTAACTCAGTTGCTGAGGTCAGATAAGCAGTTACTCCATGTAAAATGCTGGTATTCAGCTGCATCCGGCTAGACTGGAAGCCGACCCCAACATAGTTGGGAAAATGCTAGGCAAATGATGATTTCGTCAGTATAAATTTCTCTTCTTTTTAATAAATGTGGTGTATAATTTTGCAGAAGGTGAACAATCAGATCAAGAGAACGATGAAGATGATGCTGATAAGCAAATGGGAGACATCGACAATGCTGCAGAAAAGTAAGTATACAAAAAATATTAGTATAAGTTCCTTGACAATGACGTTACTTGGATCACTCTTCACTCGTTCATGAAACTCTGCTGATAATGATGTTAAGACTTACATCAGTAGCATTGGGGATATGAGAATACAAGATGGACACGCGACACTGCCTTTCGATAAACGCATCATAGCACTCTCACGACATACGCGTCCACGTCATGTACGTGCCTGCATCGACACGTAAGGGCAAATGTGGACGGGGTGTTCGTGTTCCACGCGCGCCTCATAGAGATGTCAGCAAACAGGGACGGGCCCGCAAGGGCCGATGCCTGCCAGGGCTGCGGGACTTTTCGAAAGAGATACCGCAGCCCTGGAACAAAAATGGCAAGGAAGGAACATGGATGGGTTTTAGCCAGTACAAGTCTGACACTCCCCTCCGCTCTGGCCAGAGCGGGAGAAGGTCGGTGCTGTGTGGGTCGGTATGTGGTCGATTGGTAGTGACGCTGCCACTCGCATGCGTCTCATGATAAGAGTTACACTATTTTAAAGGGAAATAGGATTGAATCAGTGTTTAATAGAATGTTACTTTCTTACATAGACTGGACCAACAAATCTGGGGTTCAGAAGACGAAGAAGAATTAGACGAAGAACAAAACCAGAAGAAAGATAAAGAAGAGAAAGGTAAAGGTGAGAGTACTGGGGAAAAAGAAATGTCTGCCAAAGATAAGGATGAGGAACAAGGCGCTGATGATGGGTCTGAGGGCAAGGATAAAAAGAAGAAAAAAGATATCAATGAGATGGAGGAGCCTGAGGTTGATGATGATCATGTAAGTGTTTTTGAAAACAAAACATTGAAATAAAAAAAAAAGATATAGAGCTACACAAGACGCATATCTCGCATCTCTTTTTCGCACTGAAGTAAGATTAAAATAATACTGTCTGACTAGGTATTGGTGGGCCCTAAGAACGTTTCTATGACAAATCATGCTTTAGAAATTCAATACCCAGGTATGACCGACAGACATGTTTCCAAAACTGGATTGTGCTATATTTACATAGGTTTCCATCTAATCTTGCTTTGTCCGAACAACTATTTAGATGATTTATTACCTGAGAGGTTCTTAATGAACTCTTAGAACGTTTTTTAAATTTCTCACTAAAAGTTGTATTTTTTTGAGTGGTTCGTGGCTAAATACTAACAGCCGCTCGGGTCGATCTTTAGGTTAAGCCGTGGTTGCTTAGGTTGGTTTGTAGACCCATTACATACCGTGTTTCCTACGTGCCTCGGAAAGCATACTAAACCGTTGGTCCCAGCTGACATTTGTACATCTGTGACAGTCGTTACAAGTAGTCAATGGCCCGAAATTCTGAAAAGCAGTTTAGTAAGGTTTATCGTATTATCCAGTACTAACTGGGTTGTGGAGGTCAGATAGGCAGTTGCTCCATGTAAAATGTGCTGAGGCGCAGACTGGAAGCCGACCCCAACATAGTTAGGAAAAGGCTAGGCATATGATGATAACCTAAAGTTTATTATTTGTTTTCTTAGACGGATCCTTATCACGGCAACCAGCAACCTCTACCTGAGCCAGAAGATTTCGAACTCCCTGATAATATGGATATGGACGCTGAAGAACTTGGCGATGAAAATGTAAGATTTCTATATTCTATTATTTTTTCTCTTGAGCTTGAAATCTTAGACAAAAAAAACGAAATTGCAGTTTGACAGTTTTTGTATAGAAAATATGTCAACCCGCCATAATTCTTCAGATTCGTTTACTGGCGATTTAAAAATCAGCCATTGCATGATCCCATTATGTTCCCGTAACTGGGACATAACCTTCTTTATGAGAGAGACGAGGAATAATTAATCAACCTTAAAACAACAATATTGACCAACAGGAAGGCGAAACTGAAACAGAGAATCCCTTCGACATCGACGTGATGAAAGAAAATATACCAGAGGAACCAGAGAAGGAGGGAGAAGACAAAGGCGAAGAAGGCAAAGATGCTAACAATGGACTCGATGTGTCCAGTGATGAGGAGGATGGGGATGGTGATAAGGATGGAGAGGATAGAGAAGAAGGGGATGAGGATAAGGTATGTGTGTTAATCTTGATCAATGAGTACTCATTGATCAAGATACATAATAAGACTCAGTACATCACAGTACTGTGATGTTATGTCCGAAAGTTAGCTGTAACCTAATGTTATAGTTGTCAAATTACCAAAACTCACAGTTAATTCAACATTAATTATAAATGGCTTTTTTTTTACGTAGGGTAAATCATCAAATGACTTCTCCCGCTCCGGGCAGAGCGGAAGGGAGTGTCAGACTTGTACTGACTAAAACCCATCCATGTTCCTTCCTTGCCCTTTGTGTTCCAGGGCCGCGGTATCTCTTTCGAACAGCCCGCAGCCCTGGCAGGCATCGGCCCTTGCGGGCCCCTCCCTGTTTGCTGACATCTCTTTGAGGCGCGCGTGGAACACGAACGCGCCGTCTATACGGCCTGTCGTCAAAAGACGGCCGGACATTATAAATGGCTTACTTTATTAAAAAGCGTTGGTTTAGGAATCAGTACTTTATGTAGATAAGAACAAAAAGATATCCTAAAAATTACGACGTCGATACTTCAAAGAAGTATGCTTTCAAATCTTACGACACTTAAAATAACAATTATTCTTCATCAGGACGTAGGCGATGACCCCAAAAAAACAGACGTAGAAGAAGAAGAAAAAGACGGCGGCGAAGAAATAGATACTGAACAACCAACTCCTGACAAAGCAGACGAAACAGAATCCCCTGAAATCCCCGAAAAAGAAGACAAGGAAGACCTTCCAAAGAACCCGGAGAATATTACCGAAGAAGATGAAGTGGAACAAAAGAATCAAGGAGCTAACCCTCAAGCGAACCCATCGAATAATGATCCTACTGCAGAGGATAAAGCAGAGAATGCAGAAATGGAGAGGGGGACCGATGATAATGTTGAGACTAATGCTGAACAACAGAAGGATGAGGAGGCGGCGCCTTTTGTAAGTAGATTTTGATTACTATTGATGATATACAGAGTGGTAATAATTGGGTAAATTCTTTCAAATGAGAAACACTAGAGCAGTCGCTTTACAAAAATTTGACCCAGATAACTTGGTACAAACTGGCTTGTTTCTCTCTTCGGAGTAATTCCAACTTACCTTTACAAATGAAGCGTCACTAAGTTCATTTTATAATGTACCTTGGCTTTTTACAGGGTGGGCCAAGAAAAGACGCCCAAAAGATTTTTTTTAAACCTATCCTATTTTTGGGCCAGCCTGTATAAAAACAGTCACTTTGTTTTTTATAACCTAATCGGTCAATCTATACCAATATTATAAAGAGGAAATATTTGTATTTTTGTATGTTGGTAACGAATAAACTCAAAAACTACTGGATTACAAAAATTCTTTCACCATTAGAATGCTACATTATCCCTAAGTAACATAGGCACCCGTGCGAAGCTGAGACGGGCCGCTAGACTTAAAAAAAAATATTCTATCAATTTAACAGGATCAAGCCCAAGAGCAAGTCGGCGAAGAGAAACAATCAACCGGTCGTTCAGAACTAGACAAGAGTGATAAAGGACATCGTGGTGAGAAGCAGGCCACGAGCCGCGCTGATCGGTCGCAGGAACAACGGAAGAAACACGAGAACAAACCTGGCAAGACTGATCAGGAGAGGACACTTGGTGAGTTTGAATCATCATCATTTTCCTGCTTTTGTTCGTCCCTCGTCTTCGAATTTTTTCTTCCCTTCTCCTCTGTCAAACGTCACGCTATCATTTTCAACTTTTTTTTCTTCATATCATTCCTCATACAATCTATCCATCGTTTCCTTGGTCTACCTCTCTACCTGTCCATCCATGAGTTTGAATATAACATGAAATTTTATTTTATTATTTATGTGATTTTTGTCACTACATATTAAACAGTAAAAGTACAGACGCTAGTACTTCAAGCTACTAACAATCTGTCAAACTTCTTTTATAGATTTTCATTTTTATCTCTAAAGCATTAGGTTCAAGGTTGGTTGGGAAAATCTGACAGTTTAGGGTAGCTTGACCTGCTGGCGTCTGTACATCCGGCCATCGACAGTATTTTTAAATAATAAAGCCGAAGCAATTACACATCGGCTTTCTTTCGGCTCGTTCCAATTGGAAAGAGAGTCTGAGTAGTGTTCAGGTCGGCTCGGCACAAATCAGGCTAACCAGAGCAGCTTTTTTCTTGAACGTGTATATTCTACAGAATATATTCTTTTTTTCACGGTTGTGCCGAATGAACTATGCGTCCCGAATATCGTAGCACTATGTAGAACATATCCAGTTGTCCGCATATCCGACCTTGTCTTAATCACAATGCCATTCACAGGTGACGTCAACGAAAAGAAACACAAGCAATCTAAAACTCTGAACGTCGAGCGTGAAGACGAAGCCGAGGATTGCGGGGACAACGACGATGACGCCGAGAAGGAGGCTGATGCCTACCAACATGTGAAGCAGGCTAAGAAGGATGACTTACAGGTACAGTAGCTTTCAAATATGCAGGTAGTTTAGGAAATGCTCTTCCATTATTTACTACCTACACTTTTATTAAACCCCGACTAAAAAGAGGGGTGTGTTAACGTTTAATATGAGCCAAGAGATTTGTATGAACGATTTCTTAATATTTTTTGTTTTTTTTTTGATAATCATGCAGGCAGTAGATGCAGCCACAAAAGAACAAGCTGAAGAACAGCCGACCTTGCAGCAAGAGGAAGACGAAGAAGCTGAAAAACTCAAAGAAGATGAGGAAATTCCTATGGATGTAGATGAGGATGAATTACAGGTCAGATTTTTTGGTTAGTTTCGAAGAAACGAGTGTGAAAAGTATAGGACCATTGGGAATAAGAGATGGAGTTGGGACAGGTCGGGATGGGTCGCACATTCGAGTCGAAATCTTTTGTTTCAAAGCCGACTCGAAGCAATTCACACATAAACAGCTTTCATTCGGTTCAATTTTGAATTGTGTTCGTTGTGTTGAATGCACATTCTTGATACTGGTGAGTGTCTCAATGTTACTTCGAAGTTTAAAAATTGGGTGTCTACTTGTCTAGTACGATTACATGTAACTTAATGCAGAAGTCGATTTTAAACTTACAAATAAAAATTACAGGTAGAAAAATCAGAAGAATTAAAACCAGAGAAGATGAAAGACGGCAAGGACAAGGAGAATGAAAAGTCTGGCAACAAGAAGGAAGGAGGGGAGGAACCTACCGGGGAGACGGGGATCGAAGTGGAGGGGGACACGGTAGTCACGGCCCATGTGCCTAGGGGCACGGAAACCACGTATCATACACGGTAAGAAAAATGTTAAACATACTTATATAACCTCACACCTTTTCCTGTGGGTAAACGTTCGTACATCTCATCACGCCGGTTGCGAGTATAAAGCATCTGACCTTCTTAAAGAAAGTTATAATTAAGGCGAGTTCACCCGGATAAATGTCATTTTGTATTGTGTTTTGTTAGTAGATAGCACAGATTTAAATTTTGAAAACATTTAAACATAGTAGGACTCGTTCACACGGGTTCCGTAATTGACGATTCGTCATAAAACACGATACGTCATGACGGATGGATGGACGTTCACATTGCGTACGGAATCGTGTTTTATGAATTGATGTTCACATTCATTTCGTGATTCAGAGGATATAGAATAGAATAGAAAATTTCTTTATTCGAGTATCCAAGACTCAAAAACTGTTAGTAAAACTTAAAACTATGTTAGTAAGCACTGACATTACAAACAACACAACACGTTGGGATATAGTTAGAGGTATAGATAGTCTTGGATGAACTATCGAACAGTAAATCCATCACAAAAAATGATTCGTGTTTTTCAACGAACGTGTTTTTTAAAAGACAATACGTGATTTAAGAATTGAGACGTGTCCGAAATTTTTCGCGATTCGTGATGCGTGTGAACACGGGCATTTAAAAAGCATAGCCGCCGTCAAAAAAAAACGGATCGTGAAAAGAGACGATTCGTCAATAAAAACAAATCGTTTTCCTGTGAATGAGCCCCGTACACGTTTCGATCTTGAAAAGAAAGGTTGCTGCTGCTTGAAAGGTCGTAAAAAATGTGATAAAAACCGGCCACCATTAATTAAAATACCTATACCACTAATGCCAAAATCAAGTGTTGCCATCTTCTCATGCGCTGGCGCCGTGAACTTTAATCCCGAGCGAAACGCGTTGGAGGTCGGACGTGTGCCAATTTTTTCGAACTCGCCGCCCTCGCTAAGCAGTGCTGTGTTATAAATCAAATCAAATCCATTTATTTGCCAGAATGTAGGTTTACACTATATGATCTTAAAGCTATAATGGCCCCTTTACATTCTACCATTACATACATACATACATAAACTCACGCCCTTTTCCCATGGGGGTAGGCAGAAACCACAGAACGCCACCTGCTACGATCCTTACATACTCCTTTTGCCTCGTCCACGTTCATACATCTGGTCATACACGCACGCCGGTTGCGAGTACTACGCACCTGACCTTTCTGAAGAACCTCACCAATGAGGTCAGCGTATGTTCTTCTAGGGCGTCCCCTCCCGGCGTTGTCACTCACATCTGCCTTGTAAATAACTTTTGTTAGTCGCCTTTCACTCATCCTCTCCACATGACCAAACCATCTAAGCATACTTTTTTCAATTTTTGTCACTACATCTTCTTTTAAGCCGCAACGTTTCCGTATAACCTCATTCCTCACTTTATCATTCAGAGTTACACCACACATGCTTCGCAAGGAACGCATTTCCACAGCATTCATTCTACTTTCATGCCTCGTTTGCCATACCCAACACTCACTTCCATACATAAGTGTAGGCACCAGCACACCATTGTGAACAGCCAGACGAGCCTTATTTGACATCGACTGGTTGGTCACAATCGTATGTATAGCACCATTTACTTTATTTCCCGCATTAACTCTCCTTTCCACGTCTTCGTCAATCTTTCCATCTCTTGTAAACATACTGCCCAAATATACAAACTCATTCACTTGCTCCACACTCTTATCATTTATTTTCACATCACACACCGATACATTCTTTTTTCTTTCAAATACCATATATTGGTCTTATTCACATTTACATTCATCCCTTTTCTCTTAAATGCTTCACTCGTTACAGTTACCATATCTTGCAACTGTTCCGCTGAAGATGCAAGAATAACTTGATCATCTGCGTACAGAAGGCATTTGACAGGCAACTCATTCATCCTCAATCCACACTCACTTTCTCTTAAATCTGTAAAACAACTATCCATGTATAGGTTGAACAGCCAAGGAGACGCTACACAGCCCTATCTAACACCTCTTGAGATGCAGAACCAGTCAGTGTATGCCCCATTTATCCTAACACAAGCACTAGAATCCTTGTATAAAGATTTCAGTGCTCGTACCAAGCAACTGTTCACACCACACATGGATAGAGTCGACCACAGCTCTTCCCTCCACACACTGTCATAGGCCTTCTCCAAGTCTACGAAAGCACAGTAGACGCTCTTGTGCTTTGCCAGATGTTTTTCAGCTATGCACCTTAAGGAGAAGATCTGATCCATACAACCCATTCCCTCGCTAAATCCTGCTTGCACATCCCAAATTTTCTCATCTGTCATTCTTATCACCCTGTTAATCATCACCTTTGCATACAGTTTGCCAACAACGCTCAAAAGACTAATGCCGCGGTAGTTTTTAAACTGATTTGACCGTTACATAATATGGTGTGCAAATATTTAATTTTAACCTGCACCATTTTATTATTTTAACTATGCACAATTGCACATTGTAATTTATATGAATTGTAAAACATAATAATAAAAAAGAATAGTCAGCAACAACAAAATTAAATAAGACCTCATGCATGTAATGTTGGAAGCAAATTAAATATGCCGAGCGTATCGCCTCTCCTTGCGGGGGATGGGGTACGCGATAAATGCCTACGGGGTTCGAGTTAACCTCGCCTTAACGTTTTTTTAACTTTCATCAATTCTTCTCCTTTTTCGGTTTCCAAATGAAAAACTATTGCACCTATTGATAAATTGTTTTTTTTACAGGCTTAACGAATCACAGTCCCACTCCGACGACCTCTCATTAGACCAATATATGAGTATTCGCCAGTGGTTGAACAGCGGTCCTACACAGAGTCAAGGTGGAATCACTGTGTCAGTGTGGAGGTCTCTTTGGAGAGATTCGTCTGCGGCTGCACGGGCGCTGTGTGAGAGGCTCAGGCTTGTGCTGGAACCTACCGGCCGCTCTAGGAGAGCTGGTGAGTTGTTCTGTAGAGTCAATGGGTGTTAAAACGAAGCCGAAAGGCTTCTCCCCGTCGTTGCGATATTTTTTTGTTCTGGACCATACGTGGGACCTTCTAGTTACGGAGACATTGGGGGTCAAAGATCCAACTTTTTCACTAGTTTTCTTTTAGTACAAGTTTTAATGTTATACTTTTACTCTTTTACTTATAAAATACATCCGCGATCCCCGTACTATTCAATGCATCCATCAGCACAATGTCTTGAGTGCGTTACATTGAGCCCTACCGTGAAACGTAATTTTTCACCCCAAACAAAAAAAAGTGTGTGTTTACTTATGTACACGCGTTAGAAGTTATACTTTTCTATAACATAAACAAAAGTAGTTTATAACAAGGTCTAATATCAATTACTAGACAGTAGTTCATAAGTATGTTTATTTTATAAACTTTCTTTTAATAAATAATTAATATATATATAACCTAACCTCCTAGCTCCAGCAGTAGATTTAAAATAATAACCTAGGCTTGTCAATATCTTACACTACGAAAGTAAACAAACATTGGGATAAGTAAAGTAAAACTAGCTAACTTCAGGGTGTATGTTGACTAGCTAACTTCAGGGTGTCGCTTTTTCGTGACGGTGTGCGCGCGCATCGTAAAAATTTACTCTCATCATTTTTCCCTAACGCTCCAAAAGAAGTATAACTTCAAAGTCGTCTCCCAGCGATAATTTATGCGTAGACTTACCTAGTTTGATGTACAGAATGCTTGGTTGACGGCTTCGTGAAGAGTTTATTTACACGTTGTGTAAGTTTTTAATCTGATATGGTCACTTTAACGCTAAAAACGGCATAATCACCATGTTACTAACACTATCGCTTAACTCTCCATTGCTAGTCTATATTTAAAGTTAACTGTTTTCTAAAAATATTTTTTGACGTGACAACGTCTAATAAATCTATGAACGCCGGCTGCATGCACGAAAAAGTGTCCCGTTACGCTCGTTGTCCCGTTACGCTCACGCGCACGCATGCGCCGCATCTATCTCTCTTCCACTAGATTTTATGACGTTGTCACGTTAAACTATCGTCCGTATACCAACTTTACAGACAACCAACTTTTTTTTTTTTACCTGTGATTTCTTTCTTCCATCCCAGGTGACTTCAGAACTGGTCGCGCGATCAACATGCGCCGCGTCATCCCATACATCGCGTCCCACTTCCGCAAGGACCGCATCTGGTTGCGACGCACCAAGCCCGCCAAGCGAGAGTATAAGATCGCTATTGCGGTCGACGACTCCAGTTCCATGTCAGATAATAGAAGCAAGGAGTTGGCGTTTGAGAGTTTGGCGCTTGTGTCGCAGGTATGTGTAAAAAATAACTTTTGTACTAGATATACATTCTTTTGATTGAAAAAAATAAAAAATAGTATTCAAAAAAATCTTGTGAAAAAGTTGGAACTTTGTTGGACATAGGCTCTAGCAAAGATCCAACTTATTCTCAATTTTTTTTTGAATACTAGTTTTTATTTTTTTTCCTTTAAATACTTCCATGACCCGTTTACTATTCAATCATCAAAATCATCCATTTGCACAATTTTTTGAGGGCGTTACATTGAATTTTACCGTAAAACGAGATGTTTCACCCCAAAAAAAATCATTTCCCAACTTAAGTTTATGCGTACGGTTACTTAGTTTGATGTACACTGTACAGATGACGGCTTCGTTAAAGGCCCGTTTACACTCGGTATTTTCGTTTTAAAAACTGTAGCTTACGCAAGTGTACACACGGCTCCTCAGGGCTTGTATTTCATAGCCAGGTTGGATTACCTACAAATATTATTGATGACGTGATGTGTCAAAACTAATGGATAGACTATTTATTTACATAAAATTATTTGCTGTCATTGCCAGTTTTCTTCTCGATTATAGTCTACAGAAAATTATATGTTTAATACGTATTTTACGTTAATTTTACATTAATCGTTTTATTTCAGGCATTGAACCTCCTCGAATCAGGCGACCTAGCCGTGCTCAGCTTTGGCGAGCAACCGAACCTGCTACACCCTTTCACTGAGCAGTTCTCGGAACACTCGGGCTCTAAGATTTTGGAGCAGCTACGTTTCAACCAAAACAAGACAAAAATAGCACAACTACTCGACTTCTGTTCTGTTTTGTTCGAAGAGCAGACGATACGAAGTGATGCTGTGAACGCTAAGTTGCTGGTAGTTGTCAGTGATGGTAGAGGAATATTCTCTGAAGGAGAGACGAAGGTGCTTCAAGCGGTCCGGCGTGCTAGACAGCAAGGAATATTTTTAGTTTATGTCATCATTGATAATCCTGAAAATAAGGTTAGTTTCTTTATCTACGTCGTGTTATCATCAGTATCCACTGGTAACAATGACCTAGTGTCACTTCCTATCTGATCAATATCTTATCAACCCTTAACCGGTAAATATAAAACGAGAATTGGGCAAAAAAAGTGTGCATGGGCTGATTGTACCAGACGGCGACACATCGAGCTATACATATCCATTATTACATGGCTTCGCTTTGTATAGGTTTCCCGTCCAATGAGAGATCCGTATAAACTGGTTTTGTATAGCTTGATTGGTTGTCGTGCGTACTCTTCAACACGCACCACAAATCACGATGTTTAAATCCGTTAAGCGCCAAACCAATTTAAACCATCTTTTCTGTCAATCGTGTGTATATAACAGACACAGAATGGTGATTTAATCGTAAAAGACGATTTTCTGATTCAATATGCTATTTGACGAAAATTTTCCATCCGAAAAACTCCATCTGACGATAATTTCTTTGAAAATATCGGATTAATGACCTATTTATCTAATTCCAGGACTCAATCATGGACATCAGGCGCCCCCTCCTGGATCCGACGACGAACGCTCTCACTGGCTTCGTATCATACTTAGACACATTCCCGTTTCCTTTCTACCTGATACTACGCGATATGTCGGCTCTGCCTACTGTCCTAGGCGACGCCCTAAGGCAATGGTTTGAACTCGCTGCTAATACTGCTAACTAAAAAAAACGTAAAAAATCGGTCACCGAGAAAAAACGGCAACGGTTTTCGATAAACGTGTATTGAGGGAGATACCGTGACCGCCAGACCTAAGTCAATTTAAAAAAAGCTAAAACTATTCTGTAGTAGTACCAATATATATAAGTAAGAACAATGATATTATGAAAAGTCGGTTGTGGTGGCTTTGGTAGATATCAGGTAACAAAGGTGTGCTAAATTGCTGCTTAGTTACGTCATACTATAAAGCGTGTTTTTAGATATTACATAAGGTCCGTTTATTCCCGGTCGTCCACACTGGGTACGAATGGGAAAAAAAGTTTCGTTCCTCCCCAGTGGTGACGATTGGACCTTTTTATTTCCCACTCGTTCCGCTATAGACACAGTCAAAATGCAGTAATAGGGATTTCAATAACAGATTTCACGGATTGTAAAAATGTTTTAATTACGACTTTCTGACCAAGAGTGAATTACGTTTATGATTAAAAATTATTTTAAAAGACCGAAGCACAGGTAATCAACGAATTTACAATAATTCTCTCAATTGTCTCTCGGTCTATAGCGGAACGAGTGGGAAATAAAAAGTTCCAATCGTCACCACTGGGGAGGAACGAATCTTTTTTTTCCCATTCGTTCCCAGTGAGGACGAGGTGGGGACGGCCGGGAATAAACCATAAGGTCTAGTGTGATGATTCCCGCCCTCTATTGCCAGTCACTGTGTGGTTCCTGTGGTCCATTGTGAGGTGAATCATCATACGATGGTAAAGTTTCTGCTTTTATAAAATGATATAGGTCTGGGGTTCATGGGGTCTTGGTCCAATAGTCATTTAGATATAAGAATATACGTATACAATTAACGCCTTTTTATCCCTTTGGATGAGAGGTTTAAGAAATAGGTGTCTATTTAACCAAACGGCAGAAAATGCTCAATGTTATGAATAATCTCATCGTAACATGTTTCAATGTGTCAAATCAATGTAGCATTCAAGTATCAATATAAAATATACCATTTTTTGTCTCTAAATAGTTTGTAATTTGTGTCCATGCACAATCAAAGTAGTGTTTTCAATAGAAATATTATGTAACCAGTGAAAGATATAAATCGTTAGATTCACCCTGCGTTAAAAAAGGTCACATATCTGCATCATTTATACACTCACACTGATATACCACCTTCTGTATCATTTGAGTACTACAACTGTCGCGGAATGTCGTGCTCACTCATACTCAAAATAGTATCTATCGTTCACTCTACTCAGTGAGAACCATTTTACCCGCGACCTACGTACGTTGAGGGCACATCTAACAATTTAAATCTTTGAACCAGTATAAAACGATACATTTTTGTCATTTCACTTTTAAAATGAGTTAATCATTTCAAATTAGTCATAGATGTCTTAATTATAATGTAGGATAATTTAAATGATAAGTCAAAGAAGACTTGAAAAAAATTCAAAATTGAGTGCTAGTTCGTAATGAGCTGTGATTGAGGACTGCTGTAAGCGAAAATACTTTACATACGTATTTTACGTGTTTTTGGAAGAATAAAGGTTTGTCTGACAAAGTTAAGGTTTTTATTTCATTGCCTGGAATAGTGACACGTGTTTTCCTTTCAGTGTTCAATTTGACCCGTTGCGTGAAATCGCCACACTTTTGTAGCTTGGTTTATCTATAAAACCTCAAACCAGCCCCAGATTTAGCGGGGGGGGGGGGGGGGGGGGCAAACCCAATCGCCCCGGGCGGTAGTTTCAGGGAGCGCCAAAATCATAATATAGTATGTAGTAGTATAAATAAAAAAAACAATGGGTTGCACTCCGGGAGTGCCGGCAGCCATCTAGCTTAAACTACACGCACACTCGCCCTGCGCCGCCGATTCAAGTGCACAACGCCGATATAGAAGTTTTCACTTCAAAAACTTGCTTCCCAAAGCGCCTAGCATACGGAAACCTGGTCGAGGTCATTAAGCTATTAAAAAAAAAATGGAACATTTTATTTGAACTAATTTCATGAATTTCTCTATTTTGATTAAAGATTAATTCGAATTTTATACACATTCACGAAAAATGTTTATATATTTGCGTTTTTGCGTTATCTCAAACGCTAGAGACGGGAGCCACTAAGAAGATTCTGTCCCGGTTCGAAAAAATCATTTGATCCGGGACTGTCTCAAACTTGAAAATGAAGTTAGAGGGTTGTATTGATTATTTTCATGATTGTAATTCTGTAACTACACACGTGATACTGGTGCGACTCATTTTTCATCAACATACTAACTGACACTGACCTGCAAATTGACCTGAAAATTTGAATTCTGCGGGCTTCCCGTTTATCATTTTGTTTTGCGGTAATAAAAGGACGATCTTTTTAAAAAATATTATATTTGTCAACTGAAAATTAAACAATATCTTAATAACATATTTTTTTTCACTTACCAGTATTACGGGAATTAACACAACTTGTGTAAATCTTTAACATTTAGGCCTATGTTAAATTAATAAATAATTTCTTTTACGAACTTTCTACATTACAGATGGTGTTGCAAGCTTCGTATTAAATACCTAAACTTAAAAACCGTGTTTCGAGCTGAAACATCTTAATGCACCTCTTATTATCTAAAAACTCTAATATACATACAAATCTAAAATTAGTTTGGATTGTATACAATTTAATAATGAAATGTGATGCTATTTAGAAATCTATTGCAGAAAGTATAGAGCATTTTTTACACGGTAGTTGATTTTGGAGTATAATTCTTATGTCTTTTTAATCTGTAAACATTCGAACAATCCAAGCATAGAATAAAATAGGTTTTATTTTTAAAATAGGCTTTCAATAAACAACAAAATACATACGAAATAAATTTTCTTCCCAATTTCCCTTTAGTTAAATAAATTTTAGGCTCTTTTACTTTTGTCTCTTAAACAACCGTAACACCATGGAATGTTAACCGCACAATAGACACGTGAGCACATTTAAATCGATAAATTAATGTACCATAGGAAATGCTGATGTTACCAATGAGTGTTATGGGGGACAATAGGTAGAAATTTTCATACCATATTACAGTTCCAAGGTGCGGCTAAAGGGCTAAGCAGACGATGAACAATTTGTCCGCGAACAATTTGCAACAACCAATGGACGTCAATCAATAGATGAAAAACAACACAACAATCATTGAACAAGAACGGTCCTTTCTACCCGGCGGACAAGTTCCTCGCCTACGAAGGCCTTAAGTATTACAACAATTATTGATATAACTTATACATTCAATTTTCTGCCGTCGACGTAAAAGGAAGCAAGATTGACCAAAAATCAGTTTTAATGTTATTGTAGACTAGCTTTTGCCCGCGGCTCCGCTCGCTTTAATTTAGAATTTGACAATCAATTCGGGTTGTACTCTG
Organism: Lycophotia porphyrea; assembly: GCA_950005105.1. Lineage (NCBI taxonomy): Eukaryota > Metazoa > Arthropoda > Insecta > Lepidoptera > Noctuidae > Lycophotia > Lycophotia porphyrea. Next base: position 10,987,875 of record OX465399.1, read on the forward strand.
TGATAATATAATTCAATCATGATTCTAAAGACATGTGGCGCCATCTGTTATCATAAGAACGTTATTGATGGTTTCCTCGGGATCAGTACTTTTAGTTCGGGATGAAAGGTATTCTATGTCAGTTTGTGTACACTTGACAACGTATATGCAAAATTTCAGGATGATTGGTTCAGTGGTTTAGGCGTGAAAAGGTAACAAACAAACTTACTTTCGCATTTATAATATTATATATAAGTAAGGAAGTATTGATTTTGTTGCGTAAGTTACATCATAGCTTTTCTAGTGTGCTTTGAAGCAAACCAACTAGTGAGGTTACTAGTTGTGAAAAGTTAGATGTGTTACTTACGTTGTTATATAATAAAGGACGACTTTAGTCCTTCATACTTCATAATGAATCTATATAAATAAACAAAACTGAAGTGTCTGTTTGTAATTTTAAAATTTCAACATAACTGATTTTTACTGAAAGCATATGAAAGTATATACGGTACCTTTTTTACATTCTTGTCTGTCTGTTTCGGCTATTCTCCGAAACGGCTAGACCGATTTTGACGTGACTTTTAGTGGCAGATTGCTGATGATATAAGGAGTACCTTAGGGTTACTTTTATTTGAGAGAGAATTAGGGTTCCGGGCAAAAAAAACAAAACCCTTGATTTTTTTTTAGCAAAAACACATTCAGTTAAGGAAGTAATTTTTTAGAAGAAGGTCGCGGGTAACAACTAGTATTAAATAAAACGAAAAACATCGCTCTAAAGAGACTTACAAAGCAAGCACCAGAGTTCTTATCTAAATATTTAACAAACTATAGAATTTATTCTTTAATTTCAGACTTGCTTCCTTAATACAGCGTCAGCGACATTCCGAAAAAAAGCAAAATATAGACCCTAATAAAGTTTACAATAAAATAAGCTTAACGTTACATAATTATGTAAAATATGAATATGTTGACATAACATGACTAAGCCTAAATATTGTTAAAAACGTTTTATAACCATGATGTCTTACTATCAAATTAATAAATATGATTTAATCCTAAACAAAGAAAACTCCATCTCAGTTTACTTTTGAGCGGTTTAAAGCTGTTTAAAGTCCAGCGAAACAATTTTAGCAATTTTATTCGTTATCAAAATCATATTCCACTGACTACAAGTCAGTTATGTTGTATAAAAGTTTTACGATTCACTAAAGTAATCCACTAATAAGGATTTTTTATCTAGCAAATTCTTCTTAGTGTAAAAAAAATCGAAGGCCATTGTGGTGAACTCGGAGACCGTCCATTTTGAACAAATATTAGGTTTGTATCACGTAAAGTGTCTGAACAATTTTACGCTATTACACAGGAGTGTTGTAATCGGTATTACTGTCTACTTCATACAGTGGTCTAATGCATTTAAAATTGACTGGTTTTTAACATATTTATTAGATACGATCGTATTCGACTTCAGGGCGTATTCCGAGTTGCAGTAAGGCAACTTGGGACATACGCCCCGCTTTTCCCCTTCCATTGACCATCTGTGTTGAGCTAAATATACAGAGTAAGAAGACACGGGCTGCAATATACGGAAGAAATTCTAAAAAAGATCACAGTATCCGCAAGTTTAATAAAAATTGATCCCGTTAACGAAGTGACGTATAGAAATAGATACATAAGGACGTTTATAAAAAACTGAATGCACGTAATCCAGTCTTTGAATTCGGCGTAGTAAGTGTCTATCCACACATACGGGTCAGGGCCTTTGGAAATGTGTATCAAGATATGAATCTAACACATTGTCTAATAAAATGACTTGGACAGTGTAGCCTTTATTTCGTTACAAGACGGGTTATTTTCGTAGTTCAAAGTTCTCACTAAGTTGATTAAAATTGAAATCTGGAAGACTTAAACCCAAAACTGTGTGGATAACACTTCATATTATTCTACGCTTCTATTATTAAAAAATTGTATAGTTAATAAACCTGTGATGGACAATTGGACAGCGGTCTCTTGAATAAGATTTTCACTTAGCAGAATCCTTGGACGAATGATTGTTGGTCTCTTCAGTCTTATCACTGTCACCGTAGAACTTTGGCTGGAAAATATAATCGAATATTAAATAACGATACCAAATATACAACGTGTAACGTTAAATGCGCAAAACCTGAAAATAGTTTCATCAGAATAACGAGCAGAATCAATTGAACCACTTTTTAATATCAGTCACATTTTTCAAAAAATCTTCATTAAAAATATTGCCCAGTGTATTTATTAATAGGGCGCAGTGGCCCAGTGATATACCTGCCTACCGACTCTTCCCTCGACAGAGAGTCGTCGCAGACGCAAGAAACTATCAGAATTGCCAGTAAAACTAAAACAACACATAAAACCTTTAATTTTTTTCTCTATCAGAATTAGGTCAATTGAATTAAAAATCATTTGGGGTATCTGAAGTTTTGCGCATTTAACGTTACACGTTGTAGGCCTACATGTTTTTTTCATTATTGCATTTGCTTTTTGAGAAGAAAATTGCCTGAATTGTGTTGAAAGATCCGGACGATATTGAGTATTAATACTTTTGGTGCTGTCAAATAAGATATGGGTATGAGATTGTGATAAAACCTAATTAATTTAATTAAAATCGGAGGATGGTGTGCCAGTGCCCATAAAAATACCAAATCTTCCTCTTGACATACCAATATTATTATGGAAGTGTGAATATTCTTTTAGCTGGCAAAAAAATAAAACAATGAAGTCAAACACTATGGATGAGTAGGAAAAAAAACAACACGACAAACGAATTAGTTAAATCTATTGACAAAGACAAAAAACCATACAAACTCAAAAATAGTGAAGAAACACAGACAGAACATGAATAAGTAAATATTTGAATATAATATTTTTGTGTGCTTTTAAATTATAGAAAATAATAAGCTAATTAATTTAGTATTCGCATGTCTTATGTGTTTCTTTACAAAAATATCAATGCATTTCCTTGATCAATTTAGAACAAGCATTTTCAAAAACCGGTTTTCATTGACCAAGCAAATGTTTTATTTAATTTATATCTCACAAAACGAGCACAGGACTAACATTCTGCTGCGTTTACTTTGATATAGGTATTTGTTAAGGTTACTAGCAAATCTCTAAACTAACTTCAGATGAATGACCAGTACAAAAGTGAATGTGGAAAGGAACAAACACATCAAAAATCAACCAGTATGGATTTGTAAAAGCATGATTGAATGCCTATACAACTTGTTCTAAACTTACACAATTTCATTTTGTACTATACTGTGGTGACTTTATTTCCATATCCGTTTTTGACACCGTTATAACTTGTAAAACCCTAGAAATAAATAAATCTGTTGGTACTGTGTCTCTGAACTGTCAAAGAATGAATGATTTCTAAAATAGTCTTCGAAAAACTTGAAACCTGAGCATTAAATTACTTTTATAAAACAATGACCAAATAGGCTATACCTTTTTTACAGGCCGCTTATGGATTCATACGTATATGGCGTCCTTATTATTCGCAGTCAATAACAAAACAAAAAGCTCAATATGAAATAGCTCAAGGGATAGCTGCAAGTATGCGGTGAGCTGCATGTGCATAATTTTCAGCATCCCTACCCAGATTCTATAACATATTTTTCAGCAATCCCTACTCACAACTTATGTGAAGTACTAAGTAGGTATGTAATAAGGACCTACCTCATCATGTTTCTCCTCGGCGGTGACGCGGTCATCATCGTCGTCGCTGTCTTCGTCAGCAGACGAGTCGCCACCTGAACCAGCAGAGTCTTTAACTGAAAAAAAAAAAATGGATTTGTTAGGTATATATGCCTTTAACTTGGAAGTAAACCTTGTAGATTTTTTTTTGTAAAAGCACCCGTTTACACATAACAGTTGGCCTGTCTAATAACACTACTAGGCAATGGCGTCTCACAATGGCTTCCAGTTCTTTTGATCCAGGGCTAACGTGGACCACTGGTCGTTGGTTTTGTTCAGCTTATCCTGCCATCTTCTACATGGTCTGCCGCATTGGTTTCTGGCTGTCTCAGGGCGCCATATTGTGGTTATTCTGGCCCACAGCTCATTGGGCATACGGCAAACGTGGCCAGCGTTTACACGTATAAAATAAAATCGGGGTCGTCGCAATACGTTTTTTACTTCCATTCTCCCCTGTCAACCGTCACACAATCATTCACACCTTTTACCTTTAAGGGCAAAGAGCAAGGAAAGAACATGGATGGGTTTTAGTCAGTAGAAGTCTGACACTCCCTTCAGCTCCGCCCAGAGAGGGAGGAGCCATTTGATGATTTCCCATCCTAAAAAAATAAAAATGTCGGCGCAACACGTTTTCTACTTCCAATTGCCCCTGTCAATTATTCACACCCTTTTCCTTCATATCATTCCTCACACAATCCATCCATCGATTCCTTGGTCTTCCTCTTCCTCTCCATCCATCTACATTGTTTCATATCCGACTGTTGAGACATAACAAAACATTGAAATTAAGTCAGAGGTCAGTTTCTTTTAAACTCCAGACATAATCATGGTTAAGTTAAGTGAGGACCATGCAGATGAGTGTCTGAGATGGCGTTTTGTGGAAAGGACCGACTTAGACCTGTCTAGATTATTCAGTTCGCACACATTTGTAATCTTGACAGAAACAAGCACGCGAAACTGAACTCAAAAGTTTTATTCGGTTGTAGACACGGCGCAAATTAATAGTTTAATATCAGTGTAAACTTTGGAGTTTTCCTGTAACCTTATCGAGGTTACAAATTGCTCAAATTATTTTCTAATCATTATTCATTTGACCAATATTAATTGTATAAACCATTTTTCAATAAATTTCTCAAACCGCAGATTCAGAATGAACAATTTATAATACAATGAGTAATACAAGAATTGTACGTAACCTAGCCTACTAATAATATGAGTATGCGATAAATCATGACGTCATTCAATTGATAACAAATTGGCGTAATTTTATATCTGAGTGAGTTTTGACGGAACATTATTTAAGGATAACGAGAATAAATAAGTACCTACTCAGTATCGAGGCATTAAGAGGACATGTGGGTGGTCTTTTCTCCATACTCTCGCCTATTTTTTTTCTGGGTTATGACTTTAAAGCTATGATTTTTTACAGTTAAATAAATATCAACCTCTTCTACAGGGTGTAAACAGACTCTTCACGAAGCCGTCAAACAAGCATTCTGTACATCAAACTAAGTAACTTTACGCAAAAATTATTGCTGGGAAACGACTTGGTTTTTTGGGTGCAAAATCACGTTTTACGGTAGGACTCAATGTAACATATTCAAAACATTGTGGTGATGGATAGATTGAATAGTACGGGGGTCGTGAAGGTGTCTGAAGTAAAAATAAATACACTAAAAACATGTAATTAAAAAAAAGTTAGAACTTTGAACCCCCGTATCTCCGTAACTAGAACGTTCCCAGGTATGGTTTAGAAGAAAAAAATGATCGCAATGACGGGGAGAACAAGTGCCTTTCGGCTTCATTAAGAGTCTTTTTACACCCTTTATATCCCTATATTTTCCTTTTTGATGATACATAATCTCTATAAGCACTCGAACCTTTACATTATATATTTAGATCGCCTGTCAACAGAGGCCTAGTATACAAATTTGACAACTCTTAATGAAAAACGAAAAACATAGGGATATAGTATATATCCTTCTTATTCAGTTTATGAAATATCTTTTAAATTGGTCGAATATTGGAGGAGGAAATAGTCGAGAGACAAACCTCGAATTTTGACTTTTTACTATAGTTGTGCTTATCGCACCAGTGTCGAAATCACGCTCGCAGAGCGACAGCGATAGTATTTTCAAATACCCACCGTGTTTCGTCTTAAGGTTGGAAATGAGTCTCACCCAGCTATTACGTCACGAGTGAAGGAAACAACGCTCTATTAAGCAGAATACTTTCTGAAATTCTTACTTAGTTTTTGCCTAGACGTTATCAATGCGGTCGTGACAACTTTTATCATAGGACTTATCCTCAAATCGCGAACAAACTGATAACATAAACCCATACTTCGAGTAAGTACAAGATCTGGGAGGTTGGGCTTAAAAAACATCGGCCAAGTCAGAGTTGCACTCGCGCACCGAGGGTTCCGTATAAACTTGTAGGTATTTTGTCAGATTTTTTCCTTTACATGTGCTGTAATACATTCCTTCTTGCCAAATTTTATGATTCTATGTCAACGGGAAGTGCCTTATAGTCATATCTTTTGATCGCTTTTGACTTAAAAGTTTGAATTTATCACTGCTCCAAGGGGTAGCAGAAATTAATTATTGATATTCATTTCAGCTTGATACCTCCACACGTTCCTGAGAAAAGAGTCTTGACACACGGAAAACTCATCCTATAAGGGTTCCGTTTTTGCCGACTGAGGTATGGAACCCTAAAAATTAAGAAAAGTTTAATGTGTCAGACCCATCAAGTCTGCGTAAAATAGTTTCGCTAATTTCATTTGAAATTTGTATACGAGTATGGTTGAGAATACCAGTCTTTTGGTCATGGTTCGATTAAAATATAATGGTTTGTAGATAAGTTATCGGTAAGTTTATCTAATCGACGTTATAAATTCAGTCTAGATAACTATTTTTGATCTAATGTTATGTGTTTGTATGTAGTAACTAATTGTATACAGAGTGTAAACAGACTCTTCACGAAGCCGTTAGCCAAGCGTTATGTACATCAAACTAAGTAACTTCACGCAAAAATTATTGCTGGGAAATGATATTTTTTTTTGGGGTGAAAAATCACGTTTTACGTTATAACTCAATGTAACGCATTCAAAATATTATGCTGATGGATTGATTGAATAGTACGGGGGCCGTGTATTAAGTAAAAAAAAATACATTAAAAACATGTATTAAAAAAAAACTTGTGAAAAAGTTGTGACTTTGACCCCCAATATCTCCATAAATAGAAGGTACCCAGGTATGGTCTAGAACAAAAAAATGATCGCAATGACGGGGAGAACAAGTGCCTTTCGGCTTCGTTAAGAGTCTGTTAAACCCTTTATAGGGTGATGTTACTGCCCTCTACAATCTCTAGGCTTAGGATTAGGAACCCATCACATAACACGATCTTAAAAAACGTGCAGCACTCCTTAAACTTTGTTTTTGACGAACCGTAGTGACTCAAAGATCTTCGAATACCAGCCGGAATCAACGGTTGACATGTTTCCCGAGGTGAAGGGATCTCCGTGTCATATACTTAACTGAGTCTACAATATAATAGTAATAACTCAGGGTTGTGACACCCCAACCCTTGCCCTTGCTCGAGCTAACCCGCGCTTCAGTCAGTAGTTTTAAAAACGTCGCTAATTATATTAATTACGATCCGAAATTGGGATACGAGAATGAATGAAGTATGGGCCAGGAGAATGATGAATGATTTAATGAAATGATGAATGAATGAGCGACGTTCTGTGCCAAGGTCCGTACCCCACTGGAATTGTAGTGTGTGTTGTAGTTTGTAAGTATTTAGACTTGGCTCCAGGCCTTAGAAAGAGATCCAAAGGATTGCCTGGTCAGGCAGCCGGCAGCCCCATAGTTAGAGCTACAAGATGAGCCACCGTAAAGTCTTACCGGGCGTCATGTTAGCGGCTTGCGCCTGGGTGGGCGGGCGGGCGCGCTCGCGGTTGAGCTCGTCGAAGCACTGCAGGCACACGCGCAGCGGCTTGTCGCTCTGGCCGCGCAGGATGTAGCGCTTGCACGAGCAGGGCCCGCACACCACTGAGCCGCACTTACGGCAGTGATGCTGGAAACAAAAATGCTGAATCAGCTAAGATAACATACATACATATATATAAAACCTGCTACTTTTTTTATTTTTTATATGGCATCTGGCAGTTCAGCCTATGAGGCTGGTTTCTGCTTAACCGGTCTAATACCTCGCAACATACTACTTTAGTATCAACGAAGTTTAAACATCTGGTCACACACGCACGCCGGTTGCGAGAACAGCACACCTGACCTTCCTGAGGAACATCACAAATAATGTCAGTCCAGACCCGAGTCGGTCCCCTCGCGGTCTTTCACACAGATGAGCTATGGCGGTCCTCCAATTTGACTACGTAAGGCTATTTACTGCCTGCCAGAGCTGCGTGATTGTTCGAAAGAGATACCGCGGACCAGGAACACAAAGGGCAAGTAAGAAACATGGATGGGTTTTAGTCAGTACAAGTCTGACACTCCCTTTCGTTCCGCCCAGAGCGGGAGAAGTCATTTGACGATTTCCCATTAGAAAAAAAAGGCTATTTAATACTAGCTGTTTCACGCGATTTCCTCTGGATGTTTCTGGTCTTATCCTTCTCAAGGTCCCTTTGGTAACGATCAATGCATGGGTTTAGGCGTGTAAAGATAGCATACAGACAAACCGACAGACACGAGTTACTTTTGCCGTTTTAATTGTAGCCTTTTCCTCCAGCTTTGCTCGCAAAGGCGTCGAAAATTATGTTAAGGGAACATACAACCGAGATTAAAAGTTATTTATGCCCTAACCCAGACCTGACCAGTTTTGCTGTTAAAGGTACGACCACGGACTACCTCTGAGCCACCTAAATTTAAAGCTGTTTAGACAAAAGTATATGTGGTTTTTCTTTTTTAGAACATTACTCTTAACCAGGAAAGTTATAATCATTGTGGTCTTACCCTCCTATTGAGAACAGTGAACTGTGTCTTCTTGCAGTGCATGCAGATTGACGCCTCGTTGTCTGGCACCCATACCGCGGCATGCTCTGACGGCGGTTGTTTGCCACCTGAAATGTAATACAGAGATTAAATATAAGAGTTATGTAATATACTGTTGAAACTCATATACTGGTTATGACTGTCAAGCTTAAACTGAACTGGTCTTATCATATCTAGAACGTGCCATAAATGAACAGCATAAGCAACATCTGGTTTCCAGTGTTACTGGATGCAGCTGAATACTTGTATTTTACATGGAGGGACTGCCTGTCTGACCTCCACAACCCAGACAATAATGGGTAATACGATACCCGTTGGAAACTGGACTACTGGTTGTCAGATCCAACAACCCATTTATTGGTTGTGGTTCCAGTTTGTTGTCTCTCAATTGACAGGTTTTCTGCGTTGGGATTTGTCTTAGTTGGTTGGTTACTTACTTTTCCTAAGCAAATCTTCTATACATTTTTCTATGTGCGCCATCCATTCTTCTTTTTCAGTGGCTGTCGCGGCATATACGGCGAAGGATTTGGACGCGGTGCGAATAAGCCAGCCATTGCGATACTCTGAAACAAGGAAGTTATAACATTATTGTTTTACTTAACCCATTCAGTGCCCAGAACCCAGCATATGAGTCGAACAATAATTTGTTCGTACGCACAATCCGTATCTGTAGCTATGGACTCGCTAGTCGGGTTCTGGGCATGAATACAAGTCACCATAGTTCATTATAACGACGACTCGGATACGGGTTGTGGGCACGCGAACGAAATTCACGAAGTTTTCGCGGGCAGTGAATGGGTTAAGGTGGTTGCGTCAGGATAGCCCGCGAAATTCAAATTTTCTTACGTTTTTTGCAATTTGCTGGTCATTGTCAGGTTGTATGTTGATGAAAAATGAGTCGCGCCAGTAACACGTATGTAGTTACAGAATCACAATCATGAAAATCATCAACATAACCCTGTACGTTCATTTAATCCTATTGAATGACTATTTCATGAAATATTCATAGTAGCAGGTGGCGTTCTGCAGTTTCTGCTCACCACCATTGGAAAAGGCGTGAAATTATGTATGTAAATCAGCAAAACGGAAAATGCAACCGTGTTAGGTATTGGTGATTCAAATCATATAATGATAGGCGTATTTTTAGTGGTTTTTGCGTTTTCCTCTACAGGTGTTTTTGATAGTCTAGTGGGAGCAAACGCTTCTGATGAGCATGAGATCTTGGGAAAGGTTACATTGATGGCATTAGGTTCGCCCTACACCTCTGCCTAACCATTCAGGGAATACAGGCGTGCTTTTATGCAATATTACAGCTTCATATACGGACTATGTACAATATAAATCTGTGACGTAAATGTTTCGACTTCATCAGGGACATGAATCACTTTTGTGATGTTTCTTTATTTAATGGACTTTATCCCCCGCTAGTAATTATTGGCTAACGAAATATATCTGATGTGGCCTGTACTTCAAGAGACTGTAATTTATTTTGTATTGATAAAGTTGGCGACATTCAAAATCATAAATTACTAGCTGACCCGACAGACGTTGTCCTGTCAACTATGAATATTGAATTCGAATTTACCTACCTACTACCTACAAACCTCACGGAGCCCGAGACCTTTCCAACGAATGCAAAACCGTGGAAATCGGTTCGTGCGTTCTGGAGTTATAGCGTTAGGAAGGAAAACCCGACTTATTTTTATATAGTAGATTTACGATTCTTTCTAACTAAATGAGGATGACAAGATGTAATCATTATGATACTTAACACTTTTTATTATACAATACAACATAAGCATAAAAGTGACTCAACTCTCTTTAGATCAAAGTCAACATACATCTAGTTATAATACATGAAATTACAGATGATTCACTGTGCCATTCACATTAATGAGTCATTCAACCAATAAAATAGTTCTGATTATGTATGACAAAGTAATGACAGCCAATAAGGGTTGATTGAAAATGTAGTCGATGTTTTTTTTTATAAATAGTATCTCACAGGTCAACTTATGAGGCTAGTTTCTGCATAATAAATGTAGTTATGCCTGCTGAGATTGGTCTTATACGAAATATTGTTCAAATTTGAAAGTTGTTATTAAACAAGAAATTATTCAAAACAATAATTTTAGAACTTGTTTGCTAATATCTTGACCTTTTCTGACACAAATATAGACAAAAAAACGAATTTTACTAACAGATTTTAATAATCATACTCCTTTATTCATATTATTACATTTTTTAATATTAATTATATAAAAAATATATATTTAAAATATAAAAAAATTGTAGCCCACCGGTATCGGGAACAGGGTCCAAGCCGGCAGTCAGAGCTCCAGAGAGAGGAACCTCCTAACAATACGAGCCGTGTCCAGGAGTACCGCTTTCTGAATCAAGCCCTTGATCCAGCTGCCTAACGAAAGCCTCCTCAGATATTGGTCGAGGCTCTTGGCAATTAAGCTATGGGCTGATACGACTATCGGCACAATGATTGCTGAGTCCACATCTCACATATCGACAACCTCGCGAGCCAAGTCAAGATACTTGATTTGATTATCTTTCTCGGATTTCACGAATTATAATAATTAATTAATTACAATAATTATTGTAGTCAATAAGCCCGATATAGTCGTGGTGGATCGATCAGAGTGGCGCGCAATGATTGTTGACATAACGGTCCCGTATGACGAGAACCTCGTGAAAGCCGAGAAAGATAAGCAAATCAAAATACAAATAATTTAACAAATAATTAATATTAAAAAAATGTAATAAGTTTGTGATAAGATAAATAAAGGAATAATAATACTAATTACTTATTTTGATTCATAACTATAATCACTATCATCAGCACCATGTTGATGCTTCAACTTGTTTCCTCTCTACATTCTTTTCTGACTATTGCAAAGGTTTTATATTAAAACTGTTGCCCGCAACCTTCGTTCGCGTGAAATTATTATAAAAATATATATATTTGAATTGGTTTTTGTCAACAATTTCAAGGGTTTAATTTTTTTCTGCATGGAACCTTAATTCTTTCTCTAAATTAAAAGTACCCTAAGTTACATCTTACAACATCAGCTATCTGCACGTAAGAGACCCGTCAAAATCGGTCCAGCCATTTCGGAGATTAGCCGGAAAAAACAGAGACAGCAAAAAATGTTTTGTTTTTTGTTATAAGTACCATATATACAGGGTGGCAGGAACACCAACGAGAAAACGGTTTCCACATAAAAAAAATTGCATAGCTTTAAAAAAAAAAATCACGTAGGCCTAGATGGGCATTAATAAAACACGACAAACAGGCGCACGGTTTGGGTTAGTCGTTTCCTATGGAGAAGGACTGGCATGAAACTTTGTGGTTACTCTTCTCAAATCAGCTCAGCTGTTTCCTACAAAAGTGCAATACCTACACAAATAAAATTAATGAAACAGCTCATAAACTGAATATTGTTGTTACCGTATTCACGTCGGTGTCCCTTCCACCCCGTTTGTACTTTCTTATGCAAATGCCATTTCAACGCTTTTTCTTGTGCAAGCTGTGAAGTTTTTTTTTGTTTTTGTTCCATTCTGTTGTATTCTAAATGTTTTGTTATGCGATTTATGTGTATTGTTTATTTGTTCTAATTTTGTATGCACGTCATGTCTCTGCGACAAATAAATATTGTTTCTTTCTTTCTTTTTATACAAGCTGCAAAACCTGTTATATTGAAAATACAAATAGACACTTCAATTTTATTTATTTGTAGGAATTAACCATGAAAATAGCATTAAAGAAACAAGCAATTTCTACAAGGCTTTCGTTGATGCATATGCAAAGGAAAAAAAATCAAATTAAGTGTAACTTACGTCCTTCATCCTTTAAAGACTCCAACTTCACCTCTTCAAGTGGTATAACATGTTGTTTGTTATATTTCTTCTTGTTTATAACAATATTTCCGTAGACGAGTATGTCATTGAACAGGAAGAACTGTCTGGCTTTAGGTTTCTTGCGGCACATTTTTGTCAGGACACCCTCCCCCACAAGGACCCTGCCTTGTTCTGCAAGAGGCTAAAAAAAAATTATTTTTAATATGCATAAGATGTGTTTGTGGAGGCAATCTGTCCGACAACAAATAGCTTCTATTTGTAATGTCAATATAATTTTTTTGTTTACACAGCCGAGTGAAGCTTACAGATAACATAAAGCTGCCAGATATATCAGTCCAAATATGACAAACATAAGTAAAGAACTTAAACAGAAGTTATAATATTATACTCTTAGACTGGTTCTTATTGATCACACTATGTTTGAAATTAGAAACCTTTCAATAATGCTAATGAGATAATACATCATAAGTTTCCCTGTTAAGGATTTCAAGGATTATGTTTGTATAACTTAATTCAACATTGAAAAAAATACATTGTTGTGAATTGATCAATGATGAATTACATACGATAAAGTAACCTCCGTTCATCATTGATAAGAATATCATGCCTTCAGATGACTCATTTATTTGAATTGAAAATAAGTTTCAAACTATATTTCTAAAATTCTAACTACACAACACCTTGGACTTGATAGTGTTCATGGCATATCAATACTTTAATCATAGAATGGCAACATACTATCTTACTGATAATGAACCAGCTAATCAATTTCTAATCTATATAATTCAATTATACCATAGAATGTGCTATAATCTTAAAGTTGAATGAAAGTTATTACAAGAAAGTATTGAATTCAAAATAATGTAAAACGGCGATGGTAATTGTTTGTATCTTCCGTCAGAACAATCCCACCGTAGCGATGTACTGAAGATTATATCTTACCGAGTTTGTCGGTTGATAATACGACGGCATTCAACAACTTCTAAACTTACAAAAAACTTATATTTTGCAACCAGAGACGCTCACCTGTCCAGAACTGCCGAAGCAGCTCTCCACCATCGCAATCCTTCTAGCATTGGCCTCACTGTTCACTGTAATAAAGAAAATTACCTACTTAAAAATTGCAGTACGGTATAAAAGTTTGACGTCAAAGGAAAGTGAGCGACAAGCAAACAATGACAGTGATCTCCCACGTAACTATTTTACATGATTGCACACAAATAGCACCACTGTATTCTTACTAGTTTGTCTTTCTTACACGGATATAAATAAATATTTGCCTACCTAAACGGTCCACCATTATCGAAATTTATTTTCTCGTAGATACGACCGGAAAAATGTGTCATTCATTAATAGAATAGAATATATATAAAGATAGCCAGCTACAAAGAATAAATTTCTCCTAGGAATATTTTCAAAAATGTTCATAAAATATTAAATTCTTAAAGATTTTTCGTAAGTTTTTAACTAACGTGCGCTATTTTTCGTAAATGAAATATAAAAATATCTAATGAAGTTTGTTGGAATGTACTGTTTAAATCTACTAAAAAAAATATTTCTCATACATTGGCAATCCTGTTTTCACGTTTCGGTTTATGTAAAAGAGAATAGGAAATCAAAAACAATAACTTTAAGAAATCAAATGCTATTAAATATTTGTTTTAGTATTAATGAAGATAATTCTTTCTTACTTTACCCGAAAAGCATACTGTGGTTTCTTTAAAAAATAGAAAAACTTTTGAAATATAAAGTTACACAACATCCATAGACAATCACAAAGCAAAGATCATGTGAGTATCCATTTTTTGACACCAGCTGACAGCAAGTGGTCGATACAGTCTACTTTTGTGTTCGTAATTCTGATAAATAAACCAGCAAAATGGCTTGCAAATTCTGTGGCCCCAAACTGTCGCTGTGCGGGCTCGTATTGAGCGTTTGGGGAATCATTCAATTGGTGAGTAGAAACTCTGTAATTGGATTTTAAGTCTTTGTACTTCAATGCCGTACTAACGCTTGGAACTGTTTCAGACTTTGATGGGCGTCTTCTACTATATCAGAGCTGTAGCTTTGCTGGAAGATCTCCCTCTTGAATCAGAAAGTGGCCACCACACTATCGAGGGTTTCATCGCTACCGTCGAGGCTGGATACACTCAGGTGAGTCATAATATAACTCACAAATTGATTTAATGCATGTCTCTACAACGAAGTACTAGAACAGAATTATTTTCCTTATTGGCCATTCCTTGGTTTTAACTTCTTTAGTAACCCCTGCAAAGGAAATACCATGTAACACTGCGGTTTGTCTCTTGCTTAAGTACTAAGGTGAATAAGTATTTGATTTCAAACTCAAGGCAACTGTCAGTAAAATTCAAGATCATGTGCAAGTTATAGACAGTTTAGAAAATCAGTTCATTGTTAGTTTTATCAATTATGCCATTAATAAATCATAATTAAAAGCAAGCTAAGTTGAAAATGAAAGTAACATTGGTAAGTTATGGCTCATCACATCTATAAGAAAAAACTCACTCAAGTTATTAAGGTGATATATTGAAAAAATGTGGTTTTTCTATTTCATGTATCTTGTTAAGTATGTGGAATAGGGATTTAACATTTTGTTATATGTTATTCGACTCTTTGGTCTAGTATCACGTTAAAGGAATACACTTTTTGTATTGAGAAAAATTCATAGAATAATGAATTTTTCTGAATACAAAAAAAAATGCAAAGTTATATCTATTTTTTTACTTTTTTGACATCACGGCGTAACGCTTAAGAGTTATTCAATGGATTTTCTTTAGAACATAGAGAATTATAATATCAAAGTTTACTCAGTTTTTTTTAAATAATTTATTTATTTTGTTTAAAAAGGAGTAAATTGGTTTTGGCACACGTCGTTTTATTCCGAGTGCACACACATTATAACCATCTATCTTATTTTTCGTTTCAAAAGGAATTACATCACTTTCATTCGCTTAGTAGACCAGTCGCCTGGTGCAATGTTTCGAGGTAGCCTTAAAATGCTTCAGTTAACAATTTAATTTAAAATCCACAATACAATCCGTAAAATAATATGCAGAAGTAAGATTAAATTAATTAATATCTGCCAAAAGACTTGAAGAGATTTGCGTAAAGTTTATCATAATTGAAATCTAATAATCTTTTAACCGTAACCTATTCTGATTAAGAAAGATTATATTCAAGTCGCCGTTCACCCGGCATGGTGGATTATGTTTCTTATTTTATTTGGTAATGTCATTGGTATCTTCTTCGTAGTCACACTCTTGGCAGAGTGGTTGTGGTTGTCACAACTGGGGTGGTGGCTAGTTTGACAATCCGTCGGCATTCCTCCCTTACTTTGGCTTTTCTTGTACAAATCCGCCCCTAAGACGACCCACTGACCGTGGAGTGCAGTTTTCACTTAGTCGGTCCAACGCCACTAATGCCCTGTCGCATTTTAGTGGCGTTTGTGATTTTTCTGCTTCTCCATATTTTTCGACGACGATCTATGGAGGTGATGGAGGACCTGGTGATAGCCATGCGCCGTTTGATCTCGTCC
Organism: Lycophotia porphyrea; assembly: GCA_950005105.1. NCBI lineage: Eukaryota > Metazoa > Arthropoda > Insecta > Lepidoptera > Noctuidae > Lycophotia > Lycophotia porphyrea. The sequence goes on from OX465399.1 coordinate 11,004,021, forward strand.
GCGCATCCACCGCTGGTCGAGATTAGTGCCCCAAGGTAGACGTATGATTGATGACGACACAATTCGCAACTTTAGTGACTTCGGGCGAATATTGTTGTTAGCTCGATCGACAATCTTGATCTTCGTCTTACTGCGGCTTATCTTCAGACCAAAATCAAGGCCAACCTGTTCCATTTGGCTCAGGAGGGATTCCAGACTAGGTATCAATGCTAGTTGCAAATAATGTTGTGTCATCTGCATAACGCAAATTGGATTTTTTTTGGCTTCCAAGGGTGATTGGTATACCTTTAATATTTATAAGACTACAAAGAGGTCCACTGTGTTAGTAACGATATAACTTAGCCTATGTTTATGGATTTGTTTGATGATTGTGGTTGGCCCACTCAATCTCACATACTGGCCTGAGTATGTATTTCTAGTTAATGAAATCATTTATTAATTAAAACTTTATGCACGTCATAATGTATAAAAAACAATTGTACAAAGGCAGATTTAATGCCTTGGGCATTTTCTACCAATCTACCTTAAGGTGATGTAGAAACGAAGCATAGTAGGTGCAATTTCACACATAATTTCCAAGAATAAAATCTATAAGATATACATACAAACAAAAATATAAAGGGTGTAAACAGACTCTTAACGAAGCCGAAAGGCACTTGTTCTGCCCGTCATTGCGATCATTATTTTATTTTAGACCATACCTGGGAACCTTCTAGTTACGGAGATATTGGAGTTCCAACTTTTTCACAAGATTTTTCTTTAAATACCTTTTTTAATGTAAGATTTTTACTTTAATCACCTCCAGGACCCTTACTATTCAATCCATCCATCAGCACAATGTTTTGAGTGCGTTACATTGAGTCCTACCGTGAAACGTGATTTTTCAGCCCAAAAAAAGAAGTCGTTTCCTAGCACAAATTTTTGCGTTAAGTTACTTAGTTTGATGTATGTACATAATGCTTGGTTGACGGCTTCGTGAAGAGTCTGTTTACACCTTGTATAGTTAAGAAAGATAAAAAGAAAAACAAACTAAAGTGGTTGATTGGATTTCATGAAAAAGTCATTCAATAGGGTTAAATGGACTTACAGGGTTATATGATGATTTTCATGATTGTGAGTCTGTAACGTACGTGTTACTGGAGCCACTCATTTTGCAAATTGCAAAAAACGTAAGAAAATTTCGCGGGCTACCCTGACGCAACCACCTTAATTGCAAGACACTGAATAATACAACTAGCTATAATATACAACTGGTAATTTTATTATCTTAACACCACCTTTATGATGAAAATCTTCCAATGTTATGAGTCCATTATTTGAAGAAGTAAAAGTATAAGTATAGAACAAAAAGATTGCATACAATACAAGATTTCATAGGATATGATAAAGGGATTTTCTTTTTCAATTTCCAGAATGCCTACAACTGCTGGATTGCTGCACTGTTATATGTCATCACCCTCGTTGTATCAGGCCACCAGTTCTGGATGAACAACCGTTCTTCAGTTAGTATGTAAAGTGGTATTATCAATGTAATGATGGGTACTGATACTGGGGTACAAGTTGTTATGTTACTGTTGAATAACTCCATTCCATTAATAATTTATTTATATTAGCTCTTGAGTCAGAGTTCAAAAAGCATACTTTTGATGTTGTTCCTCTAGTTCTAACACCCTTCATTATACCGTCTTAAAAATGTGAATATCATATTGGGAATTCTCAACTTTTAATCCTGGTTTCTAAATGCCTGATTAAATTGGATAATCTGTGGACAAATGTCATGCTAACCTTAAACAGTCCCTTCATAGTTTCTTCCGATTTCGTATCATTGTCGGAGCGATCTTTATTTTTGTTACTATAGGAATCCAAAGGCTACCTGCCTTTGGATTGCTGATAGTGGCAAGTCTTTCAAAATCACAGTAATCTTACTACAAAATGGTCCCTGGTGGGTTGCCGCCTTCACAGTTAAATAACTGTGGTAGGACTGAAGTGATTTATTTATTTATTGTGGGAACATTTATTGGCTTGATATGTTATTTGACCACAGATATAATAACAGATAAAAATAACCATGGTTAAAGTTAGAACTAAAGTAGACATAAGTTAACAGCATGTGAAGGTTGTTATAAATTAGCATTTAATTAACCAACAAAAAAAGTTACATTTGAAGGTGATTTACCAATGTTCATAAATTATGCGAGTCTTATATCATTATTATAAATATAAAGCTGTTTTAAGTATATAAAAACCACCCAATGTATGTTTTTCAATGTTCTATACCTACCTTGTCTTGTAAAATTGTTAAGATTTAACCTATTATAATACAATCCCCTTACCCTTAATGAGAATGGTTTATAACTTAAGTTTCAAGTGATTCAGACTTAAAAATCAAATTAAGTTACAGAAATTATTGTGCATAAGTATTACTTACATAAATATGAATGAATGCTATAAAATTGTACATAATATATCTATTATTATAAAACATAGTAAAATGCTTAGTTTTTCTTGAAGTAAAGGTATTGATGTTAAAAATTTGTTTAATTTTCACGTAACTTGTGGACTTTTAGTTAGTTTTTATACCAATTAGATTACGTAAACGTAAGATTTAGTTTGTATTGGAACCCACGCTAGAACTAAGTAAGTGACATGGACAAAGACATAAAGGGTGTAAAAAAACTCTTAACGAAGCCGAAAGGGACTTGTTATTCCTCGTCATTGCGAACAATTTTTTGATCTAGACTATACCTGGGAATCTTCTAGATACGGAGATATTGGGGGTCAAAGTTCCAACTTTTACACGAGTTTTTTTTGAACACATGTTATTAATGTATTTTTTTTAGACACCTTCACGACCCCCGTACTATTCAATCCATCCATCAGCACAATGTTTTGAATGCGTAACATTGAGTCCAACCGTAAAACGTGATTTTTCACCCTAACAAAAAAAAGTCGTTTCCCAGCAATAATTTTTGCGTAAAGTTAATTAGTTTGATGTACAAAATGCTTGGTTGACGGCGTCGTGAAGAGTCCGTTTGCACCTGTAATATGTGTAAAAAACCTTTAAGCAGCGTTGACACGATCAGATCTATGTGCTCGGACCGAGTAGACTCGTACGAGTAAGCTTCATATGGGGGTTTATTCCCGGTCGTCCCCACCTCGTCGTCCCCACTGGGTACGAATGGGAAAAAAACGTTTCGTTCCTCCCCAGTGGTGACGATTGGAACTTTTTATTTCCCACTCCTTCCGCTATAGACCGAGAGTCAAAATGCAGTAATAGGGATTTTAATTCCAGATTTCACGGATTGTTAAAATGTTTTAATTACGACTTTCTGACCAAGTGTGAACAACGTTTTTGATTAAAAATAATTTAAAATGACAAGCACAGGTAATCAACGAACTTACAATAATTCTCTCAATTGATTCTCGGTCTATAGCGGAACGAGTGGGAAATAAAAAGTTCCAATCGTCATCTAGTGGGGACGACGAGCTGGGGACGACCGGGAATAAACCCGCCTCTTGCCCTTGTCATAATTAATTTGGGGTCGGCGCAGCATCTCTTCTTCCACACTTTTCTATTACTCGTCTTCTCATCAGACACTTCCTTTCGTGCCATATCATCCTTCACACAGTCCAATCACCGTTTCTTTGGTCTTCCTCACCCATACACAGTAATACTCAAAACATTCCTAATGACATTTACGTCATTCCCCCGCATCACATTTATGTAACATACAACATATTTTTCACAGTCAACATCGAAAAAATGTGTATTTTTCCCTACTCGTGCCTACGAGCTAGCTCGGAAAAGTAGGATGCGATCCGAGTCCATATGGATCGGACGCTCGGATTATGGGTTGCCACAATACGAGTTACGTCTGAGTAGGTATCAGAGTCCACGCGGTCCGAGCATACTCTGCCCTTCTGGGGGACTTGAAAGCCAGCGAATATTACTGCAAATTGATACAGAAGAACTTAAGAGAACTTTTAGACGTAAAGGGAACTTGCGTCGAAAGGTCATACGAGAACAATTCCAATCTCATTTACCTAAGGTAGGTATATTTGTCTGGTCTATAATGGCGATGGGAAATGATTCGCTTTTAGAGGAATTTGCTCAATAAGGCCTTTTTAGTCCACCTGACTACAGTCGACTTCTATTCATAAAATCTGTCATGAAACGTCACTAGAATTTAAAAAAGTAGTAAATATATTCTCTTTGATTGTGGTACTACTTAGTTTGTGTGACATTACAATTACATGTTAACTGTTTATTTACAAACGAATAAGGCAGGATATTCTTTGTTTTCATAATGAGTGAAGCATTATTGAATTTTGGTTATTGTTGTGGCTTTATCAGCGTATGGGCTACTATTCAGTTGGTATGTAAGTTTTGCTTGTTTTTTTTTACGCCCTCTCATAGAAAAGAAGGTGTGTCATCTCGACAGTTGGAACATAAATAATAAGCTGAATATCAGTGGCGTCGCATAGTCATAGCCCTTTTATCAAAATTGTGTTGTGGTTCCTCTTTTCCCACTGCGGCGAAGCCCAATATGAGGGTAGTGTTATTAACAGGGCTGCGAAACTGACGGACAGGTTGCTCCATAAATTCAAAGTCTGAGCAAACCACGTAGCGTGCAGCAGGTTATACTATATTAAAAGGATATGAGTCAGGTCTGGAATGAATATTTCTTAAGGATGGCTTGAATTACCGACATAGCTTCCAGAGTAAGCAAGCATAAGTGGCAATGGCCTGGCCGTGTCTGTTGTAGGAAAGGAATGAAGGCCTTTGGAGCAGATTAGTCTTTGAGTGGTAACCGACAATCTATAGCTCCACTGCTAGGCTTCACTCGTCACCGAAGAACCGACGGCCATAAGTGGCGGCTGGGACAACGAGGAAGACAAACCGGGGGTCTCACATGAAAGAGACTTGAGTATATGCCTCTCCCAAATTGAACTAGTAAGCAGTAGACCTAAACTGCGACGAGTTACTCATGAATCTTTTATAAAACACATTTTCCCTTTACCTGTAATGTTATAGGCAGTCTTGACATTCCTTTCAGGCCGTCATGGGCATCTGTTACAAGTTCGAAGCAGTCACTCTTTATGAGGACTGTGAGCCAAAGGTGATGGATTACAGCGACTATGAGGGATTTATTGAAAAAGTCAAAGCTAATTATGCAGCAGTAAGTAATAAGAACGGTTCCCTGCCCATTTGCATAAAATTTTAAGACGTAATATAACTTAGCATACTTTTATTTATCCTAATTATATTTTCGCATAACATTATTGACGCATATCAGCTTACGCATCATTTTTTAAGCATAATTTCTGTAATCCTAATAATGATTAAGCATAACATTCTAAAGCATAAATTTATTTACGCATAATTATATTCAAAATCTATTTTTTATAGGCATAACAAAGAAGTAATAATTAACACATAAAATGTTAGTCACGAATACACATTTTTATACAATATTGCTCTAATGAAATTTGTGGGCACTTAACTAATAAATAATATATATCACTTGCCATGGAAATAAAATGTATATACGCCTTAGCCTTTTTGCCCGAAGAGTTTATACCAAATTATTTCGATGATTGGAAAAAAAACCAGATCTCCTGAAGCAGGTAATACGTAACCATATTTGTTTTGAACAAATATGGTTACGTATTGTGAGTTATTCCCTGTAAAAAGCATGCAAACAGGCATACACCAGGCATGCAGCATGCAAACAAACATGCAGCATGCAAGCAAGCATGCAACATGCAGCAGGCATGGTTTCTGTCACGGCTCCGGCCCTGCGGAGCCTTACTCTCTAGGGGTAGGACAGACAAAACTACGTGGAGTCAGTTTTGCAGCGATTCGTTTCTGTCACTAACTTTTGTAGTACAACATATTACTACTACTATTTTTAGACACAATACTTTAATTTTAATTTAGGGTAAAATATGGAATTTTGCCAAAAATCGTCACTTTCTAAAAAAACGTTATGCTATCTGAAAAGTATTGAATTGAGACCTGATATTTTTTCAATCAAAAATATTATTTAATTGTTACAGAAACTATTGCAAAATGGTTTGATCAGAATTATGTATGGGGCACTACAAGTCCACCCAAAGTCTGGAGTACATTTGATATGTACTTAAAAAAGGAAAACATACCTACTTAGAACACAAAATCATGCAGAAGCATGGCACAATAGATTCGCACATTTTGTGAGAAAGACCATCCTGGATTTTATTTTTTGGCAAAAGAAATAAAACACTATACCATTGAAATAGATAAACTTGATGTCGTAACATCACCAGTACCAAAAAAAAAAGAAAAAATACACGGACAAACACAATACTTCGAAACTTGCATATTTACAAGCAATTGCTAAAAATATACACCTAAAATAAAAATACATAGTTAAGTTAGGTAACTGTTAGTTAAATAAATAGTAATTTTGTCTCATGCATGACTATTAATTAATAATTTATAATGCATGACAGTTACATCATATTATGTATAATAAATAAATCATTTGCAAGAAAGTTCAAAATAAATACTCTCGTAAAAATAACTCAAAGTTTCCGTTATTTCTATTAATTGTATGCTATATTATTATTGTTATTGTATGTTGTATTATTGTATACTATTATGCTAATAGTCATTAGGCCTAGTAACAATATGCGAATTAAATTTATGCCAAAACAAATTAGCCTTTAAGATAATTATTCCAACATAAACTGTATTGCAAAAAAAAATGGCAAAATATTATTATGGAAAAACAAATTATACCAAAATCGTTATTCCAAAGTATATTAGGAAAAAGAATATTATGCGAAAAGAAGGGATCCCAATAAGAACAACACTCGCTGATAAAATACCTACATACGTTCAGTGCCGCTACCTAATAATGCACTGAGAGTATAAGTATTGGTCTGCCTCGTTGGTCTAGTGTTCGCAAGCGCTACTGAAAGAAAGAAAGAAAGAAATTTGGAACGGCAGGAACAGGCTGGAGACCGCACGCGCCCGTCATGAGAAACTGCGGCTGTGTACGGCCCCAGACGGTGATGAGCTCCGCATGTTTATGTGGGCCAAATCCTGGCCGGGGGAGCGGGACGAACTGCGTAAGAACTCCAGCACCCCGGGCCAAGGTAGTCGGAAGAACACCGTGTGGTTTTGCCAGTGCGAGTCTCCTGTCCAATAACAGCCACGGAGTTGGGATTTGTGCCCGGTTGATGGCAATATGCTACATGGTACCTACACAACTGCTGAAATGTGGGTGTATTATTAGGTACATCCCCTTCCCTTCTTCTATCGGGATTACAGGCGTGATGTTATGTATGATATCCTTTAGCTGCTCACGTTCAGTGCGTATATATAAGGCAATAGAATAAGTACTTACTGGTAGTGTTGCGACACTGAGTCCGTACTACCTGCATCACACCTGTAGGTAATCCTCGAGGGTTGAGGTAGAGATGTACCTAATAGTACACCCAATGTTTTTTTAAGTCCAGTCCAAGAACCTGTTGCCACCAACCGGGCACTAAAGCAGACTCCGTGGTTGCTAAAAATCCCAATAACACTTTCGAGTCGAGCCCAGGACCTCTTTCTCAGCAGTAGCGCTTGCAACCACTAAGACTAATGAGGCCGTACTATCTGTATCTAGGTAACGCCCGCTGCACATACCTACTCAAACTCGCATTGGTCATCACAGTTTTCAAATATTTCCCGCATGACAGTGCGGGAAATGTTTAAAACAGGGACTGAAAAAAGATGGTTTGGTGGAGGATAATACTGGGTCCATCCATTTAATTCCATCATCGGCGTAGGATTGCATAGTCAGTTTTCACGACACGACGTCGAGTCGCGGTTGTTTAGGATATTAGTCGTAGATTCTACGACACGTCATTTCAACGGTATGCGACGTCGTATCGTGTGTACCTGTGTACTTTGGCCCTGATTAATTAAAATGTATTTTTTTTTAAGGTCGCAGAGGAGTGCTTTGTTGCCGCAATAATTTACGCCGTGTTGATCTGCGTTTGCATAGGATGTATTAAGGTAGCGAACCGAAAACTTGAGCGACAAGCAAAAGCCAAGGCTGACGACGAAGCCTTCTGTACTCCAAAGGATATCTACTAAAAACACTGTATGTGGGTAACGTAAAGATGCGTGCCTCAAACAAAAGGGTCACTATTCAAGGATGAGCGCGCCTCACATTGCAGAGAATGCCTAATATAGAATTGCGGGACCAGTTTTTAGGTACACTTATTAGTTTATATGTACCTACTGGAAAAGAGATAATGACCCGTACCTACAAACAATACCAACATTGAAAGTAGAAAAAGAAATAAAGTAAATATTTGGAAGTCCGGCTTCACATAAATAAGAAATTGCAAAGATAATAATAATTCTTAGAAGTTTTAAATTTTAAGTTTGATATTAATATTGGACCGATATCTAAAACTCCACCAAAACGGAACAGGCTCTTGTTTTAAAGGCTGCTGACGCAAAAGAGTTCAATGAGACTCTTTACTTGCGAAGTGAAATCTGGTGGATCTTCTGCATGGAAAGGATCTTCGATCCACACAAATTTTTCGACATCGTCTTCGGCAAAGTATTGCAAAACCCATTAATTACGCTTTGAAAGTTATTCCGTGAAAAGGGACATTTTAGTCTTGTGTGCCAACAACTTCATCAGATTTTTAACCGCGAATACCAAAGTTTAGTTTCTGTGGGAAACAGGAGCTCTTGACTGTTTACGGCGCACCAGGCCGCTGCGGCGCACACTTTGGGAACCTCTGGTTTAGGTCTTTGTATATTGGGACGCCTTGATGCCGCAACCGCGGTCGAGCTGTCTATCCTGCGTTTGGAGTTGAATTACCAGACATCTAAACAAATAGGTCATTTTGGAAATAAAACTAGTAGATACCAGTACGTAAGACATTCTGAAATCAAGTTAATAAATACTAGCTAAAGTAGTGAGAGTAACATCAATTGAAGGCAAGGTACCGGGCGTCCGATTGGTGCTACGAGTGGTGATATATTTTTATTTGAAACTATTGATAATGACACACTTTCTTCATAAGAATTTACTATAATTTAATATAAAATAAACTATTGTAAGCTTTTATTACTTTTTGTGGTTTCATTTTTTTTACTGAAAGCTAGGAGCTTGTGGCTAAATAATAACAGCTGTTCGGATCGATCTTCAGGTAAAGCCGTTCTTGCCTAGGTTGGTCCGTGGATGGGTGATCACCCATTACATACGTTTTCTCTGTGCCCCGGAAATGGTCACGGATGTCATATGTAGATCTTTGACAGTCGTTACAGGTAGTCAGTGGCCCGAAAGTCTGACAACCAGTCTTACCAAGGGGTACCTATATCATCATCGTCATTTCAGCCGAAAGACGTCCACTGCTGGCCATAGGCCTCCTCCAAGTGTCGCCACATTGCACTATATCATATTACCCAGTAATAACTGGGTTGTGGAGGTCAGACAGGCACTCGCTCCATATAAAATAGTGGTATTCAGTTGCATCTGGTAAGACTGGAAGCCGACGTCCCCATAGTTGGAAAAATAGCTATGCAGATTATGATAATAATTTTTACTGAAACTATTTTTTATGTTTCCGACTGCTAAACATTGTCTGCAGTTTTTTTTTTATTTTATAAGTTGTTGTTGTTTCTTTTATTTCGAACTGTTAACATATACTGCGAAATAACTTGTGAGAAAATTAAGAAGACAACGCCTCCAGCCGTAACACAATATCTGTACCCAGTGTCTGGAGGTGCAGGTACATCGCTACCCTCATGTGATACTGATACTGTTAGCCTACGTCATCCCACGGCTGGGCAAAGGCCTCTCCCCATGACTTTCAGTTCCCTCATGTGAACGAGACGATATTTTTACAAAAGACTGGTATGTGGTATTTTAAGCCTATTTGGGAGTCAAATTCATTTACAAACTGCTAAGCTCGATTCCGGTCGCTATGAAGCGCTGAAAAGTACATACTTTCTACTTACATCACACACAGTCTTTTCGCAGTTAAACCTATATCAGACGCATTTGCGTTCATTTTTAGGGTTCCGTAGTCAACAAGGAACCCTTATAGTTTCGCCATGTCCGTCTGTCTGTCTGTCTATCCGCAGCTTAGCTCAAAGACTCTTAGTACGGAAAACTGTAATTTGGCATGAATATACAGATTAGTTACGCCGACAAAGTGGTAAAATAAAATCTTGAAAAATATTTTTTTTTTGGTTTAACTCCTGTACACGTAAAGTGGGGATGTTTTTTTTTCTCGTGTATTCCATAGATGCGGAATGAAAGGCAAAAAAAACCGTCGTATTGGTATTTAAAACATATTGCGAGGTCGTTCAAATAATTTTTCGATTAAGGGATTCGTTTGTGAAATATTAAGCTATAAAGTGCTAATTTTGTTAGACTCAAGTGTCCCCCCCTCTATCAGCTAAACGGTTCTGGTTGGGTGTGTGAAAAAAATACGGTGGTAGTATATACAACGTGTAACGTTAAATGCGCAAAACCTGAAAATAGTTTGATCAGAATAACGAGCAGAATCAATTGAACTACTTTTTAATATAGGTCACATTTTTCAAAACATTTCGTTAAAAATATTGCCCTGTCTATTTATTAATAGGGCGCAGCGACCCAGTGATATACCTACCTACCGACTCTTCCCTCGACAGAGCGTCGTCGCAGACGCAAGAAAGTATCAGAATTGCCAGTAAAACTAAACCAACACATAAAACTTTTAATTTTTTTTTATTATTATTTTTTTCTCTCAGAATTAGGTCAATTGAATTAAAAATCATTTGGGGTGTCTGAGGTTTTGTGCATTTAACGTTACACGTTGTATTACGAAATTAAAAGAAAAACTATCACAGCTAAGTAGGCTTTACAAGTTTACGAGTAATAGTCGACCAACTTAAAAAATGTACTTGGATAACATATTTTCTTAAATATTATGTATGGGAGTACAGGTATTTCAACTGCAAATTTAAGTTTGTTTTTTATTATTACAATAAAAATCATCGTTCGGAGACAAATCGGACCGTAGCAAGTGTCCGTATATTTTAATGGGCAAATACGTGCCCCGACACGCACTTGGCGGGTATTTTTGCCTTTCATTCCGCATCATTCTTTTGAAAGCTGTTTGTTGGCTGTTTGTGTATGTCAGTTTAATGTTTGAAAACGTGGGTGCGTACACAAATACAGAAATTCCTAGTGTGGGACGTTTTTTCATAAAAAAAACAATGTCTGAACACAAAATTTATACAAATAAATAATATTGAAGTCTCTGTTTGTAATTTCAAAATAACAGCTTTTTACTGTATGCATATGAAAGTATAAACGGTACTTTTAACAAAACATTTTTTTTAAAGTTTTGCCTATCTGTATGTTTGTTCCGCCTAATCTTCGAAACGGCTGGACTGATTTTGACGGGACTTTTTCTTGCAGCTGACGTTATAGGGAGTTACATAGGTTACTTTTATTTTTTGAAAAAGTGTAAGGTTTAAGTGCAAAAAAAAATCTTTTGTAAAAATATTATGTATGCTGCTTTGTTAACATTAATAAGTCGTATGTGTGCTTAAGGTTGTCCTAAAACTGATCCCTGTGGAACTCCGTATACCTGCGGGGTGGCTCTGTCATATAACTGAAGGTTGAAAAAAAAACGTACAAAACGCAGTGCCCGCAGATTTAGTAGAGAAGATATTTGTGCACGCTTTGCTCTTATGTTGCTCAGTTGTTGGGTTATTTTACTATTTCAATATTAAATTAATTGAATTTGGATGTTTTACTACATGTTTTTTTTTCTATGATACTTTTCTATTTTGGTCGTAAACCCCTACCTCTCCCTTAAAAACAAATTTCACGGGACGAACTGTGAACGGGACGAACTCCGCATGGGACGAACTGCGAATGGGACCAACTGCGAATGGGACGATTTGTGAACGCGGGACGAAGTACGCATAACCCCTATTTTTAATGCAGCCAGTAAAATGCGGGAGGATTTTTCCATTCTATCTGAATTAACCTTATGTTACTATGTCAAATTATTTACCTTGTATCGCTTGTAATAAGCCTTTTATGCTTTTTATACATTGTTATGTGAAATCTTTTGGTGAAATAAACAATTTATTTAATTAATATATAAACCTTTCCATGTGTTAGCAACTAGGGGGTAATAAAAAGTTAATCAAACTTCATAGAAAGTTACGTAATGCATGATAACGTTCCAAAATGATGCTCTACCAAGATTAACTTGTGTCGATGCACCATTAGGCATTAGGCCGATGGTTGTTGGAGCCATTGCCATTGCTTATCAGCTCACGTCTGGCATCTGTTTAATAGCGGTAAAACTACTCATTGCGCAGTTTTCCACCTGTATCCAGTTTTACCAAATTCAATGAGTAAGGTGGAACTTTATTAAACAGAAAGAAAAATAAGTGTAAAGCATAATTTGTTTATTTTAATTATTCCGTTTCTTCTTTTTTGTTGCTTTATTTCACTTCCTCTAATTTTCTGTCGAAAGTTACAGTGCCAATGTTGACGCTTTTTATTTCTTCTTTGCTGACTTGCGCGTTTTCCTGAAAAATTATGCCCTTTTACATGATTTTCCAAAAAAAGTTTTATGGTTTGTAACGTCGCCTGACTACTATTCATGTAGGTCATGTTGAAGGAACTAGGACAGAAACCCGCCCTGGTAAGACCACGAGCAAAAGCAAATGGCGTTACTTTATACGTTCAAACTTAAATGCAGGTTTTATTGTCATAGGCCACGGTTGCTACTTTTAGGGGTCCAATTCTGTGTTCTTTTGAAAAGTTGATGGTTATGGCTTGTTATGGTTAAAACGCACCAAGAGAATCAACGGGACGGTCACAATAAGCAGATATAATCGTAGCAATTGGCAATTCAAATGCGCATCTTCCATTCATTCATCCAGAATGAGGTTCCTTTGGTTCCAAAGATATTTGCTGATTCGGTATTTGCCTCATTTCAAATACATCATCAATGCTCATTAATCTAAGAAAAAGACGAAGCCGTAAAGAAGAAAGAAAAAGTCGTTAAGTTCTTATAATCTAAGACGCGACAAAAGTTAAATTTTGAAAGCCAGGATGTAGGTTTTAGAACTTCTCAATTTAGATACTGAGAAGTGAAAAGCAGAAGGGCGTAGATTATTTATTTTTGAAGATGTTCTTGCAAAAGAATATAGAGTGCTGCATGGTACGTGATCATTGTTGTATTTGCAATATAATATTCACAAACAGATTCACAAATGTTTAGCAACAGCAATGACATTCAAGCGGCAACAGAACCACGCCGCACTATATGCCCATTTACTTTATTTTGAACACATTGCGACCAGACTCTGTCGATGGAGGCAGAAGGAAGTTACGGCAACTCTTCAATGGTCACAACCAGCAGATATTTCTGCCTTACGTGTTACTTGGACCGGCATTCTTAAAATAAAAAAGTTTAATTGAGCATTAATTTAGTTTTTTTAACTACAGAGGACTTAAAACGAAATTTAGCACGGAGTAGTAATATTACATTTTGATATAAGTGGGGAAACCTTGTTATTGCATTCGAGGCGGAATTAACACCCGAGCTGCAGGCGAGGGTGTTATGGAGCCGAGAACTGCAGTACCAAATCCCCACGCGTATAATACGACGTTTTTCAATACACTTTCAAAGAAATAAAATATTTGAACTTAAAGTATTTTTCTCAGTAATTATAAGGAAACTATGATTTAATTTGTTTTTTTTTTCCGTGCTTTACTTTCGCCAGGTTGACGAAGAAGCAAAGGCATAGTATCTCTAAACAGCCTAATAATAATGAAAAATAGAATAATGATCTTTTTATATTTTTAAATGTTTTTTATATAGTTTATTTTAAGAAATATGTAAAAATATAAATAAAATATGTAATAAAATGAATAAACGGAATGAAAAATAGAAAATTCAAATATTTTTTAATTTAGAACACAAATAAATGTTAATTTGTTCATAAAAGTAAATATTTATTTAAATAACCATGTTTATCTATGATATTCTATTTATAAACACAATTCAAATACTCAAAAAATATTTACCTATTTATAAACACAATTTAAATACTGAAAAAATATTTACGCCGTAAAGACACATATCTATTTGACGAGATTTAAAAAAATCAATTTCCGCACGTGTGCGGAAAAATATTAAAAATCCAAGCGTGTGAAATACATTGCATGTTGAACCTAATCGTAGTCCGATTTTTCGAGAAAGTGTATTGAAAACATTTTATCTCTTCTGACCCTCTTCGTTTCAAATAAAATAAAATAAAATAAGATAAATAACGGATGCACTAACTTGGAGAATTTAAGGAGTTCATAAGAATCAAAGGATCCACATTCTAATCTAGTTCGAACTTACATGGTGTATATTCACACCCTCATGCCTTTTTTCCAAAGGGGTTGGCAGAACTTTCAGAAGGCCACCAGCTGGGATTTTTACATACTCCTTTTGCTTCGTCTACGTTTATACATCAGGACATGCACACCCCCAAGTAATCTATCAGTTATCTTTCTTAATAGCAATAGGATAATGAGGTCACCTGTGTTGTATCCACCTCTTCGTCCTTGGCCGGTTGGGTTGGATTGATCCAGTAGTCTGCCAGGATCTGGGGTATTTTGACGCGCACCTTGAGTGGTGCTAGGATTCTTGTGATCAGCTTGCGACAATCGGTTGACACCTTCGGCTCACGTGGAAACGATACTTTGTTTTGCACTTGCTGTAGAGAAATATAGAGTTAGATGTTTTTGTTGATGCAATGGTATGGAAGAAAATCATATAATCATGAGGCAACTATGACCAAGCCATAATTCGACAAGCGTCAGCATTTGAGAATAAGCAAGCTAAATTAGTAAAAGGTTTGCGGCTGGACTAATATAATATTTGCTAATATGAGACGTGTTCTTGAGTGGAGACCGCTAATCGGTAAACGTAAGGTAAACTGCCTTCAGGCTCGGTGGAGAGACGATTTTCGCTGAATGCAAGTTCCCGAGATTTGAGTTGAACGGCGTGCGGTTAGAGAGATTTTTGTATAGCAGTGCACTGCTGTAAGGTACATACCAAGGCCAAGCTAGACTGTGGTGCAAATTTTGTCGAAGTTTTATAAGTGTCCATGTAGGCTATTGTGAAATAAAATGTTAAGATTTTTTTTGAACCCCAAAATCTAAGCTGCTTGATCATAAAAGACAAGTAGCAACAGTAAAAGATTTGGAAGACTGAATATGTAATCGTCTTGATGTGCTCACCTAATAATACTACCACTGCGAGAGTGTACTGTCCTGGTACTTTCACCAAGGAGAAGCATTCAAAAATAAATGTCTATCTGAGTCACTCGAATGTTCATCATTCTAATAAAAGTAAGAAGTAACCTAAATCATGCTGGTGAATTAGCATTCAACTAGAACAGTCTAAAAGAGCGAGGTGGCTCAAAGCAAGTGGTAACGGGCTCAACTTACGCGTTATGAATTCGAACAGGCAGGCGAACCCACGGCTCCCAAATCGTGAAGGAAATCATCATGAGGCAGCCGGCATGTCTTAGGTCCAAAGACTCAACTGCATGCTAAATCCACCAACGACATGTAATGGGCCGGTCCCCCCTTAGAAAGGGATGTGTCCCAGCAGTGGGAACATTATAGGCTGATTATGAGAATGAGAATCTGTAGGTACCTTTAACAGCTGAGTGTAATTCGTATCGTCGAAAGGCAACCGTCCATACACAATAGCGTACAGCACCACACCCATACTCCATATGTCAGAGTCTTGTGGTCTATAAGGAACTCCCTTCAGGATTTCAGGTGAAGCATACGCGTAACTTCCGCAGAAAGTCTCACTAAGCGCAAAAACACCATTCTTAGGCTTCATGTGCCCTCGTGCAAATCCAAAATCAGACAGTTTTATATTCAAGCCATGGTCCATGAGCAAGTTCTCACATTTTATGTCCCTGAAATTGTAGGTGAGTCATTTTTTGAATTTCTAGCTACAGAACTACAAGGTGGGTAAACATTTGTGAAATGTATTAAAACACAAGATGGCGCAGTTAGTTCAAATTTTAGCGGTTGTATCTGTTTCAACGATCTCACATATGTGAACAAATCGTCCAATGAACAACGGTAACCGGATAATTTTACTGGCTAAGAATTAAAAAAAATCTGTAAGTCTATCGTCTGGAGTTAAGGCTAAAAAAATACACTGCAAAGACTACGAATGTCAAGAAATATGCGTATATTTGTAAATGACTGCAATTGATTAATAATTTAAATAAAAAAAAAACATTGTTAATCTACGCTAATATACCGGCGGGCTGTCAATTTTCTTGGGCAGGTCCACGAAAATTGACAGCCCGCCGGTTAAGAGGTCAATGATGAATAGTAAAAGAATTGCTTGTATATATGTCTACTGACCGATACGTAGATGAAATCGGTTTTTCCAAATGTTTCTATGTATTCTATAGAAGATTTCTCTTACACGGGACATGTGGAAATACAGCAAAAAGTGATCCTACATCAGTGGTTTGTTTTTTCCTTTTATGATACTCTAAAATGAGGACGAATAAGTTTACCTATGAACAACTCCTCGCTCATGGCAGTAGTCGACGGCTTCCACAAGTTGGCGGAACCAACGACGACCTCGAACCTCATCGATATGTTGATCCTTGCGTATTATGTCTAGGAGACTGCCATTCTCGGCATATTCCATCACAATATAGACCCTGGAAAGCATATTCTTAATAGACAAAGTGCAGCAATTTTAAGTTAGTCTGTCAAGGCTACGTCGAACTTCGTGCGTGGATACTACACGCACTTTTGTGTGCGTGTCGGCCAACGAAATTACGTGCCGCTTTTGTACACATTCATTGTGTTGTCGCTTCAACTTTGAACGGAATTTTAAATGAAACTATCTTTCTGAGTCCAATTACTCTAAGCTGGAAAATGTGTAAGAGAAAGGCTTCTCTGCCTAGCCTTTTCCGAATTATAATAATAATATAATATCTTGGGACAACCAACACACCGCCATCTGATCCCAAACTAGGCAGAGCCTGTACTATGGCAACCAGACAACTGATAAACATACTTATATATTTCTAAATACATACATATTATAGATAAATTATTATATTATAGATTAATTATTCTGTATCTGATACACCCAGATACAGAACAAATAATCGTACTCATCGCACAAAGATTTGTCCTGTGTGGGAATCGAACCCACGACCTCCGTCCTAGCAGTCAGGGTCACTAACCACTAGACCAACAGGCCAATCGCTATTATGTTGGGGTGGGCTTCAGTTTTAGCCGGATGCAGCTGAATACCAGTATTTTATATGGAGCGATTGACTAGCTGACCTCCACAACCCAGTTAGAACTGGGTAATATATGATACCCCTTGGTAAGACTGGTTGTCAGACTTTCAGGCCACTACCTGTAACGACTGTTAAAGATCTACAAATGACAGCCGGGACCATTTCCGAGGCACGGAGGAAACTCGATATGTAATGGGTGGTCACCCATCCACGTACCAACCTAGACAAGCGTGGCTTAACCTGAGTATCGACATGAGCAGCTGGTATTATTTAGCCAAGGGCTCGGCAGAAATAGCTTTATACCTACATCAATTCATACAAAATTACTCTTTAATGAAGCTTCAGAGAGTGTAGAATAGTACAGTAGTAGTGTGTTTAAGCCTTGAATTATCATTCATGCTTGAGCATCTCCTAGATATCGGGTCTTTAAGTCTAGACAACGCGGTATCCAGGCCAGAGTCTAGCGTGTCTTTAGTTTACTATTGCTTTATGGAAAATCCCTACTTAGAGGCCTCTCATAAGGCGCCATCTCCATAGCCAAGATAATTCGGCAAATTTTAACCTCGACGATAAAAATATAGTCTTGTGGACATTGTTTCATAGAGTTTCTATCAGATTAGATGGCTGGACGAGGCCACGATTCTCTTTCCCGAGTAAATGGATAAAACTAATAGTAAGTTTTGGAAAAAAACAACTCATTAACAATTCGACCGACCTGGGGATCGAACGCTAGGTGCAGAAGACGCGCGACAACGAGATCATTCAGATCGATCGATCGGTCAATAATTCTGCTGTAGCCCGGAGATCAGAAGCTGGCGGTATGTTACCGAGGAAAGCGCGTAAAGCTGTTGGTCCTGGGCCTGATCGTTCTTCGGTCGGCTTGCCGTGTCGTACAAATGAACTGAAGACTCAGAAAGTGCACCTGTATTTGCCCACCTGCGCACTATGATATCCTAATCGTTTTGACTAGTCTACGCTCAGATTGGCCGCGCATTTGGCCGAAAGGATACATTTATACGTTTTAGAGTCAAGGGTTACCTGTGAGTAGTTTCTATTGCTTGTAGAAACCGTATCAAGTTTTCATGTTTAAGACCTTTCACGACTTCTATTTCTCTAGGTAGAAACTTTTTCAAATAATCGCCTGGTGCTTGAAACTTGCTTATGATTTTGATTGCCACTTGACAGTTATGTCGGTCGCTGGTTGCAACCTACAATAGAATTTGAATACTTCGTAAATTAAATCCTGAATGAGGCTGGCACATTGGCACAAGCAAAGTCGTTCTTACCCAACAGTGGGTGTATTCGGACTGTGGATGAAGAAACTAATAAATGGATGTCCCCTTTTGTTGTTCTGGTATGTATCTAATAAGGGCCGGCATGGGGTGTTGAAGAGATGTATCGAACAACTCACAGTAAGGTTCGAAGTAACAACATTCCAAAATTCGAAGGTTTTTGAGAAACCTAATAATATGTAGGTTACTCGATTCAACCTTCTTTACATTTTAAGCTTTAACACAATGACACTATCTGTTCCAATTCAACTGCAATGACTGATCAGGTAGAAGTAACTGCAGTGGAATGTTAATCTCCTGCTGCCCGGGTCGAATTTAGTGAAAATTTCTTCCCGAAATAAAACACTGCACTATATTTTGGAACTTGGCAGGATTTTCAAATGACTTCGTATACGCTGTATATTTCGTAAGTAATGTTTTACAAACACTCTGATACCTTGACTGTGGCATAAGAACCAGACCCTATGGTACGTCCAAGTACATAGCCATGTGACTCGAGGACAGTTAGTTTTCTTTCAGCTTTAGCTTCTACCCCACTATGCACAGTCGTAGTGGGCTCTGTCGACATCTCGCCGAGGACATTTTCATTGGCTCTAACATCAGGTCCAGGCATATCACGGTAATGAACGTATATATAAAATTGAAGTATATTAAAAGTCACATTATATTGAATTTTGCCTCATTTTATTTTTCACATGATGATTTTTATTATATTGTACATGCTGTCATTTTTGTCAAAACCGATGATTTTTTAATGACACGAGAACGTTGTTTCAAACAAAACTCTTTCCATAGATTATATTTACATCGCCAGTACGATATGCCGTTATATAAATTGGGATGCATGGAAATATAAAGTACAGAGGTATTCTAAGCTGTCTTGCTTAGTACTTATTTAGTTCCATGGTCTTTCTAAACGGTTGTCATAAAAAAAAATATTAAAATGTCAGTTAATTTTTCCTTTTTCTGTGGTATAAGCTTTTGGCCTTTTCCCTAAAGATTTTCTGTCTGTAATGTATTTTCCGTGTACAATGTATGTTACACTGGTTACCTTTAACCTGGCTACACCGACACGCACAATCTTATTTGCACAAATTGCAAGCTTTTGTCACCTTTCATTGCAAATAAATACTAAAAAGAACTCTGAACTTTGGAGCATCGGTGACATTAAAATGAATTTCCGCGACACGAAAACCAACTCTGACAGAATTCTGTTGTATTGACGTACGAAAAAATAATTGCCGCAATTATAACGGTGACACTGGTTGGTCGTGTGAATCGTATCGCGTGTGTCCATTCCACCTACCTTCACACAGCTACCACCCAGCTTGGAACCTGAAACTCCATTCATAACCTCTCTACATACCCAAACTCACTGAAATCTCAAAGATCAGAGTAAACTGCTCGGTCGAAATATTTCATTCGATAACCTATTTTCGTACATCCACGTTTTTTGCTTATTTTATTCACAAAGCTTTTTTAAAGTACCTAGATATTTTCCTGTCCTCTGTCTTTTGAACCAACTTCTTGTTTCATTAATTGCGTATTCTGTTTGCTTGCGTATTGTTATCTGAATAAACCATTGTAACTTATTGACCTTAAGAGGACGAAATAGCTTCTTTTAGTGGTTTTCAGTTATAATATTGCGGCTCACTGAATGTGTAAGAGTTGTCTTGTAGCGAGATCAGAAGTTATTTCTGAAATAACTAAACTAACTAATAGAATTGTATCATAATGTCTGTCTGTTACTTATATTCTTAAAGCTCGTAGCAAATTCTTTAAAAAGTTGAAATTTGTTCCCAAACAAGATAAAAGGTAAGGAGACGGCGTTCGCCACATCTCCGCGACTCCGCGAGGCGTCACATCAAACAATTAAGAGTTATCTCGGGAGTTAGGAACGCAACACGATATATCGCAGACTTGATTACTTTTTCTACTCGGCGAACTAATAAAAGTTGGCCAACAGACCGCGAACTAACAAGTCTCGTTTTTAATTGAAACACTCCAGTTTTATGGAGTTATTGATGAATGGTTTTAACTGAGAAGTTTTAAGACAGATAAACCAATTAAAAAAAAATCTCAAAGTAAATCCCAAGAACCTTATTGTGAAAACCATGTAACAGATGCCGAGAATAAGGAAAAAAAAATGTTGTTAATCGGTCTAAAGTTCTTTGCACAGTAATTAAAAATCCATTAAATTAGCTGGAAAAGGCGAAAATATCCTTAGAATGAAAGGTTAAAAATATCGCAAAGCGTTCCCTCCCTTCGATCTTAGACGTCAATAATGGACTGGGAAGCAAAAAGTTTAGCTCCGGGCAAGTTATCAGTTGTATCTGCCAAGTTGGAGCAGAGTTTTTTATTCATTTATTGCACGCAGAGCGCAAGGAAATGCTTAATGGTTATTCTCTTGGCCGCATTTGACATAAAAGCTGAACTTTGTCGTTATCAGAGAACCTTTGTGGCTTTTTATTTGTTCTAAAAAGTGCAATTTTTGCTAAGTTTGAAGTCTGGGACGATGGTAATGGATTTGTGGAGTAATTCAAATGAAAATTTCTCTCGCCTCTTACAAAATGGATCAACATTCTGTTTATTGCAGACTTACTTATTTTGTTCGTAATTTCGCAGAAATAACTGCTTTTTTACGCGACTACGGCGAAGCCAAAAGGAAGGATTATGATTTTAGCAGTATGCATGTATGTTTGTTCCTCCGTAACGCCTAAACTATTCATCCGATTTTGATGAATAAGATGTCAATCGATTCGTTATTATATCCCGGGTGACATGACTAAATTTAAACCGACTTCAACAATAGGAGGAGTCGATTTTACCTTGTAAACCCCGATTTTAACCACACAAATTCTTGTTACGATAACGAACATCGGTTTTATTATACTCATTAATTGTGTGCACTAAAGGTGCTTTTGGTGTAGCATCTTTAGAGCATAAGAACGTATAATTTCAACGCTAGATTTATCTTAATTACGTCAGTTTGCGTTGATGCCACAAAATGGACAATTAAATCCATTGTTATTAAAGTTGAGCTGCATTCGTGTTGGGTGCAGGCGGGAGACAGGGCCGTCCCGGAACTCAGACGTGCCATTGTTTCTCTAAACGGTCCTCCACGAGCATCCGTCCCAACTCATCCAGTTAGTTTTACGAGTTCTCACCTGTTGGGAGCTGGGGGTCAGTCAGTGAAACTGTCGTTTGGTTTCGACTGTTATTATGCTTCTCGTAGAGTGTACAAGTATAATAAAGTCTTACGTAGCTTAAATTTAAATGCAGCATTTGAAATGCTTTATATATTATAATATATATATATTTTAAGCAGCATAATTCCATATACTGCACCACATAAGTTTGTAATTCGTGGTAAAATATTTTGACATTTCGCGTGCGACTTAAATACAAAAAGGTGATGTAAATGTGAATAATGGAAATAACTGGGGTTGTATTACATTCCTTTTTAAACACGGGGTAGGTAAACAGACAGGGGTCAGTAACACCTTTCGTCCCTTTTGTTATTTGTAGAATTTTAATAGAAAGGTTCGCGTCATGAACCTACGCCCTAACTCCTTGGCCACGAGCCACACGAACGAGCGACACGCGTGTTACGGCAGTGACTGCAGGGTAAACAAATGAAAGAAAAAGATTAGCGCATGCCACAAGTCTGCTGGCTGGCTCCGGGATGTAAGTCGCTCCTGGAAAGCTTGAGGAAGTGACCTTGATGATGATGACGTCACGTTGCTCGTCCATTTGAAGGTCACCAGTTTGGGGTATGAAGAACAGGGTGTAAATTTCTTCATCCCCCATATGAAAAGGAGGATCATCCAATAAGACGGGTGTTGTGTCTGGTGGGCCCGACAGTTGTTGTTGGGTTTTTATAACTTTAACTGCGCGATTGAGGAATTTGGTGTTATTTCTTCATTTCTGTCATGGATGGCGCTGTAGTACTTTTTGTTCAATGTTGCTATAGTATTTTTTGTAGTGCCGCTACAAATATTATTGTGCAGGATTTAGCCATATTTTAGTGGAGAAACATATTTATTTAATTAGACCCCTCCCAATTTTACACTGTTTCTTGCGGGATAATAGTTACGTGATATTTTTTTTCCGAGACTCCTTGTCGCTGCCTCGTG
Organism: Lycophotia porphyrea; assembly: GCA_950005105.1. NCBI lineage: Eukaryota > Metazoa > Arthropoda > Insecta > Lepidoptera > Noctuidae > Lycophotia > Lycophotia porphyrea. Next base: position 11,026,817 of record OX465399.1, read on the forward strand.
AGATTGGGCCTTGTAATCAATAAACGCAAACCAAACAAGTAACTCATGACACGTATTACTTGTCGCATGTCGCGTTGCAAGTCGCATCACCTAAAGTCGTGGAAGGGGCGTAGATCATTCATTCATTTGTTTTGCCAAAACCATCTACATAACATAGATTCACAATAATAACGGTTAAAATCGACTAAATCCGGGTTCACATGACACATTTTGTCACAATTACCGTGACAATGTGCGTTATTACAAAATCGACGGCTTATCCGGATAAACCGTTTCATAAATTAAAGTTATTGCGTTTCTCTTGAAGTTATGGCGGATAGTTTAGGAGCGTCCAATTTATTTTGTGACCGAGAATTTTCGAGTTAATGGTATTTTGGTGACTGACCTAAATCTGTTTGTGAGGGTTAACTGCTGAGCAGGTGGGGGTTAACTGCTGAGCAGGTGAGGGTTAACTGCAGAGCAAAATCCTCTTAAAAGATCATTTCACTGTAAAGAGGTTCAATTAATCAAATCAGCCTATTGCAGTTCACCGCTGTTCTGTTTCCTCCGCATTGAGTGACCCAGCCAGCTTAAAAAGACCGTTGGTCCATCGGGATGGGGTAACAGTTGCCGATTACGCTGTCTCCGCTTCAGGACTCGTGTGCCCTATATGCGGTTCTCCAATAATTTGTAATGGGGTTTCGAGCTTATACAGGGTGTAAACGGACTCTTGACGAAGCCGTCAACTAAGCATTATGTACAAGTAAGTAAATTTACGCAAAAATTATTGCTGGGAAACTACTTTTTTTAGGGTAAAAAATCACGTTTTATGGTAGGACTCAATAAAACGCATTCAAAACATTGTGCTGATGGATGGATTTAATAGTAAGGGGTTCGTGAAGGTGCCTTAAGTAAAAAAAATACATTAAAAACATGTATTTAAAAAAAATAATTTGTAAAAAAGTTGGAACATTCACCATCAATATCTCCGTTACTAGCAGGTTCCCAGGTATGGTCTAAAACAAAAAAATTATCGCAATGATAGGGAGAACAAGTACTTTACGGCTTCGTTAAGTGTCTTTTTATACCTTTTATAGCAAACCACATTTATCCAATTATGTTTAAGTCCCATGTTATACTGAACGTGCCTATTGCCATCAACCGGGCAAAAATCTAGGCTCCAGTCTGCTACTGAAAAATTCCCCACGGGAAAACCAGATAACACTTGGTCTGACCTGATAAACGAACCCAATACTTCGTTTCGCGGTATCCAGAATCATAATCATTATTAAAAAGAAGAGATATTTATACCGTCGAAATCATCATCAACCTAGCCTTTTCCCAACTATGTTAGGGTCGGCTTCCAGTCTAACCGCATGCAGCTGAAAACCAGTATTTTACATGAAGCGACTGCCTATCTGACCTCCACAACAAAGTTAGTACTGACTAATACGATACCCCTTGGTAAGACTGGTTGTCAGACTTTTCTCGCCGTATCCAGAATAATCTTGTATGAATAATTTGTTGCTACGAATCTTCGTAGCGCGGTGACGTAGTTTCGTAGCAGCTACGTGAAGTGCTACGTTAAGAGCAGCTACGTGAAGTGCTACGTGCAAATATAATTATCTCGTTTTCGACACCATAATTAAATGATAATATAATGAATATTTTTTATAATTACATCTAAATTGTATTCAGGAATCTTCAAAAAATATTCAAAACCATTTAAATTGATCGAATGCCCATTCTATCTCTTGCTCTGACATGTCCAATACAGCAAACATCCATTTAGGCTTAGTGTGGTCAAACTAAAATCAACGTAACTATATATAGGGTGGTGTCTTGGTCATAACGAGACACGTTAGGTTTTATTACCTTTTTTTGACGTGATTACGTCTTTTAAATCGATGATTGCTGAAAACTGCAAATCCGTTGCGTAATTTATAAGATCTAAGCGTACAGACAGCGGGAGCGACTTTGTTTTATACTATGTAACAGTGGCGAAGGTTCCATACAAATCGGCTTCCCTTTGAAAAATGGCACAGTTGGTATTCTATAGACAAATAATATAAACACATGAAAGACATGTACTCGGCTTACCTCCTACAAAAATTGACCCTTCGCTACTGCTTTGTAAAGATAATAAGTTAGATTGATTAAAAATATAGATTGAATATCTTTCTACACCTTTTTTTCTATTAATGACGGATTATAAATAGACGCATCATGCATGAACATCACAGCACTCGAAAACAGCGTAAAACTTATCGGTAGCGAGAGAAAAAGAAAAAACATTAAATGCCATCTACGAAATTCCTGTTGTTAGAGAGAGATAAATATATTTCTTTAGTTACATTGTCATCTTGTACGTACGGCACGTCACTTACCTCAGGCGCCGGTCGTCATTAGAATGCATCGAAAAAAATAAAATAAAATAATTTTTTCTTGATACTTACAAATGAAATGATACTTTTTTATCTTTTTTTGTTGCAGTATAATTTTTACATTTTCTAAAAACACAGGATGGCATTTTGTTTTTGGTTTTGAGGAAGTTATTCACACAAGTTAATTTAGTATTTGTACAGCTGCGGCACTGGTTGGTACGCGACTAAAGGGACTCGGGGCAATTACCCGGTATTTATGTTGCCACTACAAAGCGCGGGTAACGTATCTATAGTTTATATATCATTGTTTTCTATGCGTTTAAAAACAATTTAGTTAAAACAATACATTTCAACAGCTGTCAAAACGAACTATGCTGTCAACATTAAAGGTAGCAAAACGATCCATCTCCATTTATTATTGGAACGTAATATTACTGTATATATTAGTGGCACCTCCACCAATACTGCAACGTAGCTAATTGTCTGTGACCGTTTTAATTAGTTTCTGTCCAACATATAAATGGTAATGGCCGAATGTATGAAGCTATGTTTGTTAATGTTATGTTATTTGATAGTGGATGTTTGTTGGTGAAATGTGCTTTTGATTTTAAATTTGGATAGTGGTTCCTTACAGCAGGTTAATTTATCCATATTAATTGTTGATTATGTTTTTTCCTCGAGTGTACCTAACTGACAAATCGAAGCATAATCAGCCTAAATATTTACACTACTGGGGCACACAGCCTCCTCTTTATGAGAGGGAATGGGCTATAATGCACTACGCGGGCCCAGTGCGGGTTGGTAGATGTCACTTGTCTTGTAAGTTTTGGTTTAAGGACATGCCGATTTCCTCACGATGTTTTCCTTCACCGTTTTGAGAGCAGTGGTGATGAAATAAGTTATACAAAGTAATGCGGTTCGAACCCACGACTTATTGCTCGTAATTTGGGGCCGAAACCACTGGGCCACCGCTGCTCTCACATAAACACAAATAGAAGAAACAGGCAAATTATGGAAACTGTCGAGTTGACGCAACTGTCGAATTCACACATCTGTCGAATCAACGAAACTGACTAAACAACGAAACTGTCGTATTAAATACACTGGCGAGTGACGGAAACTGAGCAGTGTTACGCGGACTCTGTTGTATACTTCATAGCTAAAAAAGTTCGAATGAATAGAAGTTTCTGGTTTTTTTTAGTAGGTTCTAAATACGCTTGCGTTTGGTCCGCAACTCGCTTGTCTTAGTCCTCAAAGCGCAACATTAGTTGCGCTCACAAATTCAAATTCTTCAAATGGTTGCGCTTCGAGGAATAATTTAGTTGCGCTTCGTTGGTTGCGCTTAAAAACAGTTCCGCTTTAAGGAATACCACCTAGATTATGTGAAGCGATGATGGACCTAGGGTGAAGCAAGCTTGCCCCCAGCCTCCTTGCTTGCTTGTTTTTAGGGTTCCCTACCCAAAGGGTAAAACGGGACCCTATTACTAAGACTCCGCTGTCTGTCCGTCTGTCACCAGGCATTATCTCAGGAACCGTGATAGCTAGAGAGTTGAAATTTTCACAGATGATGTACTTCTATTGCCGCTATAAGAAAGAAACTAAAAACAGAATAAAATAAATATTTAAGGGGGGCTCCCATACAACGAAAGTTTTTTTGCTCGATATTAATAACAGCGACAGGTAGACACATCCTTAAAAAAATAATAATAATAATAATACTCAGCGATCATTGTGCCGGTAGTCGTATCAGCCCATGGCTTAATTGCCAAGAACCTCGACCAACACCTGAGGAGGCTCTCGTTAGGCAGCTGGATCAAGGGCTTGATTCAGAAAGCGGTACTCTTGGACACGGCTCGTATTGTTAGGAGGTTCCTCTCTCTGGAGCCCTGACCTCCGGTAGCTTGGTCCCTATTCCCGATACCGGTGGGCTACTATTTTTTATATTTTAAAATGTGTTTTTATGTCGTTTTATATTTAAATATTTGAAAATGTAAAAAATATGTATATAAATAAATAAAGGAAATAATAATAATATCTTGGGACAACCAACACACTGCCATCTGATCCCAAACTAGGCAGAGCCTGTACTATGGCAACCAGACAACTGATAAACATACTTATATATTTCTAAATACATACATATTATATACGCATTGTATAATAATTAAATTAAAATAAAACATACGTGATTTTTTGCCGTTTTTGTCTAATGTTGTATAGATAATATTATGGAACCCTTCGTGCTCGGGTCCGACTCGCACTCGGCCAGTTTTTTAGTACTAAATAGGCTTGCGTTTGTCCGCAACTCGCTTGATGTGAACCGATGATGCGACCTAGGGTGAAGCAAGTTTGCCCCCCCTGCTTGCTATGGCAGACCGAAGCGCCTCTACTGGTTTTTATGTAAAACCCCTACGTTACTGTAAAACCCCTACGTTGGCGTTGATGACGAAATTGCCGCCTGCAACTGCAGTCGAGTGGTAACTGCAGTCGACATAGCAGTAATGCGGTCAGTGGCTGTCACTTAAAGAACCGCAATACGTATATTTAAGTTCGAAAAATGACTTTCGTGTAGAAAAATGCCGCACCGTCGAATTAGTTACGTCGGTTGGTTCGGAATTCAAACCATAGCTGGATTGTCACTTGCGGTTATTGCCAACCGCAACGCCGCTGTCGACTACTGTCTTCTTAGGAAGTGTACTTTTATTTTACAACATAGATACATAAGCACTATGTATAAAGCCGTACATGCTATTGGTCCCTCTTTCGTCCTTTGTTCTCACAGTCAACTTTGACATTATTAAATATTTGAATCTCTAAAAAAATAATAAGAAATTACATCTCTTCATCGTCAACCTATCATCATCAGCCTATAATGCTCCCACGGCTGGGATCCAGGCCTCCTCTCTATCAGAAGGAATGGGCTATAATCCACCACGCGGGCCCAGTGCGAATTGGTAGATGTCACATGTCTTCGAATTTTTGGTTCTAGGACATGCCGGTTTCCTCACGATGTTTTCCTTCACCGTTTTGAGAGCAGTGGTAATGAAATAAATTACACAAAGTAATGCGCCTGCCTGGATTCGAACCTACGACTTACTGTTCGTAAGTCGGGGTCGCTACCACTGGGCCACCGCTGCTCTTAACCTATAACAGTCCACTACTGGATATAGGCCTCCTCAATCGCACGCCACTCAACTCGATTCTCGGCAACTCTCATCCAGTTGCCACTAGCCACAATAGAAGATAGTCGCTCCACCGAGTCTGAGGGCTTCCCACTTACGTTTGCCGATTCGCGGTCTTCACTCAAGAACACCCCTACCCCAGAAATTACATCTCTTGCTCTATAATTATAAAATACACACCCCACTAATTTATCAGTATTTCTTCTAAAGTTAACATTTTATAAACAAGACAACCTTACAAAGCAAGAATTTTTATTTGCAATTAAAGATTGCATCAATGTTTCGTCGAGAGTGCTTTCAAGAGGGGTTCTACCGACCCCGCTGTTACAGAGTTAAGTAGCGTGAAGTTTGTGTGTTGATCTCTTGATATCAATTTAAATCGCTTTCTCAAGTACTGTGTAAATTTTCGCTTTGATATCCTTCATTAATGTTTTTGCTTTTAGGTGATTATATTTTGTAGTTTCATCTGCGGATTTGTTTCGAATTAAATCCTTGACATTTGTAATGATGAAAATATCGTTTTTCTTTCTTTAAATAATCTTTAATGTTTTTCTTTGAAAATTGCCGTAAAGACTGGAAAATATCCACCACATACTACAACATGACGCCTGTATTTTCCTGAAGGCTTAGGACACCCACATTTCTGTAGTTATGTTTGAGGCCAACTTATTGCCATCAACCGGACACAAATCCATCATGACATCATGGCTGCTACTGAGAAATTTCTGATGGTAAAACCCAATATTATTTTACCCGACCCGGGAATCCAATCCGGGGTTAAACGAACGAGGCAGTTAAAATAATGACTATTATAATAATATTATTAGTTGTTTTCTTTGTAGAATTAACAAAATTACACTATACATACAATAATTTACATAACAATCCGTAATACTATTGATTTAGATACATTACCTATCAAGTATTGTTTACAGCGCATAGTTCCTAGAATCAAAACGTTTTGCGTTTAATTTAATTAATTAGCTCATTAATAACCTTGCTAGGTAACATTTGCAGCAAACACGTCTATGTATCACACTAACACTGATATTCAAACACGTATACATACCAAGTATACATTTTTATACAATAGACCAGAATTTGAACGAAGCACTTTCAAAGAAAGCAAAGCTAAACTTCAAGCAAATACTGAACTACAGAATAAAATTCGTATCTTAAATTATGACTTTTATTCAAGTAATCACTTACTTGTTTATAGATACGGATATTAGATTCAGTAGTCATGACAACGGTTGTCTTGACAGCGCGCGAGTGGTGACGTCACGTGACCTACGGACAAGTCTACCAACACTACAGCGTGCCTCTTGGAACTGCAGCCGATTCATTGTATTAATCTAAAGTAATACATTTGTTTTCCTAGAAACACACACCCACTGTGTTTTTAACCGACTTTCTTCAAAAAGGAGGAGGTTCTCAATTCGGTTGTATTTTTTTTTTGTTACCTCATAACTCCGTCATTTCGAAACCGGTGTGAAAATTCTTCTTTTATGTGAAAGGATATACTTTCCGATTGGTCCCATAGAAATTTCATCAATATCGGTTCAGTAATTTGGTTCCTTTTTCACGTTAATTGGTACATCACGCGACGTCGCGTGAAGTCTTGCATGTTAAATTTGACGTACTTCCCGATTTCCAATTGAATTGAAATTTTGCACGCTTATGTATATCGCGTGATAGTGCAATATATAGATGACATGGAACTGATCTGATGATGGAGCTGGAAGGTGGCCTTAGGAACTCCGTTATGAAACGACATAACCCCATCGAGTTTGGGCTCGTATGATTTGTCTTGACGAGTACTTTGTCTCTAGATGGTAACCCGGGTTTGATGATGAAGCTGGAAGGTTGCCATAGGATCCCCGTAATAAAACGACGTAACCGCATCGAGTCTGGGCTCGTTTGATTTGACTTGTCGAGTACTTTATCTTTAGATAGTATCCAGGGTCTGATGATGGAGCTGGAATGTGGCCATAGGATCTCCGTAATAAAACGACGTAACTGCATCGAGTTTGGGCTTGTTTGATTCGTCTTAAAGAGAAGTTTATAATTAAATGGTATCCAGGGTCTGATGATGGAACTGGAAGGTGGTAGAGTCTCCGATCTTGATAGGAGTGGGTGTCATATGGGCATTCAACATGACCTTGGTTTTGTCCATGTTAATTTTAAGACCCACTCTTTTCATAGCACGAAACCCATCGTCTGCCCATATAATCCTTACAGAAAAAAACCTGACATTCCCGACATATCGGTAGATATGATTGAAAGAAAAAACAATATGAATATGAAAAATTACTTGCATAAACAAAAAAGGACGAAATCCCCATACTTTTGAATGCCTATCTTCTAACTCTTACTTCAAAACATAACATTCCTAACTCCAGAGTTAGGGATCAAACGAGCGATTACAAAGTGATAAGTTATTAAGACAATGGTCCGACTTCAGAAGTTGAAGTCTATCGGCACTTAGAATTAGTTGAATTGATGTGATGAATCCACTAGTGTAAGCACATTTAGCTTGGCGCTGAGTTACGATAGTTTATCGTCCTTGTAGATTAGTGACTTGCTTAACTAAGTGCATTAGAGGAATATTAGGTGTCTATGTTGGGGTCGGCTTCCAGTCTAACCGGATGCAGCTGAATACTGGAATTTTACAAGAAGCGACTGGCTATCTGACTTCCACAACCCAGTTAGTACTGGGTAAACCATACCCCTTGGTAAAACTGGTTGTCGTTGTTAACCTAAAGATTGACCCGAGCGGCGGTGTAGGTTTTCACGTATAGCCGCTCATCAATAGTACTACGAATAACGCCTTTATAGCTACGACTTCAGAGCACTGTCAATCTTTTCTTTCTTCTGCTTTAGTAGTAATAGCGCCTAACCTGGTGTCAGAGTTTTTATGCCGCTCTTATGGTCTCGTGACTTGGTTTTACATGCTGTCAGAAAATATCTCTCAGGCATGCTTGTTTCCTCCAGTGGCGTGCAGTGGTTCTCCACGTAGGGTAGGCCATGCATACAGATACCCAAAAAAAATGGATATACATATTTTTAGGTTAATTCTCATAATTTGGGTACACATCTACCTTTAAACAGAACTTGCTTAAATTATCATAAGATTCATATGATAATTACGTAAACTTACTGCCTTTAACTTCTTACAAGCACACATTATCAGCGCAAACTTCACAACAGAACACCATTTTTAAGTAAATAAACAAATAACACAACAAATCAAATTGAAATTGATCAACAGATAATTATTAATATCTGTTCACACACATCAGACATTGACATTGTTATAACTTAGTAAGATATAAAAATCCAAACCAATAAATTGTTTGTCACAAGAAACCTCAAAATTTAATTTCTAGTTTGTCAATAAAAGTGACAGATACAGCACAGGGTTGCCAATATTTATTTTCCTAACTCCCCAAACCAACCCTGAGTCATTCACAATCTAGCTAGCCAATAACAACACAGCTCCTGTCGCAGGAGACGACGCCCATAATCTATGCATGTGTGCCGTTCATACACACGAAAATATGCATCAGTGTGCGTAAACTTATGAATGCAAAGTTAGGCCCTCAATCTTCGAGCCTAAAAATCCAAACGGAGCGGTGTTGTAACGTATAGTGTGAGTTCACACGGGCGCGACAGATTGCTATAAGTATTTAACAGAAGTTTTAACTTATTTTTTAATATTTTGTGTTATTTTATGAAGTAGTTATAATAAATGCATTTGGCGTTGTTGGTAAGGCAGGCTACGCCTAATTGCCTCTATGGACGGCACGCCCCTGGTTTCCTCACGATGGTTTTCCTTCAACGAAGCAAGTGATAATTATACAATACGCACATGAATCCGAAAAATCAGAGGTGAGTGTCTTGGGTTCGAACTTGAGACCTATGACTTTGCAGTCCGACGGTCACACCATTAGGATATCACTGCTATTATAGCGCTATCAATGGCAAATCAAACGGCCGCTGTGATTATCACGATTGACTGTGTCCACAGCCACAAAATGATATACCTAAGTAGGTTTGAGACGAGAGATCCTAAATATTTCAAGCAACATTCATTTCGCAATTCGTTTGCGTGGTAATTTGGATGTGTATGTGTGAGAAAAAAAAGAAGCATAGTTGCTATTCCAGTTCTATGTCTGAGCGTTTCATCCCGATCCGCTTAGCCGTTCTGGCGTGATTCAAACATCCATCCATCTAAGCTTTCGCATTTATAATAATCGTAAGATTAACAGTCTTTTAATACCAATACTTTCGGCCTTATATCTCGCGACAAACCTACTAATTAACCGTAGTGATACTTAAAAAAAACAATTCATAAAATGAAAAGCTAATCAAAACCTATTAAAGAGCGCTCAGCGGCGCACCTGTACAAATTTGTGTTTCACATTAGCGACGTATGGCGACCATTAGTGAGCGAATATGAAACGGCTTTTTACTTTTTTTTTATTACTTGAACTTTGTTTTATTTATTTATTTAACACTTCAAGCACAAAGTACAGAGGCGGATTTAATGCCTTATTATTATAGTAGTAGTTTCTGTATACTGTATTCGAACTGGGTACTGATCAGTAATGAAATGTAGCAACTAATTTATAAGGCAGATGTGAGTGGCAACGCCGGAAGGGGACACTCTAGCTAGAAGGACATACGCTGACCTTATTGGTGAGGCTCTTCAGAAAGGTCAGGTGCATATTAATCGAAATCGGTTTGCTTTAACGACCAGATGTATGAACGTGGATGAGACAAAAGGAATATGTACGGATCGCAGTAGGTGGTGTTCTTAGGTGTCTACACCCACGGGAAAAGCCGTGAGTTTAAAAAAAAAACCCAACCACTCCGGGAGACAGAAGCCGACAGAAGTGAAAACTTTTTTTTTTCAAGATTCTGGATTATATTTTTAGAAAATACTTTTGCATGTGTCTTTTACGAATTTTTTTGTAATTTGTCTGTGTCTAAAGAATACATGTGACAATGTGACACCCGCCACACTATTTCCAAACCACTTCAACTCCTGAAAACCAAATAGAGGAGGAGTAATCGCAAAATGGGTTACGGGCAAGGTATAGGACAATAATTTTTTGTATGCATTTTCTAACAGCAAAAGCAAAGAGAAGATCACTTTAAAGCACCGAACTTGCCAACGAGCAATGATGAGTAAACATCGTGTGAACACCGTCTATAAAAGGTCCCATTAAAATAGATGGACAAATTTTAACACAGCGTTCAGTACGTCTAACCAAAGATATCCAAGCAAAAATAACACTGATTAAAGTGATTTTATTTTGACATAAAATAAATTGCCGGCATTTTTAGTGTATTTTCGTTAGCTGATTTTATTTTTTTGTAAGTATCTAATGTGTTTTTCTTATTTATTTTTTTAACATTGTACTTATTTTGGTGGTCTGAATGATTACTAAAAGTTTGTCCATCTGTTTTAATGGACTTTATATTTGTATGAGAAGAAGCTTCTTGTTTACGAGCCATTTACAAGCAAAAATATAACTATAAAGCTAAATTACACATAAAAAGTTGTGATACTCCGCTGTTCTTTTACTTCCCGATCATCATCATCTGCCTAGCCTTTTCCCAACTATGTTGGGGTCGGCTTCCAGTCTAACCGGATGCAGCTGAATACCAGTATTTTACATGGAGCGACTGCCTATCTGACCTCCACAACCCAGTTAGTACTGGGAAATACGATACCCCTTGGTAAGACTGGTTGTCAGACTTTTTGGGCCACTGACTACTTTAACGACTGTCAAAGATCTTCAAATGACAGCCGGGACCAACGGCTTAACGTGCTTTCCGAGGCACGGAGGAAACTCGGTATGTAATGGGTGGTCACCCATCCACAGACCAACCTAGGCAAGCACGGCTTAACCTAAAGATCGACCCGAGCGGCTGTTATTGTTTAGCCACGAGTTCTTTTACTTTCCGATACTAAAGCCAAATAGATCCATAACGTAATATGTTGGAAAGTTTCTCCACTACTTAAGTTAGTGACAAGGTGTTAATCCGGTTCTTACGAGTATTATTTTGACCTACTTCCTTCACTTAACTGTATAAAGTTACTCGGCTATAACTTCAATGGAGGTGTTTATCTTTCAGTCTGTTACAGCAGTTACTGGCTACATCAGCTTATTTGCCGATCTATTTCTTTATCGTGTGATTAATGACTAACCTGGTGTCAGTTTTTAGGGGTTCCCTACCCAAAGGGTAAAACGGGACCCTTTTACTAAGACTCCGCTGTCCGTCCGTCTGTCTGTCTGTCTGTCTGTCTGTCACCAAGCATCATCTCACCTCATCGGTTCACTCTCATGAACCGTGATAGCTAGACAGTTGCAATTTTCACAGGTGGTGTATTTCTGTTGCCGCTATAACAACAGAATAAATAAGTAAGGGGCGCTATATACAACAAACGTGATTTTTGCCGTTTTTTTTTGCTCGATATTAATAACGGTGATAGGCAGACTATTGAAATATTCGTAGAATATTTAGCTGTGTATTCACTTTTAAAATAGAAACTAAAATAAAATAAACATTTAAGGGGGCTCCCATACAACAGACGGAACCATTCGTGCGCGAGTCCGATTCGCACTTGGCCGGTTTTTTTTGTTATCACTTACCATCTGTACCTACCTACAACACAGCAAACACAATCAAGTCACTGTTACTAAACAAAATATAATTATTACATAGAGTGTTACGTTGTAATTTTGGTAAGGATTTACTATTTCATGTCAGAACCTGAACATCGACTGCCACAAAATGGTCGATAATTTTGGCGCTAGTGTTATAGTGAAAAAAAATGTTACTATATTGAAAGCTACTTGAGTAAGTATAGTATCTAAAACCAATCGTAGATGGCGTACCGTGTGGAGAACTATTTATTTTTAATTATTTTTAACACGCTTCTTATTATCTTGATCCAGTATCTAACTAAATCTTAAAAGTTAAATTTAAACCACTTCTCGGTTTCCGATTGAGCTGAAATATTGCATGCACGTTTAGTTCAGATTTTATTGGTTAGTTAGTTAGTTACATGGTTAGTTACGTCACATCATGCTAAATCCGATAAGACGGACTCGCAAAGATGGCTGACTAGTTATTTTTTATGCATTCCCATGATATGGGTAAAATCAAATGAAGGAGTTTGCTAAGACAAATACGAGAAATAAAATGCCTTCCCTCGAAATCGTGTTTTTTAGTTTCTTTTAACCATTATATTTTATATGCAGCTGAAATAGACAGATGCCAATAAATGGAAGCAGCCAATTATATCGTAAAACCCTTTTTTAATGGATACCTACTCTTCACAAAGAATACACCCTCCAAATTTCATGTCTTTAGGACCAGCGGTTTGGGCTGTGATATCAGTCAGTCCTTCAGGACTTTGAATTTTATATTGGGGATGATTTTGGAAAAACTGTGATACACGTATCTCATGAAACCAAGACCCAAACGAGAACCAAGTAACCCTACGCAAAAATTGTTGCTGGGAAAATATATTTTTTTGTGGTTGTGGTACGGTTTTTACGGTAGGGCTCAATGTAAGCCAATCAAAACATTGTGTTGATGGATGCGTTGAATAGTAAAAGGGTCATGGAGGTATTTAAAGTTAAGTTATAACATTAAACTTGTATTTAAAAAAAAAAACTTGCAAAAATGTTGGAACTTTATTACCCTCAATATTTCCGTAACTAGAAGGTTCTCAGATAGGGTCCGGAACAAAAAATACCGCAATGACGAGAAGTACCTTTCGGCATCGTTAAGGGTATTTTCACACCCATTAGATTGACATAGGCTATAGATTGTGATGCGCAGGAATGAGGAAAATGTCGTGACAAAAATTTGAGTATGAATGAGGATGGGTATAAGAGTAGAGGAAGACCAAAGAAACGATGAATGGACTGTGTGAAGGTTGATATGGCAGGAAAGAAGGTGTCTGATGAGATGATGACACCAAATGAATTGGGATAAGGGCAGGAGAATGATGATGATAGACTGACATAGGCTACCGAAATACTATGAAAAATCTTTGTCTATCCGCAAAATAAAACTTAAAATAATATTGCAAAAATAATTACGAAAACTTGAACATTACAAAAACAGCAAAAAGCCTTACTCATTCTGTAAACAGAAAAGAGTGTTAAAAAATAAGCGACAGCGGAAAATATAAATAAGCCAGCGTTAGCAGAAAAACTATTAGCTATTAAAAGTCGCTTAGCAACGTAACTAATTTTTAAACACGTAGGAGCTCAGACCCTCACTAGTATAATGTCGCAGGATAATTGGAAAAATCGTATTTTTGCGAAATGTCTAGAATTTTTGCAAAACACCGGAAACACTTAGGTTAGTGGCAAACACAGCCGATGTGTATGAACGCTAATAGACTGATACAAACTTTACGTATTGACTGATGCGCAGATTGGTTGACAGTTTCTCTCGAGAGAGCTAGAATAATCGGAATAATGATGTTATCAATTGACTCTAATTAGATTAACCGATCAGCAATCAAGTTTCAAATCGTTCTAAATAAAAAACCTAAGCAAAAAGCCCAGCGGCTTATTCAAAACATCTAGGATTTTTACAAAAATATGATTTTTTATCTTCCTGCGACCTAAATATGTGAAAAACTCATCATATAATTTTATGGTGCGTGGGCGAAAAATCTTTTAATTAAATTGCTTTCGAAGGGGTACAACTGAATTTTTAATCAGGTTTACCTCATGTTAGTGAATGTTGTGTTGTGTTACATGTAACATGTTCTTTATTCAAGGAATTTAATTACATGAGACGTGCAGAGTTCTATTTTATTATATTCGCATCAAAACAAAATACCTAATCTAAGTTTATTTTTATTATGGTACTTAATAATTCCGTACTTTAAAAAAAAAAACTAAACGTGAGTTTGCGTGCTAAAATAGAAATTGTAGCATTTTTACAATGCACGTATGAGCAGTGCCAAGAATAGCAAACAATTTACAAGATAAAATAAAACTCTGAATATTTTAAAAAATATTCTTGGATCCGACAAAATCTTCCAATTTATTTATTTTGTGTGAGATTGTGTTGTGTAAGTGGACGTTAATTTTTAAGCGGCATTGTGTCACAGTGTCCATCGCCCAGTCGAGTTATGATGATTGTAGTGGTTTTTTATGACTCCTACTTTATTAGGGAAAGTGGTGGTATAACGTCTCCGCCATTTTGTCGTGATGCGAGCTGTATCTTTTATAAGAAAGCGGACATTTGCGGACAGGTTTATTACTTGTCCTTTTGTAAAACGAGGGTTATGTCTGAGTGGGTTATACAGAAAAGTTTTTACAGTAATTCCGTTTGGAAATGGCTCTTCATGTTACACATGTTTCATATTGTGAAGGGTATGTATGCCGCCATTTTTAAATGACCTTTTCGTAAAAGCTGTTGACATCAACATTGTGGTTGATACTTCCATGTGTGCTTATCTCGGCTGAATCTTAAACCCGTGGGACATATTGACCAAGATCACAAATACAGAATAAGAGCTTGTTCAAACAGATCTTCAAAGAAAGTACAGAGACGAGCAAAATATCAACAGGGATCCTATTAGTGTGAGGTTTGTCAAACACAGATAACAGTATAGAGCCGCTGTAGTCCTGAGGACCACAAATCGAATGTAAAAGGGATGTTTGAACAGTATAATAATAGTGAGAGTTCAAGGACGGGCGGCGCCAATTTCAATATAAATATTATTGTAGTAGCAGGCTAAACGCAGGATAATATTTGCATATTTATAAGAGAGCAGCCCTCAGCAAACATGGAGGGAATTGGTTACGAGGTTGGGTTTGTTTTTGACATAATGGACCCTTTGTCGATGTAGGCTGTTCCTTATAGTCATTACTCAGGGCCGTATGAGTTAGCATATTGAGGGTATGCTCTGTACATAAGGCGTACTAAATTGAAATTAATTGAAATCGAATGTAGCGGTGGATGGTTCGCAATTGTGTTGAGCTTGTATAGAATTACAATAGAGTTCTAATAAAGGGTTCAATTTTTGCAGACTTTGTATTTGCGTATACATATTGAATTAATGGGTTTGTGTAAATAAAAGTAACTTTACTTATTTTATGGGATTATCTGTAAAAAAATCAGCCAAAGAGGATTCCGTAGCACCAAGCAATATGATAACAATATTTTTATGACGCTCATTCATTTTTTACACTCAACAGGAAGACTTAAATTGTTTTCACAATATTTTAATGAAAACGAAGTTACTGCTGCAGTTTGACGTATTCATATCTATATTCCATATCTCAAAAACTAAATATCAAAGTTTATTCAAACAAATGTTCGTTGAAAGTTCTTTTTCAATACACTTTTTCGAAAACTGGTTCTTATCGCACTACGATTAGGTTCAACATGCAATTTATTTCACACGTGTGGTTTTTAATATTTTTCGGCACATGTGCGGAAATGAAAATTTCCACAGATAACTTTACTTATACTAAGTCGAAATTGGTTCATGACTATAGTCGGTGATGATTTGTTTTTTTTTTTAATAAAAGAGGTATGCGTCTTTACGACGTAAATATTTTTTCAGTATTTAAATAGTGTTCATAAATAGAATATCATAGATATACATGATTATTTCAAACAAATATTTACTTTTATGAATTTGTGTTCTAAATTCACAAATATTTGATTTTTAAATTTTTCATATTAGGCTGTTTAGCGGCATCATACCTTTGCTTCTTCTTCAAACTGGCGAAAGCTAAGCGCGGAAAAAAACAAATTAAATCATAGTTTCCTAATAATTCCTGACAAAAATACTTAACGTTTTAATATTTCTTCGAAAGTGTATAAAAAAACGTCGTTTGATATGCTACGGCAGTTCTCGGCTCCATAACACCTTTGCCTGCAGTTCGGTAGTTGATTCCGCCTCGAATGCAATAACAAAGTTTTCCCACTTGTATCAAAATGTAACATTTACATTCTACAAGCCTAAATTTTTTACAATTTACCTGCACTTACTTTAGAAATTAGAGGGGGCGCATACTATTTACGGTTTAGAAGCAAATATCTCATCAACCATTTACTCAAGGAAAAAAGAGTTAGGTTAGCTCGATATCATTTTTTAAGAGCCGTCGATAGACACTCTCTACAGTTATACAGAGTGTAAACGGACCCTTCACGAAACCGTCAACCAAGCATTATGTACATCAAACTAAGTAACTTTACGCAAAATTATTGCTGTGAAATGACTTTTTTTTTTGGGTGTGAAAAATCACGTTTTACGGTAGCACTCAATTTAACGCACTCAAGACATTGCGCGAATGGATGGATTAAGAGTCTTGTTAAACCATTTATTAATTTTAGTTCATGTATGTATTTTCTGTCGTTACAGGTAGTCAGTGGCCCAAAAAGTCTGACAACCAGTCTTACCAAGGGGTATCATATTTCCCAGTTCTAACTGGGTTGTGGAGGTCAGATAGGCAGTCGCTCCATCTCAAATACTGGTATTCAGCTGCGTCCGGTTAGACTGGAAGCCGACCCCAACATAGTTGGGAAAAGGCTAGGTAGGTGATGAGATGATGATGTATTTTATTTTATTTTATTTTACTTTTTCTTAACATTTTTGTATAGCGGTTCATTAAAGACACCTACTCTCCAAATTTATACTTTGGGGTGCCAATAGTCTCGTAGAAATGACTGTGACATACGGATGGACAGGGCGAATCTATAAGGGTTCAACTACGGAACCCTAAAAAATATTGAAAGTAAATAGGTATAATTTAGAAAAATACTATGCATTACGTGGCCGCAGTAACTTTTCTACGTAAAATTCATAATTATTTCATTTTAGTTTTAGAATTACAAATTAGTTTTTCTTTGACAGTTTGGGGGCATGTTACGGTCAGTGTATCCTTGCAAAAGGCACTTTAATATTAAATTAGACTCATTTGAAATTTATTTAGTAATTATAACTTATTTGAATTCACGTTCTCAATTAATTTAAGTTTAACCACGAGATTGGGTCAGCTAAACTTTTCACTCAATCAAAGTTTTAGATATATTATGTATATCAATACAAATAAATAAAATTGAAGTGTCTGTTTGTAATTTATAAATAACAGATTTTTACTAGAGACATATGAAAGTTTAAGCGGTACTTACTTATAACAAAACACATTTTTTTGACTGCCTGTCTGTTTGTTTGTTCCGGCACATCTCTGATACGGCTGGACCGATTTTGACGGGAATTTTGCCGGCAGATAGCTTCTTCTTCTTCTTAACGTATCGATGGCAAAAAGTCTAAATAGTAAGTTTAGCCTAAAACTCAGCCACGCGAATCTCGCTCACTGATGCAGTAAATAAATCATCAAGAGCGCAGGTCATAGGGCATGCAGTACAAGATGGAAGGTTGTTTGTGGGGAGACGCCGCATATGCACTTCCGGCTTGGGTTCGAAGTCTGTTAAGAGTTTTCCAAGTCGGCCACGGTAACTCGTGCCCAGGTGGAAGGTTCTCTGATGGATCGTTGAAGTTGTCAGGGGGTTTAAACCGCTCCCGCCGATAGATGGCAGATAGCTAATGTTATTAGAAAAATAATGATATTAGAAAAATAAATAGAACTCCATGCAGCAAAAAATAAGAAATTGTTAACAAAATGAGATTCAAATATGGAAGTAATATTTTTATAATAATTACACGCGAATGGCGCGGGCAACGGCTAGTTGTCAATAAAATTAAATCAGTTTAGGCAATGTTTCATGTTAGGGATCACAAATGGTCTATAAAAGACTTCATTACATTAACGGTATCTCCCGTCCTAGGTCTATCTATAAACTGACCCAAATTGATTGTCTTTTGTTTTATATATATATGCGAGCCTCATTTAGCATTCAAACTTAATCAACTGAAAACGAACATGCATATAATCTTTCTACATAAATACATACATACCTATCTATACATATAAAATTCAGAGTCCTGACTGACTGACTGATATATCAACGCACAGCCCAAACCGCTGGTCCTAGAAATGAAATTGGAGGGTGTATTTTTTGAGAAGAGTAGTTATCCACTAAGAAAGGGTTTTCCGAAATTCCGCCCCTAAGAGAGGGAAATCGAGGGTTGAATTTGTTGTGAAAATTTATATTTTCTGGGTCGATTGTCTTGAAAATTGGTGTACACACTCTTCTATTAAAATTATGAGACACAACGGTGTATCACAGTCTTTCCAAAAACATTCCAACAGAGTCAAGTAGGCCTGGCCTGTAGTCCCCGAAGGGTTAGCCAGAGGTGTACCTAATAGTACACCCACATTTCGCAAGTTATGTTTAAGTCCCATGAAATAGGGGCGAGCCTATTGCCATCAACCGGGCATAATTCCAGACTCCGTGGCTGCTACTCAGAAGTTCTTGATAGAAAAACCCAATAACACTTTGCCCGACCTGGGATTCGAACCCAGGACCTCATGCTCAGCAGTCGCGCTTACGACCACTAGACCAACGGTCTAAGCGATGTCGACGCAAAAACTACTGAACTGAAATTTGGCACATAGATAGTTTATAACCTGGATTCACACAGAATAATTTTTATGCCGGTATGGTAGTACGATCCCGACAATTACAAAACTCAACGCGGGCGAAGCCGCGGGCATAACCTAGTCTACGTATAAAATGAATTTCACATCATGTCTGTACGTACGTGATACGTCGCGACGCTGCATCAGTCAGATCATTTATCTTAACGTTTTTATTTATTAAATGAATTATTCAAGTTGTTTCTACGTATGTGAATTTATTATTCCATACTTTTGTTTGCGCACAATTAGAGGGTAATGTGAAAGTCTTGTTAGGATCGTCGGGTTGTATTTTTGTACTAGCTTTTAAAGTGTGTTTAGTGTAGAGTGTTTTTGTTAGCGTTCCTGTGATGGCATTACCCTTAAAAAAAGTAAAATAGACAAATAAGTGAAGTATCTATTTTGTTTTGATTATATATTACATTTAAGGATTTTGGCGGTGGAAAATGTCATTAAATTCTGGGGCTGGCTAAAGAATCCACTTGTGGACGGTGAGTAATGGCCTAGCTCGCCGTCCGTCCGTCTAATGACAACAGGCCGTGTTGACGGCGCGTCCATGTTCCACGCGCGCCTCAAAGAGATGACAGAAAACAGGGAGGGGCCCGCAAGGGCCGATGGCTGCCAGGACTGTTCGAAAGAGATACCGCGGCCCTGGAACACAAAGGGTAAGGAAGGAACATGGATGGGTTTTAGTCAGTACAAGTCTGACACTCCCTTCCGCTACGCACAGAGCGGGAGGTGTCAATTGATGATTTCCCATCCTAAAAAAAAGGCAAAAGAATCCTATCTAGTCTGGAGTATAAATCAAAATATGATGTTCATTGAATGGTAATTTATTGATCAATCCACAGTTAAGTAGTAGTCAGAATATTCTATGACTGACATGACTTAAAATCCAATGTGTTCATTCCCACCTTATAATATTTTATAATAAGTGTTATTGAACCAAATACGGTGACTTAATCTCAAGAAAAAACTGCAAATGCACTGTTCACCAATTTAATTAATGTATGATAATGACCATTTAATACGAAAGCATCGTACTTCGTACGAAACTGACTGCAGTGCCATCATTCATCCTTTATTAAAACAAATGACCACAATTTATCATAATTTATGTTAAAACGCGCGAATTTAAAACACCACTGTTATATACCTATAATACTCGTAAGATACATTGCCACCAATTTGAAAAAGAATGAACCATGACATTTGTTGAGTTTAAAATTCATGTTTTGCATTCTTGAAATAAATTCCGTCGCTCCCGCCAAATATTGGAGTGTCACAAGTGGAATTATTCGTGAAATTCAACACTACATTTACACCTGGGATGGGCGTATAAGCCTGACCTCCCACCCCTCCCTTGGGTGCATTACACTCGGTACTAAAGGAAGGCGTTGGTATGTGATGTGAGAGGTCTTGGTATCTTGGTCGTATTGTTCAGTTAACGCTGGTGGCTAAGGACGTGGCATTCGACGACGTCACCCTGAGGTGGCTCCGCTCGAATTCTAGAGACGTTTGTTGCGTTCTTAACGTCTATTCATTTGATTATTGTAATAGATATTAGTGAACCCTTTAATAATATCTGTTCCAACATTATTGTATAACAATTTGAACTTTTATTTCGGAGTTATAGAGATACCTACTCTTAAATTTAATGTTTTTGAAGAAAAAGTAGAGACAATCTCTTATACTTTGACTTTTGCTCTACATAAATTTATAATTAATGATCTCTATTTTTCAGGACTAGATATTTGCTTGTTTGCGACAGTAATGAGATTACTCGAAAACTAAGAAATACAGCGTTTTTTTTTTAAATAGACTAAAAATGTTGCCAATATTTTATTTATAGAAACAGAAAACTTTTATCAAAAAATGAAAGGTTTATTTTACGTATTTCGTTACTTAAAAAAATACTTTAGTTAATTTTATTTTCAACTACAAACAACGTATTTTCGAGTTATATCATCCTTGTCGCCAGCGAGCGACATAAGAATTTCTAGACGCAGACATTGATTGTTTCGTTTTTATTATTTAACAAAAACCAGTCTCATTAAATTCAACCAGCCATACGCCAAGCTCGTCCGTCACCAATTATTTTAACAAAACCAGCCATCCATTTTAACTTAAAATATATTACTAGTTATAGTAACCATTAGTGTCGCCATATTTCCGTTAATAAAAAGCAACAGCACACCGGAACAAATCGTCGAATCCCTAGCGATTTAGGGCGTGCAAAATTTAACATAGTAATTTATTTTTATGTCTCTGACGGACGATCCCTTGGCTGCACTTCGTCTCGGGGATTGGGGATTAAATAATCACATCACTGGCAACATTGTTTATCTCTGTTGGCACAGATATTGTTAAAATTGTGGTTTAAATGGCACACCTTTTGTTTTTCGTATTTGTTTTGAGTGAGAGAGCAAATATAAGATAATTAAGTTTTGAGATAATTATGTGTCACAACTCACAATCAACTCTTAATATAGTTTCAGTTTTTGTTAGCAGTTGATTAATTTTGCGTAGGTTAGGGACTTCGTTTGGATAGCGTTTTTATCACTATCACTACATCACTATCACTACATATTATAAAACAAAGTCCTCCGCCGCGTCTGTCTGTCTGTTATATTTTGGGACGAAGGAAGCATATTGTTTGCGACGAACCAGGATTTCGATATGTGGGACAAAACGCAGTGGGCCGAACGAAGAATAAATCACTCTAAAACTACTGCACCGATTTTTATGCTGTTTTCACCCATGGTTGGAGTGGTTTTTGTGGAAGGTTTTAATACATAATTGGTCAAGTTTTTGTTGCGGGAACGGGATCAAAATTTTATGATTACTTTTGGTCGCGATAACCGTATCCACGCGGGCGAAGCCGGGTATCAGCTAGTATATGATAATTTCAGTAAAATGAGACACGCACCTCTGAGATTTTCAGATTCATGTGCGTATTGTATAATTACCACTTGCTCCGGTGAAGTAAAGCATCGTGAGGAAACCAACATGCCTGAGAGATATTTCTCGACGGCTGTAAAGCCAAACCCATAGGTGGCATATAAAATTCTGACATCAGGTACCCACACGCTAAAAAAAAAGAAAGTAGACTACGAGCAGTTCATATCTTTCACTTTTGTTAAAAAAAAAAACTCTCTATAGCTTAGTCTAGCCGTAGTCATTTTTCAGCCCATATCTCAAAGAATCTCCAATACTTTACGATAATCTTCAACATTTATCGCTATCTACAAGAGCCCAAAAACTAGTCACCTTCGCATAATAATTCATCTCCAGATAGCCTTATTTGTTACCCTAATAATTCCGTTCTTTTCACCAAGGTTTAAAAAGTTATCACAAAAAAAGGTCTATTGAATATCGCTTAGAGGTCAGCACATTTTATAGGACTTAAGCGATAACTTTCTCTCATTTTCACAAAAGGAGAGGGACTTAAGAAAATATTTTATGCTTCTAAGGTGTCACTATTACAGTGCCTTGTCGATAATAACAGATTGAAACTATTTAAAAGGAGGGAATCGGATCCTGAAACTATTTAAAAGGAGGGAATCGGATCCGGAAGGAAAGTTCTTGATATTATGCTACAATTTCTTCAGTACCTTAAGATGCCATTATATATGGTGTAAACGGACTCTTCACAAAACGGTCAACCAAGCATTGTAAACATCAAAATAAGTTACGCAAAAATTATTGCTGGGACACATCTTTTTTTTTGGGGTCAAAAATCACGTTTTATGGTAAGACTCAATGTAACGCATTCAAAACTTTGTGCTGATGAATGGATTAAATAGTACGGGGGTCGTCAGGGCGTCTTAAGTAAAAAAAATACATTAAAAACATGTATTAAAAAAACTTGTGAAAACGTTGGAACTTTGACCCCCAATATCTCCGTAACTAGAAGGTACCCAGGTATGGTCTAGAACAAAAAAATGACCGCAATGACGGGGAGAGCAAATGACTTTCGGTTTCGTTAAGAGTCTTTTTACACATTATTTTAAGGGCTTCTTTAGAAGAGCACTAGGAGAACAAAGGTTCATTGGATAATACAGTTTTGACACTTGGAACCTCACTGGGAATAGGGCGTTAAAATATTTTGGCTAACTTAAATTAATTTGGGAAGGAAAACCCGTTTAGTGGTCAATATGTGGTGGATTTTTGCTGTGATTTTAGACATATTGTGTCAGTATTTATTTTTGTTTGATGGGATTGTGATTCTCTTAAACCTTTTCTACGTTTTTTTTTATAGATGACGATGAATCCTAACTAATATTATACATGCGAAAGTAAGATTGTTTGTTACCTTTTCACGCTTAAACCACTGAACCGATCATCCTGAAATTTTGCATATAAGTACGTTGTCCGATGTACAGAAACGCACATATCATCCTGAGAAATAGTACTGTTCCCGTGGAAAATAACAACGTTTTTATGATAATAGATGGTGCTACGAGTCTTTAGAATCATGATTGAATTATATTATTACAAGCGAGTACAAGCCGAATTGATTGTCAAATTCTAAATTAACGTGAGCGAAGCCGCGGGTACAAGCTGATTATAAAATAAAGGCTTCAACGGAATCAACTGGCTCAGTAGCCAGAATTAATTCAAAGAGCAGAAACTAGTAAGCAATATTAATTGTTATCCTCGAGATTTATTGCCTATTTATATTTAAAAAAAATACGACGGCAATCCGAGCAATCCGAATGTTTACTCCATGACATTCCATTTTTGAATATTCCTTCTTGTTTTCCGAATATAAATTAACCCGTATAATATTTCGATAAAACCGTTAACTGCCAACATTTATTATTTACGGTTGAATTTTATCATCAATCCGCACCATGGTAGGGTTATCAACGGTGCCATGTCCAGATATTTTATACCTTTAGAGCTCATATTTTAAATATGGCCGCGATTTGATTTACAGTTCACGCAGATAAAAAATTTGGTGTAAAATAAATGACAGCGATCAGTTTTTATCTCTTTCAGTTTCAGCAATGATTAGTCAGTATCTAACACAACATCATGCTTGTTACTCCAGAAAGGTAAGCCAGAGCTGCTCCTGTAGTATCGTATCGTAGTACCCATATTTCGGTTTAAATCCCATGTTCTACACAATCTTTTTTACTATCTTTGATGTCTTTATTCAATAGGGGGGTTACCATGACGTCTTAAAGCAGTTGTAATTTCAGTGTGGGATAAGACAGAGCTATACGGGTCGTCTAGCGCTATCTCTTACCTACACTGGAATGGCAACTGTTTTGAGATGTCATGGTAGGCCACCAGGGCCGTTCTATTGCCGATTTGAGTTAGATAATCGTGGTGAAACTCAAATTGATTTTTAAGGCGAATCTAAGTAGTTATTATTTAAAGACGTAGGAGCACGGGCATTTTTCTGCAAACTACAGCCTAGTGCATTTTTTTTTTTTACGGATGGGAAGTCATCAAATGACTTCTCCCGCTCCGGGCAGAGCGGAAGCGAATTTCAGACTTGTACTGACTAAAACCCATCCATGTTCCTTCCTTGCCCTTTGTGTTCCAGGGCCGCGGTATCTCTTTCGAACAGTCCCGCAGCCCTGGCAGGCATCGGCCCTTGCGGGCCCCTCCCTGTTTGCTGACATCTCTTTGAACAGCCTAGTGCCTTACGCTTGCTTATGACTGCTTTACCTCTGTCTTTCCCTTTGTGCAGTACACCTCTGCGATAGACTCAATTTTGCACCAAGACACGTTAAACAACAACAACATACATATTTTCAGGCTACTTTGGCCCATAGATAATATACCTTTCAGACTAAAATACATTGATATAATACAAATTGTGTTAGTAAATAAAACTATGTCAGTAGCACTACACTTGTGTACTATGACACCGCGCGTTCATGTGGCACTTGGCCGATGGAGCACCACTCCCTAAAGTCCTCCTCCAAGACAAGATAGCACGTTGGTTTTCGCACCACGAACGCCTTAATGTTGACGTTGCGGCGCGACTCAAGCAGCTGCACTCTCGCTACGTACTTGGTCTTCTGACGCAGGTACTCCACGATGTCCCCCGCCGTAGTGGTGTAGTGTAGGCGGGAGATGTACACCGGAGTGTTCTGCTTCGCGGCACGAATAGGCAAGTTGGGTTCCGATGGAGCCGAAAAAGCCGCCGTTAAAGTATTCCATTTTCAAAATTGCTAGAAATAGAACGTACAAATAACACAATCATATACAGTGTGTTTGGAGAACGGTTACTGATACCTGTGCCGTTACTTTGAGGGCATATGAAATACTTATTTTTATCGATAAAATAATGCACTTTTAGAAAGTTGCATATTCTTACACTTCAAAAATGAGGCACACAAAAAACACAAAATTTTACTACCTTCAAAATACGGCCTCTTTTTTCGTGTCTTCTAGTGCACAGTTCCAGTAAACCGAGCCAGATCTCGTTTCAGCCATGCTTCGTTCAAATGAGGCAAGCTAATGAGTAACTGTCGTGGCTGCTAGTCTGCTTTTGTTGTGGCCTCGCTTTAATTTTTTGTACCATGAAAAGCTCTTTAAAGGACAATGTGTCAAAACGTCCCCCCAACTCTTACATCGACCAACAGATTTAAAATGTATCTCAGTCAAAACAGCTTAGTAAGGTGATAATTTTTTATTATGGCGACAACTCTCAAAAGCATGGGGTTTCCGAGAAAAATCATGTTTGAATACTATTAATTTGGTACAAAATAACTGTTTATAAGCCATACTTTTTTGATTTTTAAAGTATTTTAGTTAATTTTTACATTTATTTCTGTGCACAGTAATTACATTTTTTTTTTTTTTATTTAATTAATATTAAAAAAAAACAAAGAAAAAGGAATACAAAATTAAAATTACAATTATTACAGGAAATCGAACTGTAGGAAGCTGCGCACATATAATTTCAATTCTGTGGTACATTAATTTTAATCCACCGGCGGAACTGCTCAATAGAATTACAAGTATAATTGATGATAATTAATATAACATAACAACAGTATAACATAACAGCCTATATAATATATTTATTTAATTTTTTTTAACGTTTTTGTATCGAATATGAAAAAATTTGGTTTATTATTGTATTAACTATATACATTGATAATTAAAAACTATTAAACTAAAATAGATAAACTAACAACAAACTATAAAAGGGCATCGAAAAACTCCTCCTCAACGCTGTCAGATGGTAATGTGCCCAAGAGACTGGCGGCGTTGCCACGTTGTATGGCAACACTTAGCCTCTGGCCAAAGTAAAAGCCAGCCCTTGGGTCACGGGAAGCGTCAACTAGGCGTTTCGAAATTTCCTTAAATAGGCTATGAGCACTCGGACCCCACGGCCCTAGAGTTTCAACCCCAAACGGCTCGAAAATATAGTTACCACACAGGTTTCTATATTTACGCCGCTTGAGGTTCTCTGCAGCCGCAGCGGCAGCACCAGCACAGCACGATGAGCTTGGAAGATGGGATGGCGCAAGAGTATCGACGCATGTTGCGTCCCACACTAAAGGCCTACCCATCTTCCAAGGAAACAAAGACATGCCGTCCGGTCTCTTGCCATCGTCGCGTGCCAAGCCATTGGGTTCTAAAACAGCTGGGACGCCGACGGTGACAAGAGCTCGTCGGATAATGTCGTTTATATTTGCGTGCCGTGCAAAACGGCCCGCACTTCGGCTGCATGACAGGCCGTGGTGACCGAGGTTGCTGACAGCTTCACCGCAGTGACAGCGATGAGGAGAACAGCAAGCGGCACCAAGGCGTAAAGAAACAGCGAGGCGGAAGGTTGTGTCGTCGAACAATGTGCCTATGCTCGACGACGGTAGTGCGTGAAGCCAAAGACCCGACTCCCACTCACCCACAGCCCGCAGGCGCGCACGCTCAGCAGTAGTAGCAGATGTGTTCAGCAGATTGCTCTGAACTACTCTGCAGAGCGGCTCGTCCCACCGTCTCTGGGAAAATGGATGGTCGGGTTCTTCAGTATTCGGGCAAGCGAGTTTCCAAGCATCGATAGCCTCGGGCATGCACGGCACATCAAAATCAATCAGTGTGGAAGACAGGATATTCCTGATTAATTTCTTAGTGCCGTGGACCGAGGATATAAAAGCCGGTAAACTAATACTGGAAATTTTGCGGACGCCGAGTCCTCCCATGCGAATAGGAAGAGTAGCTTGTGCCCAAGCTCGGTCGTCCAAAGCCACATTTAAAATTGACGTTAGAGTATGTCTGATAATTTCATCCATTTTGTCCAAAAGGGGAGTGTGCTTCCATAAAGGGGAAGCACGAAGGAAATACGTCAATTTTGGACTGAAACAGCAGTAACGAATTATTGTGATGGCCGAATGTATGTTAATTTCGAGCAATCTTTCCGAAACATCATTGAAATTTTGAATTTTTTCCTCGATAAAATCGGGAAAAGAATTTTCAAAGATGGGAGACCCAAGGAGACGAAGAGAGCTTTTTTCTGTAATTTTGATGCCGGGGGCTATGGCGTTAAATTTTGATAGAGTCTGTTGTCTGTCGGTACTGTCCGCTACATAAATTTCACATTTTGAAAGGTTGAGGTCGAGGCCAATGGAATGAAGTTCATTTTTTAGGAAATTTAGATCTTTTAAAACAGAATCTACATCGCCCCCCAAGGTTCCATCATCTAGATACCAAACGTTAAATTTGGAATTTAGCTGTCGAACAATTGGGTGAATAGCTAAACTAAAAATCACTGGCCCGAGGGGGTCACCTTGTTGACAGCCAACAGCAGATTCCAAAAGGTTGTCCCGATACAGTAATTTAGATGGGTATCTGTAACATTGCCAAAGAAAACTATAAATTTGGGGTAATTCTTTTTTAGTTTCTGTTAACAAGGTGTCCCTATTCACTGAATTGAAGGCGTTCTTTATGTCAACCTTCAGGATGACCTCACCTTTGCCAGAATTTAGGTAGGTCGACAAAGCGTGTACGGCAGCCTCGCAGCCCCCTTTAGAGCCGTATCCAAGCTGCAGGGGCTGAAATTTTTTCGAAACAGCCTCACCATAAAATTTACAGCAAATCTTGGCTGCCATACGACGGTAGGTAGTTCCCACGGCAATGGGACGAATTCCGCCATCCTTTTTGCGCAGGGCACATAGATTGGCCCCGTACAGAACGTCGATGACGGACTCGTTTACCTTGCCGGAGAGCATAAGGTTAATAAGAGCCGTAAGCTCCTTCAAGAGCAACTCACCAGCCTCCCCGGCGCCTGAACATATTAAGTCCTTTAGATGCTGAGGACTTAGGCCGTCGAGGCCACCTGCGGAGCCACTCCGGAAGGAGCAAACGGCTATGACCAACTCTCGACCTGTAATGGTGAGGGAATGCAAGTCCGAATCAGGAGGGTCGGGAAAGGAAAGGCCATCCGCTGGGGCGGGGTGTTTGGACTCCAGAGCCGCGAGTGTTTCTGGAGAGCACGGTGCCACCACATCGCTGCTAAAGAGAATCCTGGCTGCACCGCTAATGTCACCTTCCCCTAACTTCGTTTCCACCAGGTGGGATATACCTCTTGAGGGCGTATATCTCTGTGCCGATAATTTTGTGTCTAAAACTTGAGCCGAAATATTACAATTTTCTTTAATTTGTGATGTTAAAGATTTTTTGGTTGCCAAATTCTTTTGCACGTGAAGAATTCGGTAAGGGAAGGTGAACAGTTGTTCCCAAGCACTTAGCGAGTTCTCCCGGACGGCACAGCGCACGCAACTTGCTAAGTTTTGTGCTACAAGCGGTCTAGCGCCTCGGGGAACTCGCTTTAATACAGGAACGGAGTTTTTGGATTTTGAAAGGGTTTTCCAAAGTGGGTCAATAGAGGAAATTGCCTGTGCTATAGGTGAGGGTGTTATAACAGGGTCTGAAGTCGGTGCGTTTTGTACTTTATGTACTTTTCCAATGTGCACATTCAGACCCCGCTTACCTTTAAAAAATCGTGCTTGGGTACAAAGCGGGCATCTCTCGAGGGTCGTCAACGATGTTGAAGATTGACATGCACTATCACCCACCACATCGCTGCTACTATTAGACATAAAGCTAAACAAAATAAATATAATTAACTAAATTAATATGAAACAAAGATTACAGACACAGAAACACAATTTGGAAAAACAAAAAAATAATAAAAAAAAACAAAAAGCGTTGTCAGGTTGAGGGTTCAGAGCGGGCCGCCAATGAAAACATTGCAGCACAGCCCCTGCAACGGCTGCAGGTGAGGAGGAGCCAAGCGTCGCGCGTCGTGTGCTCAGCGTGGAACTTCAAACACACCGAAAATCCACTGACATGTAAACCAAAATAAATATTATAAATAAATAAGAATTTGCAGCACAGCCCCTGCAACGGCTGCAGGTGAGGAGGAACCAAGCGTCGCGCGTCGTGTGCTTAGCGTGGAACTTCAAACACACCGGCAATCCACTGACATGAGAACCAAAATAAAATATTATTAATAAATTAGA
Source organism: Lycophotia porphyrea (assembly GCA_950005105.1). Classification (NCBI taxonomy): domain Eukaryota; kingdom Metazoa; phylum Arthropoda; class Insecta; order Lepidoptera; family Noctuidae; genus Lycophotia; species Lycophotia porphyrea. The sequence goes on from OX465399.1 coordinate 11,056,453, forward strand.
ATTTGCAGCACAGCCCCTGCAACGGCTGCAGGCGAGGAGGAGCCAAGCGTCGCGCGTTTTGTGCTCAGCGTGGAACTTCAAACACACCGGCAATCCACTGACATGAAAACCAAAATAAAATATTATTAATAAATTAAAATTCGAGAAGATAAAAATACGTGCTGTCAATTTGACGCTTTTTACTTTTTTACGAAAAAATAAATAAGCGATTTTTTAGTTTTATGTTATTTTTAAACCCCATGGATTTTGATGTTAAAATTGGTTGCTAGTCTTTTTATAGATCCTTATGAACCAACTAACACATACGAAAGATCTGTTGGAGGGGGGGGGGGACGGGTCTCATACAAACTTGGTCATCGTCCTTTAAAAATGAAAGTGTCGTCCAAATCTACCCAAAAACACTACAAAAAACGCCCCAAATGAAGAACCAACACCAAATTCCGAAATCGCGCAGTTAAATTTATCCGCGACCTAAGACTATACAGGATGTAAAAAGACTCTTCACGAAGGCGTCAACCAAGCATTCTGTACATCTAACTTGACGCAAAACTTATAGCTGGGACACGACTTCTTTTTGGGGTGAAAAATCACGTTTTACGGTAGGACTCAATGTAACGCACTCAAAACATTGTGCTGGATGGATTGAACTTGTGAAAAAGTTGGAACTTTGACCCCCAATATCTCCGTAACTAGGTTCCCAGGTATGGATCTAGAACAAAAAAATATCGCAATGACAGGGAAAACAAGTGCCTTTCGGCTTCGTTAAGGGTCTTGTTACACTTTATAGAAAAACCTGAAAACATCTGTCGAGCTGTAGCCTACCAGAGACAACACCCGTCTGGTCGGAGGAACCTCCACTTTCTATAGCGGATGAAAAAGTTTACACCCAATCCCTCATATCTCTATAAACATCTCAAGCTCCATATCACAAGATACCTTGAATTTCTTACTAGAACCTTGACCAAGTTAATCATTCTGTTCGAAACAACAGGTCACTGAACACAAATTCCGAGTGAGAACAACTTGCGTCCTCGACTGAGACTTCAAAGTGACTTATTAAGCGGCAAGCAGTCTCTAAGGACCAGCCATAGTGGTTACTCATTAACTTGCCTCAATTAAACGAGGTATGGCTCAGTTTACTAGAGGTTTGCACTGGAAATCACGAAAAAAGAGGCCGTGACAGATTTTCTTTCCAATAGGTTTTTTCAAAAAAAATGGGGGGCAATGACTCCAAAATAATTTAAAAAAAAAACTTCCTTGAACCCTGAGCTTTTCAAAACAGTATAACGAACTTGTGCTTAACGCAGTAAGTATTTAATGTTTTGGGTTATAAAGTGTTATTGGATTTTCCATGAGGAACTTCTCAATAGTAGCCACGGAGTCTAGATTTGTGCTCAGTTGATGGCAATAGGCTCGCCCCCTATTACATGGGACTTAAACATAACTGGTGAAATGTGTGAGTAGTATTAGGTACATCTCTGCTTAACCCTTCAGGGAAGCTTACAGGCGTTAGTTATGTTATGTTGTAATAGTAGTGAAATGCGAGAAAAATGGTCTGTACACACGGCGGCACGTCAAGCTTTACATTTCTAGTTTAACGTTGCCTCGCTTTGTATATATTCTCTGTACAATGAGAGATTCGCATAAACTGGTTTTTTATAGCTTGATCTGCCGTAGTGCATACCATCTTCTTCTCTATTTAGTAATGTTAAGTAGGTACTAAACCAAAAATGTATAACAGCAATAAGTAATTAAGTTCACACAATATTGTATTGTAAGTATATTAATATATAGACCAAAATACGCCGCATACCTGCAACCTACATACAAAGATATACGGTCATTTAAACCAGAATTCTAAGGAAAAAGCTAATTAAAAAGCAACAAGATAATACAATGGAATATCGAAAATACGGTTTCACTTTGTTTAGGATTTTGCTGTTAATTGGGTTAAGTAGTTGGCTTCTGTCAGGGAGGGGTAAGCCAATGGAGTGATAATGAGCCACGAATGGCCATAAGAGAGACGTTGGAGCTGTCACTGCATTTAACACGCTGATACTATAACGACTTGGTACGACGATGTCATAATGGCTCTTTGAAGTGAGTTTTTTTTCTTCTTGAGTTGTTTACTTAGAAGAACAAACTACCTTAATTTATTTTCTCCCTGTCCATCCAAATGTATAACTAAAGATATAGCGACGAAACCACTGTTGTATGTACCCAGATTATTTTGGGTTTGTAAATGTGCTTTTTTAAAATGTGGATGTAGCTGTACAATAAAGTATATTCATCAGTATCAGTCTGAAAAGTCACATCAAAGAGCGTTAAAAAGCATGTCGCTTGACTTGTCCTGCTGTAAATAGTCAAAACGATAAAGGAAAACATCGTGCGGAAATCGAAGTCATAAAACTAAAATTTACAGGCCATGTGATTTCATCGTCTGCATTGGTGGATGATGGCACAATCCTTAATAGAGAGAGGTTTAATGTCCCAGTAGTGAGAAGTTGCGAATGTAATAGGCTGATTATACTGCTCAATCATTTTTATCATTCACTTGCTTAAAAGACTTTTAAAGAATAAAAGTTGAGTTTTCATTTACTTCGTACTCCGTGGTCTTGTTTAACGCAGGTTAATTCCGTGAGGTTTCTGTAATTCGACGCGGTATTGCAGGGAAGTTTCTGTAAGCGCTTTTTACCACCCTCCGTTAACCCCTTTACTTTGAACTACGTTTGCGTAATCGTTTCACAGGTTAAATGATTTTGTGATTTTATTATGAGAGGAGACTTGCTTTGCAATAATGGACCTACTAACTATAGCTCGGCTATGAAGTAATCGGTGAGGTCCACGAGTATAATCGCTTCATATACTAACTACATGAGATAGTATGGAAATATGCAATTACATCGCGCGAAAGGGTTAAATTCTCGACGGAAAAATGTTCTTGGGTTTATCCGTAAGTGATTTATCTGTACCTAAGAACCTGAAGTCTGGATTTGAGTTCGGTTGATGGCAACAAGATCGCCCATGGGGTTTAATCATAACAAACGAAACATAGTGTACTATAGGTATACATCTGTGCCTAACTCTCGTGCAATTTAAACTTATCAGGCAGGGCAGGGCCTTAAAGATTTTACTTATGTAAACCCAGTTACGTCACAGAATAAATGGACACAGAAGACTAGCTACATACAATACGCGAGAACGTACACACACATAGACACGCTTCGGGTACAGCGAGTGTTGAGTGTAAGCGTACTCGCGAATGTTATTTGTTTGAAATCGTCGTACGTTTACATCTATGTGTGCGTGCGCCTGTTTTCTTTCATTGTATGACGTTGGCCTTCTGTACCAAGTAGTATTTAGTCGCTTCGTCTATCTTCGGGTTCATTCGATAAAGGTCGGTCAAAGGTGCGTTGATTGTTAGTTATTGTCTCCGAGTAAGTGGCGCTTGTGATAAAGTTATCTTTATTGTTATTCTCTGAAGTTGACCTATTGTTTGTAATTGGATGAGCTATTTTGGTTGCTTAATAATGTTAAGGTGGTTGCGTCAGAGTAATCCGCGAAATTCAAATTATCTTACGTTTTTTGTAATTTGCAGGTCAATGTCAGGTTGTACGTTGATGAAAAATGAGTCGCGCCTGTAACACGTATGTAGCTACAGAATTACAATCATGAAAATCATCAATACAACCCTCTAAGTTCATGTAACCCTATTCAATGAATATTTCATGAAAAAGACATTCAATAGGGTCAAATGGACTTACGGGGTATTATTGATGATTTTCATGATTGTGATTCTGTAACTACATACGTGTTATTCGCGCTACTCATTTTTCATCAACATATAACCTGACAATGACCTGCAAATTGCAAAAACGTAAGAAAATTTGAATTTCGCGGGCTACCCTGACGCAACAATCTTAAGTATTGATAGGTTACAAGGACATCTGGGACAGAAAGGCAAAAAAAAAAGAATGAATTGTGTGAGGAATGATATGAAAGAATAAGAAGTAAATTATACTGTGACGTCTGACAGGGGAGAATCGAAGAAGAAAACATATGTTGCGCCGACCCCATGTAGGAAGGGACCAGGGCTGGAAGATGATTAGGCTATGTGTGGTCTGTCACTGAAGATTTCCAACATACATTTGCACAACTACGACTGTGGCTTCCCCTGTACTATATAAAAAATCATTAGAAGTTTAATTTGACCCACTTCCCGGATTCCAATTGAGCTGAAATTTTGTGTACATGTTTCTTTTGATGACAATGCATGGTTAACTTGGTGACGTCATTCAAAATCCAATATGGCGGACTCCCAAAGATGGCGGACTTCTTATTTATGATGCGTTATACCATGATATGGGTATCAAATTAATGGGTTTGCTGAGAAAAATAGGAGAAATGACGTTACTCTAAAGCGTGTTTTTTAGTTTTTTTTAAAGTAAGTAGTATATATGAATAATAAAATGATTGTTATCTTGAGCAGACGAGTAAGTCGGTAGGTACTACAAAATAATATGAAATCTGGCTCAATTATTATGAAAGTATATTATAAGATCGGGTTTTATCGGTATTTACACTTTAGTTATTTATGTTCCAGGTCACTCGCTGCCCCTCGAGTCAGTACAAAGGGATAAACCTGAGGTCAGTCAAAACGAAATAAAATGATAAAAACGTTATTATTTAAAAAAAATAAAGCTGATGTAATTTACATAATCATTATCATCATCATTTCATCCGAAAGACGTTCACAGCTGGACATAGGCCTCCTCCAAGTGCCGCCACATTGACCGGTCTACTCGCATCCAGCGGATCCCCGTAAACTTCACCAGGTCATCGGTCTACCTAGTGTTGCCACTAGGTCTTCCAGGATGTCAGTTTACTAAATGATTACTCAGTTTCTTCAATAATTTCAAATTGAATTATCTATTCAAAAATTCACTGATTCAATGGGATTGATTACCTTTTGTAATGATGTAAAAAGGCACGATTTCCTACTTCGTCTTGCGTTTTCAATATACTTTAGAAGAAAGTATAATACCAATCAGCTGAACAAGCCGTCTATACGGAACAAAAAATGCAAAATTTAATTAACAAAGTTATCCTTGAACTAAAACACAAGTTTGTATAGAAAAACGAGCGAAATAACACGTTAATTTGATTCTTAGAATTACGGAGTGGCTGTGTGGAGATCGGTTGTGGGGAGAATGTTAAGATACAATTGGGATACTATTAAGTAAAATAATAAAACACATTCACCAGTACCGGATTAAGCAAGTGCGGGGCTCGTAGCAAATTCTTTCTATCGAGGAGCCCTTGATCTGCCATAGAGGGTAAAAAATATTTTGCTAACTTCGTTCACAAATAATTTGCGGTGTGTTGGGAGTTAACTTTTGGAAATATGTAAAAAAATATTTTTATGGTAGTTAGCTTTTGATACCACAAACTTTCCACTGGGCAGTTGTCCATTGTAGGGATAGGTGGTAGGTAGGGCCGTAAAAAGTCATTCAATGGAGTAAAATGAACTTAGAGGGTTGTTTTGATGATTTTAATGATTATAATTCTGTAACTACATACGTGTCCATATTTTCATCAACTTTCAACATGACACTGACCTGTAAATTTCAAAAAACGTTAGTAAATTTGAATTGCGCGGACTACCCTGGCGCTTCCACCTTAAAGAAAATTGTCGTTAAACCATTTATGCAAGGATTAACTTTGTCGACTTATACAGAAAAGCTTAACAATTGAGAAAAAGTAGCATTGAAGAACGAGCGTAGTGAGCTCGAAAATTTTAGCATTCACCTCGAATTTGATGAGTTTTCTTTTGTAAATATAACGAATTATGCCAATTTATAAAAAAATCTCGTAAAAGCAAAGAACGTACGATTTTTTTTGCATTCCACCTGGTTAGGGTACATTTTCTTTTGACCATTCATACTGAAATAGGATTTATGCAGATACATTGTCGACTAATGCAGAGAAGATTCTGCAAGAGCGAGCGAAGTGAGCTCAAATATTTTGATATTATCTCAATTATTTTACCCAAGGAGGACCTTGGACAAATTAGGTTCTTTTTGCTCATTTATTCAAAAATGTGTATTGAAGTAAATCTGTGAACTTATATTGAATTCAGCACCTAAGTATAGGATGTATTAGCGAGCGAATCGAGCTCGAAAATTGTAGTATTTCACCCGGGATAGTTTGGTTTCTCTATAGTTGTCCGAGATTTCGGGGAAGTTTGAACCCCCATACGCGGTTGGCGGGTTTGAATACGGGGGTCCCCCGGCAGCGCGGGGCCCGTAGCAATTGCTACTCCTGCTACTGGGTTAATCCGGCACTGACATACACGCACACATGCACACATACTAACCCCAGAATAAGTAATAATATTGTAATCATCATCATTTGCCTAGCCTTTTCCCAACTATGTTGGGGTCGCCTTCAGTCTAACCAGATGCAGCTGAATAACAGTTACATGGAGCGACTGCCTATCTGCCCTCCACAACCCAGTTAGTACTGGGTAATAAGATACCCCTTGGTATGATTGGTTGTCAGACTTTCGGGCCACTAAAGATCTGCAAATGACAGCCGGACTTAACGTGCTTTCCGAGGCACGGAGGAAATTTGTTTTGTAATGGGTGGTCAACCATCCACGGACCAACTGAAGAAAGCGCGGCTTAACCTGAAGATCGACCCGAAGGACCTTCTATTACTTGACCAATAAAAGTTCCACTTCATAGTTGACGCCCGGCTTTAAAATTCAAATACCGTAATGCAGTAGAAAGTGCAATCTCATGAGCTACTAATAGCATGAAAACGCCAGTCAGGGTAAGTCAGCTAATAGTTATGATAGAGAGCTATTCAGCTAGATACCTGCTGAGTTTATTACAAATATCGATGGAAATATCGTTGTAGTCCAGTAACTAGTAACCCATTTTTCGCCAGTTATTTTTAAGTTCAGACTCTGTGACTACTTCTGAGAAAATCCTGATGGAAAAACCTAATAACACTGCCCGGCCTAGGAACCGAACCCAGAACCTCATGCTTAGCAGTCGCGTTTGCAACCATTGGACCCACGAGGCAGTCAAACATCACAATCCTACTCCCCAAAACAAACAACCAATCATAAACCAAACGTTAAAACAAATGAACCATCCATACGAGTCGGCTGCGACCCGTCGCACGACGTATATTTTCTTTATGAAGTGGGTCGATCGATCTCGGCTACGTTACTAAGGATCGTCGGCACTTAATCTACGATGTTGCACTTGATAATTTCACGCCAGCCGACGACAGCGATGGAGGCTCCCGACCCATCAATTCAATTTCATACCTATAAATTTTATCGGAAACTATCTTGGTCCTACGATGAATTGGTCCTAAGTTATTACTGGTTCGTAAGGGGTATAGTTAGAGTGATTTGAGTGCAAGAGAATATGTTGCAGTTATGAAACTCGATGGATGGACTGTGTGAAAGATGATATGGCTAGAGAGGAGGTGACTGCTGAGCTGACGAGTCATAGAGAAGTATGGAAGAAGAAGACATGCTGCGCCGACCCCAAATAAATTGGGATAAGGGCTGGAGAATGATGATGATGACACTCGGGATTAGCACACTCAAACTTTCGTTTAAGGGCTAGCTTTCATAGGTCAATTTGCTCTGACAAATTTAATATATTCTATAATTTTAAAATTCTTATTTCTTATTCTTTATTGCACATAAAATAAAAGATCTACAGTCGCCAGTGTATCAAGTTACCTCAAAATGTCAAATTTTGTTATTCGATGTTGAGTTATCTGTCAACATGTTAAGGTTTAAAATCATTTGGAGATATTTGACAGCTTATGGTAACTTGATGTGTTGGGAACTATACATACAAATTGCAATAATATTGCAGATGTACAATAAAGCTTTACTCAGAATCCCCATCCACAACACTTCGTAGAATTCTTGAATACCAATTGCCAACATCCAATGCTCTGGCTTTGACAGGATAACCACACAATTTGTAAGACAAAATTGGTTCAGTGCTCACCAACCCACTGGCCAATATTCGAAAGGCATCTAAATTAACATAGGACTACCAACGGTACCAACGGTGCTTGTGACGGTTAAAACAAAAGAGTAACTTTTTTTTTTACTTCCTCATTGATCTAGTAGTCGCCACTGTGCTTGAGGTCTTGGGTTCGATTCCCAGGCCAGGCAAAGTGATATTGGGTTATTCCATCAGAAAATTTCTCAGTAGCAGACACGGAGTCAGGATGGTTGATTCCAATAGGCTCGCCCCCTATTCCATGGGACTTAAGTCCCATGGAATAGGAGTAGGAGGAGGAGGTATGGTAGGAGTAGTACACCCACATTTTGCCAGTTATGTTTAAACATAACTGGCAAAATGTGGGTGTACTACTAGATACACCTACGACTAACACTTTGGAGATTACAGGCGTGATGTTATGTTATGTTATGTAATGTGATGTGAAAACAATTTTACACACAAAGGAACGGAATCACAGAAAGGAACCACGCACCTAAATATAGCTTTAAAGACAGCGTATTTGTAGGCGGTTTGCTTTTAATTTCTATTTAAAGGGTTTTTTCAAGGACACAGGGAACGTGGCTATTCTGACCTCTTTTGTTATTTTTATCCAACCAAGTAGGTACAATCTATTCGTCATACAAATAAATAAATTAAAGTGTCTGTTTGTAATATCTAATTCACAGCATTTCACTGAATGTATATGAAAGTATATATTATAGCTCTTACAACAAAAAAAAAACTTTTTTTAAAATTACTGTCTGTTTGTCGGTCTGTTTGTTCCGGCTAATCTCCAAAACATATGGGCCGATTTTGCCGGGACACTGGCAGATAGCTGATGTTATAAGGTGTAACTTAGGTTTTATTAGAAAAAGAATTAGGGTTTCGTGTAAAAAATGAAAATCCTTGAAATTGTTAACAAAATCCGAATCAAACAGGGAAGTAATAGTTGTATAATAATTTCACGTGGAAGAAGTCCGCGCGCAATAGCTAGTTAATAAAATGATTTACGTTATGAACATTATACACACAACCAGTTTATGCGGATCTCTCATTGTATAGGAAATCTATACAAAGCCAGACCATGTTATACTAGAAGTGTACAGCTTCATGTGCCGCCGTTAGTAACTTTTTCTAATTGTACAGATCTTTCCAAGATTACCAGAAAGTCTCGATTCTCAGTATATCTTTCTGAATGTGTTCTAGAAATATATGAAGAGACGGGATTATATCCACTAAAACATCTCCACCTGGAATCATTTAGACCGTCTCCAGAAGGCTCTTCTTGAAACATCAATTCCTAGAATACTTTTACTTTTTAACCGACTTTCTTCAAAAAGGAGGAGGTTCTTAATTCAGTTGTATGTTTTTTTTTTTTTTTTTTGTGTTTGTTACCTCATATCTCCGTCGTTTCTTAACCGATTTCAAAAATTCTTCTTTTGTGTGAAAGGATATATTTTCCGATTGGTCCCATAGAAATTTCATCAAAATCGGTTCAGTAATTTGGTATGTTTTCACGTTAATTGCTATATCACGCGACGACGCCTGAAGTCTTGCATGTTTAATTTGACACACTTCCTGATTTCCGATTGAATAAAAAATTTGCACGCTTATGTATATCGCGTGATAGTACAATATATCGATGACATGGAGCTGATCTGATGATGAAGCTGGACGGCGGCCTTAGGAACTCCGTTATGAAACGACATAACCCCATCGAGTTTGGGCTCGTATGATTTGTCTTGACGAGTACTTTGTCTCTAGATGTTATCCAGGGTCTGGTGATGAAGCTGGAAGGTGGCCATAGGATCTCCATGATAAAACGACGTAACCGCATCAAGTTTGGGCTCGTTTGATTCGTCTAAATGAGTAGTTTGTCTATAGATGGTATCCAGGGTCTGATGATGGAGCTGTAAGGTGGCCATAGGATCTGCGTGATAAAACGTTATAAACGCATCGAGTTAGGGCTCGTTTGATTCGTCTAAATAAGTTGTTTGTCTTTAGATAGTATCCAGGGTCTGATGATGGAGCTTGAAGGTGGCCATAGGATCTCCGTGATAAAACGACGTAACCGCATCGAGTTTGGGCTCGTTTGATTCGTCTTAATGAGTAGTTTGTCTTTAGATAGTATCCAGGGTCTGGTGATGGAGCTGTAAGGTCGCCTTAAGAACTCCGCTATAAAACGACAACCCCATCGAGTTTGGACTCGTTTGAATCGTCTTGACGATTACTTCCTTATAGTTCTGGTTACAATATAAAAATTAATTCATGATTAGAATTTGTGTGGTATGCTAAAAAGTCTTCAACTAAAAAGGGTAAAATAAAAAACTTTCTGCGAAAACCGACTTCCAAAAAACCACAAAAAAAAACTAAAGTAACTTTTTTTTAAATTACTTTCGGAAGTCGGTGACAAAAAATGACAATGAAACCAACAAAGTCACCGACTTCCGAAAGTAATTTAAAAAAAAGTTATTCTAGTTTTTTTTTTGTGGTTTTTTGGAAGTCGGTTTTTTTTCGCAGAAAGTTTTTCTTTGTATAAGGAAGAGCTAAAGAAGTTTTTTTGGAAGGGCTGTACAGTTTCTTTGTCGCCATTTTCCCAGCTGTTTTAATATGTTGGAGAACTGTGTGTTATTTACAAAGAAAATGTCGTATTTTTCGAACTCAAAATATGAATGTGTAATTTATAAAATACTTGCATATGTCTGCGACTTCGCCCGCGTCTAGTTCGGTAACGGTCCCACGGGATCGTACTACCTGGATAAAAAGTATCCTATGTGTTAATGCAGGTTATAGACTATTTGTGTGCCATTTTTATCCAAATCCGCATGCATTTTTGCATGAAATAGTAACAAGCATCAATACATCCTTACAAACTTTCGCATTTATAATATTGGCTAGTGTTTAGATATCATCGTACAAAGTATGATGTGAAAAATTTCCAACTTGATATTTTTATTTACGAGTTGCTACTTATAAAGCAAACAACGCGATATATGATTTCCCTTCGAAAAATATTTATTGCTGCTATCAGTTTTATAGTACCGTCCGTGGTTGGTTTTAAATTGAATCAAATTACTTTTATATGGAGGATTTATTGAATTACATTATTTAGAAAATAACTAGATAAAACTGTCAATAAATTTATTTATACGAATAGAGGGGTCGCTTGCGAACTAGCGACGAGTTCATTTTCGTTCTATCCGATATTGGAGTTACCCTCTGCATGCATACATCAAAATTAAGTCTTTTCTAAACTATTCGTCAGAGGAACGATTCGATTGACGAACCGTATACGCTGACTAAGCCATCTTGATCGTTGAAAGTTCTGTAAGTATTAATAATGCTAGGTGAAAAATCTATGTAGTTTTATTCACCATGACTTTTTAGTCGTCTGACAACGGCAGCCCACTTCATGAATCCAATGACTACTATACATTTATAACCAAAAATGGGTATTTAAGAGTTTTTTTTTTAAATAAAATTCTTTATTACGATGCATAACGTAGTTGAAACATTCTATTGCGAGCGAAGATCTATCTACTCGACTCGTGCGATGGTTAGGTATGTTCTACTGTTTGACACGTAAACATTAACAGGATGTTTCATAATTCTAATGTATTTTTTTTTCTTTGTACCTATTATCTTAATTAATGGTAAAAAAAAACACGCCTAGAGGTATTTTATATCGGATACATTGAGTGGACCACCTTTGTCAGACGACTAAAAAATCACGGTGTATTAAGGATTTATTTTATTTATTGTTGGTTACTGTAATCTTAAAGGTACAGTTATGTAAAGTTTCTAAGTTTGGATCCTGGAGGTAGTCCCTGAAGCAACTCATCTATTTTTAATAATTCTTTCACTCATGGATAGCTGCGCTTTCGCCATAGGATAGGTTTCTTTGGCGCTGACGAAGGCGCGGGCCGTAGCTATTAAAATGCTTCAATTGTTCAAGCGTTAACCGGGGCTCTTGATTTCCAGTGATTTGCAGTGTACGGCAAAGATTTTATCAGACAATGCCCTATTTTCACCAACACTCAGTGTCACCTAGCTCAATGCCTGTTTTCGCCATCACTACGTGACACCTAACTCAATGCCTAATTCCTGTTTTTACCAACACTAAGTGACACCTCACTGAATGCCTGATGCCCGTTTTCACCAACACTAAGATACACTACATTATTCCCCTACGTAGCATCAAGTATCAAGACCTCTTAACACTCCTACATCCCGGATCGATACTCATATGATTGTAAATGTAGATTGATTGGCTGCATCTTTCGTTTCTTTTTCCCGCCGTCCCTGGCCGGTCCATTACGACACTATTCTACGCGATTTAGCGACTGAGTCAATGAAGCTTTTCAACCTGGCTTGATTTTACCACTAGTGCTGCAATAGTGTTTGTGGATTTAATACTGAGCTCATGTTTGAGTTTTAACTGCTGTACTGATACTGGTTACTTATTTTATTTTAATTGCTTTGCCTCTATTATTATTATTTTTTTTTAAACTTTGCCCGTCTTTAGGAATTTCTCCTGTATCGTGGGTGCGTTTACAAATATTTAAACTCACATACACAAACAGCCAGACCCGGAACAACTACTTGTACAAATATTTGTTCCGTGCGGGAATCGAACCCGCCACACGCAGCACAGCAGTCGATCACTCAGCCACTGCGCCAACCGTGTCGTCGAATTAACACGAGTTTGTACTGGGTAATATTAATAAAACCTTGATAAGACTGGTTGTCAGACTTCCGGGCCACTGATAACCTGTAACGACAGTCAAAGATCTACAAGTGAAGAAAATGAAAAAAATTCTTTATTGCACACAAATTAAAAAAAAAATATACATACAAATTGCAATGCTATAACTTATGTACAAAGGCGAGCTTAACCCAGAATTGGGTTTTCTTACAGCAAAACTAATTTTGTTTTTGATATTTGCAAAAGAGGATACACTTATGTGCATTAACATTAAATTCTGTTATAAAAATAATTCATTTTAAAAACTAAACTACATACATACATTATGAATGATAATTTTGGGGGTCAGATAGGCAGTCGCTCCATGAAAAAAAAATTGTTATTCAGCTGGTTCTAGTTAGATTGGAAGACGACCCCAACAAAGTGGGAAAAGGTGAGGCAGATGATGATGACGATGTTGTATTTAGATCATTTAGAATCAGTAGTACCAATATACTACATCATTATAATATGATAGATTCTGGTTGAATCCTTGCTCGCATTGTTAGGAAAGCCTTTATTGTATGCCTATCTTCGTCACAAGCCATCCATGTGTGTTAGATTTGACTATCTGTTGAGGCGTGAAAGCAGAACTAACTCACATACTCACTGAAACGGATATAATTAATAAAGACGAAGGCGACAAGACGGTGATTGGCAGCAAAATAAACCCTGATGACAATAAGTTACAAACAAAAACTTTAGTGTTTACTAACGGTATTTTTAAAGTTATAGTATCGTTTACAAAACCCCAAGCAGCAACCGATTAGCAACATTATTTCAATCAGTTTAAAGATCATTTTGATTTGACAGTGGTGCAGAATCAATGGTACGCAGCTAAAACTCAAAAAAAGAATGTCATAAAGCTACCAACACATTTATCGAAACACGCCAGCAAAACGCACACTCATCAAAGTTTAAAAAAGGAACGCATGGAACCTTTATACGAGTGTCGAACTAAATTAATCCGAGATCAAAAGTTCCCCGTATACCGTCCGAGTTGGACTTATATTTGCTTTTAGGTCTGCCGAACTCATAAATGCGTGTTTTTATGGTCGCAGCAAACGCCATAGGTATAAACCGCGTATATATTAATAAATGTTTAATAAATTAAAAAAGCAATTTCGGATATGCCTAAACAGTTCAAACTAATGAAGAGCGTGTGGGCTCTGTTCAAACTAACAAAACATTATACAGTAAGACTTAATCTATACAAAGAGTTGGTGCGATATCGATAACATTTGCCAATTCAAAAGACTAAATAATCTGCCTCAAAAACTTTCAAAGGAAGTGTTCGATAAGAATTCGCCTTTTCACAAAAATGACGGATGTCACTTGAGATCCACATTACTCTGGCGCGTAGAAATGACCCTTTTAAGCTTATCAGCACAACGTGAACGGTTTTATCGATCAGTCAGTCATTCGTCACAACAAACAGTTGACCGTAACCTGTGGGAAAATCCGAAAATTTTCTCTGCGACCCAAAGTGAACAAAGGGACTCCAATCTGCAATCAGAATTGGTGGTTCTGTTAAAAAAGAATCTTGTCGCTCGGGACTGGAGGCAGTATAGATATTCATCAACAATTCATCCGTAGCCAGCAAAAATATGTCAAGGGTCCTCGTATTTTTGCGCGAAGAATGAGCCCTAGATGTTTGCTTTGCCACAAATCACGAGGACTGACGTAACACGATGGTACGTAAACGGCCGGGCCTTTGTCCTGTCACAGTTACTCTTTGTATTATTCCTGTTGAATGGGATTTTTGTTGTCAGTACACCGGGATTTATTCTGAATCTTAAAACAAACATTTTTGAGAATCATAGAATGGCCAGCGGCTTGGACAGCCTTTTGTTTGGCTTAGCGCGTGCTATTTAATATCTTGTGTACTTGAAGGCACAGTATGAAGATGACCAGTAAACCAATTGCTTAGTTTTCAAAAAGGGCTTCCTTTTTGAAAAATCAAAAGCGGGTGCAATTGTTTACTACTATTTTATACACACATGTGAAATGTAACCATTTGTTTCTACAACAGTAACCTCACAAGTAACCTATTACCTGAAGCATGCTTCGAATTCGTAGAAACGCTTCTCATGTTTGTGTAAGCCGATTCTGTCCATTTGCATTCCTAGTTGAAATATTTAACTATTGTTTCATTATAATCATTTTCATTTTCTTCCCTTTATCCCAATTTATTTGAAATCGCCGCAGCACCTCTTCATCTTCCATACTTATTACTCGTCATCTGAGCAGTCACCTCCTTTCTAGCCATATCATCCTTCACACAGTACATCCATCGTTACTTTGGGTGAAATACTGTTTGTTAATACATTATTATTAACTGTATCAAGTGATGGACATTAGTTGTTCGTGATAAGTATTGTGATTGGTGATGGATGGGTTGAGGGTTTAAACCCAAAAGACAAAAACTGGCCAAGTGCGAGTCGGACTCGCGCACGAAGGTTTCCGTACCATTATCTATAAAACATTAGACTAAATTGCGGTTTACGATTTATGTCGTATTAAAAAAAAACTACTAAGTAGATTTCGTTCAAACCAATTTTCGGTGGAAGTTTGCATGGTAATGTACATCATATATTTTTTTTTAGTTTTATCATTCTCGTATTTTAGAAGTTACAGGGGCGGGGGACACATTTTACCACTTTGGAAGTGTCTCTCTCGCAAACTATTCAGTTTACAAACCTCAATATCATTTTTGAAGACCTATCCATAGATACCCCACAAGTATGGGATTGATGAAAAAAAAATTTTTGAGTTTCAATTCTAAGTATGGGGAACCCCCAAAATTTATTGTTTTTGTTTTTGAAAATCTTAATGCGGTTCACAGAATACATCTACTTACCAAGTTTCAACAGTTTAGTTCTTAAAGTTTCGGAAAAAAGTAGCTGTGACATACGGACGGACAGACAGACAGACAGTCATGACGAATGCATAAGGGTTCCGTTTTTTGCCATTTGGCTACGGAACCCTAAAAAGGACATGAACATGATAAAAAGGGCAAAAATGAATTTACTCCCAAACGAATTTGCTGGGCAGAAAAAAACATTCTTCATTACATTACATTACAATCTTCTCTACATTTATAATGTGAAATTTTAAAATCGACATGGAGTGTCGATTTTATTATGTTCACAATGCTTGTTTAAGATACACACTAAAGCAAAACCGAGCTACAAAACGGCCTTGTTTTCGAAACCAACAGTACAATATCCCAATAATCCCGTGAATACATACAAATACGTATTCAGATATGACAGTTACAGAAAAACATAAACTGTATCAGCTGTGTATCGTTGCGAGCAAGTTGTGGAGTCAATTGGGGAAATTGGGTCAGAATGGCCCGGTCGTCATTGGGCCAGTGGTGGTCAGTGGTGGTTAGTGGTCGAAGTGGGCGAGGGACGAGTATTCGTTTTGTAGCTTTTAAGAGCTTTGCTTTGTTTTGTGACGAGCATGAGCTGCGGATATGAGATAGATGGGTTGGTTGTAGATACTGTAGGTATGGGTACTTGGTTTTAAAGTTGGAATTTAACGATGAAGTGCAATGGATGTTAGGGTCGAGGAAATGAGTTTGGGATCACTAATACGCAGTGGCGCAAGTGATAGCGATTTATGCACGGCCCATCTTTGAAATGAGGCAATCATGTCTGATTCAAATACTGTTTCCCCAAATTGCGAAACAAACATTTTTAGAGCTCATCCATCATCTGTCTAGCCTTTTCCCAACTATGTTGTGGTTGGCTTCTAGTCTAACCGGATGCAGCTGAATATCAGTTTTTGACACGGAGCGACTGCTTATCTGACCGCCACAACCCAGTAGTACTGGGTAATACGATACCCCTTGGTAAGACTGGTTGTCAGACCTGTAACGACTGTCAAGATGTACAAATGACAGCCTCCCAACCAACGGCTTAACGTTCTTTCCGAGGCACGGCGGAAACGGAATGTAATGGGTGGTCACCCATCCACGGGCCAACCGAGGCTTAACCTAAAATCCACGCGAGCACGGGTTAACCTAAAGATCGACCCATCATCATCATCATTTCAGCCGAAAGACGTCCACTGCTGGAAATAGGCCTCCTTCAAGGGGGGTTTTGCCATAATCGCCACGCTTGGCAGGCGGGTTGGCGATCGCAGTACGGTTGTTACAAAGGCACAGAGAACGCTGCTGCCCATTCTCTGGTAAGTCCCATAGTCGCCTCTTACGACAACCACGGGAAGATATGGGATGGTGCTATTCTTTACGTCCGACACCATACAGTACAAAGATCGACCCGAGCAGCTGTTATTATTCAGCCACGGACTCCTCACAGAAAAAACCTTCACTAAGAATATGAAATCTCTTTAAATCACAATTCAGCTTCGCAGCCACAAATTGGACACGAATTTTCCTACTACAAAACCGACACTAAAATTCCTTTCTTCCATCATTCCGGTACAAACGAAGCAGATATCTTTAAACGCTCATTCAATGCTTTCTAAAACGTAATTAAGAAAATAATACGTCAACCGACCTATTAAATTCTTAATTAAAGTGATGTCGCACCATCTTACCATCTCTTTTGACTCTGAAAGACAAAAAAAGACAGCACAAGTTAATTGCTTGGCATCAATAAAAAAATGAATTATGTGCAAGTTCAAGAATTGTTCTCGAGTAGGGGAGGACCCTCCGGAATAAGATTCGGGTCCGAGTCGCGTGCGATTGTCGGGGGATACTGCGACAGTGGCCGGTGTACGCACTAAACTGTTTAGACGTGACGTGACGTTGTTATTCGCAAAACGATGCGTTTTTTTCTGTTGGTTTTTAATGCTCGTTAAGCTTATAAATTGAAAATTAATTATGCCATAAATTACTTATTAGTATATTTTTAAATGTTTGTAAAAATCCATTGCTTTCAGTGATTCGCACAGGGATTCGCAAATGGCAGCTTTAGCAAATCATAATAAGATAATAATATGAATTTCGTTAAAATTCGTAAAATGGTCACAAAGTGCCAATTCGTAAAATTACCTGCGTCTGTGACCATTTTTAAATTTTAACGTGATTCATATTCAGATCACTTTTCAAGTAGGTGTCTAGCGATTATGTATCAAAGTTTACTTTCTTTAAAGCAGCCATTACCACAGACAAGTTAAACAAAACCAGAATACCATGGCTTCTAAGAAACAGTTAACACGCCAATAAAACGCCGCTTCACACCGACAGAGTGTGTCTGGAAACAGTACATCTCAATGAGGGGGTAACGACTCATTATTTATAATTTATTTCCTTAATTAATATAAAGATCGAGTTCCTATATTCTTTGTCTACAACTACAGAAGAAGTTAAAAGCAGTGGTTCTCAAGTAACCATCGGTTCAAGGAAAACTAACGATAAAATGAACTGTGTCAATCTAATAAACTTAGTCAACACTTTTAACATAGTAAAGTAAGAATCGAATCGCAAGCAATAGAATAGACTATTGTAATAGAAAATACAATATTTCTAAGTAATGGTAATTGCAATAATAACAGGTTTTAGAGCTTACAATCATCTTTTGTACAAGATAAAAAGTAAGAATAAAGGTATGTTAGTGAACCTAGTATGGTCCGCTAAGACCCAAATATGGTCAAGATCATTTTGACTCTTGTGGACCACACACAGTGGAACGAATGTATGGGAGCGGTTGGACGTAGACATGTCCGAAAAAAAAGAGTAAAATTATGCCAAACTAATGATGCCATCTTATTCGATTACTTAATGCCTTCATAACTTGTAGTGATGAATTTCTTCATAACTCCCATATTTCGGGAGTAATTTGAGAAAATGTGAAATTTTACTATGAAAATGAGTGTATCGAGCTCTCTCCCTCCTGATTCCGGGCTTGTTTCAAGTAGCGGTCTCTAATATCATAATGCTAATACTAAGAGCTATATTTAATACTAAGACACATAGTGCGCCAAATGTGCACTTTCTGGGATAAAGAGTGATGTTTATTTTATAACACAATTTTTTTATTTTTTGTTTATTTTGTTGATTAAAACCGTTTTTCTAAAGGTTTACCTTATTACAATAACATTTCTGAGCAGCCAATTAGAGAAGATATAAGCTAATTAGGATATATAATTAGGGACTTAAGGTTTACATATAAAACTGATGCACTAATGATTACTGATAAGAACATTGCTATTATTTAATTACTAAATGGCTCTTAATACACTAATTTAGCATGCATCATTTACTAAGTATCACAATAACTAATTACCTTGCAATATTTAACAAAGGATACCTGGGATACCTGGATTTTATATAAATAGGTCACTATTAGTAACTTTAAAATCAGTGTTGATTTACACCTCGTTGTATCCAAGCTAATCTCGCAATGTATTTTCCAAATTTTAATACAAATCTTGATATTCACGTTGCTTTATGCGCACGCGCACATAAAGATTTACGCGACTTTAACTATTTGTTCAGTGTTTTAAAAGATAACAGTTGTGTTCAGTTATGTGAAAGTGCTGAAACAAGTTTAAAAGACTGGTGTCGTCGATTTTGCTACCGCATTTATGCAAAATGGACACAGTCTGGAAGAAGCACAGATAAGTTTCGGAAGAAACATGAGATTTGGCTACAGGCTGCAATTCAATGGCCGGAATTACAGAATGAAAATATGGAACCTTCTACAGAAAATATAAGTGACGTCATCGAGCCCATAATTTCTCCTGCTAAATCTGATGCTTCAACTTGTACACATCCTAGTCCTCGTAAATCTTTTGAGGACCTTAGTAACCGGCAAAAAAGAAGACGCACTGAAGATAGTCTTTCATGCAGCAGTAGCAGCGCTGAAATTATGTTTTCGGCCGAAAGGGCGCTTCAAAAGGCAGGACAAAGCGATACAGCTTATGTTATGAAATACTTGACGGAGAATCCAGAAGAGGCCTCAAAAATCAAAGCCTTCATTGAAGGTAAATCAATTCAGGTACGGGAAATATCCCCTTTGAAGGCATTGGCTCTTTATGTATCGATGAACTTATCGAAATGGCGCTATAACACTCTTCGGGATTTCAACACTCAAGAAGGAGCTCTTCAATACCCGAGTTACTACATGTTGGTTAAAGAAAAAATTAAGTGCTATCCGGCCAAAGAAGATCTCACAGTTACAGAGAGCTCTGCAAAAATCAAATTACAAGCCTTGATGGATTTAACCTCAAGAAGACTTATTAGGTCGTTAGAAACCCCTGTTGATCCCAATCAACAACTCGTATTGACCAGCAAATGGGGTTTTGACGGATCATCTAGCCAAAGCATTTATCATCAAAGGACGAGTGAAGATGAGCAAATCGATCTTGCTAGTAATTTTATGATTAGTCTTGTACCACTGCGGCTCGTCTCAAAAGGTGTAACAATTTGGGAAAACGAGCGACCATCTTCCACTTCATTTTGCCGGCCAATATTGTTTAAGTTTATAAAGGAAACCAAAGAAAATGTGCAGAGAGAGATGGCTGAAATCGAAGCAGAGATTGAAGCCTTAACTCCATCCACCATCACTGATGGAATTAGTGTCAAACACCAACTGCTGTTGACAATGATTGATGGTAAAATTCATTCCATTATATCCGATACAGCAGCTTCAGTGTGTGACATATGCAAGGCTTGTCCTAAAGAAATGAATAATTTAGAGTTAATCAAAGATAAACACGCAAACGAGGACATGTATAAATATAGCTTAAGCACCCTTCACGCTTGGATTCGCTCAATGGAATGCTTATTACACATTTCCTACAAATTAGACATAAAATCATGGCAAGTAAGGGGTGATATAGCAAAAAGGCAAGTTGATGACAGGAAGAAAAGAGTTCAAGAGGCTGTAAGAAGAGAAACGGGCTTACTTCTCGATGTTGTGAAACAAGGCAGTGGATCCACCAACAATGGCAACTCGGCAAGGAGATTTTTTGAAAACTACACTAAATCTGCTGAACTGACCGGAATAGATGCTATGCTTTTAAGAAAAATCTGTGTGATCTTTCAGTGTATTTCATCAGGAGAGAAGATCAACGTAACTAAATTCCGAGAGTTCTGCTTTGATACTGCTAAGCTTTACGTGGAGTTATACCCATGGTATTATATGCCTTCTTCACTTCATAAAATTTTAATGCATGGGCCAGACATAGTTCAGAACATGTCAATTGTGCCCATTGGTTTTCTATCCGAAGAGGCATCTGAGGCTAGAAATAAAGATTTTAGAAAATATAGAGAGGGGCATTCTCGAAAGCATAGCAGTATCTCATGCAATGAAGATATTATGCACAATCTTTTACTGTCTTCTGATCCACTTGTTACAAGTATCCGTCCAAAAGGAAATAAGTTTGTAAAAAAATCTTCTTTTAAGGAATTTTATGAGCTTACGGATTCTGAGAAAAGTGATATCGAATTTGTTAACATAAATGATTTAGCGGACATCGATTCTGAATTTGAATTAATTGATGATGATGATGATGACGAAGATAATTAAATGATGTTATTGTTTTAAAATGTGTAACTTAGTAAATTAGAGCTTACATCTTAATTATTTATTGTACTTTTAATGAAACTAGGTAATTTATTATCAACTTACTTAAAAGTCATACTCTCATCAGTTCTTGTGAATATTTTTGTTAATATATATTTCTGTATATATATAATATATTTATAGACCTCTTAATAAGTCTGTCTGCGGTTTAAAGTAAATACAAATGGGGAAAAAACGTTTTTTTTTTTAAATTTTCATTTCCTTTTATCCCAGAAAGTGCACATTTGGCGCACTATGTGTCTTAGTATTAAATATAGCTCTTAGTAATAGCATTACGATATTAGAGACCGGTACTTGAAACAAGCCCGGAATCAGGAGGGAGAGAGCTCGATACACTCATTTTCATAGTAAAATTTCACATTTTCTCAAATTACTCCCGAAATATGGGAGTTATGAAGAAATTCATCACCACAATTTATGAAGGCATTAAGTAATCGAATAAGATGGCATCATTAGTTTGTCATAATTTTACTCTTATTTTTCGGACATGTCTACGTCCAACCGCTCCCATACATTCGTTCCACTGTGCCACAGATTTATCTGCAGACTATAGGTTGAGAACCAGTGGTCTAAAGGAACAGATGCTAAGATTCGTTAGTTCGCTGATTCCTTTTTGATTTCCGGACTATCCGTACGAATGTAGAATTGGAATTATTCCGTTGTTTGAACGCTTTTGAAGCACCTGCCTTAATAAAAACTCTATTGAATTAGTTTGTACGGCTTTGGGAGCGATTATCGGGGGAATAAACGGTTCGTAACTTAGTACTTAGTTTTATGTCTGTGTTGTTATTTGGCTGGGTAAGTATAACTCAAACCGAACTCTTTCGCTATTCTTTTCTGATTAATTTTATTGCGAAATCCAAGACAGTTAGGTTGTTTCTCTGGGACTTCGTCGAGCTTCATTGTATCGGCGTTTTTCTGATGCCTACTGTTGATTCTGGCTTTCAGGAGTTGCAGTGGTTTGGGAATGGTGTAGCAGACTTGACTCAAATATAGATAAATATTAAGTTTTTTCGCTTTTGGCTGCATGAAACAAATTAATAGTTGAATTTTCAAACCGTTTTTGTTACTGAATCCAAAATTAAAATTCTCTTCTAGAAATTTTGGTTGGTATCTATCCAGGAGCGTTATACAAGAAATAATCAACAGTGGCAAGAATGAGTATGATTTCGCGAGATTCGCCATAATCATAACGAGAGTACAAACCTTTGGTTATCATATTATCTCCCAACGCCTTCGAGCAAGCTTTAAATTCCATACTAATTGGATTATTATAAACGATGGCTGCCGCGCGCCGTGTGTCTATCTGATGCAAGCTGTATCGAATAGTCTTGCAGACCTCGGAAACTGTTAACTTTCCTTATTTTAAAAGTCTAACTTTAATGCAGTTTAAGGTTGGAGTTAGGAAGTTAGTGTCTTAACAATTTTATTAAATTTCTATGGCTATGCTGCGGTTCTGGGAGGTAATGAGAATTCTTAGTTTAATTCTTATGAGGCTGTTCTACACTGTAGATAGCACGAGTACCGTTGTGAACGTTCATTGAGAGAAAGGTGCTGTTGACTGTAGATTAGAATAAACTATAAAACGCACACGACATGGAGAACATTCGAATGAATAACTTACAGATTTGTTCATTAATATCAGCTTCTAATTTGAATATTTCTTCATTCATTAGCTACTTCGGTATAAGTACTAAAATAACCGGAATTAAAGCTAAGCACGTTAAAGTAAACATCCGCGTCCACGTCCGTATGAATGCACACGAACCGGCGCAGGAGTCCCGCACAATAAATGTTTATTTTATCGATTTTCACACGGGCCCACTACAATGCATCCCGCTGGTACTAACGCCGTACTTGTATTACTTCGACAGAGTTCTAAACTGTTCGAATAAAATTACTAGGGAACAACTTTGTCCAATTAATAATAATGAATGCGCCAGGGAGCCCTACTGTTGTACAAAAAGTTTTTATTTCGATAAAGTTGCACCGCTCTCATGTGATACGGATATTAGGACCCTGTGTAACTTAGTTGGTTTTTGTTGCGTCGGTTTTACTTGTTATTTGAGTCGGTTTAGTAACAATTCATTAATTTTACGATGCGTGTAATTAAAATATATGATTTGATAGTTGGAACAAAGTTTTATTTACTTTTATGATGGGGTTCATCATTATTGTTGCTGGAGCTTTAACGGAGCTTCCGTTTGTTGAGGAAAAGTTCCTGAAGAGTTTAACAAGACAAATAATGGATTTAAGTACAGGTTGTCGGCTCCATCATTAAGAATGTTCCTACGTACCTCAATTAGTGGAAAAAGCACGAGTTGAGATTTTTTCCCTTAAGGGGAATGTAATAAGAGCTTTCGCTACGGAGTCCACCCTACATACATCCCCGTTGTTAACCATCAAAGTTGTAATTGCGACCTTACGATTCGCTGAACTGTCACGCCCTCGACATACCCCTAACGAATTTTTAATACAGCTAAAAACGCTTATAAACAAAAGCTCAGAGCCTCTGGCGGCGGCCGGCGCCCTGTCGGGTTTAATTGCAGGTTTAGTGCCGGCGTTCATTAGGATATGCAGGCGCTTTTTTAACGCGATTATGACGTCGCAGGGTCGGCGATAGCCGGCGAGGGTGCGCTGGGGGCGAGGAGGGCTGCGTCACGTGCGAGGTCCGCACTCCGCAGCCCCACGCATGCGAGACCGCGGGGCGCCGGACGCGCAGGCGCGCCCCGTCCCCGACCCCCGGCCGCCAGTCGTCCGCCGGCCGCCGCGCGCCCTGCCAGTGCCGTGAACCGCTGCGCGCCGCGAGTGTTCCCAAGTGATGTCGACTTGTGACTAGTGCCATGCTCGTGCTGCGCTGTGTTCTGCTGGCGGCTCTCGTCGCCGCCGCCGCCGCTGCTTGGCAGGAGAATGTCAGGCCCAAGGTCTTCGCGCAATTAGGTGAGTCCACCGACAATCGGCATAGAAACATGTCGGTGTTAGTGAACTCGTACAACAATAGACTTAATAGCCCTCGAAGCCGATCACGACAGGGACCCCACAAAGTTCGGCACCGCGACGCGCCGAGCATTCAATGTTTATGTTGTTTTGTTTGACGACAACGCGCGAACAAACACTCCATTCAAAAGTTCTCGTGTTTGTGTCAAAAGTGTCACTAGTGACTTCCGCGAGAATCATAATACCTGTTAGATGGAGATCATTAGAAACGTGAAGGAAATGTTGAAACAACTCGAAAAGTTGAATAAAACAGAAAAAAAACTTGGTAGTTTTACTCTAATTGGAGTTAACGGAATCATAAAACTAAAATAAGTACCGGTTCATAATTTAAATGTAAATATGTAAACGATGAAGTAACAGACATTGCTGAATCAGATATAAACAGTAATGTTTTGAACATAACCAATCCAGCAAAGTGCACTGTAGTAAACATTATGTCAATGAATGAACCTTTGAATGAATCAGCTCTCTGTTTAGGTTCAGCAGATAAGAGTGTATTAGAGTAAACACAAGAATGTCTAGATAGGATCTTTCGAATTTTAAAAACTTAAAACTAGTCTATTTCTCTTATTATTTAAATGAACAAAAGTCATAAAGGGACATTGCCACAAAACTGCTACAAAAATTACTATCACCAACAAGTTTAGAAACATTCAGCAGTAGCGGCACTCACATTCGAAATAGAATAAACAGAAATGCCTGTAGGAGCGCGCCTTGCGGTACACCCATAACGAGTCGCAGTCACGCGACAGTTAGTCCTGCAGGAATAAAGCCAGAATGCACAACTGTAGCGGTATTGTTTTATTGTGCTGTCTGCATTGCGGGGGACGGCCACGTGGCTCTCATTAGTGCAACACAAAGCGAAGCAGTTTGTTCTGCGTTTTGCAATGTTACGCTCGGATTAGCGATCCACGCGATGTTTAACGTAGCGGACGGAACTTTGTCTGCGCTATTGTATGCCCTTAGTTATCTATTTTCCCTTTTGAAGCTAAATGCTCCTCTATGAATACTTTGATCGATTAACTATGAACCTTGAATTAGAATAGTCGACGCCAATCGTCGAGACGCGAATGTGTCGGGGACGTATCCTGCCACTGTCGCATATCCGGCTATTGTTTTACTCGCATCGGCTTTAATGCATCGAAATGTTAATGAACTTGACTGAACGGTAATGCAAAGGGAAATGAGATCATTCTGAAGTGAATCAGGTCAAGTGTGTGGGCACTGCAATATGAAATATCAATAGGATATATTAGATTAAACAACTCAGATTGTGGAGGAGACCGCTTAATTATAAGGCCATAGTTACCGAGTTTGATGTGGAGACACTCATAGTGTGCGTGTCAACACCTCTCTGGTAATATGATCCCCCAATCGAAATTAGAAGGGTCAAACTGACCGCAGTGTGCGGTTTAATATACGATCTTCGGTCAATATGCTTTGGGTGTACGGAATGACGATCTCTGTTATAAGGTTTTTATGGTATTCCCTCGCGTTTTATTTCGGTCGTTATTAGTGTCACATTTAAGATCATCTCAGAAATATGATATTTTATCGATATTGAGTTTCATGTATAGCTATTATTACTTTAATAAGTACTCGGCTGGGAGTACTTTAACTTATTTTTATTATTGAAAAATATTTTTTAAATCTATGTGTTTGCAACAAATGCCATATCTATAG
This sequence comes from Lycophotia porphyrea, assembly GCA_950005105.1. Classification (NCBI taxonomy): domain Eukaryota; kingdom Metazoa; phylum Arthropoda; class Insecta; order Lepidoptera; family Noctuidae; genus Lycophotia; species Lycophotia porphyrea. The sequence goes on from OX465399.1 coordinate 11,082,483, forward strand.
AAGACTTTTCGTGTATAAAGATATTTAGAGCTACGGCATTAAGTAGAATAACGTCACGATGTTTAGATAAACTTCTAAGAAGCAACCGTCAACCGAACTCCACAATCTAAATTCTGGAAAAGCATCAAACGAATACATTGATAATTAAAAACTATTAAACTAAAATAGATAAACTAACAACAAACTATAAAAGGGCATCGAAAAACTCCTCCTCAACGCTGTCAGATGGTAATGTGCCCAAGAGACTGGCGGCGTTGCCACGTTGTATGGCAACACTTAGCCTCTGGCCAAAGTAAAAGCCAGCCCTTGGGTCACGGGAAGCGTCAACTAGGCGTTTCGAAATTTCCTTAAATAGGCTATGAGCACTCGGACCCCACGGCCCTAGAGTTAAATTCATCGGATGAAACCGCAGTATATTTTACTATATTAACTACTATCTCGTAACAACATTTATCATCTACAATCAAGTAAGCAATGCAATCGCCCATTACATTGGAACAAGTTAACTATGCCTTCGAAGATAAGTAGTAGCAATCTCACTAACCTAATTTGCGGGTAATGTTGCTGCACTCGCGTCCGCTAGAAACCGATATCAACATTATCTTCAAAGTATGGCAGTGGTATACTGGGCGGTACACTAGGTGCTCTTTAAATTGTAGCGGGTACTTCATTTATTTCAAACTTACTTTTGTCCGCGGCTTAGATCGCGTTAATTAAGAATATGACAGTCAAATGGGGTTGTACTCTGCTTGTAATAATATAATTCAATCATCATGTAGCGCCATCTACTATCTTTAGAACGTTATTGTTGTTTTCCTCGGGAATAGTACTTTTTTTCGGGATGAAAGGTACCCTATGATGGTGTCGTTTCTGTACACCTGACAACAAACCCACCGACAAACTGTTACGCAGTTTGGTGGGTGCATAAAATGTACAAAATGTTTGGTCCTAATTAAATGATTTATTATTATTTTTTTTTTTTTTAACGAAATCATCCTGAAATTATGCATATATGCATAATCGGTTAAGTGGTTTAGGCGTGAAAAGGTAACAAATAAACAAACTTACTTTCGCATTTATAATATTATTGTAAGGAAAGGATGTAAAATTCTTCTTCTACGAACTAAACAGAGGTTTAAGACGGACTCTGGTGAGTCAACGTTTCATTATTGTGAAATTATGGATGTGGAATCATTTAAAGCATTGTATTCTGGTCATGATATAATGTCAATGCAATTTATGGTATGTCTTCTTGAATGGTCAGTTGCACTGAATAATGCATTGAAGAATTGCATTGTGACCTGAACGCTGAATTAAGCTTCTCTTATGGCTTTACCTTGTTCAAAGTCAAAATTGATTATGGGACTGGCCCAAAAAAATAGTCAACCTATAAGCCATCAGAGAAATAACATAAATCAGGCAAGCGTTGTCATGAAATATTTGAAATAGGAAGATAAAGTGCCGTTATAAACAGGAATGCCCGCGGTGAACAATAAAATCAGGTATAGAAATCTCAGTATAAAAGAAGGTTTCCAGTTTAAGTTCATCTAGACCGGTTCCTTGAGAGTGGGCTGTCGGTGAAGCTTGCGGGGAACTGGCTGGGATAAAACCTCTCTGACTCAGAACAGGGTGACTCAATAAGTACTAAGATAAACACAGGTCAGGTTTCTCCCTTCTAATAAACCGATCATAAAAGCGGAGGAAATTAAATTTCGTAATACGATGGCTTCCTTTATAAATTACAAGAAAAAAAATACCAAAAGAAATAGAATAATGGAGATAATAAATTCTTAATTGAATATTAAAACGCGATACTTTACATCAAAGATTTGAAAAAGAGAGGAAATGTGAATAAAACAAGTTTATTTACTTATGATATTAAACCAGTGTACAATATGGGTTCGTAAAGTCCTTAGACATCGTACTTTGCGTGGGTCCCCTTAAAAAAGTAGAAGATTTATCGTCCAAGGTTGGAACAGGTGACGCGAGTCTTTAGTTCAATTCTTTGCCGTTTATGGTGTTGCGTTATGGTTCCGACACCCTCCTTCATACTAGGTTTAAGTGGTCCCATAAAATAACCGTTTAGTTACAACCTGAAAAAGAAATAAATTACTTAACAGGATAATGCTTTTATGTCCTACGAATATTTTGTACGTGTCGCATGGTGCCTTATGGGTATTTATTGGGTTATTCGTCAGAAACCAATACTTTGGGGAGCTGTTATGCGGTTGGGGTGCATAATACTTCTATGACGGAGCGTTGTTTATGATTCCAGTGTATGGCTTACAATTTATTAAGTCGCTGTGAGGTCTCGGGAGTCGGGAGTGGAGCTATTAATTTTGTTCTCAATGGGTTTTTGTTTTAGAGCTTTAGAGGGTCTTATTATGAACGAACTCCAGAACTACGCCCTTTGTCATGTTAAAATGACATTGCGTCATATAGAAATAGATGACAGCTGTTTTTATGTTTCAAGCATGTTTAAAGCACTAAGTTAAACTTAATTGTTCAGGTGAATGAGACCCAAGTTCCAAGAAGAAAATGACAGGACCTGTATTTGTATTCTTCTTGACCAATTAGTATCGGTGTTCTTACTTCAAGATCCAATTTATAGATATTCAGTACTAGAACATATCAGTACAGTATGAGTTAAGATGTCACTCGAAATAAATCGAATTTTGATAAGAGTTCCGGTCAGAGAACCAATCAATTTCCGTTCCTCCGTTACATGCGTTCAAATAATTTAAAACGTCAATATTAATAAAAATCGTACCGCCACCGATAAAAGTCAATCAAAAAAGGACAAAAGTTCAAACATGCTGCAGCACAATTGGTTTTAGAACAGAGGAATGCGGCTGTGAAGGAAAACAAAAATGTGTTTAATGGTAACGTGATACGGTGACTAATAGACTGTGCAGCGTCTTCTTGCGGTTCTATAATATGCATGAAGAGAAATGTGATTTAGGGTAAGGGCATTAGGGTTTTGTTTTGGTTGCTTGGGGATGTGAATGGTGGAGACAAGTAGCACGCACGTGCGTACGGCGTCGCGGCCGGGCGGGGCGCGGGGATTGGGAGGGGTGCCGCCATGGCGCCGCCTGGCGGGAGAGACGCAACTTTATGACGACGCGATGTATTGTCTTCCCAGTGTGGGATTTACCGTTCCTTTTGTTTTTATTTTTTCGGACACGCCGATTAATTTCTTTTAGTGGGCTGTTTGGGGTCGCCGGTTCTGCTTGTACAATCAAATTTTCCTCTTTTGTTTTTGAGGCTTTACTTCAGTGCTTTCGCATTTGCGACTCCTCACATCGCTACAGCTGCGAATACTTTGCCATCCGTACTCTGTACTATAAATAAGGCTAACCGCATGTGCATGGCATTTGTTTTAGTGTGCGTTTCCTTTGCGGGAGTTCGAAAGTGGTTCTCTAACTTCGTGAAGGCGTTTGGAAGATCGTCTACAAGTTGAATTGACGATTAGAAAACACTTGCACATTTGTTATCAGAGTTTGATATCCAGTGCTCGCTTTGAGATATCGAGTTTAATAAGAGATATAAAATAAAGTTTAAACATCAAAAGTTAAGTTCAATTCATTACCTATTCATATTCTTGAACTTTCCTTTGATGTATGTCTTTTTCTACTGCATGTAAGACAGATTTGCATTCAAGGTATTTCTTCGTTTATTATTATTATCTCAGTATCTTTCCATATTTTAAACATTCCCAATTTTACAAAGACCATCAAAAACGCTATCATTAGAAATTCATACCAAACAGGGTAAGAAAAGCGCCAGCAATCGATCGTACCAGCTGTTCTATTCATATTCACATGAAAAATGGGTTAGAAACGGAATCAAAGAAAGATGGCGGATTGAATGGTGTTTTTATCCCAACCCTTGCTGACGAGGGCTGCGCAAACATTGGTTTAGTAATAAAAATATTTGTCGAAATTCTCAACGGGGAAAGGAAACTGTATTAACGGTAGACGATTCTTTGCAAAATACAGACAGGAGTGCGCCGATTCCATTGTCATGCAGTTTTTAAACCGGGATTAAAATGAGCTGATCATGAGCTCGCAAGGGGATGACAATCAGCTCCGGTTTTGTATCTGCTAGGTATACAAACTTTTTTTACTCCAAACATAATTAAAAACATTTATTCAAGAGACCCTCATTTTATATCCCAGGTTAAAGGGACAATTAACTAAGTGTTTTCTTGTGTCATGCATTTAATATTCTACCGTTTAGTTTACTCAAACGTTTACAGCTTCCTATTAATTTTATACTATCATCTGTAATTCCAATATCTCTTTAATTACTTTGCTTTATTTAACACGTGATTAATTCAACTTGATAAATCTTGTTTCTATGTAAATCAACTTATTTGTAGCAATTAGTATTCTATACGAGAATTGTAATTTGGAGTTCTGGCATATTTTCACGTTTGTTTTGTTCTCCGTACTCGGCTTGTTGATTAGTCTTCATCCAAAATTTCGTGGAAATTATCTCATTAATTTTATTATCTTCTTCAATTCTCGGAAGGTCTTGTTTGTTAGTGTACGTAGTCGTTTTCATAATGTGAACTTAAATCACCCTTTTACAATATGTGTGATAAATCTTCATATATACGTTCTCATTTGCAGTGAGTCGCATTTAAAACCCTTCTCATTTGAAAAGGCACCGATGAATGGCTCGGAGTCAATGGATCGTAAGAAATGGGCCAGTGACGTGGAGTAAGGCAAGTGAAACGTGTTCCACGACCATTTTATAAGGGTCCCTCAGAGCTTAGTGGATTCCTCTTGATGTGTGTACGCGTGCGATAAGTCGTGGCGATGTGCGATTTTTTTGTCTGTTAATATGATTTAGTATAGTCGTGTTGTGATGAGATATGAATGTGCTCGTTATTGGGTTATGGTAGGGGTCTGCAAGTGGCTTCGATCAATGTAAGGATTGTGTTAAAGGGAATTAAATTCTGTTGATCATTTTTATGCGCTTCATGGAAAAAGGCGTTATATTTCTCTATAAAAGTGAACATTCTGGATTTGATTATGTTGTACATGGCACTATCTCCCAATTCTAATGACATTAACACGTACTGAAATTTTGGGAGACTGTTCAATGTAATGACGTTCAATCAAACTAAGCAGATTAACAGCCTTATTGGAATACCTAAATGACCTTTATTTGATGAATTAATCGATGATAATATTACATCAACTCCACATACAACTGCACAGTTATCTACTTCAACTATCTTATTTTTTTTTCATCTTTAAAACCATTAACACACCCGCAATATATGCAAACATCTCAGGTGTTGTCGCGTCTGCGTAAACTTGAGGGTTCTGCTAAAGCTGGTGGTGGTTCCAGCCCCGTTAATGAGCCAGGTGGTTCCTGCACAATGTGGACCGTAACAATAGGAATGTAGCCGCTAAGGGTGGCTCGCACAGTGGCACCCCCTATGTACACTGTATGAATTTAAAATGGCGATATTATTCCCATTTTAGTTTTGAAAACCAAAATGGATAAGCTTTTGTTGATGGATAATGATTTCTGTATTATTGATGGAGAGAATAAAATGGTTCTAATAACGGATAAGTTTAACTAAGTTGTTACTGTCAAAGCAAAAATTGAACTCGACACAAAAGTCATGATTAAGAATGTTTATAAACGGGGTCTTGAAACTCTATTCCATCTTAAGACTTTTCTAGAGATTCTTTCAGCACGTTCTAAGGTTTAAAATGCTACTGTTGTGAAGGAAAACGGTACTGAATCGGATTTGCTATGAATGATAAAATAAAGTTAGCTTTGCAGGTTCCGCAACTAGGGCACACCTTGTGCAAAACATCTCTCCGATTTGCTCTAGTGTAGGAATTACAAAAAATTACATGTTAGAAATGAACGGAGACAAGATTTTCTTGATTAATAAAGACGATATCATTCCAACGATATAGATCGTCAAATTAGGATTCGCAATAATTTTTTACAAATATCATCAAAGTTAATCGATTACCTACGTATTTTTATTCAAGTTCTCCCTCACAACATCGTGTAGAATGTCGATTATTTGACCTACATACATATCACAAAAAAAGTATCGTTCATGGAATCATAAAATATTGTATCACATTCTAGAGTGGAATTCTCTCATAAACCCGATAAAATGCTACTCAATGCTCGCCTTTGTGTTTCTATATATTGTCCCTTATGCTAGATTGGAAGTGGGTGTATATTTGATTATTTATTGGATCTTAAAGTGGATGACATCAATTCTAACTGCACGACCTCACATGAGACTAAGTGCTTCTCTCATTTCGAGTTCCATTTCATTTACTTGATATGACTCTAATAAGTTTAAATTAGAAGTTAAAGTTTCTCCACGATTCAAGTAATGGTTGACTACATTGAATTGCTCAAATTAGTAGTTGTGTAAGGGCAGCTTCATTTTATTGTCTACTACAAAGATTTTCAAAGTTGTCTACTTCTTATTGAGTAGACGGAACAGTTTCAAAACTTCAATCGATCGTTGCGAAAGCAATATTTTGTGATAAATTAATGTTGCTGTTCCTTTAAGCTATAGCATAAATGGCCAAACTTAAACCCATAAGCTATTTAAGCTCATAATTCAAACCTACGACAGCGCCGTATTATATTTGATCTTAACGAACATTTTCGCAAGTGTTTAGTAGACGTCAGCCAATCAACGGGCGCAGGAAACATAACTTGAAACAGTGAACGGGTTCAGTATATTTAGAGCCCTAAAAATAAACGGATCGAGCGGCCCTTCTACACTTGAACTTGAGTCGAGTTCAATGACCGAGCTGAATGATAACTGTGCACTACTGTCTACTGTTCCGCTTCTTTTACTTTTTGAAGTATTCGAGAGATCATTCATCATGTTATATGAAGCTCTTTGATTTATTTACGCTTCTTATATTTGAATGGGAGCTTCAGTTAACGATTGTGGTGCCACACTGCGCGAAGTAACATATAGGGAAAGTTTTTAGTTCAAATATTAATATTCGATTGTGCTTAAGTCGTGGCAGCTTCCTACAAGGGACTATCCTCCATTTGAAGAAGTTACACAATAAAGTCTAAAGGGTACATAATACAGTTCAGAATGCAATAAACAGTTTATCACAATTGGTTTCGAGAGTGTAAATCCCAGTGCTGTCTATTTAAATTATCGAAGATCGAGCCGGATGCCAGAGTCTAGCGATTGTCGACATCACAGCAGACTAAAACATCGATCCATACCTAATAGAAATTATTGGGAACTAGTAACTCTTACAATATTTTTTCCTTTTTATAAACTTCTAAAGGGTGTAAAAAGACTTTTAATGAAGCCGAAAGTCACTTGTTCTCCCCATCATTGCGATATTTTTTTTGTTCTAGACCATACCTCGGAACCTTCTAGTTACGGAGATATTGGGGGCCAAAGTTGCAACTTTTTCATAAGTTTTTTTTTTTGAAATACATGTTTTTAATGTATTTTTTTTACTTAAGACACCTTCACGACCCCCGTGAAACGAACGAACTTTTCAATCCATCCATCAAAACAATGTTTCGAATTCGTTACATTGCGTTCTATCGTAAAACGTGACTTTTCAACCCAAAAAAAAAAATTGTTTCCCAGCAATAATTTTTGCGTAAAGTTACTTAGTTTGATGTATATAATGCTTGGTTAACGGTTTCGTGAAGAGTCTGTTTACACCCTGTATTTAAGTTGCCTTGTTAGTTATTAGTTAGTTAGTATGTATTGGTCAAATCTTGCAACTGAATTTCAAACCATTTTCCCCCAACCGATTGAGCTTAAATTTTGTTTCACACCGATGGTGGCTGGTGACAATACATTTTAATGACAGAAATAACTTGATCCTGCTGCCAGGATTGGCTCCTCATAATCATCGCAATTTTGTTGATCTCATAACAAACATCTATAAGTCAATTAGTTCCTTGACTAATTAGTCCATAAAAATCTGGCTACTGCCTCTTAAATAAGTAGTAATATTCATAGGTTTATTATTTGCAGCAGTTTATTATTAGCATTGATTGGCTACATTTCTTTGAAAATTTTCTCAACCATCTCTTAGCTTGTAGTTATTGTATAGGATGACAGTTTATGTGCGTATTGTATAATTACCGTTTGTTCGGTGAAGGAAAACATTGTGAGGAAACCAGCACGCTTGAGAGATATTTCTTGACGGCATGTAAAGCTAAGTCAGAGGCCTATAATGGGCGGCATAAAAACTCTGACACCAGGTTAGGCTCTAACTTCAAGATAGAGAAGTAGATGACAGTTAAAGCAAATTTTCATTACTTTTCTCTCTAAAGCAGACCTCAATTCTCAACATTTATCATTTCTAGCAGTGTTGTGCTTAATACAGTCTCATAGACTTCATAGAGTATCGTGTTGACTATCGATCGATTTGTCTATATTCAGAAACAAGTCTGCGATGCCGATGGCTTGTTGTAGTTGTCGACTGGAATAATGTCTTCTTCGGCATTCTTTTATGTTTTATTCCTTTCCTTTGATGTTCTCTTTTATGAAGCTAACCGTTAGTTGGTGTTATAATGTTTGGATTAAATTGTTTCTCGTTTATTGTGTGTAGTAAAGTTGTGTGGTTATTTCTTGTTCTATTATTTTTAATCTTTTGTACTCCATTGTCATGTAAAATCTGTGTGTCTTTTACGTTCTTATTATGCACAGTTTGCGTTTTGTTACTTTACGCGCCTTTAGCTTTGTTAACATTTTTATCTTGTTATTCATTACCTTTGTGTTCTTGATTAGTAGTAACATTTTATGCATGGAATTTTGAGACCTTCCTTAAGGTTTCCTGCACAAGCTTTCCTAATTCCTAAGACTTGTGTAATAACAGTGTTAATGAAAAATCCAACGCATATGTCGGAATCGGCCTACTGTACAGTTAACTCGATCAATACACAACCGAATAATTGAAGCAACTCGATCTGTTTCGAAATGCCCTGTTTTAAGAAAGTGCATCGGCCGTTTATTTTCATAGAAACGTGAGAGCTTTCGTTTCGTAGCCAGAATTCGGAGATCGGTTGATTATAACGTTAAAAGTTTAAATGTGAATAGATGTTTGTTAATGTGTCTTACGAGATATCTTTTTGGAAATTCTGAATTTTAAAAATACAACAGTGGTGTATTTCACCACTGTAATATATTAAACGACTGTAATTTATTGTTCACTACAATTTAGACAAACTCATCACTGTAGATGATACTTCCAAGCCTTTTGACCTTTGCATTAATGGTTTTCTACATATCATTACTAATATAACACAAATGGGTGTAAAATACTTATATCACCATCATCATTCTCCTGCCCTTATCCCAATTTATTTGGGGTCGGCGCAGCATGTCTTCGTCTTGCATGCCGCTCTATTACTCGTCATCTCATCAGACCCCTCCATTCTAGCCAGCTTCTCTACATAGTCCATGCATCCATCGTTTCTTTGGTCTTCCCTCATACCCCTCCACATTCATACTCCAAGTTTCCTCATTATATGCTAGATACCTATAATCCCCCCAATTTAAACCATACAGCAACAAACGGTTTACCTGGTTCCACTCATGATTTATTACGAAATGAAGACTGCTACTAAAACGTCACAACGTACCCTTCAATGCAAAAGACAACAGGAACAGAGCAAGCATGATCCATGGAAATAAATCCATTTTTGCCGACTATTACGCGGTTGAACTCTTCCCATGAACACTGGAAAGTGCTCTAGACGACTGGAATTCTGGAACTGTTAAAAGTTAAATAAACTGCGAATTTATTTGTTAAAGGGTTTAATTGTGGATTTTTGCTTTTGCGTTGTTGGCTGTATCGTCTGTTTTTCGGTCTATGTAGACTAATTGTATGCTAAAAAATCATAGATCTTTCTTACTATGGGCTGTAGTCTGAAATAAAGTTTGACTGATTTTTTGTATAACTTCAATGTTGGCATATGTAATGGCTCATGTAAGTACCTCTAGTCATGAATATGTAGGATAGCTAAGTGTCAATTTTCATAAGTTTCGCTAATGTTAACTTTCGTTAGATTTAAATAAAGAAAAAAATCCTTTAAGTGGTCCGGTGGAGTTAAGCCATTTCTTTAATCTTCAAAACACAAATCACTATGCAGAACCAACTAACCGTTCCAGTATAATTGATTCCTTCATTCATTGAAGTGGAAAGAACTAGTGGGGAATAGTAAGGTGGCATGAAGCGTGAATGAAAGAGGGCTGTGTGAGGGATGTGAGGGATCTGTCGGGACCTGAGGATTACGCACGATGACGGCTGTTTCCCTTCCACGGCTGAACATGAGGGCAGGTGGGTAGGTTATGTAATGGATGGATGGAGATATGTAGTCATTGAATATCCTGCGTTCACAAGTTAGTTTCTAACAATCTAAACAAACATGTTTTTTGTAACTAACTTTTTATTGGGTAACGACTCTTTATTTGTTTCAAATAACATTCATCATCATTCTTTGTTCCATATTCCAAATTATTTGGGGTCAGCGCAGCTGCCGCAGCATCTTTTTCTCTTCTATGCTTCTTTTTTACTCGTCAACTCATCAGACACTACCTTTCTTGCCATATCATCCTTCATACAGTCCATCCGGCGTTTCTTTGGTCTTCCTTTACAGGTGGATGACTATAAGAAAAGCCATGCACATTCATACACAAAACATTCCTCACGTCATTTTCCTCATTCCTCTGCGTCACATGTCCATACTACGACAACCGATTACCACACAACTTTTCAGTCACCGGCGCCACTTTTAGACTTGCTCTTATGTCCTCATTTCTTATTTTATCCCTTAGCATTCTCATCTCAGCCATATGCAAAATACCTTTGGTTCTGACAGAACCAATATTGTGTCTGAAGTTATTATAAGACAGTGTGTATAAGTCAAATGTTTGATTGTCATACCTATGCCATACATAAGGTACCTTCAAACAAATGCTACAAAAACATTCGGAAACAAATCAATATTAATTATATTTTTTTTTTTATAAGACAGCCAATGCCGTTAAAAGCTGTCAGTAGTTACCTACACATTGTTCTCTATCATACAGCCTTTAATTAACTACCATTAGCAACCATACATTACTTCCATTTACATCAATTTTCTATCTTAAATTCAAAGGGATATCAAATTGCATATCGCGCAGTGTCTCAATGGCTAATAAATTCGAATCGCCTGTGGCGCCCCCGTGTGGTATATTTATGCGTGATAATTATTAATGAAGTTATGCATGGAAGTTGGTTCAAGTTCCCTTCGTACTTTTTTACTTGTGGAGTTGTTGTAAAGTTCCTGTGACGTAAGGTGGTACTGAAAGAAACACTGTACTGAAGTACACAACTAATTGTTCAAGTATCTTCAAAAAATCCAAAAAAAAATCGCATCAGCATTTGAGAACGTCTGGGTCGATTTACACAATTTTATTTTTTAATGTTTGTTAGTGTCTGGTACATAATATAAACTAACGCCTTTTTCCATGGGGGCAGGCAGAAACTATAGAACACAAACTACTACGAATTACGATCCTTATAAACTTACTCCTTGAGCTTCGTCGACGTCTACATATCTGGCCACACCTACACGTACGCCTGTTGCGAGTGCCACGCCATAAAAAGCTTAGTAAGTTTATAAATGCTAATTTTAAAGAGATACCAGTGTATTTTATGTAGTAGATGGTAATCTTTATCTTCTCCCATAAATTGTAGGCTGTGGGACTCCTGTACCAAATGTATTCTCGAGCTACTGAATAACTCATTTGTCAAGGTTATATTTACTATTGATATTATGTACAGACTGTAATCAGTTTTCTTTACCTTGAAGGGGTGGCATTGGTATACGGTTTCTTGTTATTACAATTTCTATAGCTACTGATTATGTAAAAACAAAAAATTTGAGCAGATGATCTGGGGTATTCCTTAAAGCGCAACTATTTTTGAGCGCAACTAAATTGTTCCTCAAAGCTGCGCTCACAAATTCAAATTGTTCAAATGGTTGCGCTTCGAGAAATAATTTAGTAGCGCTTAGTTGGTTGCGCTTAAAAACAGTTGCACTTTGAGGAATACCCCGATATTCTGATTTAAAAGTACAAGTAATGAATAAAAAAGGGATTTTATCTCAGTTAAGTTTGTGCACATTCTCGGATGACAATGATGCGGAGGAGTATTTTGACGCCTAAGGCTGCGTTCCCACCAAAAAATCCAGAGATAAGCGAGGATGCGTAGCGAGGGATGTGTGTGTGAAACTAACATATAATATCGCTTCTTTTTCACGGTTTGAGGTATTCTAGCTATGTGATTGGGTACTTCCACATTCATCTCACGCAACCTTGCTCATCTCTAGTGGAAACGCAGCCTAAGTGTGCTATTATCGTCCGCGTCGTTGTATATATGTAGGAACCTACTTACTTTAGTCATAATTTATTTTGTATTACTATTTTAGTTTTATTTGTAGTTTGTATATAATGCACATAATAACCTTACTGAAATAAATACATGACACAATGAGTTAAAAAAATAACGTACACTGAATTCAAAAATGATCACTCACTATGCTAAGTTTTATAGTCTGTTGTAGGATCATAACAAAAACAACCTCTCAGAAAGTCCTAGAACCTATAACGACACGCTGTTACGATTTCGCATTATGTTTACCAGTACAAAATACCGCAGCAAAAACCGCCTATATCGCCTTTATTAAAGTTATTGTGTGCCCCCGCTGTCGTATCGCTACTTATATGACTTTTACGACACATGTCATACGTAATTGCTCAGGCACTGCTGAATCCCTCCAGGCTCCTTACGAAAAACTCCGCCAAGCGATTATAACCTCTGTGGGTGGTACAAACATCCCTATAGGTATAATTTAATATTGTTTATAAGTGCCTATAGCGGTACAGCTGTTAATTCGACGATCATAAGATCCTGTTTTGAGCATATTTGTTCTGAAGGCGAAACGAGTTCTGGATTTAAAAAAAGACCTACTGAGCATGAGGTTATGTCATTATTCTTTTGTTTATATCCATACAAAGATAAAATTGGAGCGTATTGTTTATATATAGTTGTCAAGAGGAGCTCGTGGCTAAAAATAACACCCGTACGGCCCGATCGTTAAGGTTAAGCTATGCTTGCCGAGGTCGGTCCGTGGATGGGTGGGTGACCATCTATTTCATACCGCGTTTTCTCCGTGCGTCAGAAACCACGTCGAGCCCTTGGGCCCATCGTATTAATCAGTGACTGGGTTTGGAGATCAGCCTATCTGATCTCCAAAGTCGCTCCATGTAAAGTACTGGTGGTATTCATTAGGTTAGACAGGCAGCTGACCCCAACATAATTAGGATAAGGCTTGACAGGTGATGTTTATAGTTGACAAGTTACAAGATCTAAAGCGTGAAAAATAAAAGTCGTTATTGACATTTGTGCCAGAACTGGGATTATTTTGTCATTCATATCACGCAAAATTGTCTTTGGTATTGTCCGGAATTTCTCACTATTGTGGAAATGGTTTCGAAGATTTATGTTAAACCGTTTGTTGTGGTGAGGGGTGATTTGGCATAGAGGCATATTAAGAGGCGGATTCCACTAGACGAAAAATGGAGTGAAGAGACAAAGGACCTTTATCATCAACGGATTAGCCTATTTTCCAAACTATGTTGAGGTCGGCTTTCAGTCTAACCGGATGCAGCTGAATACCAGTATTTTACATGGAGAAACTGCCTATCTGACCTCCACAAACCAGTAAGTACAGGGTAATACAATCTCCTTAGTAAGACCAGGTGTAAGATTTTCGGGCCACTGACTACCTGTAACGACTGTCGAAGATCTACAAATGACAGCCTTGACTACGTGCTTTCCGAGGTATGGAGGGAACTTGGTATGTGATGGGTGGACAAAGGACTTTGCGACTAAGATTTTAGGTCTACCGAAATGTACTAACCCTCATAAGAATGTCTCTCATTTTCCGATGTATTATACACTAGTCGGTAGGTGAGGAGCTCGTGGCAAAATAATAACTGCCGCTCTGGTCAATCTTTAGGTTAAGCCGTGCTTGCCTAGGTTGGTCTGTGGATGGGTGACCACCCAATACATACCGAGTTTCCTCCGTGCCTCGGAAAGCACGTTAAGCCGTTGGTCCCGGCCTCGTTCGGTCCTCGTTACAGGTAGTCAGTGACGTCAAACTGGCCAGTACGATCCTCAAAACAAAGATCTCAATACTCGCAAGGAAAGTCAGCTTCAAAAAGAAAATTATGAAGGTTCCATCGCATCTTCAGTATTTGGCGTTATATCCTACGTCTGATGTGTGTTATTTGGCTGGACACTTGTTAGCGCATACTCTGGTCTCCGACGTCATAAGCCCATGTTTCAATATTTCGATATAAACACGTATCAAGCTACCAGTGGCGCGCCACAGTTAAACCTTGTTTGAACTGTCAAGTGTCACTTATGTCATTGTCAATAATGTCATGTAAGCGTTTTTTATTGCTGGGTACCGTAGTACCCGCTGGCGTTTGAGTGGTGATGGTGGTGGTGGTGGTGGGGTGATTTCAGATTGACTAGTTGATATCATTGAAAAGTCATAAAAATATTTGAAGTTGCAGCGCAAACTGAACTTTGTGTGGTTTAAAAGTTATTTTACCGAGTACGTTTACATTTTTGGAAACATAACTTGCAAACACAGTGTATGAAGACGATCCATAGTTTCATGCTGTGAGATTTTTTCTTGTCGCGAGATATCTTTTGTGGGCGATGATCATGATGATTAATTAAAAGATGGGGGAGTGTTACATTTTAGGGGAACTTAAGTATAATACAGCCTACGGCTAGATTGCAACCCTATGGAGACGTAAGGGATGATGTTGAAGTAGATATATATTATCTGTATAATTTGAATTACGCGCCTTACAAATAACTTCACATTTTATTTTTAATCTATGCTCTCTCTCTACTCTGTGGAACATCGAGCTGTATCGTACATTAGTGATCGTCAATTAGTGATCCAATAATAAAAGTTAATAATCAAAAGTTATTTAATTTCAATTCATGATTTTATTCAGCTGTCATTTTGCGTTTCTGACGTTCTGCGCCCAAACCAAGCAACGGGTTATATGTAGCAGTAGGTAGTCAGACCCTTTTTTTCGCTGATTCCATGGTATATTAATTTTGACCTAAGTAGCTCATTTAAAAGTTAGATTAAAACCCTATTAGGAAGTTTGGTATGGTTTTGGCCTTAATAGCTATAAGATGTGGAGGTGGGTCAGAAAGCTTTGACTGGATCATTCCTTTCCTTTTGCTGTTTTTTTTTTACCAAATAATCTCATTCAAAAACCCTCATTTATCCTTAGATGATCGCCATCAAACCATTCACTGACCTACTAAGCGCATCAGGAAAAATATCGCACAGAAAGAAATGAGACTGCCGTCTTTTTCCTTTTTATTAAACGCTATTCCATGGCAGAGGCAGTCGCCATGTGCCAAACATCTGCGCCAACCGATTTTTTACCAACTTCAACTTTTGACCCCACTTCGTACGATCATTCATGTGGGAATAGGATTTTTCACGAAGCAATTTGTAACACAATCGTTCACCCTTATAGTTTATTTTTACTTGTACACGATTTTCAAGTGGGTGTTATTTTTATTACAGAATTAATTGCTTTGAATTATTAACGAAATAATATTTTAACATTCTGAAAATAAAGTTTTGAGTGGAGTTCATAAACTCGGCTTATGAGTCTTATGACTTAAGTCATAAAGTATGTTTTATTTGCTGCATTTGTCAAGTAAGATGGATTGGATCGGTACATAAGCTTTACGACTTAGAAACAGTACTAAAACGTGAATAAGTATCAACTTATAATAATATCTAAGATGTTTTTTCTTGCGTGACTTTGAACCCTAATTCAATAAAGTTATGGTATTGAATATTTCTCTTTTGTAGGTATTATTAATTACCCTTCGTGATGAAATGGTATTTTTATATTCGTATCTCCAAAGAGCAATGCAATAAACTTTTGTAATTTAAAAACTTTCGTATTTACTATCTCTGGTACTACCTGATTCCGGAAACTATTATCAAGACGATTTGGCGACATGTTATTTTCTTTGCGTGACACGAAACGCCATTGTATCGTGTACGCAATATGGCGGCAGATGTTAACACGTCATTTCCGATTTTTTCCCACGAACGAAGTGCTGTAGTGTTTATGCAAGATTAGGTTTTTTAAATAAAATATTATTCATCTGCAAACTTATTATCATATTTTCGCTGATTTAAATAAATGAACAATCATCTTCTCATTGGTTTACTTATGTAGGTGCTTACTATATAGATCCCTCGGGTGTTATGTATACAGATTCTTTTATTCATTTTGCAAAAAATCGTAAGCCTGACAAATTAAGGTCGTTGCCTTGAGGTGGGACGCGTTGAAAAAGTTCCGGAATTGTTTTAAAACTGTCCCTTTTTATATAATTTGGACATCGTGTTTCGCCGCTTTAACGCTATACCCTCAATTATAAAAATATAGCCTAGATAATTTTACAAGTTCACGAAAAAGTTTTGTATAAAGAAGTTTTGTAACTCGCGGATAGGTTTCTGAACGGAATCGGTAATTAGGTACACAAGTTCAGTTAAACTTTTGTTTGCTCTCACGGGGGAAATTTTACAACTTTTATCGAGTAGTTCACCAATTACTCCGGCTCTTATTTAGTTTTTTCAATATTTTCAGAATATTCAGTTCGAAGTTTTCGTCGTGTTTGTTGGTGTAGCACAGAATTTTCGATCGTTAATATTGTTAGGCCGAGAATTTGCTTAAAACGCCTATGAATTTTGATCATACCCTTTAACCTTATTACCGAATAACGTTGTCCTTCGGGCCGGATGGGGCACACAAATTGGTTCACAATTGAACAAGATCCACAAACAGAATCAATCTCGTTGACTCGTCACCGAGCAATCGTACGATATAATAGAGGTCTGCACGTTTGCTTGCACTATTTGTCTCACTCTAATTACTTGAGAGCAGATCTTAATTACGGCCATCCGGACTGTTTGATTGGGACTCCGCATTGTTTGTGTTCTCGGCTAACAGAACAATTGCAACTGCATTTAGTGACGGAGTCGCGGGGTTAGTAATATCTACCCCGGCAGCGGTTCGGCGACGGGACGGTTAGGCCGTTGAACTGAAACACGTGGCTTCCGAACCAGGCGACGCGTTGTTTTGTGAGGGTTAGAAAAAAAATGTTTTTGTTTTGTTTTATTGGGTTTTATTAGAAGTAGGTCGAGCTGAAGGGCTTAGTAGTAGTTAAGTATTAAGTAATTAGGGGTTCATTTGAACAGAAAATAAAAAAAAAGATAATAATAAAAAAAAAACATTTATTTCAGGCAAGATAAATTTCATAAAATTACAAATTAGAAAATAAAAACATACAAGTGTTAAAAAGATTATTTACCTAATTATTTTACACTAAATTCAATAAAAATAAGTTCAAAGTTAAAATGTTTGAATTAAATTGATTTAATTTTAATTATTAAAAATAAAATAAAATTTAAAAGAAAATAATTAAAAGTGTTAGCAGGAATAAAGACAAATAAGCTATCATTTTTTTTCAGTTGATTTTAATAGTTAAATTCCTAACCCTTTCTGTAGGGTAGTTATATTTCAGGACCTACGTCATAAATTTACAATGTTTTTGAGGCAATAACGAAATTTCAACTTAAAGTTCAGAAACCCAACGACCCATAACAGGTTTACCTGATTATTTTATACAATTATTTTATAATTGATCAGATTTTACGAACTTTCGCGTTGGTAAAATCTCAACAGAATTACCTTACCTATGCTTAAGCATATGCACACAGCACAAGCATATAGTCTACAGGTTTATAACAGAGGCACTGCATAAAATGGTTCCACAGAGAAAGTGCGGGTTCGTTTCTAATTTCACTCGTTAAGCTATCGACCGCCATCGACATAATGCACTCGTGAGTCTAGCGCTGAGGCTAATAGACCCCTATTACCGTATTATTACGGCTAACCAACCTATCATTCAGTTCGTCATAGTCGTACAATAGTATTATAAACCGAACTCTGAATTATAAATCGATTGATACTGGAAATAGGGACCAATTAGTTCAGTCAGGTTTCAGGTTAGCTAAAGTAGACTCATCTTTAATGGCGTACTGTCAAAAAATTACAATAAAATACCACCTTACATACTACAACTGAATTAAACGAAACACATACTCTGTAGGCAAGCATGATAAAAGTTGAGGGTTTCCATTGATGACAAAATGCTTGGCTTAATGCTGGTCCAGCTCCACAAACATAGGGGTTAGCTGACTGATTAGCATGTGAAATTATTGTGGAAGCTGCCGAAGATAGTAAGATTACCTTTGCATTGTGTAGAATAAATTTCTTAGTACTGTATAATTGTATAGCACATGTGTGAATCATTGACTCGAATTTACCCTGGTGGTTGAGAGAATGTCATGCTCCCTCAAATGTCTGGCTGATGGTGGTGCGTGTGTCAGATCATTTAGTTCAAAATGGTAGAGCTGAATGGTGCTGATTGCTGCTTGATTTAAATGAGTGTCCATGGAGTTTATTGCTCTCTTCTCCAAAGAGATCTACGCTTTGGAATGAGCGACTACTATACTCTCACAAGTTAAGATATCTTGTGACTGGGACTGTAGCTTAATCCTTTTCTTTGCCATTCAAATTATGTAGTAAGTAGTAGTAAATGGTCTAATTGAAATAAATTCTTTGAGTTGAATTGCTGCAGTTGAATCGATTTAAAACATCGATAAGTTAAATGAATTTCGTATCGATTAACTGGCACTACACCAGTGTTGTGCCTAGAAGTGTGCTTCGAGGTTAATGGTATTATAATTTGCACGCTTACTTGCAGGCAGAATACAATAACTTTTATGATATAAGATCTTCCCTTGTAATTTGTATCTATTTTCTGGCAAATAAACATTTTTGATTGATTGGGGAAGGGCAGTTCCTTTTTTATATGAGCTTTGAGCTGCAAATCAGAATCAAAATTTTAATTATATTTTCCTATGTCGAGTAACAATCAATTCCGAAAAACTTAACGTTATTGCTTAGAACTTTGGAAGTTATACAATGAAATGTCAGCTTAGTCTTGGTAGCCTAGCCCAAATAATGTTTCTACAATTCTAGACAGAAAGACGTCTGTTTCTGAAGTCTAGGCCACAACCAGTCTAGGTCATAGGTCAATAGCTGCAAGTTTCAAAGTGAAGCAGAGATCAAATCTAAGAAAATATATCAGTTGATATTCGAATTGGAAAACGAAAGCTGTAGAGAAAGTGTTTATTTTATGTTTCTCGGTTTTTTCTTTTATTTTATTTTAAAACGTGATTCTTACAACTCTTTAAAAGGCTATTTATAATAATTAATTTATGTACCCAATGGATGAAATAAAGGGTCATCATAAATGCATTTATTCAGATTATCGTAAACTTTAATATAACTTTTGAAACTTTTGTTAATGGTTAAATTAACAAAAGTTTATTAAGATAGTAGTAAAAACGCCAATAGTATACACATATGTATGTATATAGGTACAGGGTGTAAGCAGACACTTCACGAAGCCGTCAACCAAGCATTCTATACATCAAACTAAGTAACTTTACGTAATATTGATGGGAAAAGACTTTTTTTTGGGGTTAAAATCACGTTTTACGGTAGGACTCAATGTAACGCATTCAAAAAATTATGCTGATGGGTGGATTGAATAGTACGGGGGTCATGAAGGTGTCTTAAGTAAAAAAAATACATTAAAAACAAGGATTTCAAAAAAACTTGTGAAAAAGTTGGAACTTTGACCTATCTCCGTAACTAGAAGGTTCCCAGGTATGGTCTGGAACAAAAAAAATGATTGCAATGACGTGGAGAATAAGTGCCTTTCGGCTTTGTTAAGAGTGTTTTGACACCCTTTATAGTATCTATCAATTTCATACAGTAGGAATGTGTCTGATTTCTCTGATTATGAATTATGAACTCGACGGTAAAAAAAGATTAAAATTTGAGTTTTGTTTAATGTACCACGGATGCACAACCATATTGAAAATGCGGTTTTTTCAGAGACTTCTATTAAGTCGTATTTTTTGCATGTGACATTAACTTAATCACTGATAATTATTTATCATGTAATGTTGCGATACCATTATTCAGCGGTGCACAGAATACACCGTTTATCCACAATAATGTTATGCAAATAATTTCCGAGATGAATCGCTGTGTGACATCCAGACTTAAAGAAAATATAAAAGGGTTCCGTTATTGCCTTCAGAATCAAAAAAAAACCCAGGCTCTGTTATTCTTTTCCCGGTCAGTCAGCCTACAGGTTATGTATAAACTAACTCATGAAGTATACCTTTTTTTTAATGCTTTTTTTCGGTTGGGAAATCATCAAATGACTTCTCCCGCTTTTGGCAGAGTGTCAGACTTGTACTGACGAAAACCCATCCATGTTCCTTCCTTGCCCTTTGGGTGCCAGGGCCGCGGTATCTCTTTCGAACTGTCCCGCAGCCCACGAACAGTCCCGCAGCCCTCGAACAGTCCCGCAGCCATCGAACAGTCCCGCAGCCCTCGAACAGTCCCGCAGCCCATATGAAGTATACCTCACCATCACACATATAAAATACATGATTACAGATAATATCTGATTCGTTTCCGTCGCCTCCACGTTCGTTTAGTATGTGAGACATGTGGACCCAAATATGTTATTTTATACGTATACATCTGTTTGTTTGTGTGATATGATCAACACTTTTGTGTTGTGTCTTCCATACTTGTACTATACAGGATCAAATTCTAGTGAAACCTTGCAGACGATACCTAAAAATCATTAAAAAAATATTTGTTTTTTTCGGGTCAAGGACTGTTGGTAATGAAGTTGCTTGAAGAATGTGCAGTTGCAGTTATAATTAAGTCCCATGTAATAGGGGGCGAGCCTATTGCCATCAACTGGGCGCAAATCCAGACTCTGTGACTGCTACTGAGAAATTCGTGATGGAAAAACCCAATAACACTTTGCTCGACCTGGGAATGGACCCTGGACCTCATGCTCAGCAGTCGCGTTTGCGATCGCTAGACCAACGAGGCATTATAATTTGACCTTGTATCAAACATTGCAATCACCCTCAAAACCTGTTACACTAACGATAAAGATCTTTAAATCATAATACAAAAATCCACCTAAACGTACCTAAATCTACGAACAAAGTAGCTACATCTTCCATAATACTTCCACAAACAAAAGTATGCTCACGACAGCCAACAAATTAAAAAGCAACAATACGAACGGCGTACATATTTAATATACACGCGTATACATTTCATTCGATCCCAATATCCCCCAGGATGCCCGACTACAAAGGCCTTAGAAACGGTTTTTCGCAGAAAAGTGCTGAGTCACCATGAAAAAAAATCACAATGGCCGCGGGCCACAATACATCCCTCCCGTAGGAAACTGATCATTGCGGTCCCGAAATAACAAATGAATTGAGAAAATCTAGCCATACATTGATATACCAGAGTAATATGATCTCTCTTGTAACTGGTTAGGAATGTCCTGTCAATTTCGTGATGCATTATGATTGAAATTGTCGTGTGCAGTCGGTGGAACTTGCTTGTGTATATGTACTAATACATTATGTATTGTGATCAATAAGGCTGCTATTGTTTTGTATTTGACCTTGAATTGGAATTTATATTTTCATAAGGTTCTTGGTGCAAAGGAAATGTTAATTATGATTTCAATACATTTGATCAAATATTTTTGAATCAATCGCCAGTACGAGCATGAGACACTAGTCAAAAACTTTAATAAAAAGTGTGTGTATTTATTACGCACGTAAGAAGTTATACTTCTTTGGCGTATAAAACTAAAATGTTGACTAGCTAACTTCAGGGTGTCGGTTTTTCGTGACGGTGTGCACGCGCATCGTAAAAGTTTACTCTCATCATTTTTCCCTAACGCGCCAAAAGAAGTATAATTTCAAAAATAGATTCATACATAAAAATCGAATTTAAAGATTGTTTTGAAAACTATTTTCTTCTAACGAAACATCGACCAAGATTGCTCAGCTGGGCGTGAGGGGTCCAATCTGACTGGTGGCACTTTTGCTTTCTCTATTGATTCACGAAGGGGTATTCAGAAAATTTAATTTCCGTAGACAGATCGAACAATTTCGCTTCGATGTGGTGTTCACGGTCGGTAATTGGGTCAACCCAACGGACAATAGACTCTGACAATGTTATTATTAGTAAGTAGATTTCTTATTCACTTACTACATTATTATACGACGTTTTCAACCGGTCGGTAAGTTGAAGAAAATTATCGTTTTGTGATCGCGGAAAATGAGTTTTCAAATTGAATTCGTAATTCAACAAATCTGCTTTTCCGTGCTGGTGGGCATATTTTGGGAAACGAATGACTACCTAGTTGATAATGATAGTTAAAATGATGATAGATATGTCTACCTACAGACATCGTGTGACCGATACAACAACCAATTCTGAAACATCACATAAATTGCATTATATACATACTACATTATTTATACTAGCGTAGTGGTGGCCTAGTGGTAGCTACCCCGACTTACGAACAGTAAGTCGTGGGTTCGAACCCAGGCAGGTGCATTACTTTGTATAATTTATTTCATCACCACTGCCCTCAAAAACGGTGAAGGAAAACATCGTGAGGAAGGCTGATGATGATGACATTATTTATATACGTACAGATGATAACGCAATTTCTGCAAAAAAAAAATATTCTGTGCGTATTTTTATTTTGTTTTCGAGTTCCCTGACGAAATTCAGAAACACGCTAACGATTTTCAAATCGCCTTAAACTTCACCGATCACGATCCAACTCCAAATAAATCCTTGATCGTAGTCAGGCAAAACAAGACAATTAATCACGAATACATCTTACTTTTAGCGAGTAATGAATCGAAAAGATTAAGACGCCGAGTTTCGAGGGAGGAATCTAATCAGCACTCCAATTTCCACAAATCGTTCTCACCACTCAAATGTGTGAAGTAAGAATGTCTTCGTTAATCTATCCAATCGATTATTCTGGCGGGTTAATAAAGACTGGCAGACCTTTCGACCAATAGACATACGGCAACCTCACACTGAATCGAATTATTTACCCTCAATATAAATCTTAGCTCTGTGTTTGTAGTTGGAATACGAGGCCTTTGAGATTTGTTAGAGCCATTATACTAAATTCGATTACAGAGGTGACATGGACGTCAATTTTGGATGGAATGGTCAACCGCAGGACTGGTTGCAAACCTCGTTTTAAATTTCAATTAGGTCAGACCCAAACTGTGGGTATTTTCATAGTGTCTCTTTGTAGTGTATTTAATTTAACTAGTTTTATTCGAAATGAATATAAGTATTAATATTTGGAAACCATAATGAGAAGGGACGAAACGCATGCGACTAAAAGAGTGGTGCATATGAATGTTAATGGATGGAGAGGGAGAGGAAAGCCTAAGAAAAGATGGATGGATTGTGTGAGGAATGATCTGAAAGAGAAAAATGAAGTGACTGATGAGATGACGAGTAATAGAGAAGTATGGAAGAAGAAGACATGCTGCGCCGACCCCTTGAATAATATCCAAGAAATGATATCCAAGAAATGTTATTTCAGATTTTAGGAACACAAATGAAACTTACTTCGCTCTATCCCGCAATTATCATAAATATATTCGTAAACAATATTACACAAGTCTATCACGATCAATTCACAGTTTTATAAAGATTAATATTGTTAAAGCTGAGTTAAGCGCCAATAAATTGACGGAGATTAAAGGATTGAATCCGTTACAAGGGTGGAAGCAGAATACGGGGCAGAGCTAAGGTGAACTATCGAACGTTGTGTTTTAGTAGTAAGCTTGTGTTTCACTTGTATGGCTTCTCTAATGATTTGTATGGATTCTTCACTTGATCATGTAGTGAATTACAGTTCGATAGGTTTCGTTTTGAATTGTATTTTGGGCTTATTTTTGTACTACCTTATGCCTGCGTCTTCAACCGCGTATAGTTCGGTAGCTGTCCTCCGGGATCGTTTTACTGGGATAAAAGTATTCTATGTGATAATCCCGGTTATAACCTATCTGTGTGCTCAATTTCATCCTATTCCGATCAGTAGTTTTTGCTTTAAAGAGTAACAAACATCCAGGCATCCATACCTCCTCACAAACTTCAGCATTTATAATATTAGTAGGTTTTATCGTAATCTCATAATAAACCTATCTATGGGTTATTATGAGAGCGTGATGATGGCGTAGATTCTGAACTGCCCTAATTGGAGAATTTATTTAGACTTTGAGGTGGCTTCATACTGGATTCCAGTTATTCAGTTTTATTTTATTAGGTAAATTATGAGATAAAATATGATAATTTCTCAAGAAAAGAAGTAATCCAGAAAAAAACATTACAACAGATTAAAAAACCGTCGTATATTTTTCAAAACCAATTTTCACTCATAAACAATAAAGCTCAAATACTCGACGTTATATCTCAGTTTCCTAGCAATAACCCCTTACAATGTGAAAGTTAGTCATACAATAGAGTTATTGTGGATCTGGTAAACACAGGGCCGCCCGGCCGGTTGGCAGACGGGCGCTGCACGGTTGGCCGGCTCCCCTCCGGTTCCCCCCCGGGTTTGAATGGCGACACACGGCCCGGGGACTGGCACGAGCCCGCCAATCTTTTTGTTGATTTTCTTCCTATTATTATTTATGTTAGCTCTTTTTTTTCGGGATTGTCTGCGGCTTCGTTTTGATTGGTTCGATTGAGATTTGAATGTGGAATAAAAAATATGAGGTATTGAAATATGCAATTTCTGTCGTCAGTGATTGCATATTTCAATACCTCATATTTTTGAACGAAAACTTCTCAACAGTGAATTTAGTTTAAAGAAGTTATTGTTTAATTTAGTAGTTAGCAAGAAATCCACAACATAGACGTAATGTAACTAGAAAAACATTTGCTGATAGAGTGCTCTCTCATAGAGAGGAGGCCTGTATCCCAGCAGTGCTGAACATTATAGGCTGATGATGATGATGATGATAGAGCGATACATAATTAATTCCCCGAAACCAACCCCGCCGAAAAGAAATGGCCTAGAAAACTCAGTAGATTCCATTTAGTTTACATATTTACCGAAATATTATGTCATGGCAATTTCCAGTTTCTATTTCTTTTATCTTAATTATGTTTGTTACAAACTGATATCTCCATATTCTTTTAAAAAGTTTCCAAGAAAACAGCCAAACATTACTTTCGTGTTCTCATCAGTCGATTTGCGCCGGGGCGGCGTATATTTATATATATGTATATATTACGTTGTGTGTCTTCAAACCCTTGTTTGGTATAAACGCCGCTTTGGCAAATACCCACAACGGTCGGTTTTGCTTTTAAAAAAATGTGCCATACGTGGAGAACAGACATAATCGGATCATGAGATTGTATGTAGGGAAATGAAGATTTGATCTGCTTACGCAAATACCTCTTATCTGTTCGTGAGCTTAATTTATAAAATCATAACAGATACACTGATCTAAAATAGAAACGATTACTTTAATAGGTGAGATTGTGGTGTTTGGCAAAATGGCGTTTGCGGGACACGATATCTTTGGCAAATTGATCGTACTTAGATACAAAGGAGTTCCTTCACGAAACCTTTCTCCGTCGGCTGTCGTGTCAAGTCGTACACATGCCACCACCCGAGACGCATGTAGCCACTTTTAATTGGACGTAGTTAAGCAGAAAGGACTCAAACTTAATGAGGATTGAGTCCTTTCTGATTAACTACGTCCAATTGTTTCACCGCTGACGCATTTGAAGCCCAGTAACAAATGGTAGTGATCACCGATACGCTACCGAAAAAGTAAAGAAATAAAAAGAGTTTAGACAAAGTTTAATTTCCGCCACATTGCAGACTGCACGAAGATAAAGATTTCGGAAATATTTTTTGGGCACAAAGACGTAACTTTTTAATTGAGTCTCAAAAAATGAAGACTTACAGATCCGTTATTGAAAAGCCTACACTTTTGGGGTATCTCGTTTTGATTCAGTGCCTTTGTGTTTACGGTATGGTGTGGGTGAGGTTCAGACAAAGAAGTGTAAATATGTCGGGGAGTGTGAGGGAGGTCGGGAGGTCACGTCCGGCACTCCGGCGACAGAGGACTGGCTTCATGCCTCGATGCCTCCGCCGCTGACGTTGGCAGTCTTCTTCACTGAAGAATATTCAGACACGCTAATCCTGTTTACTTATTCTTAGAAGTACCAACTTCGAATATATACTCACACACACGTCTGGAAATATTCTTTCATGGAATAATTTCTTGAATTCGGCATAATACGAAACCCTTTGGATAGTCTAGAACGTCTTTGATCTAAAATTAATCACAAACGAATCCCTTATTCTAAAATGGTGGAGTACTCAGACTTGCTATCTGTATCTAGAGGTACATTTACATCAATTCTCCATGTCTCAGACAACCTTATACAGTAGTACAAAGAGTATATTTTTGACTGATATTAATAGGATTTATGTAATTTAAAAAGTCGAATAATAAAACGAAGTCAATAGCACAAAAGCAAATAACTTAGTTTAAGCTCAGTTTAGGTAAATAAACGATGAATATAAAACAATCAAACTGCTTTTATGAAACGAAACGTAAAATTACTTTTTTGTACCGTGACCGTATATCACGAACGGAATCCACAAAAAGTTTCAAGGTTTGCGGTTTTCTGTTTTCTGTTTCACGAAATTCGAACTTCCATATTTTTTTGTATGGAAGTTTACATTCATTATATAATCTATATACTATTAGATATGCATATACATGTCGGGAATGTCTAGATTTATTCCGTTGGGCTCGAGCATTATGCGGGCAGTTTTCGTGCAAACACACTACACTGTTTCCAGAAAAACTAACGAATTACTTGAGATTACAACTTAACACAATAACACGGGACGCAATTAATCGGGTACAGTTCCAAGAGGTCTCAACTTGGCCGCGATCAGACACTGACTGTCGTCCAAGCGTCGAACTGAAAACATCAGGGCTCTGCAAAGCACGCCGTGGTGGGGTAAGTAGGTCATGTGACCTCACCACAGGCGTACTTCGATTCGTTTTAAGTCCATACCAATGACCGGATCTGACATATACGATATTCACTACTGACAATAAGCATTTATTTTTTAGTCGGCACGATTGGCGCAGTGGCTGAGAGATTGACTGCTGCGCTGCGTGTCGCGGGTTCGATTCCCGCACGGAACAAATATTTGTATGGCTTACAGGTAGTTGTTCCAGGTCTGGCTGTTTGTGTAAAAATGGTCAAAAAGTACCCGCTATCTGTACCTGTTTCGATAGTATTAGTCGTTCAGGGTAAGAATCTTAATATAACCGTTATATACTTATCGATCAGCCTTATATTAGTAGCTACTAGCTAGTAGCTATGTAATTTAAAACAGATTAGTAGTTAATAATGATGTTATTATGTTTGACTGTTTTGTTTGGGTAACGAACGATAAGTATTAATTTAAATTTAACAACATTTTGTTGAACCAAGATTCAAGGTTTTTTTTAATTGAACCCAAACATGAAATCAGTTATTGAATGCCTTGCAAAATTGATGTGATAGTACAAGTACATTAGCAGGACCGCTCATTACCTGTTTAAACTAACTGTCCTTAATACAGTCCCTAGGGGCTACGAGCATTGTATGAGCATTAGGACTTTCGGTAAGCTCTGTTAGTAACTACGTGTGGTACTGTCAGGTTGTTGCCCTGTTTACGAGTAGAGCTAGTGTAGCTACTCGCCCCATCAGCTGGCGCCGGTAAATTGAACAGTATGGAGAGTAGTAAAACAGTTGATGGCCGCCCTTACATTTGTTTGAGATCTGTACATGAAACTGTTTCGATAAATTAAAACAAGTGCTCGTAAAAGTTTAAGGATACAGATCCACTGTTGTCTTGTTTATTAATATAAACAGACTAGCTGACCCCGCAAACGTTTTTCTGTCATTAATTTATGGTATGAAATATACTTTACGACCTATTGTCATACCTACAAAAACGAGATAAAAAATGTCATAAAAATCGTTCGAGCCGTTTCGGGAGGAATGCTACCACAAACACCGTGACACGAGATTATTATATATATACAGGGTGTAAACAGACTCTTCACGAAGCCGTCAACCAAGCATCCTCTACTCGTACATCAAACTAAGTAACTACGCAAAAATTGTTGCTGGGAAACGACTTTTTTTTTTGGGGTGAAAAATTACGTTTTGCGGTAAGACTTAATGTTACGCACTCAAAACATTGTGCTGATGAATGGATTGAATATTAAGAGGGTCCTGGAGGTGTTTCAAGTAAAAATCTTACATTAAAAACATATGTTTAAAAAAAAACTTGTGAAAAAGTTGGAACTTTGACCCCCAATATCTCCGTAACTAGCAGGTTCTCAGGTATGGTCTAGAACAAAAAAATGATCGCAATGACGGGAAGAACAAATGCCTTTCGGCTTCGTTAAGAGTCTGTTTACACCCTTTAGATGATTAAAAAGTAGAGAATACTTAGGTAAATAAAAATTTGAAAAGAAAATTATTAATATTATGATAGATAGATATAGTTTTTATTATAAAATAGATGAAAATAGTGAGTATGTATATCATGATTTCGAGTTCTTGTTGACTTCGGTCCTGCCTCCTGCTAAGGAAGGGGTCATCATCATCATCATAATTTTAGCCGAAAGACGTCCACTGCTAGGTCCACTGGTAGGCCTCCCCCAAGTGTCGCCACATTGACCGGTCCCGGATGACTCGCATCCAGCGGATCCCCGCAACCTTCACCAGGTCATCGGTCTAAGAAAGGGATCATAAGATTTTTATGTGAGATAATACAGCCGTTTGCGTTGTGTTTTAACTTTGTAATAACGCGCTGCGGTTTCTTGAAGGCGAAAGATAAAATTTAAATAATATCTATTCGTCGTAAGGGCCGGAAACCGCTAGTCATATCCGGTATATCTCTGTCTGTTATTGTATGAATACTGATTAAGCCTTAGTAAGAGATATCTTTGTGTTTAGGGTTCCGTACCTTAAAAGGTAAAAAAAGGAACCCTTATAAGATCACTCTCTTGTCCGTCTGTCCGTCTGTCTGTCCGTGTGTCACCACCGATTTTCTCAGGAACGGATAAAACATATCGAGTTGAAATTTATACCAGATACTGAGGTCTATAGTCCCTATTAGGTGTATAAAAATCCAGGTCCTGAGTCAACACGGTAAAAAGATATGGGCGAATCACGATATTTGGCAAGAAGATGTCTTTCAGCACATGAAAAGGAAAAAATCTAAAAACCGCAAATATGTAGATTAATAAGAAAATACCTACAAGTTTATACGGAACCCTCGGAGCGCGAGTCCAACTGGCACTTGGGCGGTTTTTTTTGTGGTAAGTCCTATCGTGCGTGATTTGGAAAATTATTAAATGAATCGCATGTTACTAATAGTATCGTTATTACTGTTCTGTGATGAGAATATTCAATTGTAACTAAAACAGTTCGAATATTACCAAAGTATACCCACGATAAAGTTTTTGTATCTACAATTCTTTGCTCGTCTGAATATTTATGTCTAACTTTTCGACAAGACGAATGGCAACACGTAATTCTTTCTAACACTGAAATATGGCAATAATCACATTCTCTGCCTCTGAAATAAAATACGAAACACGTTTCATATTGCATTTGTTATAAACGTACCTATATCAAACATTTTTAGGGACTGAAAAAAGTTATCCATAATTTATAAATCCATACGTCAAAAAAGTATCAAATCCCTCTATCAATTTTGAAATAAAGTAAGAGGATACGGAACCCGGGATATTTATTCAAAGTCCATTCGGTGTTGGATGCAAATCCTTTGGGTTCGCAGCTGCTAAGCAAAAAAGTCACGCTCCGGTAGTAAAAACTATAGGAGACTGGGATGTCACCAGTTGTGAGTCGCGTTGCATCTGAACGCCTTTTTGTGTGACCAGCTTTATTTTCTGTTTGCCTGGTACTTTGGGAACATTATTGTGGATATTTGTATTTGTTTGTACGGCAAACGAATGGCGTTAATTTGGTAATCATCGGATTACGGGATGAATATTTTAATTCATAAAATATTATGTTAATATTGCAATGGTTTGTGTCCAATTAAAGATTTATTAGTTGTTACCATTTTGTAATTTTATTAAATTGGTGATTCCACTTTCGCAAAAACATCAGTTTTTTTACTACATAAAAGGTACTAGCTTACCACAGTTCACCACCGAGAAAAATAGGCACTCAGTAAAAAAAAAAAAAAAGAAATTAAAAACACACATTTCCTGCAAAAGAACGAATCCGATTGTCCAACTTCATAGCTTGTCGTCGCCATCGATTATTTTTTTTCGCCTCGTCCAAGTTATCTGGAGAACTCGATAGCAACTGGGACGAGAATAGGAGAATTACGTGACTCTTTGTAAGGGAATGTCTTATAAATCTCGCTTCGCAGCATTCGGAGCAATTGAAAAAATCAGTGAAGTAATAAATCGACGGTCCTTTCTATGTTACATAGGAAACGATCCAATTGATAAGGATGCAGTGACGTTTTACGCCTCTCAATAGAACCGTGAGCGAATAAGTTTTGTAAGAGTACTTCAAGTTTACGTCTCCATCTAAATGTATTTACAGTTTTTGTTGTTCTTCTAGAAAACAGTGTTTGAAGTTCTCACTCCACAGGTTAGTGACTTGCAGACCTGAATATTTGTCGATGAAGTTCGTGCGTTTCTCGGAAATAATTAGTAGAGGATATATAGGGAAGTTGGCTTTCCAAGAAAGTTCGTTAGTAATAGGGAAGGAAATGAGTTTCCTATATAGACGTTTACGAGATTCTTTATGCATACGTTTAGAGTTATGGCTTGTGCGTATGCTACAAGCAAAATTTTCGTTTCATATAATAAACAATATCCTTGAGTAAATAATGTACAAGCACGTTGTTCCATTTTCCAGATCGGATAGAGAGCCTATCAAAAAAAGGAAAGTTTCGATTAAAAATACGAATTGATATCGTTAACGATAAAATTCTGCGCGATACGAAGACGTCTTTCGCTATCGGCAACTTGACAGTGACTGATCGCCGGCTGGCCTCGACACCTCCCACCACCCAATGCCACCCCCTCCACTCCCCCACACTCTTGATCCGCCGTCACTTTGATATTCACTTTGTTAAAAGAACATACGTATTCTTCGGGAATATTTTATATTCTAGCTTGAATATTTTGACGTCTGTAAACGTTCTTGCTAGCTTTACACTTAATCTAGGTATGAATTCGTCTTTTTACCAAGAACTATATCACGTAACATTATATGTATTCGAACGTATTATTATATTCAAATAACTTTTTCTGCGAAAAACATGACAATACTGACTTTGTGTCTGAGCCTTTTCGACTTTGCGAATTCTTAATATTTATGCTTCATGTTTTTAGTATCGAAGATTTTCCTCTTCAAGTTGTTCTGAACTGGTCACGTGTAATCAACTCGTGATAAAGGGTGCTATAAAATACGAATAAACCCTTTCGGATTCTATTTCACATTTTTTTGTTCCTCGCTTCGTTTCGTCTTTCGTAGTCGATTAAAAAGATTAAAGCAGCTCAGGATCTAGACAGCTAGACTGGAAAGACAGATTTTACAGACTAAAGACAGTTATGTCTATGTTTCAATCGGTTAGACTGTAGATAGTTAATGTTACTTCTGCTGCATTTTGTATTTCTGTGGTTTACGATTCGATCTGTCGTTACCGGAGTGAAATTCTGTACTAATGATGATTCTAGACAAAAGTCACTGCTGTATTTCTTTGAAATCAGTGCAATCTAACACATCAACAGACGAGTCTACTCTTTTTGCCTCTAGTATCTTCTTACGAGTACTGTTAAAACGCAAGTAACTTCACAAGATTCATAACACACCCAGATTTGATCTAGCTGGAGCATTCACGAACCTCTAACTTGGAAACTATCATATCGTTAGAGGCATCGCTTATTGACGCAGGCAAGTACTTAGCGTTGCACACCAATCCCTACAAGTTTATGTTTAGTTCTCATGTTAGTACTTTGAGCTTTACTTAATTGTTAGTGAGTATAAGCTTAAGTTATTGCGTCGTAACACATCAAACGATGTTTGCTGCAAGTCATGTGGAGGGTGGAATATGTTGTGTGTTTTCTCTTTTTATTTTCTTTTATTTGTTGGTACAATATAATAAATAAATGAGTTACTTACTCCCTTTTTGCTGCATAGGTATCGTAAATATTGCGATTGCTATGTATGGCAATATCGTCCAGATACACGAATCTGTAACAATGAAAAAGGTGTTTTTCAGCTTTTTTTGCATAGAATCTATAAACTAGATACTCGGTTCTTAATTCTCAATGATGCATGAGTGTAATTAATCGGTATACATGAAGTTAAATTTTATTGTGGATGGTACTGAGATTTGATGAAACCCAGGAGCTACGTCATTAGAGTGAATTTCAAAACTGACAAATATCATACGGTTTTTGATATAAAGTAATAAACATTTTCTTCGTACTAATGAAGTTGGATTATCTCGTTTCTACGTAATGTAAATCCATTGAACATTCTGGCAACATCGAACATTTTTACTTTAAAACAATTGCATCGAAAGTCTTGTGGTCTGTTATTAATAAATGAATCATTGTTTCAGGTAACATGCAAATAATTAACCCCAATACCGGCCTTCATTAAGAAGTAAGCGTTTGCTGATTTTATTATTCAACGACTTTAATTGGACAAGTTCATGGGGTGAAAATAAAATTAACAGTTGAACCTGAAGTTTTGTGCGTTTGTAAGTATCTTAAATAATTATGAAGCCATTAAGGATTTAGGTTGGATTTTTGATTGTGAGATTTAAGGATTTAAATTATTGAAAGTTTCAATTTAAGTTGGTTTTAATTTTGTTTAATTAGTTTTATCTTTTGTCTGAGTGGCTCTGGTTTTAGACTTCAGTAAATCTATCTAGACCAGATTATTGAGCCAAGCTATGTCATGAAAATATGTAACATGCCACTAATGTACATATTTTATTTGTTATGATTTACCTTTGTTATATGTACCATTCTAAAACTCCACTTCAAAACATTTACTACTTAGTGTCCATTATCTTATGTCTATTCTTACAAGACATCTTATAGTACTTAGTAATCCAATACTTCATAATAATCAGACCAACGACCTTTCCATTAAGAAAATTAAAAACGATCTTGAAAACAAAATGCTCCGATTTTAAAATTCGAACCAAATAGAAATTAAGTATCGACATCGACCTTGTCATTAAGAAAATTTGAAACGTTCTTAAAAACAAAATGCTCTTATTTTAAATTCGAATCAAGGAGACATAAAGCATAGATGACGTCAGTAAATACTTAGGTATTATTTCTAGCTTGGGCCACTAAACCGCAGCGAATGCCAGTCAGACAAAGGCCTCTCGCGGGCTTAGAGCGTAAGCTCACCGACTCCTTGCATAATGTCAATAGTCTGGGCCCTAAGGACGACGCTTTCTGTGTAGGAGTGCCACGAGTTCAGCTTTTGTAGGACATGTATCTTTAGGACAAGGTCTGTAGGGTCAAGGGTCATAGACGTGTGGGTTCATAAACGGCGTTCGTTAGAACTGTACTCAGAAGAATTTGGGTGATCATCGGATTTTTCGGTGACATCTATTCTTATAAAGTCTTTGTTTTTTTAATTGTGACACTAGAGACAATTATGTTTATAAAAATCAAAAGGTTAAAGCTTAATCATTGGTAAGGTTTAGTCATTCAGACTACTGCAACTGCTGGACGCTGCTATTTTTGACTTTAATCTACTATCTACAATTGTCGATATATAACTTGTTTCTATTACCTTTTTCTTATTATTATAGTACAGTTCAACATGAGACGTTCATTCAGTTCAACATGATACGTTATATACTAAATAACAGCACAATTCTAATTGTCACGTGTATTTACGATTTATTTTCTCCCTTATCCGACTTTTACGCCAACTTACATGGCGCCTCGAGGTTGAAGCCCTGCGAGGCGGGACGTCTTTCTCTGGTAGCGTCTAATTTGACGCTTAATGTTCGCTTAGTTAATTATTTAGGTGTTTGTGAGTGAACGGGATTTAGGTCTCTTCGTCGTGTGAATTCGGCGAAATTAGGATCGTGTTAAGTAATTTTCTCAGTGTTTCTAAGTGATGAGAGAGTTTAAGTAAAATTGTTTAAGGTTTCAGTTGATTAAAGTTGCTTCTTTGTTTTAATAAACCATCTTGTTTTATAAACGGGTTAAACGACACTTTAATGTAAATATAACATTAATCCCATCTTATAAGCGAAACAATAATTGTTCTAATAAAAAAAAGTTCCAAGCTTCAAACAAGGACTCCCGCAATTCCATGAAAAAAGAAACTAATATAAAAGTTGTATAGGCTCTTGAAGTTTTTTCATTGTTTAATTAAATACAGTCACAGAAAATATACAGCCTTTGTTGGAAGATAATCTCGGGTTCGTCAGAGTGGAACACCATTTAATAATGTTATGAAAATTTTAACTTCAGCTTAATTTTCTCTTTGTCGTTTAATCGTCTCTTTTGGCGCCCAACTGAGCCTAATCCAATACCCGTTTACCAACATAGTCAGATAATATATTATTGCAAAAATAATAATATATTAATAGGTTTTAAAACCTTTTTGGTTTTCCTCTACTCTTATAGCCATTGCTTTAAAGCAATGGCTATAAGAGTAGAGGAAAACCAAAGAAATGATGGGTGGACTGTGTGAAGGATGATATGGCAAGAAAGGAGGTCTGATGAGATAACGAGTAATAGAGAAGTATGGAAGAAGAAGACATGCTTCGCCTACCCCAAATACATTGAAATAAGGGCAGGGATTCCCCTGCCCTTATAAATAAAAAAAATCAAAAAAAAAAAAAAACAAAAAAAATCAGAATCAGAATTTTAAATCTCATCATCATTAGCAATAAATTTTAGTGCCAAAACTAAAAACATAAATTCTTCTGTCCGAAACAATTATTTAAATTAAAAACGTACTTTAATCTCGCAGTTAGAAATATTCTGCAATCATGATTAAAGTGCCCGCTACTTGTAATGAAAAAGTCGTAAATTATTCAGTTTTATGAATAAAATAGTCGTTTTAAATTTAAGTGAGTACCTCTACTAGACTTTAGTAGATGTAGCGACTGAGCTAGACGAGATATTATGTAAGATTAAGAGTTGTCTGTAGTCTAGGTATCGCATGTATGATACTGCAAGTTATAGTAAGTTGCTTCATTTCTGAGACATGGTTTTCAATACACTTCTTCGAAAACTGGCTCTTATCGCAATACCATTAGGTTCAACATGCAGTGTATTTAACACTCGTGGATTTTTTCATTTATCATAACTAGTGCGGAAATAAAAATTTCCACAAACATACACGTAGCATTTGTTACTGCAGTTCTCAGCTCCATAACAACCTCGCCTGTGGCTCGGGTGTGCATTCCGCCTAGACTGCAATAACAAAGTTTCCCCACTTATATCAAAATGTACATTTTTTATTTTTATCTTATTTAGTTAAAGATTAGTAACAGAACAAAATTTAAATTCCTACATATTTTTTTCGATCTTGCAGGAGGAGAAGATTCTCTTTATAAATCACATGTTTTGTGGACGTATTTTCAAAGAGAAATGAAGGTTTATATGTAAAAGCCTCGATTATTTTATTAACACTAAACTAACCCGTCAATTTGTACCTGCCGAATTAAATTTACCTTAATACCTAGTACACTTGAGTTACATATGTTCCAACCCCAATTTATAATTGGCTTAACGCCACACTTGGCACCTGCGATCACATCTGTACCTACATTACTAAAATCCTGTTCTACACATCCAAACTAATTAATATTATTAGTGTGGCAACACTTAAGTATAGTGTTGTACCCTAGTCACGCTATAGCATGTCGAGCTAAAACTTTACCGTATTTTTAGCGAAAATAATCGCTAACACGGAACGCGTGTAAATTTCAGTTGGTAAAGTTTTTTTGTTCAGTTCAGTCGTTGACCTGAATTTAGCTATTCTTCTTCAAGTAAAGCGGGACAGAGAAATTAGTTGGTAAAGTTTGTGTGCAATTGTGCAAATTATTGGAAGGCGGTTTGGGTTTCCCGAATCAGATTAGTCGCTGTAAAGTTTAAAAAGCAGGGTATATTATTTAACGCTTTGCTTGAAGTATAGTAAACTGTAATTTAGTAAGTAATCTTATTCTGAAAAAGTACAGTCACGCTTTCGACTATTACTTTGTATTATCGTCATCTGCTTAGCTTTTTCCCAACTACTTATGTTAGGGTCGGCTTCCAGTCTAACCGCATGCAGCTGAATACCAGTATTTTAAATGGAGCGACCGCCTATTTGACCTCCACAACCCAGTTAGTACCTACTGGGTAACTATGATACCCCTTGGTAAGACTGGTTGTCAGACTCTCGGCGCCTGTCAAAGATGTACAAATAACAGCCGGGTCCAACGGCTTAACGTGCTTTCCGAGGCACGGAGGAAACTTGGTATGTAATGGGTGGTCACTCATCAAGCGCGGCTTTACCTGAAAATAAACTCGAGCAGCTGGTATTATTTATTGACGAGCTCTTATTACTTTGTACCATAGTTATGTTCTTTATTACCTAATCGCATACAAATGTTTGCATTAATATTTCCTTCGTATTTCATGAATGGAATACAAGACACATAATAATTATTGTTGTTGATCACAACTGACAGGAATAGAAAAACAATAATATTATAATACTAAAATCGTTATAATACCAACACTGTGACGTCATACTTTATCGTGACGGATACAACTCATTAAAGAGCGGAACTACTTGCATATAACAACGCACTCTATTTCCACTGACACACATTGTCTCAGAACGGAAAACTTCTAATAAAAGCTGCGTTCATATTGAATCTACCCTCTTTTAAAGCAAAAAGAAAGTATTTTTGTAACAGACCTCTTTTCATAGGTAAAAATGTTTTTTGTAAAGAGAGTAATAGAAAGTTTATAAACTCATGAAGGCACATATTTGCTTTGAAATGTCATCTGCACAAAAGTAATGCAATTAAAAAGTTAAAATAAGGTAAGCCCTATTGTAAATAGAATTAATTATTTTGCTTTGGAAAATATTCTTTGATATGCGTTTAATTTGTGTGATTTATTTTTGCATCTGACTGTATTCCATTTTAATATTTTAGTGTGCTTAATTTTATGCAGCTGGAAAGTCATAAAAAACATTGCTTAACTCTTTCTTATATTGCTAGTAATGTCATATGGAATGGAATACTTGGAAAATAGTATAATATGGTATTGTATTGCTTGCCTTCAAAATATCAATTAACGAATTTATCTTAGACTGTCATCCTCAACACCCAGACGCTATAATTAAATCAAGAATGGCAAATACAATGTGATACTAACGTAATCAAATAATATGTCAATCAATTCTTACGTCAATTGTATTTGAGATATTGTTCTAGTAATACACCTAAAGCAAGAAACGGGAATTCACACATTATCATTCATAATAAAACCTTGTGCTTATTGCAATTATTAAGATAATATTAAATACTTGGTATTGTCGATATGCATCTTTTACTTTTTTTTTTCGGATGGTAAGTAAATCATCAAATGACTTCTCCCGAGGGAGTGTCAGACTTGTACCTACTGACTAAAATCCATTCATGTTCCTTCCTTGCCCTTTGTGTTCCAGGGCCGCGGTATCTCTTGAAAAGAGTAGGTGATGGCATTTTACGATACCATGACATGATGTTGGCATGACGAATGCTACTGAGGTATCATTGAAAGTGACGTGCAATTCTGAAAAAATTAACACTACTTACTAAATAATACACGTTACCTGGCAATGTAGCTGGGGAGTTTGTTGGGCCGTTGTTCTTCCAAGTTTAATCACTAAGATGTACTAATTTACGTAAAGTGGAAGGAACTAATAAATAATTTTGTTAAATGCGACATATTAAATGAAATGTAAAGTCATTTATTTGTTTTGCAGTGCCCTTACAGGGTGCACGTTTGATACTTATAACATTATCCCAACCATATTTCCAATAAACTGATTTGATTTGTATTTTAAGTGGTGAACAAAGATTTTAATACTTAGCCTGAACAATAAACAAAACTTTTGATTTCGATTTTTGGCAATCTCAACTTCATAAATGATAGATCATTTCTATCCCATTCAAACCCTAATCACGTTCCAATCCTGTCTCATAAACATCAATAATTTACACCGTCTGTCCCTAAAACAGCCACGCAAACAAGGTATAGGCAACAGTATCGTGTGCAAAACACACGTTTGGCTCAGTAAACCCATACAATATTCACTTGCCGCGCCATTTCCCAGTATCAATTAACAGGTACAGGCCGGATATCGATAAACACTGTTTATGCACTGGAGTGTCGGTACGTTAATAAAAGACTAGCACGCTACTTACGGCAGGCTTTGGATGTACTCATAGTTTCAACTATGATTATGCGAATTGGTATAATCTGAGAATTCTGAGGATCTTTTAGGTGCCAGGATAACCCGCGAATTAAAATTTTTCTTAGGTTTTTTTTGCAATTTGCAGGTTAGTATCGAGCTGTTTGTTAAACAAAATATGATTCGCGACCGTAACACGTACGTATAGTATGTAGTTACAGAATTATAATATTGAAAATAGGTGTAGTTAATTATATATTAGATACATAAGTTTTGCTTTTTATTTTATAACACTTAAACTTAATTTAGCGTGAACTGCTTTGTATTTTAACTATACCTAACTACATACTTGCTATTTTATAAAAGTTTATATGGTGTTCAATTTCTTGGATGGCCTGAACGTCGTAATGAAAACTACAACCTATTGTTTACTTAGTTAAGTTTCTGTATAAGTGAACTGTAATTTGTTTTTTGAGAAAATAAATGTCTTTAAACCCAAAATTATCAGTACAACCCTCTCATTTCATTGAATCCCATGTAATGATCATTTGAAAAAATCATTTACGATCTATTCTAAGAGTCCTGTAAACCTGCAAATTGCAAAAAACATAAGAAAA
This sequence comes from Lycophotia porphyrea, assembly GCA_950005105.1. Lineage (NCBI taxonomy): Eukaryota > Metazoa > Arthropoda > Insecta > Lepidoptera > Noctuidae > Lycophotia > Lycophotia porphyrea. The sequence goes on from OX465399.1 coordinate 11,121,753, forward strand.
TTTGAATTTCGCTGGCTACCCTTGCGCTTCTACAGTAAGTCACGGTTCAGTAGGTAAAGTTCAAGGTAGATAAGTGCAATTGCACTGGGGCAACACTCACATGAAAACATGTTGAAATCTCTATTTCTCACTCTACTTCCTTAGTCAAATTTTGATCATGATTTTATGAGAATTTTTCGCCAGCCTGAACGCAAGGAAGCATACGTCCTCTTTGACCATGTTGTGCTTGATTAGAAAACTGTAGATACCTAAGTATTTCTACTTTGTGTTAGTGAAAGTACTCAAGAAGTCTCTTCTAATGCGCCCTAAATATTTAAAGCAAACATTTACCGTAAAAGCTGCGCCTAAACGTCCTTTACAATTTCATAAGAAACATGGTCACCAGCTTTCAGAAAGAAGGTCAGACCATTATTGAAAGGCATCAGCTTCCAATACTTTAATGTTCTGATAAAAAAAAATGGTCTAGACCTTGTCGAAGTCGAGTTAGTATTAATCTATTAGTTATCGGTAATTAATGTTCTTTTAATGATTGGTTTGATTGCCAAAAAAATATTTGAGAGTGGCCTCTAAATATTTGTATTAGAATATGGTAAAAGTTTCGAAAAATGTGTTGTCCATCTATGTTATTATACAAACTGTAAGCAACGGTTCCTTCACGAGGCCGCAAACAAGCATTGTGTGCATCAAATAAACTCTACGCAAAATTATTGCTGGGATACGAGCGAATCCGTTTGGGGTAAAAAAATAAAGTTTTACAATAAGACTCAATGTAACGCACTCAAAACACTACTAGTACTGATGGATGTAACAAATAGAACGCGGGCCATGGAAGTATTTAAAACCAAACTAGTGAAAAAGTTGGAACTTTGATCCCCAATATCTTCCCATGATTTCGACTTGAACATAACTGGCGATATGTGGGTATATTAAACGTACTACATCTTTGCTTTCACCGTCAGGGAATATAAACTTGATCCAAAAGTTTTTTCCTTTTTGGATGGGTAATGATCACAATTTATTTATTTAAAAACCAACCACAGATGGTGTTGTTTGCTGACGATACCTCTTTAATATTTAAGATAAACAGACGTGCTACAAATCTTGACGACGTAAATAACGCTCTACTACAGGTTCATAATTGGTTCACCGCGAATAATTTAGTATTAAATGGGAAAAAAACGAAGTGCATCAGATTTGCTCTACCGAATGTCAAAAGTAGTAATAGTGACATAGTATTGAATCAAGAGAAACTAGAATTCGTCGAAAAAACTGTTTTCCTGGGGATCACGCTCGACTCAAGCCTACAATGGGGTCCGCATATAACATCTCTTGCAGGACGGCTGAGTTCAGCAGCATATGCTGTTAGAAAAATCCGTCAATTTACTGATGTGGATACCGCGAGGCTGGTCTATTTTAGTTATTTTCATAGTATTATGTCTTACGGTATTTTACTATGGGGACGGGCTGCAGACATCGAATCTATATTTATTCTGCAGAAAAGAGCTATCAGAGCCTTATATGATCTACGTAGGCGTGACTCTCTAAGAGAACTGTTTAAGGAAATTAACATCATGACAGTACCTTGTCAATACATCTATGAAAACATCATGTACGTTAGGAAAAATCTGCATTTATTTAGTAAAAGAGGTGACAGGCACCACTATAGTACTAGAAACAGGGACGAACTAGTACAGCCAGGTTTTAGGTTAGCTAAAGTAGACTCATCTTTCATGGGGTACTGTTTAAAATGTTACAATAAAATACCTCCCCACATTCTACAACTAAACGAGACGAAATTTAAATCTTGTATAAAACGCACACTATGTAGGCAAGCATATTATAAATTGGGGGATTACATTGATGATAAAAATGCTTGGCTCACTGCTGGTCCTGCTCCACAAGCATAGGGGCAAACTAATTTATTACCATGTGAAGTTATTGTGGAAGCTGCAGAAGATTGTAATAATATCTTTGCATTGTATAAATTCAATCTCTTAGTATTATATAATTGCATAGCACATGTGTGAGTACTATGTACTGTAAAGCTACCATTTACATTTAGTTATCTTTCATTGACTTGAATTTGCCCTGGTGGCTGAGAGAATGTCATGCTCACTCAAATGTCTCGCTGATGGTGGCGGGTGTGTCGGGTCATTTAGCTCCCTTCAATATGGTTGAGCTGAATGGGGCTGATCCATGCGTCATGTTCGTGAACGGGCGCTGTCAGTTGGGACTGGTCATCTCTAGGCTGCCATGGTTTATTTTAACTACTTACTTTGTTTTTAAATTGTTGATATAATGTTTTACTCTGGACGCTCTTAACGTGCACGTATTTCTACATCGTTCTCACATATGTTTAATCTCAACATGAATGATGTAACCAAGATTTTGTACAATATTTTGATTGAAAATAGTGTCCATGGAGTTTCTTGCCCATTCTTCTCCATAGAGATCTACGCTTTGGAATGGGCAACTACAGTACTTTCACAAGTTATTATGCCTTGTGTCTGTGACTGTAGCTTAGCCTTATTTGTTTTTCTGACATTCAAAAGTGCCTGTAATGGTCTAATTGAAATAAATGCTTTTGAGTTTGAGTTGAGTTTGAATGACTTCTCCCACTCTGGGCAAAGCGGAAGGGAGTGTCAGACTTGTACTGACTAAAACCCATCCATGTTCCTTCCTTGCCCTTTGTGTTCCAGGGCCGCGGTATCTCTTTCGAACAGTCCCGCTGCCCTTGATCTTATGTCTGAGGTTTAATGAAATACTAGAACTAACACAAAAAGGGTTTCGAAATTCTTATAATTTTTCACTTTGCATGAATTTATTTACATAAAATTGAGAGAAAGGATGAGGCTAATTTATTAGTCTAACCACCAAATGTGCTGGGTTTATTCTAGACTCGAAATACAAGTCTACATTTTAAGTGTAAGCTCTTGACATTAAAGTCTGTTATTTGAAGACTAATTAATGAACTTAGTACCTGCGACATTCTGCTCTTGGTACAAATTATAGATAACTAGCTTTTGCCCGTGGCTGTGCTCGCGTTCATTTAGGATTTGACAATCAATCCGAGTTGTACTCTGCTTGTAATTCAATCTTGATTCGAAAGACACGTGGCGTCATCTATGAGCATTATAACGTTATTGTTGTTTTCCTCAGGGACAGTATTTTTTTTCGGGATGAAAGGTATCCTATGTCCGTTTCTGTACATCTGACAATGCATATGAAAAATTTTAGGATGACCGTTTCAGTGGTTTAGGCGTGAAAAGGTAACAAACAAAAAACTTACTTCCGCATTTGTAATATTAGTAAGGAGGATTTAAGGATTAGTAAGATTTATCAGAGCATGATAATTTTACTAATGTTTGCCTGGTAGCTAATTATTTTGCAGACAGTTTATTTAGTTACCAAATAAAACTGTTTTCTGAAATAACGCATAGTGAAGTGATGTCAATAAGATTATGTAATACTATAGTTCTATAAAAAATGTTTTTTTATAGACCGACAGAACTTGGGTTAGAATTTTAAATAATTTATTTTTAAGTGGTTCGAAGGGTTTTGGAACCAGATTATATTTTATTAGTGGCCCGCGTGTATTATACAATTGTCGTCAAAGCAAAATAAAAAAATAGTTCCTTAAAGTTTTATTCGTTTCCAGTACTGGATGAGCTAGATTTAAATAAACACTTTTGTGGCATGACTGTAAAGTCACGCCACAAAAGTGTTTTAAACGAAAAAATAATAATATTATTATTCAAGTTCTGATAGTCCACCATATGCTGATGGGTTTCGTTGACCGAGTAGCGTCGCGCCCACGGCCGCCCCTATCTCGCTCTATACAATAATATTAAAGTTGCATGCTTTGTGCACTTCAGAACGCACCTTTGTTTGTAAAACTATGTTTGTTCGGACGAAGGACGACGTTCGGACGGCCCTGATGGCCGATAATAGTCGTTATGAAATGTTTATGGTTTGTGTATTACTGTTTTTTTGTTGTATATGTAGATATTAGGTTTCTGAAAGGGCCTCTTATTGAGATATTTTGATTTGTATATTTTTGCGAGCACGGTCAAAATTTGATCTAACGACGCCATTTTAGTTTTATATTAGAATTTATAAAATAATTATTAAAAAATGTCTATGTTATTCGAACACCAGAACATTCTTGTAGGTCGCTGGATTAGTCGTTAAGTGTTGAAGTCCATGTGTTTGGTTCGTTTTCACAAAAAAAAAAACCCAACCAATCATTTTGTTATTTTAATACAGTGCTCTAATTATTTAAGCCTCAAAATCCTTTTAATGTAATTAAAACATAATAGTGTCGGAGTGCGTGTTATTAAAGGCAGGTTATAAAATTAAACGTCATACGTCATGTGTCATGGCTGACGACTTAACTGCTGACCATGTGTGAAATTAAAATATAGTAATGTGAGCAAAAAATGCGTGTGAATAATATAGTAGTAGTAAATAATGATACAGTGTGTTTTTAACTGCTTAAATTGTTTATAAATCTGTAAATATAGTTATGCTTAACAATGTTTACGAACGACTGCCTAGTCTGTTACTAGTTTGTTTCGTAATACGTTTTTTTTTATGTCCAAATATTAATATGAAGTTGAAATAATAATCTAAGTCCACCTCTGTACATTTATGTGCTTAAAGTATTAAATAAGTAATTGTTTGTGTAATAATAGCGAATTTTAGATAATAACTTAACCAATAATCCACGTCCACAAAAGTAGATAAAGCCAGTTACTTTCAAACCACATTAATTCCACTTAGCACGCTGGAAGTATATACATAAGTAGGTAATTAAGAACTTAACCGTAATTACTTTTCTGTCTCCTTTATGGAAACTCATAATTAAGTAACTTTCCGTAACTAATATGGGTGCACGCGACTGTACTGCAAAATTTATAAAACATGTATTCCACCGCAATTTTTATTATTCTAATAAATAAAATTGTGGTGAAAAAATATTTTCCGCATTATAATCTGAAAGTAAACAGTAATCAACTTTATTCCACGTTAATTTTAAGAAACTTTTCCACCGTCTCAGCAGCTAATAAGTAAAGCTAATGATATATAAATATATCCACTTAAAATAACTGAACTCTCAAACCTACGTTAATTTTTATCATATTGGACTCAAAATGAGTTATTATGAAAACTTGTTTTAAATCACCAAACAGGCCCTTAAATTACTTTTATCTACATTATTATCATTTAATAACAGCTCCTTCCAGCCTCCTTGTGCTTCTTTCTTCAAAAGATCGTCTCAAACACTTATCTGCAGACTCCACATGCGAGTTGACTAAGAATATATCTGGACCTTAAAAGAGACTATGACCTCTGAATTTAATTCAGCTGTTTCTTCTCAGAGTAGTCAGGTACTAAACACCGGCCTCATCTAGTTTTAAAAAAGACGCCGTGATAAACCGCGTCCGCGACCCCGACCTATTTGCAAAAAAAAACATCATTCGTAACAACCAAAGAGACGTTCACTGGACGTAGACCATCACCAAACCTCGTTAGGCACCCCTGAACTTTTCTCACTCATCGGATCCCCTCAACCTTCAAAAAGTTCTTTAGAATCAGAAAAATACACATTTAGCTTTATTCCCCAATCTAAATTAAGCCTCGTCATAATTGATCAGCATCTTATCTCATCCAGAATGCTAATTTGCGTATCTTTTCTTTTTTGGACAACAAATTATCAGTTAAGAAAAATCGCGTGCAATTTCGTCAGGCTAATAACTCTTGGGAGACGGTATCTTGTACTAGATGGCAGTAAAATAAGCCAAATTGGACCATCCCTTGAATGAATGCTCGTTTTTATGGCGTCTTATATCTTCTAGGCTTTCTACTTGGATACTGATAACATCGATTCGTGATTATGCAGTTTTTAGAGTGAATTGTTTTATGTTAGACTGCCTTGTTGGTCGAGTGGTCGCAAGCGCGACTGCTGAGCACGAGGTCCTGGGTTCGATTCCAAAGTATTTTTGGGTATTTCCATTAGGAATTTCTAAGTAGTAGCTCGGGTTCGATTTCGTGTCGTGAAAGGCTTGTTAAAGAACATATTATTTAGTTCCGAGAATCACGAATTCATTTTTCAAATTGATTGATAATTGATTGATTGTTTATTGAAGCTCTCCTTGAGCTTCAATAAATTCCTGGTTCTTGGAAATCATCAACTTCCTGCCCTTGTCCAGTCTACTTGGGGTCGACGCAACACGAAGTCCTGGTTCTAAGAAAGAAAAATAAAAAACGGGCCAAGTGCGAGTCGGACTCGCGCACGAAGGGTTCCGTACAATTATCTATAAAAACGGCAAAAAAATCATGTCTGTTGTATGGGGGGTCCCTTAAATATTTATTTTATTTTAATGAAATTATTTATTTTAAAAGTTAATATAATACTAAATATGAATAGGAATATTTCAAGCGTCTACCTGTCGCCGTTATTAATATCGAGCAAAAAAACGACAAAAATTCACGTATGTTGTATGGGAGCCCTTTATTTGTTGTTATAGCGGTAACAGAAATACTACACTATGAAAATTTCAACTGTCTAGCTATCACGGTTCATGGGATACAGCCTGGTGACAAACTGACAGACAGACAGACGGACAGCGGAGTCTTAGTTAAAGGGTCCCGTTTTACCTTTTGGGTACAGAACCGTAATAAAGAATTTTTTTATATTTTTAAATGTTTCTTTTTATATTTATGTTTTAAGAAATATGTAAAAATATAAAAATAAATGTGTATATAAAATGAGTATGTAAATTATAAATATACATTAATCAGTAGATCCATGAATGAAGGTCGTTTTGCAGTTTTTGTACAAACGCTGGTAATCCATGAGACGTTATTCTGTAAGAGTGGGCAGTAAGTATTCCTTGAAAAAGACTGAACCAGTTATTTGTTACTGGTTTTGCATAGTCATAAGAAACTCTCCTTATCCAAATAAAATACGTACTAAGTTCTCAATCACGTTTCTTTACCATATAAGGCTATGTACTGATTGCATTGTGGTACCTTTGATACGAGTGGGTGGGAGATTGAGACGATAACTGTCTGTATTTATAAAACTTATGAAGATCTGAGCTCAGAGAAATATAAATGAACCTTGTAGCCATTTATTTTTTGAGGAGCTCGTGGCTAAACAATAACAGCCGCTCGGGTCGATCTTTAGGTTAAGCCGTGCTTGCCTAGGTTGGTCTGTGGATGGGTGACCACCCATTACATACCGAGTTTCCTCCGTGCCTCGGAAAGCACGTTAAGCCGTTGGTCCCGGCTGTCATTTGAAGATCTTTGACAGTCGTTAACGTAGTCAGTGGCCCAAAAAGTCTGACAACCAGTCTTACCAAGGGGTATCGTATTTCCCAGTAGTAACTGGGTTGTGGAGGTCAGATAGGCAGTCGCTCCATGTAAAATACTGGTATTCAGCTGCATCCGGTTAGACTGGAAGCCGACCCCAACATAGTTGGGAAAAGGCTAGGCAGATGATGATGTAGCCATTTATTTATTTATTTATTTAAAGGAGAACCAACAGCTAAATTAAATGAATAAAAATAGTACAAGTGACACAGAGCCAATTACAGGTTCTCACGGGTAGACACAGATAAGATAGTAGAAATCTTAAGGATCACTAAACAGCAAGCACGATAAAAATACAAATAGAAGGAATAAACATAAGCACTAAACATACTCAGACACCAGGTTAGGCATTAATGAAATGAGGAAACACAAAAAGAAAAAAAAAGAAAAACTAAAGCGTTACGCGCTCTTAAAAAAATTGGCATTCAGCCGAGTGCGTGCAGAATAGGATTTAGTTGTGAATGGATCAAAAGAGAACTCTTTGCAAAGAATATTAAAGTCTTTACTCGCTCGCACCATGTATGAGTTTTGCCTATAATTGGATGAGGAGAAAGGAATTTGTTATATATGTAACAATTTGAAAAACATATGATGTATCAGTGGCGAAGGTTCCATACAACTCGATTCCTACGGGCTTCTCTTTCAAAAATGGCACAGTCAGTATTCTATAGACAAATATTATAATCACATTAAAGATATGTACTCCGGATTACCTCTTACGAAAATTTACCGTTCGCTACTGTCCTGTATAAAACATGGCTGTATTTTAATTTTTTGCCATTTATGTCAAGATTTAGATACAAATGACTGCCTCGTTGGTCGAGTGGTCGCAAGTGACTAACTGCTTAGGTCCTGGGTCCAATTCCCTGGTCGGGCAAAGTGTTATTGGGTTTTTCCATCAGGCATTTCTCAGTAGAAGCCACGAAGTCCGTATAAAATTTGTGCCCGCTGGATGGCAATAGGCTCGTCCCCTATTACATGGGTCTTGAAACATAACTGGTGAAATGTAGGTGAACTATTATGTACACCGCTGCCTAACCCTTCGGGGATTACAGGCGTGATGTTATGTTTTAGATACAACTTGTTTTGTAGAGTATTGGGGTATAAAAATGGGGTTAGACATTACCTTTCGGATGGACGGCACATGCTGTAGCATCAATTTAGAGCAGTAAACCTTAGCAGGGAATTTCTATGAGGGCTGTTAGGCCACGCCTTAAATTTAAATTCCATCCAAAGAATTTCCATCTCCTTAGAGTTTTTCAGCAAGATTTTAAACTTTATATTTGATCTTAATAGGCACTTTAGTAAAACTTATCTAAACTAGATTCCATTTATTAGCATTTATTTTCGAGAGTGCCATAATTTTTAATTAGCGATATAGACAGAGGTCTGAGAGGTTATTGTTAATTGAAAATTATCGTCAATTTGTTAAGAGCTTGAAGTACAGATGTATTAACATTTGGATACTATAAAGAGTAGTATGCAGAGAGAAAAGTAAGTTGGAAAATAACAAACTTTGTGGAAAACCTTTCACTGATTACTTATAACGTTATTTAATACTTTAAACGAGTAATTCTTGGATATATATAAGCTGAATCTCGGGAACGGCTCCAAAGATTTTCATGAGATTTAGTGAGCAGGGGGTTTCGGGGGCGATAAATCAATCCAGCTAGGTTTCATTTTTAGAAAACGTCATTTTATCCGTGTTACCGAGCAAAGCTCGGTCATCGAGGTACTAAGCTTTTTAATTTGGACTCGAGATCCCCGATCGATTCCCCTTTTTTTTTTAATCACCTGGTCGCAGGACAAAATGAAGCTAAAGCACACGAAACTATCTCGATGGTCTAATGTTTGCAAGCACGACTGCTGAGCATGAGGTCCTGGTTTCGATTCCCGGGTCGGGCAAAGTGTTATTGGATTTTTCCATTAGGAATTTCTCAGTAGCAGCCACGGAGTCTGGATTTGCGCCCGGTTAATGGCAATAGGCTCGCCCCTTATTACGTAGGACTGACACGTAACTGCCAAAATGTGTGTAACCCTTGGAGATTACAGGCTTGATATTATGTAACTCGAAACTTTTTCGAGTAAAATAGTATTACAATATACCAAGGTAATCTAACATAGGCCATTTACACGTGCCCTGTCTGAAGTCATAGATATATTATGTACTTACGTATTAAGCCTAGTCCCTATTTAGATATTCACCTTCCAGCTACCACAGAGTAGGTCCTACAATTGTGGTAGCACGATAGTGCCGCGGTCGGCAGTATACACCGCTGGTTGTACACGTACTTATGTTTCTATGAGGCTAACATTCCTAGCTATGTAGAGGGCAGGCCACAATTGAGTCGCTTTCAAATGAAATTCGGCCTCGAGCTTTGTAAGGGCGAAGACAAGACGGAATGTTTACCCAAGTCTATGTAGACTTGTAATTATATTTTTTCATTAATTTAAATCTGATTTGTTTGTTCACTTTTTGGTCAATATTTTGCTTTTCATAGTTATTAGTTACTCCAATTTGATTACCTCGGGCTGGTCTATAGGTCGCAATTCCAAATGCTGCGAGCATCAGTCCTGGATTCATTCCCCGGGCATTATAGTTTCTGTTAGGAATTTCAGAGCATCTACGTGCAGCCTGACGACTTAATTTTTGCCAAGTTGCAAAAAGTTAAGATACAGTACAATCGCTAAAATATGGGTGACAATACACGGTAGGTTAGGTAATGTAGGCGTGCTTCTATATCTTGACCAAGGCATAAACGACAAGTAACAAACCCGTTCTGCTTCAATTTTATAGTTAAACAAATTACAACGCGGTTTTATTTAAACCAGGTCCCCAAGCTCATTCTATCAGCTAAGTAATGTATAGTCGCGTAAAATCGTCCTCGGAGTTAACAAGCCCGCCCCTATCGGCCGCAGGCGGATCTCGAATGAAGATATTGTGCGTTTTCGTCACCTTACCCCCAGAACACCCCCCCCCCCCCGCCACCATCACCCCCCTTTTACCGCCCCCCCCCGCCGTTTGCTCGCAATGACGTAATCTTTAAAGGCGATAACTAATCTTCTTAATTGATCTTTTCCTTGATGAGTTAAACAAATGAGAGAGTACGCGATAATGGGTGTATTATCATGCGCGTGTTTGGGGATGATTTTTGGGTAATCATTTCTATGGAATTCGTTGCCATGGGGTTTATTAAATTGCGATTATAGTAACGACTATTGAAATCTATGAAGCAGTACCAAAGATTCAAATCTTTGTAGTACTAATGCACCCAGTATTGAACACCAAGTTTACAACCTTGCGAAATGCAGCAACATTATCCTAATCGACAGCCATAACAGTTAATCGGAGCCGAGTTCAAAGCAGCAGCTACGTCAATATCTAAACTGGATATTGCTAAACAAAACATATCCAAACAACCATTGGATTATATGCAAGACCAGCCAAATACAGACCTCGGCCCGGCCTGTGATGCCTTCAAAAGCTATGGAATTTCGGACTCAGAACTTCGGCGTCTCCGAAACAACTGACTAACTGTAAACTTTCACTACGTAAATTTCGTGAAGCTGGGCTCACTGAATAGATTCATTCTAGATTTTATAGCCTACGACGTGCTACCAGGAGACTATGCATGAAATAAACATATCTTTGATCAAATGTAGTGCTCCGTTCTGAATATTATGTGGGGAACGGCGCTGTTACCGGAGGAATGTCGGATTTTATTGTTCCGCTTTTTATTACTATACTCTTTCAGCTGAGTCGGCAGTAAAGTGGGGACTAAATAACAAATTTTGATGTTGTCTTTGAGATTAGACGTTTGATAAATAAAGTACTAGAGGAGCTTGTTTTAAGTAACGCGTTTGTCGAAAACAACGTTAAAAATAACGAAGGTATTCGACCGTATATACAATCTATTAGTTCGCCAGCCAAAATGCTTTGAGCTCATAACAAAGTACTGCGAGCAAAAACAAAAAGTTCCGAATCAGTTCACTGCTTACGAAAGAAATTGCGCTCAAACGTGGCAATAGTAAAGCCAGAACAGTTTATAAAGCATCAGTTATTCGATTGTGTAGTTTTCCAACAAATTTCACAGTTTCGGATAGAGAAATAACTGACCCGCATAATTGGTTATCGTGAAGTATAATTTAAAAAATTTCGCCGGAGTAATTTGGTGGAAGTCGACCGGTGTTTCATATTGCATGATTTCTCTTCATTTATAATGGGTAGCCTTTTTGCTTTTTCGTGCTACGTCTGTCCGCTCAACTTATGAATAAACTAGCTTGTGCCCTGACTTTGTTGGTGTGGTTTACGTGATTTACAAAGGTTTTTCGTGATGAAAAGTGTGCTGAGCATTTTCCTGGAAAGTTTATCTTGAGCATGTATTCTACAAGTGCATTTTTGTGGTCCTGTAGGTTGTTTTTTAGTTGTAATAAGTGGTTATTGCTTACCACACGATCTGCTGGCCGCATACGTTAAAACTCATATTTGCAACGGAATGATTTGAACTTAAGTGGCAGTGGGTAGGGCACATTGCTCGCAGAACGGATGGCTGATGGGGCCGAAAAGTTCTGGAGTGGCGACCGCGAACTGGAAGACGTTGCGTTGGAAGGCCTCCCACTAGGTGGATCGATTACCTGGTGAAATTTGCGGGGATCCACTGGATGCGAGACGCACGAGACCGGTCAATGTGGCGACAAGGGACGCTTATGTCAAGCAGTGGCATTCGGCTGGAATGATGATTTGAGTGGAATTTTAATAAGTGTGAAATTACAGCCAAGTTATTTTCTCAAACTAAGCAACTACACAAAATCCATACACAAACCCGTGCGTCAAAAACTTTTAAACCATTCAGTTTAACAAAATCTAGCACGCCCATATAATTCAGTCGGTTATTTCGTCGATAATATGATCGAATGGAAATAATTTTAGCGTGTTTTAATTAAGCTTATTTATTACATCGTTGATGTAAGCTCGTTATTCGGCCGAACCCTCATTATTTGCATTGTCGGTAATTTTAATTGACTATTGAGGTGTATTTATTGCCTGATTAATGTAGAGGGAAACAGGTAATTTTATGTGTCCTACCCCTGTGATCATAAACGTATGTTAAATATTATGTCATTCATTTAAAGTTTTTTAAAACTGGCCGTGGTTTATGAAAACTAAATTAAAAGTCATTGATGTAATTAGTTGATATGTTATGTTCATCTACACAAAAACTAAGCGTTACCCATCAGAATATTACTAGCATTAAGGTCGAAATTTGGCTTTTCACACGTAATAAAAGTTCTCCAGACTCCGTAAAGGCTTCAAAAATTTCTCTTTTAAAACAACCATTTTTCTAACCAAAACTACAATATCTTGGAACGAAAATACAGTTAACATCCAATCATACCAAAAATCATAGTAAAAAAAACAACCTGTATTAATCACAAAAAATACAATGCATTATATTAAAATTTCCCATTAACTGGCAACATTAAGGCCATTGTTAAGCGAGTTGCCATTTAAATTGGCATCTGAATTGGAACTGTCAGGTTATCACTTGAGTCAAGGGCTGTGTTCACAAGCGAAATAATTATCAGTAACAAGTTTACATGAGTTCGCGAAAAGAATTAATTTGGCGTGAAACAATAAGTGGGTGTGTTAATGCAGTGTGTTACTGGCTTTACTTTTTTTTGCTGTTGTTTAAAATTATGTTGAAGGTGTTTAAATAGGGAGATATATTTTATCATAGGGTTTATGGTGGCAATTAATTTAGTATATTATTGTATTGTATGATTATCACTAGCTTCGGTTAAGGAAAACATCGTGAGGAAACCAAACATACCTGAGAGATATTTCTCAACGGCATGTAAAGCCAAGTCAGAGGCCCATGGGCGGCATAAAAACTTTAATACCAGGTTAGGCATTAAACACACGAAAAAGAAAGAATGCAATAAATTAATAATACAGTACAGTATTTTGCAATAAAATTCACAATGCCCACGCCCTCAGCGCATAATTTCCAAACCATTGGCAATAAGCCTAGTTAAAATATCGGTGTAAAATCTAATATCATTGCTGCAGTTTAGCCACAAACACAGTACTTACTCTAATACACTAATCGCTACGTAATCAACGGTTAACTAAGTCAGTAAATACTAACTGAACCAGTAAACTTAACTGTTCTGACCATTTGCGAGTATTTGCGAAGCATTTATTCCCATCGCTGTAAACAAGGGCTCATTATGGCTCTTACAAATTCGTAAAGTGTGTTCATTAACGGAATGGCTTTTAGTTTAGGTTGCGCGGCCGTGACAAGTCTCACGAATTTTGTCGTACGTTGAATCTTGACTCATTTGTTTTTTTATTAGATCGTAAGGGCTGAGAAACAGCTCTTCGATGACCTCTAATTGTTGTTTGCGACTTAGTTCTTTTGTTACATTATCGCAAAAGAAAATACAGTCCACGTATGCTGTTGGGTATTCTATAGTCAATATGAGGACTCTGTTGGTGGCAATAGACTCGCGCCCTATTTTATGAGACTTAAACTTAACGGGCGAAATGTGTGTGTAATATTAGGTACATCGCTGCTTTACCTTACGGGATTACAGGCGTGATGTTATGTTATAAGGACTCAAGATTACAATAATTTTTTTTTTCAAGAATCGGCCCTCACCTTATGACTAAAGTTTATGATCATACAGGGCTGACTACCCAAAATATTCTAGCGTCGATCACCACGATTGATTGACAGATTATCCAGTTATTCTAGTAATTATACTATTATCAATCATTCAAGAGAACTCTGCTCCCACGCCTCAATACCGTAATCTCTCAATATTCAAAATTCGACAAAAGCTGACACATGTCTTGTCAGATAGTGCGCAGTAGGCCTCTAGTTTGACAACGACTGACAACACCACAATAGGCCGACATGCCGATAGTCTGCGAGGCGCGATAACGCGTTTAAACAAAGAGCCTTACACACCATGGAGTTGATAGTACATAAAGTTACTGCGACGAATAATTCCAGATAGACATTATTTTAGTTGACTATAAACAATTAGTGACCGCCTCTATTCCTCGGACGTCTTCATATATTATGTGAGGTAGAAAAAAATATATGTACATTGTACAGAACTAAACAAGAGAAAACTCGCGAATTGCATTGGTAGCTTGTTATGCTGTAGTAAGATAATTCTGTTATCGTTCAGCTTCATCAATTATTCTGTAAAACCCATTGTAACGTTATGGGCCAATAAAAGAATGGCCCATAACACAAACCTTTCGGCGCTCGACTGATGTTTAAGGGGAGGCGCTGTTGGTTAGCATAAGTGAAATTGTTCTGTGAAGTGTATTGAAAAGAGAAAGTGGCAACGCACCAAGTAATACCCTTTTTTTTTTCTTTTCGGATGGGAAATCATCAAATGACTTCTCCCGCTCCGGGAAGAGCGGAAGGGAGTGTCAGACTTGTACTGACTAAAACCCATCCATGTTCCTTCCTTGCCCTTTGTGTTCCAGGGCCGCGGTATCTCTTTAAACAGTCCTGCAGCCCACCAAGTAATATCCTTGCAGCTAAACACCAAATCCGCAGCAGCCTTGCCCACCCCCCGTAATGATCACTCCATCTACTTATGAATCCGTAACGTAAACAAACACTCGTTTATATTTATGTGCAACTCGCAGTTAAGCTTGAACTCATCCTGTGGGACTGGAATGACTTTTTGCGTTTGTTCTGCTGCTGTTTTGTGGCTGAAATTTGTTTTAACGTGTAATAATGGAAACTGAAGCTGTGTTGTTTTTGGTACTACCGAGTTCATTGACGGTCGACCAGTTTTCAACCTTATTACGTAGAGCATAAGGGTGAAAGGTGATAGACCGTCAGTGTAATCTGTAGTACCTATGTGTTTGTGTGATGTAAGTGAGTTTTACAGGGATCTATGTGTATAGTTTTGTGTTACACTTGGGAGAGGAATATGAGAGTATACTGACATTGGCGAGTTGATGAATTATTATTTACACCTTTTACACCTTTGTTTTGCAAATAAATATTTTGACATTGACGTATATTCAATTGATGAATATGAATATAATAAAAAAAAAACGCCATTGATGCTTCCAGTGGCGTGGCAGTCTACTAGATCCAATTAATTTATCATATTATTATAATAAGCATTTACCTACCTAAAAAGAAGAAGTGTTGAATGTTGTCAAAAGAATAGAAGTGTGATATTACTGATATTTCGAGGTTAGGAAATGTGTTCAGTGTTTATCGATTGCTTAAAAATCGCCTATTTATTTAATGTTTCGTGATTTGCCAGGCATGGGATTACCCTAAGACTTATATCTTAGGGTAATCCCATGCCTGGCAAATCACGAAAATTGCTCTAAGATATAAGAAAACATCCACAAAATTTTACACTGTATTAAAATATCACAGAAGAAAGTGTATTTATCTCATTGTGTGATTAACAAGAGTTTTTACGAGTATTTACAACAAACGTACAAGTAATTGGTTACATTGACAGTTGTAGAAATAATGGCAACATTAAGATAACCAAAAACAGCCAACCAAAGCCAATATTACAGAGGTGTAAGTAAAACAGAACTTTCTCGAGAGTTAAAGTATGAGCAGTACTAAAGTAGATATTTTTAGACCTAGCTGTTTAAGACGGTGCCCATTACACCAATTAACAAAGACTAAAATATCAACAACAGCAACATTAACTAAACACAATCAGAAATATAAATCCGAACAAATAATTTGAATAATCGGACAAACAATCCGAATAATCGCTAATCCTTACAACATTATTTATATTTGTGATTATTTCGATAGTTCAATCGTTCACTCGTTCAATTAAAATGGCGGTTCGCAGTTGCATGTCGAGGCTAGTTAATTAAACTCATTTGTTATCCGACATTTTTAATGTTGTTGCACACTAGTGGTCTTCGTTAACAACCCTTATTTAAATTGATTATATCAAGAGTTACATTTTGGCGGGATTATTTTTAAAATTGTCTTGCATTGTTGATTCAGGCGGATTTCAGCAATGAAACTGACAGCTGTCAGTGTCTTAATTACTATGAAATATTGACACTGACTGTATTATATTAGACATTAGTAAAAGTGGCAGCCTTTATTTACAATTTCATTTGGCTTTAATTAAAGGTGTATACAGTTTACTTGATTGAAGACTTATTTCGATGTTTACACGGCTCAAGTCGAGTGTTTCACAAAACTCTTAAAGTTTTCTTACATGTCTGAGGCTAACTTATTTATCTATGGTAACTAGAAACGTGACTAAAATAGTTTCATTCTTGAAAATAGCTCTATTCGGAACACAGACATTCAAAATAAAGGTCAATTAAACTTAGTACCAATATTTATGATTGTTATAAGACAATTATTTTGAATGTCAGATTGCTCTAGAAGTTATAACAAGATAGGTACAATTTGACTTATAATTGTATTATTTTTATCCTCTCTCTATATATTTTTTTATCAAATTTGACAAATGAAGAAACAGTGCTGATTTTCGACAAGAATTTAACTATCATTTTGTAAAATTTCCATTATTTCTACAACCAAAGAAAGAAATTACTTCAACATCAATCAGTGCCACGATGAGAAGGAGTAATGTTCCTTCACAGGCACGAACACAGGTTTCTCGACATGTACAGTATGGTGCACAGGTACATGCACAGTTTGGACCACCGGCAAAGTCTTGATGATCGGAACCTCTTTGATGATGGGTACAGTCTTGATGATGGGGACCTCTTTTATCACAGGAACTGTTTGCACATGGTGGTGGTTTATTGTGTGTACTTCATACGGCACGTGAATTCTCACGCTGCAACAAAAAAAATATATGAATGACAAATTGCCCAAATTAAAGAAAAAAAAAACCAGTATTCATAATATATAAAATAAATAAATATAAACGAGGGGCATACTTTTTAAAGGAATATAGTACCTAGCTACTCAAGACACTAAACCACTTAAAATGGGACCACCTTTGGAATATGGAAAAATCTGCTGTTTCCCATATTTACTCGAGTTCTGCGTCCATCAACATAATTATGAAGCAGCTGCATTTTTTTGTCAAGATATTATGTGAAAACTCTGTAGGTAGTTAGATACAGATAGATTTTTCCTGTATCATGGGTAGGTACTACAACAGTACTCAATACTCAAGTCTTTATTGCATTCCATATGTATTACAGAGAAAGTTTATAAAGGTAAAAGATCCATATGGACCCCGTAAAACACTAAGGTAACGGTAATTTAGACCAATATACCAATATTTGTTTCATACTGGAGTAACATTCACATACATGATTAGCGCAGGTGCCAATTGCATAGCTACTGCGGCAACCGTGCTGGCAACCACATAATATAATAAAAGAAAAAATGTACACGGACTTTTTTCAAGAAATAATTTTAATATTTTCTACAGATTTTTCCATACTCCCAAAATTAGGTATATACTTTATCATGACGTCACTATTAAGGTTATACATATTATTAGCTATACATAGTTACATTAGCACCACCGACAGTACATAACTCATGTCGCAGCTGCCATTAACAGTTATGTTAGCAATAAATCTGATGGATAGACAGCGTTAGATATTATCTGTGTTATCAGGAAGGTCCCGAATCTACGCGGAGAGAATAATCGCTGGGAAATGAGAAATGTATAGGAAATGTATGGGAAATGGGCCAAATTGTGGCATTTTTTACGCTAAGGGTGAACAACATAACATTGTTCAACAAAAATAACAGGTTTTCTACAAAATATCACGCCTGTAATTTCCAAAGGGTTAGGCAGAGAGAGGTATACTTAATAATACACCCGCTTTTCGGTAGTTTTGTTTAAGTCCCTTGTAATAGGGGGCGAGCCGGTTGCTATCAACTGGGCACAAATTCAAACTCCGTGGCTGCTACTGAAAAATCTTGATGGAAAAACCCAATAATTTTGCCCGACTTCGGAATAGAGCCTGGGACCTCATGCACAGTAGTCGCGATTGCGACCACAAGATCAACGAGGCAGTCAAAGGTTTTCTCTAGCAATCAATTAGGAATTTCTTTCAGCATAATTTGTGATATAGGTACTGAACAAAACTAAACTAAAGGCTTTTTTAAGTATTTAAGGAAGTCCTTTTTACTCCTTGACATCATCGTAGTCTGAAAAGACTTCGGTTATCATAGTATGGACATGTGATGCGGAGGAATGAGGAAAATGTCGTGGGGAAAGTTTTGAGTATGAATGTAGATAGCCGTAAGAGTAGAGGAAGACTAAAGAAACGGTGGATGGACTGTTGCAGGAGGTGACTGCTGAGATGACGACGAATTGAGAAGTATGGAAGAAGAATAAAGAGTGTAAACAGACTCTTAACGAAGCCGAAAGGCACTTGTTCTCCCCGTCATTGCGATTATTTTTTTGTTCTAGACCATACCTGGGAACCTTCTAGTTACTGAGATATAGGGGGTCAAATGTCCAACTTTTTTTCACAAGTTTTTTTTTAAATACATGTTTTTAATGTAAGATTTTTACTTTAAACACCTCCACGACTCCCGTACTATTCAATCCATCCATCAGCACAATATTTTGAGTGCGTTTCATTGTTCCTACTGTAAAACGTTATTTCTCAGCCCAAAAAAAAATCGTTTCCCTGCACAAATTTTTGCGAAAAGTTACTTAAAAGTTTGATGTACAGAATGCTTGGTTGACGGCTTCGTGAAGAGTCTGTTTACACCCTGTATATGCTGCGCCGACCTCAAATAAATTGGTATAAAGGCAGAGGATGATGATGAACATTATCGTAGTCTGTTTGAGATCACTAAATAATAAATCTTTTCACGAATAAGAATATCTACTAGAATCTTTTCGTTACGATTTCTATACATTAAATCTTATCAATTCACAAGGGGTTGCTGTTGTGATTCTTCCAGATAGCAAAATCATCAAAGTTAATAAGTACTTCGAAGACATATGACATCTACCAATCTGCACTGGGCCCGCGTGGTGGATTATAGCTCATTCCCTCTCATAGAGAGGAGACCTGTGTCCCAGCAGTGAGAACATTATAGGTTGATGATAATGAATAAGTACTTACTGTGTTCTGTGTACAGGGTCAGGTTCTGGTACGGGGTTCGCTAAGCACATATGGCTTGCAACCACTACGGCCAGGGTCAACTGTAAATCAGAAAAAAACGTAAATAAAACAATGTGTGTGGAGAAAATCGAAGCGAAAATCTTCTTGTAGAGCTGAAAATTAGTATATACAATACAGACATACAGGTTGTAAACAGACTCTTCACGAAGCCGTCAACCAAGCATTAGGTACATCAAATTAAGTAACTTTACGCAAAAATTAGTGCTGGGAAACGTTTTTTTTTTTTGGGTTGAAAAATCAAGTTTTACAGTAGGACTCAATGAAACACACTCAAAACATTGTGCTGATGGATGGAATGAATAGTAAGGGGGTCCTGGAGGTGTTTAAAGTAAAAATCAGACATTAAAAACATGTATTAAAAAAAAAACTTGTGAAAAAGTTGGAACTTTGACCCCCAATATCTCCGTAACTAGAAGGTTCCCAGGTATGGTCTAGAACAAAAAAATGATCGCAATGACGGAGAGAACAAGTGCCTTTCGGCTTCGTTAAGAGTCTGTTTACACCCTTTATAGTATACAGAGTGGAAGGGACACCAACGCGAAAACGGTTACCACATACTCAGTGCAGTGATTTAAGAAAAAATCTGATATTCCATACATTTTCCATTAATTTTGTAGGAAACAGCAGATTTTTTAGGTTAGTATAGGTTACATACACCTGCATTTCGCCAGTAACGTTTAAAGTCACATAAATCAAAATTAAAAAAAAAATGGGTTTGGAACGTAAAAAGAACTCCAAAAAAATATTATTTGATTTTTTTTTTGAGCTAAGTAACTTTTCGTGAAACTGCAGGTCTCGCTTTATTTTTTATGAAAATACGATGAAAAACAAGCTAAGTTTTGCTTTTGAATTAATATGAAGGAACGTTAAAAATATTGTTATTATATGGTTTTGGTGTTCCGGATCTCTATATGCTCGTGTTCGACTTGCACTTGGCCGGTCTTTCTAATTGCTAATACAATTTCAACGAAAATTTTATTCGCTCTTCTAACAAATTACCATGTCTTTAATGGAATTTTCCAGATAAGCTAACAGAATTTCCAGGAATTCTTACTCTATTTCGACTCTTAACAATTCGGGAATTCATACGAGAAATCTGGTTTGGCAGTTTCAGGGATTTGTGTTGTGCCCAACAATAACACCTTTGTTTTAAAATTGATTCCGAGCACTGTACCTTCATTATTATATGTAAACAATATTTTAAACGAAATTTCTATAAAACACTGCATATTTCGCTTTATTTATTTTTTTATTCACAAAAAAATAAAAACAAAAAACATTTCTCCGAACTTGAGTAGTATACTACCGGCACTTTGTGGAATAGGGGAAAATGGACCATAATGTTTATAAACGAATTAATTTTCCTATGTTTTTTTTCCGCAAAATAATAATAAAAAATAACAATTATATACTTACAGCAATGTTGCGAATCATGTTGGCGTGGCGTGTGGCGTGTCACTGTGCTGGATGCGCGGGCGCAGCTGTTAATATGCACCACGGTTGTGCAAGCTCCTGCTAGCGTTACGGTTCCTGATTCACTGCTGCATGTAACGTGTACGACTTGACAAGATCGCCTCCAAAAATTGGGATTTCCAAATACGAGGATTTAGAAATTATCAGTTATTTGATATGTTTTTTGTTTTCTAAATTATTTAATGTCAAAAATTTTAATCTGTCAATGTGCCAACACTGTTACTGTTAGCCTACATCACCCCATTGCTGGACAAAGGCTTTTCCCCTCGATATCCAGTTCAAAGAAACCTGCAAAAATTTTCCTTCTGACGTCTAAATAAATATTTTAGTCTTGTGCGCCACAAAATGTTATAAAAAAAAAATAGAATGACAATATAAACACGCGATTAAAAAACGAACAAATTAAACTCGAAAAAAACGTCATGATTACATATCAGTAGTTACTTAACACCAACGTAAGACAAAAACCCTTGAAAAATTATGCATCGCGCGTAAACTCACACGCAAGTTTTTCATTCACAGTTTTTACGAAACATTTATCATTCAGCTTGAATTTCAATAGTACCCGTTTATGCCGCCGTATTTGTCGTAAAACCGTGTACGACTGTAGTCATTTGTTATTTAAATTTGAATATTGAATGCAATAGTGTATTAAATTGTAGTGGTTATGAAATCCCCTGGTGTATCCTGGTACCCTGGTACGTAGTCACGCTAGACCGGCGCGCGGCGATGCATTAGTAATCCTTAGTCTTTATTGAGTTTCACTAGTGTGTAAATTAAACATTTACGCACTAGTGGTGTCAAGGACTCTTCTATAATTAGCAAGAAAGTTTTTCATTATCTGTAATGTAACGATTGTTTGAAACGCAATGTCTTGGTTGATCGACGAGTGTTGAAAAGTGTGTGGTCAGGACGTTTATAATTAATTGTGTTTAGTTGTGTAAATAATCATTCGATTATTGTGTTACGTTTGTTATTTAAAACGATTTATCAAGTGAGTACCTTTACAAGTAATCTTCGATAAGGAATGGAATTAATCATAATTCTTGTCTGTCAAACTTTGACTTTCAACCCTTCTTCTCAAATAAGTACAGTCAACTTCACGATGTGGGTACCCCCCTTGGAAACACCAACTGGGGCACCTACCCAATTGATGCAGCCCACCAAACATCTTTATTTTCTAATTCACATGAACACAAAAAAAAACATCGCTTACTATAGTGAGTTCCTACAAATAAGAAGTGGGTTGAAATCAAAATGCATCGTGTGTGGAACGCGAACGGGTGCAATCAAGTGTATTTCCCCTGGCACCTCACCTGGCCAGGACGCAGGAGAAACTACGCTCTACAGTTTTGACTCTGTTGTTTTTCAAAGAGGATTGTCAGGGTTGACTGGCAGGGTACCTTACTGCGTGTGTGTTAATTTATTTTGGTGTGTTGAGGAATATTTAGTCTTGGCAGTAATCAAGTGCAGTGTTTATCGGCATAAAGTAGTAAACGCATGATCAATGATAGACTTTAACTCAAATTTTATCCGAGCAGTAACTTAGTTCGTAAGCCACCTGTAATAAATATGTGTACAGAATAAAAAACGTAGTTCCATAAAGTATCTAATTAAGGGCATAAAATCACGGGCTGCGGGACTGTTCGAAAGAGATACCGCGGCCCTGGAACACAAAGGGCAAGGAAGGAACATGGATGGGTTTTAGTCAGTACAAGTCTGACACTCCCTTCCGCTGCCCAGAGCGGGAGAATTCATTTGATGATTTCCCAACCGAAAAAAAAGGGCATATAATCACTTAACATACTGTAAATACAAACCATTCCTTTGAATACCACGGACTGTAATCCTCCACATTAGTCAGTTTCCCCTTAAAATAATGCTATACTAATTATATGGACTATTTGTGGAGCTCATAAAACCTCCCCTGAGGTCCATAAGTCCCCGCTTTGAAGCCACGATGCTTGAGAGGCTTACAGGTGTAATCCTCTCACAGGTCAGTCACGACGTCACTTCACGGATTTACTTTTTTTATACAATGTCATATGCTGTGTTTGTATGGCAACGGGAAACAATTTTATGGGAAAAGGGAAGAGAAAAATGTCTGATCTTTTTGCTGTCAGCTTTGTGGATTGGGGTTAAACTGTATCGCTTCCTTGTTTTTAATGCTGGCAATCTAATATTCCTTTTGTATTTTTTAAAAATAAAGTGTCAAAATGTGAGTTGTTCTTGCCTATAAATTATGTCATTGAACTTAAGACCGATATCGAACTTAACACTGATCGTTTGAATTTGTTAACACGTTTTGTCATACTGGACGATTTCATTTTAACATAATATGAGCAGGCAGCCTCAATTTGCTGAAGTAAAGGTTAAGTATGTCTTCAGGCATTCTACGCCTGTATAAAATAAGTTACAACTTTATGATAATAACGCCTACAAAATGCGTATTTATCGAAGTTACTAGCGAAACGTACATAGAACACTTTACACATTTCTGTATTTGCCGCATCAGCCATAACATGAGTGACGTTCAGCACTGGACTTATATGTGAAAATGTTCAATAGGCCGAAAATAAATCAATATTTTTAGCACGGCCGCGTTCATACATATTTGGCGAGTACGCCACAAATCATTCCCGGCACGTGCCATGTATCGGCTGGCATTCGTCTCGCGCGCTTTTTGACAGTTCACTGCAGCTGCCATATTGTTGTGACAGGGGAATTTCGAAATTCTGTGTTGCAATATAAAAATTTGGATTGGTTTTATTCCATAAGGGGTTAAAAATTTCATTTTTTTTTCCATTGCGCTAATTTAAAGAAATTAATTAATATTCTTATGATAATATCGTAATCCATTTAACTTAAATGATTAGCAAATAAGCTCTTCATCTATCTGTTGTTTGTTTCTTTTTTTTTCCATAAAGCAACATGTTTTTTCGTCGTAATACCTCACCAAAGCGTTCAAGGAAAAATATTTGTGAAAATATAATATTTACTGAAGTTAGTTCCCTATATTATACTACCGTCAATCAACTTGATGAACGCTTGACATTCTGAATACATATTTTTATTATGTTTATCCTCGAACCTTGGAATAAAGGTTTTCTAAAGGAAATGTTGCGTTTTACAATTCAGACAGTGGAGTTGTATGGTTTTATTTTAGAATGGCGTGTTACTTAGAATATAATTTCCGTTCTGACGTCTAACTTTTATAAAGTCACGTTTATTTTGTGTTTCTTTTTCAGAAAGTTAATAATAATGTCTCGGACAAAAACAAATCGTTTTTAAATTGATTAGTCTGGCAGGAATAATTATAACAAATTACTTTAAATAAAACACCAATCATTTGTAAACCATAGACACACCTGTCAACAAAAAAGGATTTTTTATAATTGTTGTCCATTACACCGCCCCTCCCCTGTTATTTTCAAATTCTTTAACGAGGGAAATTTACAATTTATTGCTTTATAAACGAACATCTGACGGATTCTCACCACCTTTAAGGGGTAGTTCATAGATAATAACAGATTTCAACCTAGGTTTAGTTTTAAACACAGGTATTAGTTTAACTACCTAGCTAGATTGAACAATAGGGAATTCTCGATATTGAATGTATCATCTATCATTCAATTAGTATGTATAGAGTGAGTTTTTTTTGTTTAGTTTTTAGACTGCCTCGTTGGTCTAGTGGTCGCAAGCGCACTGCCGAGCATGAGGTCCTGGGTTCGATTCCGAGTTCGGGCAAAGTATTATTGGGTTTTTTATCAGGAATGGTAGGAAAAATGATTCACATGTTAACCCTAAATTAAATCACTGGTAGTAAAATGTAGGGCAAGTAACCATTGATCAACTGAGAGATTGCTGGAAATATGCATTCACCAGTCTTGCGGAACCCGCACCTAGCTAGATTCCCGCGACCTCCACTGGATCGTTCTTTCCCCTTTTGGGACCCACGCTTCGCCTTCCAATAAAAACTCGAGAACATTCCGGCCCTATCGGTCATCCATTCTACGTAAGAGAGACCAATGGCCACTTAGGCCCGGACTCAATCAAAGCGGAGAGATGCGCCAGATTTGACTAATCACAGGACAGACGAGAGACGCGATTTAGATTTAAACCAATCTGATTGGTCAGTTTCCGCACGTTTCCTCTTCGGTTTTTTAATAACACTATGAGGCATCTAAATCAATGCTCAAAATAAAAACGTTTAGTCCGCATAGCCCCGCAAGTCTTTTAAAAGCCCAAGACAAATCAAAGAGTTTAAATGCGTTTAAAATGAAATTCAAAGACTTTTTGTGTAAAAAATCTTATTATAATTTAAACGACTATTTGAATGACACTGACATGCTAATCTAATTATAATCTTACTAACTTACATATTATACTTTTAATAATTGTATTAATAAATCTCTTTAATAGTTTGACATTAAACAAAAGAAACTTTGACATTGATTGTAAGCCGGATAATATTTTTAAATGATCATCAAAAAAGATTTAGATCTTTAAAAAAGATGGGATCGTTCGATATACTAAACTGTGGATATAATAACGGGCAATAGAGGCAGCTACCTCTAAACCAATACGGTAGTTTGTTTGTAACATTCTTAACAATAGGTTTCTACTTACCCTTGTTTCTACAATTATGTATTAACGTGTAACAAACGATATCTTACATACAACACAATATTACTAACTACTGCAATTAATTTACAGTATCGGCATAGTTTCTGACTAGCTATTGCTAAATGTGACATCCATGGACTCAATATAGAGTTATTGCTTCCAAGCATGTGTTGATTTCCACTCCAATTGAATATTGTACTGTAATGCGATGTAACAGGGTTTAATTTACAATGTTTGTTGTTTGCAAATTACTCAATAGCTTTGCGGCATTCTTGATTCAATGAACGAATGATACGGTTGAGAGTTTAATATCAATTTTATCGTTAAAGTAGTTTAGATTGTTTAATTGAGTTTTTATGTGGATTCATTCATAATTGACGTATGATCTCCAGGGAAAAAATTGGAAGGGGACCGAAAAAAACCGGTTTGAGTAGGTATTGAAGTTTTGTACTGCACAGCTGTTCTTTTTCGCAATTTTGATGGTGGTCCCATGGAGAAAGTTGGTCAGTTTGATGGTCTGAATAACACCCTGAAATATGACCAAACCTTTCTGTTACACACTGTATATTGTGTTTTTAGGAAACTCGTTAATTAGACATAACCACGTTTAGCATTTAGATGAACTGATCATAAAATTAAATAGTAGTATCATTCAAAGTTTATTTTGCACAACTAGGAATGTATTTTAATATGTATTCACCCAGTGTTATCGCAATACCAGATATACGACCAATAGTTAAGTTGGATTACCGATAGTGATATATGGGAACGCGCGTTTGTCGATGCCAAATGTCACGCAGTAGATAGCACAAACTAGGTTTTACGGCTTCGGATCGTACTGTCGACCAGCAATAGGTAAATGAAAACATAGCAAACAAACATTTACTAGGAGATTTACTAAACTACTAGACAAAAAACCACGTTTTGCTCAGTCCGTTTACTGAAAAACTGAATTTAAAAGAACTTTCAAAAGATTTAAAAGGCTAAAGCATTTATAGAAGCCTAATTTACAGACAAAAACCTAAACCGACCACCCGCTATCTATAAAACTTTATTGCACTGCAATGGTGTAACCCGACGAATTAGGAGAGCGCCCACTACGTTTGATTATCCTACGAAGTAGTGTCGTTCTTCACACGATAGGGTTACCATTCTGGATGGTTCTTAAAGTATCGAATAACGAGCAGTAAATGGAATTTCCCCTGTAACTCGGTCCGAGTGTTAGTATTCGATTACATTCATCACCTTGTTTGTTGGTCGAGTGAAATGCGACAATTCCTCTATTTGGTAATACATGTCTTTTACCATCTGTTTTTCTACTACACCTACTTTTCGACTGTACTCCATTTTGTTAAGATTGGTTTTTCCATGGCCGTGATAAAAGGTCTAATGATTAAGGTTGGTTCAACTGTGTTCTTAGGATTGTGTAAGCGACTGGTGCCTTAAAAAGATACGCATCAACAGCTGTTTTAGTAGTAAATAAAACTGTTACAGCATAGTTACATAATTAATGTACCAGGGCAACAAGAGTGTGGAGGAATGCCAACTAATTGAATCGCTAATTTTCTTGTTTTCACTTTTAATAGCCTTTTGTGGACTATGTAGATATTGTAGACCTGCTGCCCTACAATGGCGTGGCGTCTTGAAGCAGTGTTGTTTTAATCTTATTCGAGAGTGGGAAAGCGATGGCGCTAGACGTCCTCTCAAACTCAAAAGCATTTAATTCAATTAGACCCTTACAGGCACTTTTGAATGTCGGAAAAACAAAGAAGGCTAAGCTACAGTCACAATCACAAGGCATAATAACTTGTAAAAGTACTGAAATTGTCCATTCCAAAGCGTAGATCTCTATGGAGAAGAATGGGCATGAAACTCCATGGACACTCTTTTCAATCAATATATTATTACAAAATCTTGGTTACATCATTCATATTGAGATTATACATGTGAGAACGATGTAAAGAGGCGTGCAAATTAAGAGCGGCCAAAGTAAAAGAATAAATCAACAATTTAAAAATAAAGTACTAAATTAAAATACGCCGAGACAGCTAAGAGATGACCAGTCCTAACCGCCCCTCTATAGCTCCGTACCCTATAGACGGTACCCTGTTCAAAATTTTAGTGTACTCTCGTTTCTTTTCGTTCAGTGGGGTCTTACTGTTTTGTGAGCCTCCTTTGAAGTTTTGCAGTACTTTCAAATCTTAAGAATTTGACTACTTAGTTAGGATGAGAGGAAGTTAGTAAAAAAACTTAAGACTTTTGGAAATCCAAATACTTAAGATGAAAATGGCATAAATACAGAGAGCACAAATAATTACTCAGCCATTACACCACTATCTCAAAAATATTGCACTATAATTAAAAGTATTCAAGCACCGCTGTATCCAGTTAAATTAACAAGCCATAATGAACAATTATTGTGACAAAAATTTCGGTTCCATTTGGTGCTTTTGGCTTTAATCCAAATTCGCTTCTTAGTGTAAGTGCAGGAGAACAATTGTCGTTCCAACTGTGTTATTACCATAATACAACTGTGCTTCTCTTTAGCACATGCATGTCCCGTTCTCTAAGTTTATTTTATGACCTTGTAGAAGAATTCTAATGCCTGAAATAAACTAGCCTTTTTTATACTAAATAGGCTTGCGTTTGGCTGCAACTCGCCTGAGAAGCGATGATGTGGCTTAGGATGGAGCACGCTTGCCTAGAAGAAACTGATTCACTCAAACCTTGATGAGATCTAGATTATAATGTACGGGTATCTGAAAATTCCAAGATTCATTCAAAAGTCGTTTTTGGAGACTTTAGCAAACAAGTCTGGTTTATTTTCTCAACTGGTTTAATGACTTTTGAGGTGGGGTATCTGTAGTAAAAATGTGTACTAACAGCACTCCAATTTCCTGAATATACGAAACTTGTTCACAAACATAATACTACAAATTCAGTTACACTGTTCTATAGCAACCTCCTTTTTTCTAAAGGCACAAACCGTCCTTTTCAAACCATTCTTACTCCATACTAATTTTTGCCTAACTCCCCAGCAATTCCACGAACCTAACCCATTAACCAGAGCTTTATCCGAAAGTTAAGCCAGTTACGCCATGCATTATACCGAAGTACTACCGATCTCGGTCTCTAGCCATTATCATATTATAATTTGGTGGGAGCTAGCAGGCGCGGGTAATATGATATTAAACACGCTCCTGTCATGACGTGACTGCATTGCACGTTCATTACTGATATTAAGCGTGAAGAAGTTACTGATGTCACTTGCTGTTCGTAAATCACTGGTGTTGGTAAATGACATCATTGGACACGAGTGACAAAGCGTTTTAATATGTTAGATGTTTTATGACCTCTAACGTATTCTTTAGGGTAATTTTTAGCGGTCCATTACTAATGGCTGATTCGATTAAGGGGTAATAAAGATGCATTTAGACATAAATGTCAAACACGCTCCTGTCATAACGTGACTGCATTGCCGGTTCATACTGATATTAAGGGTGAATGAGTTACTGATGTCACTTGCTCTTCGCAATTCACTGGTGTTGGAGAAGTGATGTCGTTTGATGCGGTTGTGGTGGTTTTATAACGTAACATAAGTATGTAGGTAATCTTACAAAATGAACAACGTTAACATTCATACATTATAATCACCAATCTATTAGCCAAGGCTGAAATTAGTACCTAGAGATAGTTATTATTATATCTGTTAAATGGCTATTAAAATATTAATAATCAACCGAATAAAGTACCTTCTAAGCAGGACACGGGTCAGATCCTTTTGAAAATATTATATAAGATTTAGCAACGGAACTAACACCATCTTTTCATTTTCTTTACTAAAGGCGATTAGTATTCTAATAACCTGTATAATACAGTTATTAACAGCAAAAGTCATAATACAAGAAAATATAAAATTCTTGTTCTCTAAAGCTAGAGCTTTTCACAACTGCATTTTTTCTTAGCAGAATTTAAAAAAAAAAGATAAGTAAGAAACACAATTCGCAGGGTTTTTTTTCTAATTACGTATTCTCCTTGGTTTCTTTGTTAATGAAATGCATTGGATCGTCAACTTTTGTTCTGAGATAATAAAACTTTTAGGATCAAACATCGTAATAATGGTTTATCCTGTTTTAATGAGTTTTTGTTAGGTGACAGTTTTTTTTCGTGCGGGGGAATGACCTAAATGTGTCATGTCCGTCGGCCGATGTCGATCGGATCGTGTTTCTAATGATTGTATTTAATGTTGTATTTGTTCATTAAACTGATTTATTTTGCTCGTTCTTGTATGTATTTACACTAAGCCCTATAGCTACTTTTTTGTATCCGTTTCTTCTAAGAAAATAAAACTAATAGAACGAAGTCCTAGGCTTATTGTGTCTAGTAATTTCATTTACTACTAATTCTTATTCTAAAAATGTTGTAGTAGGTATATTCAAATACTAAATCCTAGACCTTTCACATACATTTTTCCTAAAATAATTACTTTAATAAAGGCTAAAACTTACTAAAAGTTTCATGCATAAAGAAACAAATTATAAAAGACACGCCGTAATTCAGCTGAATTATCTAGTACATTATTTAGGCTTTAGTCAGACCCAGGCGTCGGGTAATTCGATATTAAACACGCGGTTGACAGTGACGTGACTGGAGGCTTTGTCACGCTACCAGTGTGGATCGAGCCTTAGGGCTGACATACCGTTGTCCGTAAAAAAAAAATATCATTGTCCATTGCATTCGAAATACACCCGTTGAAACCCGACAAAATTAAGAATATATCTTACATCCAAAGGACATTATGGCCAAAAAAAAGTATAACCACTGCACTTACAAGATAATTGTGATAGCTCCCTTTAAACTATTTTAAATCCTAGTTGCTTATTATGGCTTATAGATAAATTGTTTTAAAGTGTAAAAAAAAATCTTGATAAAAAAGTAACTGATAGATTGATATGGCTACAGAGTTCTACAAAGTGGTTTATGTTGAAGTTTTTGTTTTTATTTTGGGCATTCTATTATTTACTGTTTGTAAGAATTACCTAAACATGTTAGTATATTAATATTTTAACACATCCTGTTCCGTATTTAAATAATACGTTTAAAATGTTCTAATATTTGTATGCCTTTCTATGGCAAGTGCGAAACATGTAAGATCATAACTCTATTTATAAGACGTTAATGATTATTATTCTATTCTATTCTTGTCTAGCTAGACAAAGAACTGATGTTCCCTAATGATAATGGTTTTGCGTCAGGAATGGCACGGCATTGTCGTGAAATTGGTTTTGATATTTCAGATAGATGGTTAAAATATGTGGATGGATGTGCTAGCGTTTAAGATGATTACAAAGCATTTTTTTTTATACCGGCATCCTGTGGTATAACGTGTAAGTAAACTTCTACGACACTATTTCTTATTATAAGCCGTTCATTTAGGACATTTATACGCAAGGAAGTACCTCATCACTTCATCGGTATTTTACTTAGTAGGTGTGATTCAACGAAAGACAAAGATGGAGGTATATTGAAAGAAAGAGAAAGATGTAAATACATTATACAAATACAACAGTTTATATTGACAGGCTTGTGTAGGCGGTTGTATGAGATCATCTCAGAAACGTATTTCCCATCGGCGACCCTTAAAACCTGTTCTGAATTCAAAGTAGCCGATACAATTCCTATTTTTAATACCAACATCAAATAAAAATGGAAATAATCGGCTCTATGCATTTTCGTTCCTTTTTTTGTTAGTTTACGTTCCACATTCAAATAACTTTTTGCTATAAATAATTTGAATGCTGGAATAAATATAGAAACAACAAAACACCACGCTGCAGATTTGTGGTTATTGCACAGAATATTTCCTTTGCTGTGGTATTTAAAACTTAAAGACTTGGAGGGAATATTATAAAATAAAATAAAACATAAAGTAAGGTCTACGGTCTGCATAAAACCAAAAAATACACGACAATAAGTCGTGTATTTTTTGGTTTTATGCACGAGCATATTTCAGGGTTGCCTGTTTTGTTGCGGAATTAACCAGGACTTTTAAAAATAGGCTCTTTGTCAACCCTAAATTAAAAGCACGCTAGTAACCGTATATACTTAGTTAAACTCAAGCGGATTGGTGATAACAGATTAATCAGATTAATTTTCACTGTATACAATAAAATAAAAATGTATACAGTGAAAATTAATCTGATTTTACAAAACCAAAGATGCTTGAACACGATGTACATGTGATGTGATCTTTGACATAGATAAACGAAAAAAATCATGAAAATATGCATTAATTAATTATTGAAAAAATATGTATCTCCATTTATTCGGAATAGGCCAGTCTTGCCAAGGGGTACCGTATGACCCAGTAATAACTGGGTTGTGGAGGTCAGATAGGCCGTCGCTCCATGTAAAATACTGGTATTCAGCTGCATCTGGTAAGACTGGAAGCCGCCCCAACATAGTTGAAAAAAGCAACTAAACCAGATGATGATTTTGGATTGGCTCGGCATCTCTTTTTAATCCATACTTTTCTATTATTCGTCATCTCAATAATCATCGTTTTTCCAGCCATATCCATCAATCCATCCATCGATTCTTTGGTTTTCCCCTACGTGTATAGTATACCACATTGAATTATAACATACCCAGTATGTTTCGGTAGCTGTACCGTTAACTAGATCTAGGCTATCTAGATAGCGATGACCCTAGGTTATGCCTCGCGTGCCCCTACCGATTTTTAATACAGATTTGCAACTCGCGAGCTGATATCTCCTGTTAAATGCTAGAAAAACCTAAGTTATGTGAGTATTAAGTTAAAGGA
Organism: Lycophotia porphyrea; assembly: GCA_950005105.1. Lineage (NCBI taxonomy): Eukaryota > Metazoa > Arthropoda > Insecta > Lepidoptera > Noctuidae > Lycophotia > Lycophotia porphyrea. The sequence goes on from OX465399.1 coordinate 11,154,221, forward strand.
TTATATTGTATGTACACTGTTAAAAACTTACATTTAAAAACGTAATCTTAAACTTTATTTTGCATCAAATAGCCGTAGAATTATATTCCGCTGTTGATTGGTTGTTACTATTTTATCCTTACTGTGTGTGAAGTATAATAATAATGTGAAATAGTTTTTGAGTTATGAGGGGGTCAAAAGTGGCTCCAAATGGTTCGTGTAATATTACACACGGTGCTGCTCGCCACTTCTGTTAGCTAGAACTTGGCTTGACACGCTACCGCGTGTCTAGATATGCATTCGTGCAAGTAGAATCGTTTGATACCAAATGGTGGCTATTGTCTATCTTCCAATTGAGGTCCTAGTTTCAGTTTTTATGAAGGTAATAAATGGTTCACTGATACGATCATTTAAAGTAATACGTTAAATATTTCAACCTTTCTCTAGGCGTCGTTGTTTAATTGATTAAACGAAGAATTCAGGGATTATAGCAGGTGGTGTTCTGTGGAAGTATAAATATATAGTTATAATATATATATTAAAAAAGAAAACCAGAGAAGAACAAGGGTTTGCAGTAGACCCTGCATATTACACTAACCTTTAATAAAGTTATAATTTTAATACCGTGCAATGCAATAAATCAAACTGTAGCAACATTTATGCAACAAATAAATAGTTCACACGCAACACATGCAGTACCAGGGGATTATAAAGTGTCAGGTTATAACGCCGTGGTGGTCGTAAAGTCATTGTAGTCTGACACCTAACGTGGCGAATGAAACCGTGGAAGTATGCAGAAATCACACCAAGTATTATACTGAACTAACTCTTAGAATTTCTGGGAGCCTAGTACATGGTTATCATATAAACGCGCTTATTATTTTTACTGCTGGTTACTGATAATGATGACGATTATACACTGAAAGCTGAAAAAAGTCTTTCCAAATTATTAGTATAATTCATTGGCAATTGGAAATTATTAGTTTTGGCAACAATATTAATGATTTTTATGGTACCAATACGTACTGACTGCTGTCAAAGATTGGAATGTGTCCGAAAATCGACAAATATGATAGGGTATATTTTCCGCTTTAACTGATGTCTGTATTGCCCTAGTAATTCAATTATGGGTGGCAGTCGTTCTAACTAAAGACATTTGGTTTGGACACTCATCCTCACATAGTTTGACAAAGACTTGATTGAAGAAACACTCAGAACCAATTATAGAGCTAACCGAGCTATTGTCACTAATTATTTTCTAAGTCAATGTATTTACCACAGCTAAAGGTTAGTAATAATATATAGGTACTTTACATAGGTAAAACTGTGTAATCCCAAGGAAAAATAGTACACTAGAGACTTGAACCAGAGACAGTTTGGGGCCCATAACACTAGCAACGTATATACCTGAATAGGACAGATAACCAGGAACAGTGTACAGTACAATTTATAAATTAACTAAAAAATATTAAGAAAAAAAGGGTGTGTTTACGCACGTAAGAAGTTATACTTCTTTGGCGTAAAAACTAACTTCAGGGTGTATGTTGACTAGCTAACATCAGGGTGTCGGTTTTTCGTGACGGTATTCTCGCGCATCCTAAAAATTTACTCTCATCATTTTTCTATAACGCGCAAAAAGAAGTATAACTTCAAAAAAAATAAGTTTATCCTAGCTTGGCGAAGGCATATAATCTAATCAAGTCAACGACTACTCGACAATCGCATGAACCCTTCCTCTTATAATATAATATTCAAATAACAAACCAGCGCGGTCTAGTGCATCCTCGTTCCATAATGACCTCAATTAACGTTCTCGTTCGTTCACTGGCTCATTCACTCGTTCATTCACTTGAATTTTTCTTCGCCATCTTAATTTGTACGTGACGCCGGCAGTTAATTAGTGCAATTAAAAGATCCTGGCGTTTTTGTTTTAGTCCTCACACTGCGAAGCCATTGTTGGAAATTAAATTAGTCCTGAAATTGTTTTACGTCATTAGAATAATATGTGATGTTTTGGGTGCCGAGTAATGAGCGAATGAGGATGGAGATGCCGCCGGGTAACGTATGTGACACGTTTGTTCGTCTGTTTTTGAAATTAGAAGGCTTGTGTAGTTTCAGTTAAAGTTAGGTAAGTTTTAGTAGATTTTATGAGTTGTGAAACGTGATTAATTCTAATTGAGTTTACGGTGAAGCCTTTTTGAGGAATCTAGAAAAATATTGTCTAGCTTGTAGGAACGATCAAAAGCTGTTTTTGAAGCAGAAGACATATTAGAAAGAGGTTAAGAGAGGTTTGTTTTTAAAAGGGTTTTTTGAAGTGAAAACTTCTTTAGCGGCGTTGAGCACTTTTTCTGTATGGGTATAAAATCTTAAACTCGCGTCAGGACACGTGACCTGGTCGAAAAAGCGTAAGACGGATGGAGAGTAGACAGCTATCCCAACAAAATAATTTATTATTTATTTATTTTATTTTAAGCATTAAAATTACTGGTGAATCAATTTGGCGAAAATTTCATCAATTTATATACAATTACAATATTAAATTATTGTTTATATAATTATATTCATTTTATTAATTTTATTGATTCAAAACTGTTCGTTTCTTACTTCAGCTACCATAAACCTATCGTATCAGTTTTAGAGATTGGGGATGATAGTTCTGGTAATGATGATGGTGAAAAAGTCGTTGAAATTATGGATGAAAGTTGATTTTTCGGAGAGATAAACTTTTTAATGTAAAATAATTGTAATAGTTTTAAAGTGTTAAATTTTTAATGTAATATAAATTGTCATGTTTGTGTACGATAGCGCAATAAATGAATATTGTATTCTACCACATAAATGATAGTACTTTTATACTGATAAAGCAATTGGTGCAAAATGATTCCCTAACCATTCCAAAATATCAAACATGCTCAACGTTAATTAATAATCAAGTTTTCACTTCTGCCGGCACTCCCGGAGTGCAACCCGTCTTTTTTTTTTAATAAATGCTTCCTCTTAGCTTTTTTTACATGTCTTTAGCTTATAGATTCTGCATTGTAATAAAAAACTAAATATATTAGACACCACCATTAATATCATTTTCCAATATTAATTAATGCATGCCTCTGTACTCTTATATATTATCTAGATATAGATTTCACAATTACCTAATGATTGAGATTGATTTAGGCAATTGATCACAATCAGGCTAATAGATTAATGATGAAAATATTGCCATCACATTACGTATATACAGGGGGTGAGTTAGAAATGCAAACCGCTAATGTGATATAACGGGAAACTAATTTGTTTACATGATGGTGCGATCGGTTGATAGATAAAATTGACATCATTGTAACTGCGAAGTCATATTCATGTTCTTAGCAAATTTATAAACGACTTATCACTATATTAGAAACAGAATGAAGTTATAAAAAAAAGAAAAAAGTTCTTTGGGACTTGAAAAAAGAACTACTTATTTTGACCTATTTTTGAATGACACTTACTTACCAGCCAACTAAAGGGTATAGCTTTGCGTGGTTTAATGTAGGTATACAACCTGTATAGTTAAGTAATTACAGAAAATGAGTTCATTAAGTAATTTGAATTAAAATTAATGATCGTTTACTTGATTGACATGTTTGCAGTGAGGTCTTCATTTTGTTAATGGAAATGTAATTAATAGTTTCGGAATCAAACTTTTTGAAGTTAATTTACAATCAATTTATGTCAATTTTATTTGAGTAATATACGCTATTACTCAAATAAAATTGACACAAGTTTGATTCCAAAACTATTATACATTTTACACTTTATTTAGTAGACTAACTTTTCAACGCGGCTTCGCCCGGGATCTCTTTCTTTATCGTGTGGTTAGTGTCAAACCTGGTGTCATCAGAGTTTTTAATGCCGCTCATGGGCCTCTGACTTGGCTTTGCATGCCGTCGAGAAATAACTCTCGGACATATTGTTTTCCCCACAATGCTTTCCTTCACCGAAGCAAGTGATAATTATACAATACGCACATGAATCCGAAAAGTCAGAGGTGCGTGCCTTGGGTTCGAACTTGAGACCTTATGACTTGGCAGTCTTAGTTACCGGGATAAAACGACGGCAGCAAAGAACAAAGGGCTATCTACAAAATCACTAGTTTCCATGAGAGAATTTTTAACGCGAAAATTTAATAACTTCTACAAGAGCAAAGCTAGCTACTTCAATTTGTAATAATTAATTATAAAAAAAAAATCATTAAAAAATGAAAAAAAAATATAACTGGATAGTATAAAGAATTCTGAATTCATTTATGTTAAGAAGTGAATTTTGTAAAAATGCAGTTGTCTTTTTGTTCTTTACTGCCGTCGAAAAGTATCCTTTGTCCTAACTTATGTCGTGTGGTTTATCCGTGTGCCGAACATACAAATCTGTTCAGTCGTTACAACGTGAAAGAAAGCACACATAAATACAGACAGACATAGTTGATTTCGCGTTTATAATATTAGCAACAGTTGAGGAGCTCGTGGCTAAATAATCACAGCCGCACGGGTCGATCTTCAAGGTTAAGCAGTGCTTGCCTAGGTTGGTCCTCGGATGGGTGACCATCTATTATATTCCAAGTTTCCTCCGTGCCTCAGAAATCACATTTACCCGTTAGTACTGGCTGTCATTTGTAGATCTTTGACAGTCGTTACAGGTAGTCAGTGGCGCGAAACAGTCTTCAACCAGTCTTAATAAGGGGTATCGTATTATCCAGTACTAGCTGGGTTGTGGAGGTGAAATAGGCAGTCGTTCCGTGTAAATTAATGATATTGAGCTGCATCTCGTAAGACTAGAAGCCGACCAAAACATAGTTCAGAAAATGCTAGACAAATTATGAGTATCAGCAACAATTGATAAAGACATAATTTTTTAACTATTTAGACTGTAAAAACCAGTATGACTTTGGTCTAGCAATATCTATTTAAAGCTGCTGCATTACATTTAGAAATTAGTGAAAACTAAAACAAATTACCACCAACATACCTCGAAAGTTACCTAACGCTACTTTTCCACAAGTTCCCGATACAAATAAAAGTTTCCCAGCTCGCGTGCACATAAGTAATTATAATGCAAGCCTCGACCACTTGCGAGTTATTTAGGTCAATTTCCAGCCTTTTGAACCTTACGTTTTCCTGCTACGTCAAGGTTCAAGTCGTCAGAGACTTTATTCAATTTCCTCGTGGAATATGTTACTTGCATGGAAGTGTCACCTTAATACTTTAAGTGTAGGCCGGGTGAGTATGAGCAGGGTTAGTAGTGATGTCTTGTCGTTTTTTTTTTATACAATTACAGCTTTTACGAAGTTTTTTCATGGCTTTCCAAGCCGTGTTGACGGCGCGTTCGTGTTCCACGCGCGGCTCAAAGAGATGTCAGCAAACAGGGAGGGGATCGCAAGAGCCGATGCCTGCCAGGGCTGCGGGACTGTTCGAAAGAGATAACGCGAAAGAGATAACACAAAGGGCAAGGAAGGCAAGGAAGCACGCACAATGGTCCACCTTTAGGGACTAAGTGCGGAAACCAAACCCTTTAGATAGAAGGGCAAGGAAGGAACATGGATAGGTTTTAATCAGTACAAGTCTGACACTCCCTTCCGCTCTGCCCAGAGCGGGAGAAGTCATTTGATGATTTCCCATCCGAAAAAAAAGGGGCTTTCCATGAAAAGGATATTTGCATTTCGCAATACGAAGAGGTTGGCTCTTGAATGAAAAAAAAAACGATAATGCATCTATGTTTCGTTCATTTCAGGACGACTTCTTCAACATAAAAATGCCTTAAACTGTGTTCTAATTCCTAAATGAGAATGTAATGTAAAGAATCTTAAACGCGAAAGTTTGTGAGCATGTATGAATTTTGTTCCTCTATCACGCAAAAATGGTTGAATAAATTTGGGTGAAACTTGGCACACAGATAGTTAACCTGGAGTAACACATAGTGGGCTTAGCCGTGGGCATAAGCTAGTAAAAAAATAAACCTTTAAGTAACTTTAATTGTATACTTACTTATATGACAACTTCGAGAACAGTCTGTTTTAAAAAAAAGTTATTCACTACCCACGCGATCTAGATAGAAACCCGATTAAAGAGGTTTCAAACCTAGAATCAAGTTACACAACCTCAATTCATTGACCTCATTTCCAAAATGAATCAGCGGAGTACAAACTAATGTTTCTTTTCTCTATTCCAGGTACGTACAGTTTCTAACTTCCCATGTGAATCTCGAGCGAAACAAAAGAGGAGCGAGTCTTATTTTGTGGAAATTCTTCCGCGCCCCGTTTTCCCGGCCGGCATTGTGTAAGTCTGAAGTTTTAGGCAAGTACCCAACGTGCCCTATAATCTTGCTTTTGCTTATTTTCTTTGAGGTAAGTAATTGAGTGTATTGATGTGGAGAATTGTATCTTATTGAATGCGAAAAGAGTTTAAATAACATTCTTATTTGTTCAACTTACAAAAAAAAGATAGAGAAGATCTAACTGTTTACCCGACTACGGCGAAGCAAAAGGGAGGGTTATGATTTTGACGGGTATGTATGTTCATCTGTTTCCTTATAACTTCTAAACTACTTATCATAATTTTACAAATGAGGTATTCTCGAAGCGTCTTGATCGTCTGCTGGCTATAGCCACCCGGCCCTCACGCCTACGACGTCACATAGACTATAGACTATGTGAGGCAATTATTACAGTTACTACAAAAGAAAAACAGCAGTATAGGAACAAGATTTTTTTAATAAATGATTAGCCCATCTTACATGTATCTTAGTGACCTATTTAAAATGAATTTGTTCATCAGAATGAATAACCAATTTATCATACTGTGAGTAATCTTTTGTTCTAATAATAATTATCGTTTATCGGAACTAGTTCAATTATAGCCATTCTTATACACAATGTGACACATCGTGGCACAAACTTTTCCATGGATTTAGTTCAGGCCCTTCATAACATAACATCACGCCTGTAATCCCCGATGGGTTTGGCAAAGGTGTACCTAAAAGTACACCCACATTTCGCCAGCTATGTTTAAGCCCCATGTAATAGCGGGCGAGCCTATTGCCATACAGCGGGCACAAATCCAGACTCCGTGGCTGCTACTGAGAAACTCTTGGTGGAAAAACCCAATAACACTTTGTCCAACCCGAGAATCGAACCCTGGATCTCGTTTTTGCACCGACCCGACCAACGAGGCTGTCTCCTTCATCATCATATTCGTTCTCCTACCCTCAACCAATTTATTTGGGGTCGGCGCAGCATGTCTTCTTCTTCCATACTTGTGTCTGTGTACAATCAGTTGTTCCTTACATATTGACCGTGAAGATATGACACTACTGTTAGAGTTCCGTGCCCAAAGGGTAAAACGCTCGGTACCGCTACCGCTGTCACTCAAAACTCGATAGCAAGAAAGAGGGTAAGACATTTTGTCTGCTCATAAACACCCATGAGGTCTCAAAACAGTACTGTTTTATTTTTATTCCAGAGTGGGAAAGAGACGGAGCTATACAGAACGTCTACCTCTATCTCTTTCTGAATTCTTTTTTTTTTTAACGGATGGGAAATCATCAAATGACTTCTCCCGCTCTGGGCAGAGCGGAAGGGAGTGTCAAACTTGTACTGACTAAAACCCATCCATGTTCCTTCCTTGCCCTTTGTGTTCCAGGGCCGCGGTATCTCTTTCGAACAGCCCGCAGCCCTATCTCTTTCTGAATCCTTGGTAGAAGTTTGTTGCCATGGCCTTTTCATCTTTTATTACTCTGTCTTTATTTATGCTAGATCTAGATGTTGTAGAGGTCAGACAGGCAGTCGCTCCATGTAAAATACTGGTATTCAGCTGCATCCGGTTAGACTGGAAGCCGACCCCAACATAGTTGGGAAAAGGCTAGGCAGATGATGATGATTTATGCTAGATCTAGTTAGTCTGTCAATGATCTCTAATAACACTGACCCTTCTACATCGCATGATAAGAACGATTGTACAGACGCCAGTGCATCAAGTTACTACAAACTGTCAATTTTTCGCATTCGATTTTGAACTTAACCATCAACATTTTTTAGTTTAAAATCATTTGGAGAAATTTCATTTTGTGGTAACTTGATGTGCTGGCGACTTTACGCACAAATCAAGCTATAAAAAACCGGTATATATGGATCTCTCATTGTACGGACAATCTATACTAATTGAGGCCATGTTATACTGGAAATGTAGTTTGATGTGCCGCCATACGTACGAATTCTATTTCTTTAATTATAAGTACCATTAAATGTATTATGAAATAGGTAGTTATTCTCATAATCCCCACCACGCCTACTAGTAAGCGCCAAAGGATTAAGCGCCTGAAAAACTATTTAGCCAAGTTAATTATATCAACTAAGCATATATTATAAGTCCTCCCCATAATAAATCGTAAGGCATCTCCTACGAACACACGCGGCGTCACAGCTCGCCGTTTAAGATAAGGCTATCAAGTTTATTGGCTTTATTACGCCTAAGGTTTCCAGCAAAAACCCAAGCTAACCCCTTCCAAAACAACCCTCATCAAAATGTCACACATCCCACTACACGTGTCAAAAGAATTTGTATCATATTTGTAAGAAATTAAAGTTACATTTCGCTTGACGGAAGTTAACCCTACTGCGGCTTTGCGACGACATCTTTGATGTGCACCCTCTCGCCTTGAGCATTCAAAGTCTTTCATAGATAAAGTGCATTTCGATATTAGAAGTTTCAAACATAGTTTTAAAGTGAAATTTACGGTATGAAATTGTTTTCTTCGTTCAAAGAGAGTCGTGTTGTAACTCGTAAGGACTAGGTGCGCGGTTTATAATAATGCTACTGGATTTTATTTGAATTTAGAACGGAATTTCTTTGTGTATTTTTTTTTTGTTTATGAATGGTTCTTGATTTGAATGCGGGATTTCGTGCCTGTTTGAAGTTGGTTTATAATTAGGGGAAATAAAATGAATTTATCCTATAGGGCCATATGAGAAGTCCTTATAAATCCAATCGGGAATTCTTCACATTACTTTTCAAGGATTTTTTTTCTAGCACGACAACAAGAAAGGGGTTATTTTGAGGGGTTAACACGTTAACCATAAAATAACGTCGAATTCAACTCCGATGATTAGAATATCAATTAATATTCTAAGACATATTAATATAACCTCAATATTAACAAACCGATACATTCGAACAATCTCAATTTACATTACAAAATTAGTTTAACTTTACACAATGCCATATAAACTTTCCAAGATGGCCGCCAAATTATACAGCACTTGGAAACTGATTCCAACAATAGGATACCCACTTAGAAATTACTATAGGAATGTTTTAACAAGAAAATTGACCTGTGAACTATGTTGAGGGCCCTGTAAGGGTTTGGACACAAACTACGCAACTAGTTTACCATATTGTGATTACCCTTGGGACTAAGTTTGGCTGTACGAATGTTAAAATGGATTCCAGTTTTACATAGGAAAGTTATTGATTTGTTATGTTCGAGATTGTGACTTATTGCCTTTTATATTCTCGTATGATATACATGTACAGGGTGCAAACAGACTCTTAACGAAGCCGACAGGCACTTGTTCTTCCCGTCATTGCGATCATTTTTTTGTCCTAGGCCATACCTGGGAACCTTTATAGTTACGGGGATATTGGGGGTCAAAGTGCCAACTTTTTCAGAAGTTTTTTTTTTTAAATAAATGTTTTTAATGTAAGATTTTTACTTTAAACACCTCCAGGACCCCCTTACTATTCAATCCATCCATCAACACAATGTTATGAGTGCGTTTTATTGAGTCCTAAGTACCGTGAAACGTGATTTTCAGCCCAAAAAAAAAATCGTTTCCCAGAACAAGTTTTTGCGTCAAGTTACTTTGTTTGATGTACATATTGCTTGGTTGACGGCTTTGTGAAGAGTGTGTTTACACCCTGTATGTATGATGAACTAGTGGCTTCATAATATTAGCTGTACGTGTCGATCTTCAAGCTTAAACCGCGCTTGCCAAAGTCGGTCTCTTCGTGGATGGGTGACCATCATTACATAAGTACCGAGTTTCCTCCGTGCCTCGGAAAGCACATTAAGCCGTTGGTCCCGGCTGTCATTTGTCTGATCTTTGATAGTCGATACAGCTAGTGAGTGTCCCGAAAGTCTGACAACCAGTCTTACCAAGGGATTTCGTATTACCCAATACTAACAGGGTTGTGGAGGTCAGATAGGCAGTCGCTCTATGTAAAATACTGGTATTCAGCTGCATCCCGTTAGACTGGAAGCCGACCTCAACATAGTTGGGAAAAGGCTAGGCAGATGATGATGATTCAGAAATTGGGTAAATCGAAAAAGGATGAAGGTAGATAGGATAAAAACATACGGGTGCCAAATAGTTGTTAAGAAAATGACCTATTCAGTGCTTAGCTAACTTTGTTTTCTCCTGGTAGTGTGTCAGTAATCAAAAGTTTCTTACTAGACGTAGTTACATTGTGCTTTCCTCTTTCATCTAAAGTCTTTGTTAGTTTTTCTGTGGTTTGAGATACTTTGTAATCAAAAGTGTGCTCGTTAGTATTTTATAAATAACTAACTGTTGCCCGCGATCTTCGTTCGTGTGAAATTATTATTAAAAAATCCCCATTATTATAAGCATTTCCCTATTTCAATCGAATTTTGTTACCAATTTCAGGGGTTTTTTATTTGCACGGACCCGTAATTATTTATCTAAAATAAAAGTAGCCTATATTACTTCTTGTTACATCAGCTATCTGCCAGTGAAAGTCCCGTCAAAATCGGTCGAGCCATTTCAGAGATTAGCCGGAACAAACGACAGACAAAAATTGTAAAAAATGTTGTTTTGGTATATGTACTGTGAATACATCCATATGCACTTAGTAAAAAGCGGTTATTTTAATATTATAAACAGACACTCCGATTTTATTTATCTGTATATACAGGGTAGAAGCGACACCGACGCAAAAACCACTTATTCAGTACATCATTCTGAGCCGCCTTATGTGGGGGCCACATAGAAATTTTGTACACACAGTTTTTTAAATTACCGTTGAACATTTTTCAATTCAATCTTAAAACTAGTCGTACATTTTTCGTCTTTCCAAAATCTTCGGAATATCGTAACAAGATGCGTCTTCGTCTATTTGAATAAAATGAAAATCAACAACCGTTGAGAGCAACACCATATGTGTATTTATCACATTAAGTAATTCCACCTGATCCTCTCTCAGTCATTTCAACGTAAGCAATGCACAATATCCTTATTCTATTGTGTTTATTAAATGTAGCGAGCATCGAGAACTCGATTCCTTACGCGAATCGGATTATCCGATTATTTGTAAACGCGGATTTGAGAATGACTCCGATCCGTTCAGCTCACTCGTTACCTTTTCTTGTTACTATACATATTTTATGATTGTGTAATAAAGGATTTGATAAATAAATAGGAATATGGACGTAATGTTTTGTTATTTACCTAAGTATCTCTTGCTTGACCAATGTTGTAATTTTAGTTGTTTGAATACTTGATTGCGATGCGAGAGGATAGATATTAAAACAAAATGTTACGGATAATTGTGCTCTATGCAAAAGCCTGTAAGAAAATCGAAATCAAAGCATTTATTTCAAGTAGGCCGGTTATAGGCACTTTTGAATTACTTATCGAAAAAAAAAAACAATAAAATGAAGCTACAGTCCCAGTCACAAGGCATAACCTCACCACCTTGTTCAAGGCGTTTTGTCAAGGTCTGTACGCGAGGGATCTGTGGGTCAGCTACACCAAAAGGTCGTTAGATGTCTTGCGCGTCCAGTACAATAATGTTTTTAGGATGTTGTTGAAGCTGCTCCGTTTCTGTAGCGCATCGGAGATGTTTTCTCAGAACCGAACTGACGACTTCCATGCAGTAATTCGTAAAAAAGTCGCATCACTGATGCGTAGAATTCGGGACAGTGACAATAGTATCCTGAAAACAGTTGTGGAAAGTCCTTACTCCCTGTTTCTGAGGCTTTATGTGCGGAGAATGGTCAGGTAGCTTATTCCTCACTTTATCGTTCTCTGCACATCCTGCTTCAGACACCTGCTTTTTTGTTTGTTTATCCTTCTCGTATACACTAGTTATAAGATATTTTACTAACAAAATGAACTATATTGTTGTCCGAGTTTGATAAATAAATAAATTATATAACTATAGTACTGTAGTTGCGCATTCCAAAGTGAAGCTTTCTCTATGGAGAAGAACGGGCAAGAAACTCCACGGAGATTCTTTTAAATCCAGAAGCACGATACTCAAGTAATTTGGATACAGGTAATAGAGAAGCACCTACGGAAAAAAAAGACATGCTGCGCCGACGACCCTAATTAAATTGGGTTATCCCAATTTATTTGGGGTCGTCGGCAAGAGAATGATGAATATCCTGTTTAATATTGTTGTTTACAAAACATAAATTTCCATTAATAACGAAGGCCATATTCCTCAAGAAACTATTTTCACGTCACTAAGCAAATCATGCACATAATTTTACTCCAAAAACGCGGAAAAACAAATAAATATCGCGCGTCTGTTGTCGTAAAAATTTAATAATACTAACTTCGGTAACGCTTTGGCAAACTGAAATCGTATTCACCCGGTTTTCGTGAAAAACCTTCCCGTTACAAAGTATAAAGGTGAATATATGTGTGTATATGTATATAAGAACAATTTTTGTTTTTTAGCTATTCCCAATGAAACTCTAACTCGCATAATGTGTCGAGTTGTAACGAGTTGTGGGCTTCCTCGCTCGAAATCGAAATTGGTTCCGTATTCGATTCAATCGATTTGCGAACAGCGCTTATCATGCTTTATTTTTATGAGTTTATATTATATTACTGTATTTTTTATGTTGATTTGATTTTAAAGAAATATTCTATGTTAAAATGGATGTACGAGATAAAAAATATTGCTGATCAAACTTTCTTTATGTTTATTATCAATTTTAGCACAAAGATTTCAGTTTGCTTGCAAGTAGATGATATTGAAAGCCACTATAGGTATTTAGATTTCTTCGTGTGGTTAGTGCTTTTTTTGTTTGTACGGATGGGAAATCATCAGGCAGAAAATATATAATCATCGGGCAGAGCGGAAGGGAGTGTCAGACTTGTACTGACTAAAACCCATCCAAGTTCCTTCCTTGCCCTTTGTGTTCCAGGGCCGCGGTATCTCTTTCGAACAGTCCCGCAGCCCTGACAGGCATCGGCCCTTGCGAGCCCCTCCCTGTTTGCTGACATCTCTTTGAGGCGCGCGTGGAACACGAACGCGCCGTCTACACGGCCTGTCGTCAAAAGACGGCCGGACGGCGAGCTAGCCCATTACTCACCGTCCACAGGTCCGCGTCTACGGTGGTCGGAAGTCACCACGTGACCCCCGCGGCGGCTGGGACGAGAGGTTCTCTCCATCTCACGTTCTTTCACCTCCTTCGCTAGCATGACTGCTTCGCAAAAGGAGGTGACGGCGTCCAATTCCCTTTCGCTTCGGTCCATAGATTGGACCAGGGCCGGACGCGATAGGTCGCCGCCGTCGATCGCCGCTACGAAGACACGGCGCTGCTCCGCCCATGCGGGGCAGACTTCCACCGTGTGCTCCACCGTGTCCTCTGGGCGAGTGGTTAGTGCCTAACCTGGTTTTAGAGTTAAAATTGCATAACTCAGGCGTATAGCAAAACTCCAGAATACAAATACGTTCTGACATACAAGTAGAAAAAAAAAACAGTTGTTTCCTACAAAACTGCTGTTATCTATTCGGCCAAAATGTATATATTATATATTTCTATGTGGGTTCAGAATGATGTACTCAATACGTGGTTACCTTTTGATCCTCGGTGGCCCCTCAACCCTATATAAAATTAATAAACCCATCATCATTCACTAAGATTCATATTTACACCCTCACTCAGCAGCTTATCTTTTAATTTCCCCAAGCTTTTAGTATCAAATCACCCACAAACACACACACACACACACAACTAACAGTTTTATGCAAACGTATAAACAGATTACATAGTTTTCTTCTGATGGGCTTACTTTAATGGATTCTCCTGTTTGCCGAACAACTTTTGCAGGAATCACTTAATCTGCCACTCTAGGATATATTTTTATGTGATTTATGAAGGAGTGACGCCAGCGCGGCTAGACGAAAACATTTATTTTGGATTTTTCTCAAGTATTTTATGGGAAGTGGAGGCTGGGACACTGATACAGTTGTACGTTATCATCTGTAAGAGGAGTTTTCCTCAGTCGTGATCTTGTATCTCCATATTTACATGATGGTGGTACTTTTGTGTTGTCATATTGTTACATGGATTTGCTTGTGTACTTTTGTTATTTGTTGTTGCTTTCTGTCGTCGGGATTGTTGTGGAGGTCAATGAACTTGTCGGCTTATATTCAGGAAGAAAACATTATTTGCTTAAGTAACGAAATTCTGTTAGAAAGCAAAGCAAAAGTACTTGATCAATTATGCTTATATGAAAAAGATAACATATCTGTATTTAAGATAATACACTAATATTTGTTATTGTATATTGCGTAACGAGAACAACTGCCGTCTATTTGAACAACTGTTCCCTATATAAGTTTTGAGTAACTAAATAAAAAGAGAATTCCTAACTTTAAATACCTCCATTATCCATTTATTGAATGCATGCATTAGTACAATGTTTTGTCCAATCCCAAAAAGAAAGTCGTTCCCCAACAAAAATCTTGCGTAGGGTTACTTATTTTGATGTACAGAATGCTTGGTTGAGAGCTTCGTGAAGGGTCTGTTTACACCTTGTATAAAATATATGCAACCTGTACTTATGAAACCTGTTTTTTTTTAAACAGAATATAAAAAAACTATTTGAACTAACTCACTTTCTGGAGCCCTGACTCATCAGCCAGAAGGCGTTGCGGCAGACCTCGTAGAAGATGGCGGGACGAGCTGGATAAAACCAACGACCAGTGGCCCACATTAGCTCTGGATCGAAACAACTGGAAGTCATGGGGAGAGGCCTTTGCCCAGCAGTGGGATGACGCAGGCTAACAATATCAATATATATTTGAACTAATGCGACCATACATAACTTGTACCTACATAAATATTTCGTCTACAAATACAAACTCATTTAAGACCGGGACAGACAGGTTGGGTACAGCCGAACGAGCTGAATCCTATTCTAATACAGCTGTCGTGTGATTCTGCCGTATTGGCTTAACGCTTCTTCGACTTGACAGCTCAGAAATTAGAGAACTGAGCAGTTTTGAGACAGCTGCATCGCATTACAGTACCGAATTGTATTTTGTTGTGTTGGTATCTGTGTAGATGGGGTTTAATATTCAATGGTGTTTCTTGGATTGGTAATATCTTTTGATGATGATGTGTTTATTTGTGGCTGATCTAATTTTGACTAGGTTTTCTTTGTTAAACCGGTCAAATGCGAGTCGGTCTCGCAAACAAAAGGTCTCCATAACATCAAACAATACAGCATGTACCAGAAATAGATGGGTTATATTTAAGGGTGTGATTCAGAGCATCAAACTGAACAGCTTTCTTTATGGAACCACTAAAAATAATCAGCTATCCAGTACAAAACTTCATTATTTAATCGACCTAAATGTAAGGGGCAGCAGATTTAAGATGGTCCCATGGAGAAAAATGCTCAGTTTGATGGTTTAAATCACACCATGAAATATAAAAAACACCTTTCTGTGACACGCTGTATAATAATAATAATATTTTACCCTCATTCATAGTCATAGGTCAATTTACACTGAACAGCGAAACTAAATTTGTTTTTGATAGTTAATAAAAAACAAAGATACTGTAGGTAGCATGCACATCTATTTCTTTTGCCATGTGTACTGGTATAAAATAAGCTGTTTGTTCTGTAATCTATATTCATATCTACCTATGTTCGTCTAACGATAGATACAAGATACGCTGAAGTGTGTTTACGGTGGTTGTCGGAGTTAACAGGAACAATATTGATGTTATACGCTATGTAGGTACCTGTTTTACGAATGTTGGTGTTTTTTTAATACGTATTTTTATTCTGACTGATGTTTAACTGCTGTTTAAAAAAACATTCATGTTTGGCGTTGTTATTGGTCTTTTAACACAAACTCCTGCACTTCCTTCAAAATGCTGGTAGCCTAGATAAGACACAGTCGTTATAAAAGTATTTAATGTTTGTGCAGCAAAGGATATTGGAGAAAATAACCATTAGCGGGCTGAAATGGAATATGTATACATATACCAAAAAAAGGCATGCATTTTTGTTTATTCATCAATGTTTGTAAAAAGTCCGAAAGGTTGTGTGTGTTTTTATGGATCTTATATCATTTTATTTTAAAACGTTTTTATGCATCTTTTAATGTCTACTGGCCTTACTTAGGGTTAGGGGGCAATTCGTCCCACTTCGAAAATGGTACCGGGGGCAACTTGTCCCATTTCGAAACTGGAACCATCAGTTTCGAAGTGGGACGAGTTGCCTCCTAACATATTAGAAATAGCCAATTCTCTTTTCAACTGGATTACCATTAATACCATTAACTTTCCCTTCAACGTTATCGTGGTAAGAAAGCTACTTTGTGTAGTATAACTACTCTTCCCGCGACCCTTACATCTCTCTTTCTTTCCTGTTATGTCTATTGTAAAATGTAGAAATTGAAGACTACTTGAAAAGCTTCTATTCTATATTTGCTTTTTTACGAACAATATAAAACTTCCAAACAATTGACTGTGCTAACAAAACTAGTCGGGTAATACAGCCATAACTCCAGATAGGAACGCGTCCATCTAAGCAGACATGGCTAATTTGGCCTAATGCCTACCCTCGTCTGCATTAACCATTAAACATTAACTTGTGACATGCTTAATTCGCTAAGTGCCGTGGTCAGTCCTTGGGCTGTGGTCGCACAGGGCGCGGATAGTAATGACTTTGGAATGTGTTGTAAATTACACTGTTTTAAGGGCTTTTAGAAGATTTATGGGTGGTGCAAAGTAGTGATTGTTTTTAATTGTATGTTTCTAAATAGATCATTGATGATTTTACAGGAAAATAGTCTTGTTACTTTTGCCAAAATTCTCAAAAAGCTGTATATGTTGCGACACGATGTAATTTCTAACTTCTTTCCTACGTTCACTCGGCAAAATGGTTTAGTTTATCAACACAATCATGAATGCCTCTGAAAATCTAACTGGGTGTCATATTTTTCTTACTTATCCAAACTTTTGTTACTCTCTTAGTTTAGAGAGGACCAAGACTTGAGCTACTGCCAACTTTATCCTATTTCATTACCCACCCGTTTACTTTTTCAGCAACGCACTGTGTTCATACAGTACCTCAACCAAAGTTCATCATTAATTTAAACACGCTCAATTAGTCTCCTCCTCGCTCCCAAACTAACCTCGCCCGCTCATGGATCGTAGAATTGACCAAAATGTATTACCCTATTAACTGGACCACCTTTGTTTAACTAAATCTGGGGGGCTTGAGTCGAGTTTAAATTATTTATTCATCTGGAAAGGTCAGCAACAAATGTCTTTGGAAGCCTGGGACACGCTCCTGGAGTCATTGTGGGCAACAATAGCAATGTCGGAATTTTAAATGTGATGAACGGTCAATGTGGTTCTGATTGAATTTAGTGATTTGTGTGGGAATTGTTTTGTTTCGTATTGATGGTTTTAGTGGAAGGTTAGTTTATTTATCAATTACTAATGGGTTCCAGTTAAGTGTTTAAAATTCTTTGTTCAATACGTATTTAATTTATTTGTTTTACTTTAACATAGCAGAATTTGGATGGGTATAAGAGTTGAGAAAGACCAAAGAAACGATAAATGGACTGTGTAAAGGATGTTATGGCAAGAAAGGAGGTGTCTGATGAGATGATGAGTAATAGAAAAGTATGGAAGAAGAAGACATGCTATGCCGACCCCCTTTTTTTTAGGATAATAAATTGAGATGAGGACGGAAGACTGATGACTTTAACAGAGCACAACCGATAACATTTGTGATAACATTTAGCATTGGGTTGATCAATACATTCTTAGAGAGTCCTCAATGTCGCATTGGGATTCAACTCAGGAAGACCAACTGCAGCGTTAAATACTCTTTAAAAGTCACTTAGTGATTGCGAATTATTTATCAATCAATATTCATCTTTCATAGTACAAACACACCAAGATCTGGTGGTGAAAAGGATTTTTACAACATTTTAATAACTCCAGAGATATCCAAGACGAAATGCCATCACATCGTATTTGGTCTAATTTCTAAAATGGTCAAAGCGAAGAAGTTCAAGGAAAGATTGAAGGTAGCAAAATAAACAGACGGCAGCTTCTATCGTTCTAATACATTTTTTTTATGTGCCTACTCTGCCCACAGTTGGGCAAAGGCAAATATCATATTGCGAAAGTCAAGCCATCCATGCACCATAGTGATTCATCTGTCAATTCATGCAGCATGGTACAAGCTCATTTCACCTCCTTCTGCGAAGCAGTCATTCTAGCGAAGGAGGTGGCGGAGTGTGAGAGGGAGAGAACCTCTCGTCCTAGCCGCCTGGTGACTTCCCGGGGGTCGGGGGTCACGTGGTGGCTTCCGACCACCGTAGACGCGGACCTATGACCTATGGATGGTGAGTAATGGGCTAGCTCGACGTCCGTCCGTCTTTTGACGACAGGCCGTGGTGACGGCGCGTTCGTGTTCCACGCGCGCCTCAAAGAGATATCAGCAAACAGGGAGGGGCTCGCAAGGGCCGATGCCTGCCAGGGCTGCGGGACTGTTCGAAAGAGATACCGCGGCCCTGGAACACAAAGGGCAAGGAAGGAACATGGATGGGTTTTAGTCAGTACAAGTTTGACACTCCCTTCCGCTCTGCCCAGAGCGGGAGAATTCATTTGATGATTACCCATCCGAAAAAAAAAATGTTACAAGCTCTTCACGAGCGTCATATGACAGCATCATGTGATGTACTCTGACAACATATTCTTCAACCACAAAATATTATACCAAGACTAAGCACCAGTCATTAAGGGGCAGCCTCCACTCATGGGATACATGATAGCCTTTGTTCAAGGCATGCACGTCACTATTTTTGGCAGAAGTACCTTTAAGAGCCGTCGATAACTCTCAGGCTGTGAGGGGAAAGCCGTGCGACAATATACGTATAAGTATGTAAGTGGATGAAGGGAGATAATTGCTGATAGATGCTTTTAAAAGGAAGAAGGATTTTTTATTTAATGCAAATTATCATATTTTTTATCTATACAAGGAGAGACAAACTCAAACTCAAAGCATTTAGTTTGATTTTGTTCCTCCCACCTACCATTCAATACATTATTCTGAACCCACACAGACATTTTTCATCGGCTATTGAAAAAAAAAGGTCTTTTTTTTACAAAACTGCATTACATACATGGTCAAAATGTATGGAGTAGCTGTTTTTTTTAAATAACCGTTGAAAAATTTATATGTAGGGGGTTCAGAATGATGTACTGTATACGTGGTAAACGTGCCTATCTTAGTATAGTATTGTAACATTTAAAAAAAATGTCACAGTGCATAAAATTGTTCTGTTTTGTTTTTGAGTTTATATAAATTTTTAAGTGTTGACTGACAGCCTGAAGTTAGCTAGTCAACATACACCCTGAATTCATTAGCTAGTCAACATTTTAGTTTTATACGCCAAAGAAGTATAACTTCTTACGTGCGTAATAAGTACACACATACGTTTTTTATTTTTAAAACATACGTAGGTATCTTCTGAAGTCTGCGATAGCCTGTCTATTATCCTAGTTTATGATACTTTTAATTAATTACCCTGCCATGCTACGAAAACGTCATTAACAATTTTTGTATTAAAGTTAGCGTTGCCCTAATTGAAAAAGTTTACAAGGTCAAAAAACAATATTGATGAACGTTGTTAAAAAGTTACGTTAAAGTAATTTGCTGGAAAAATCGCGACGTTGTGTTGTAATCATAATAGTTTGGTAGGAGTATAGTGGTGATTTTAAATATTAGTACTTAATAAACGCATACAGTAAGATTTGATTTGCATTTATAGATTTTTATAATTTAAAAGCGCTTTAAAAAAATGGCGGGTACTTATAAAAAATCTACTTCTTTTAAAGGTTTTTGGTTAGATAATATGCGTAGATACAATTTTCAAACTATTTAAAAAAATGTAACATATACAGGGTGTAAACGGATCCTTCACGAAGCCGTCAACCAAGTATTATTCTTATTCTTATTCTTTATTGCACATAAAAGGAGGAATACACACAAAATTATGACAAATAGCTATGTACAAAGGCGAGCTTAACCCAGAATTGGGTTTTCTTACAGCAAACCTAAATTCGATTGCGAAATTTGCAGAAGAGGGTATCCAAGGGCATTATCAAGCAAGCTACTACAATCTGTCAAATATCTTTAATAGATTTCCAACTTTATCTCTCTATAGAGATAAAGATAACCTAACCTAATCCTATGATTAGGTTCAAGGTTGATTAGGAAAATTCAAAAATTTCTGGTAGCTTGATGTGCTAGTATCTGAACATCAAACTAAGTAACTTTACGCAAAAATTATTGCTGGGAAACGACTTTTTTTCGGGTGAAAAATCACGTTTTACGGTACGACTCAATGTAATGCGCTGATGGATAGGTTGAATAGTACGGGGGTCGTGGAAATACATTAAAAAAATGTATTAAAAATAAAAACTTTTGAAAAAGTTGGAAATTTGACCCCAATATTTGCGTACCTAGAAAGTTCACAGGTATGGTCTAGATTAAAAAAATGTTTTAAAGATTCCAAGGTTCCCGTTGTATACGAAAAGAGAATATATTAAAACCTCTTCACACACTGACATCCATTCCACACTTTCCTGTCTATTATTCACGGCAGCTACAGTAGAGGCGGCAACTGTAAACTAGATAAGTTTTAAAAGGACTAAAGTTAGATGAATCTTGACTGCATAATGACGAAGATTAAAAGTTGTTGATTGTGAAAATTCAGAGTTTCGGTTTGGACTACGGTAGCTATTAATATAATCTCTGTTACGAAGGTATTAAGGTACACTTCATAAATAAGGATTACGTTGATATAAGCTCTTTTAAGTGTTCGATAAGCTGAGCGGAGGACGGAACGATTACTAAAATTCGGACATGACTTCGGAAAAAGTATTAATAGTGTGGTCGGCTTGAATAATTTACGCGTGCGTTTATTATAAGGAGTTTGCACTAAGGTAGCCCGCGAAATTCAAATTTTCTTACGTTTTTATGCGATTTACATATCAGTGTCAGGTTGTATGTTGATTAAAACATGATTCGTGATCATACAAAATATGGTTTTACAAAAATATCATCATTAAAATCTTGAATACAAGCCTGTAACCCTCTCTTTTTCATAAAATAGTCATTCAATAGAATTAAAAAAACATTTGCAGGAAATAACATTAGTTTTTTTAATAATTGTTTTTTTTTTTATACTTTTATATGTGGAAGGGTTTGGTATGATTTATAAAACACGTGGTAACCGTTTGTGCAATCCCTGCACTCTGTATAAAATGTTACCACTTGCAAAATAATATCCACCATAATTGGGTCAGGAGTACCTACTTTTAGTGTCACGAGTGCCACACACACTACCACGCGACCGAACCAAGGGGCGTAATTAACACGGGCTGCCCTCTATCAATAACAGATTAGCATGTAAAAGCGAATGGCCTAATGGCTGGTGTGTGCCGGTAATTGGCCCATAAATTCTGTCTGAACAAGGCTTTATATTCCTGTCTTTGTAAAATTTTTGACAATAGATCGTTTGAAGTGTTAGATTTTGGTGATTTTTGTTGATTGGCGTGACCTAGGTAGTATTACGTAAGTTATCTATAAACTAATTAAGGTCATTCCAAAATGTTATTTTTTTGGATTTTTTAAACAAAAAGCTGCTCGATCTCTATACAGGGTGATTTATTAAAGGTTGGTAATACTTAAGAGCCCTCTTACATTTCAGCGTTACGCTAATTTTACAATTTACCTCAAAAGGCATACAACGAAAAAGTATTCTATTAGGATATTTGTGAGAAAAATAAAAATTTAGGTCGTCTATATTCAACCGAATCTACAAATCAGATGTGTGATGAATATGTCCTAAATCAGATCTCTGTGTCTTTTGCCTAAACAGGCAACGGGACAATGGTTATTACTAAATATATAAATAAGTTATCTAAAATTCGCTTTATTATTGCTTTAGTAGAGGAAACTAACTATTTTTGATAAGTAATTGTTATTTCAAGCAACGAACGAAAAACATACAATTTCAACGAGGAAACCTTGCAATTTTGCGTTCATTTTGTAATACCCCTCTTACGGGCGGCCCGTGTAGTACTCATGAAAATGAACAACATTTATTATGGGAACGACCTTGAAATCGTGAAAAAAAAAATGCTCCATAGATTTTTTCGAGTTACGTCACCAATAATGCATCTTTCAAAATCCGTTGACCACAGCCGGTCCGCTCGATTTGACCACACTCTAAAGCCCGTATTACAGAATGTCACTCAATACTCAAGCACTGTTTAAAACTAAATTCAAGCCATTTGATTGGATGAAACTAGTTTTAATACTTGAGTATTGATTGACGAGTGACGTTCCGTAATACAGGACTCAAGACCGTTTCCGAACGATTAAGGCACCCTACTATCTCCCAATAAATCCACCCTGTAACAAACCAATCTATTATACAATGTGTCCGGACATGAACCAGCGATATTCAAAATACTTAAATACAAACTATTTTCAAGTACAAATACACTCAAAGCTTGGGTCCAATGCACTTCCCAGCTATGTGGCAGCCATTTTGCTTTTTTGTTGAATTATTCTCTATGCGTGTACAAAAAAAATCATTACTCTCAAAGTTTTGGTCATACTGATATAAAAATAGGGACACATTGTATATTAAAATTTAAATTCACACAAATAATTATGTTAATTTAGATTACAATTTCCACTCAAAACTAGCTGAATCATGAAACTAAGTATACCACTACTCAATTAGCACTGCTGCATGTACCAAGTGTATTAGCCAGGTGTTCTCAAAGGAGTTCCCAAGTCGCCTGCAACTTCATTGGGTTCAGTCAATGGACCAAATTGCGGGGTAATACAGGCAGGTCACGTCCAAGACAGCCATTGATTAAACTGGCTTACTTCTTGATAAATTATAAGTTGGTATTAATTTAAATATATTCATGTGTGAGTTCTTTGGTTTAATTGGTTTTTAGTCAGGTTCGTTACTTAGGAGCTCATTGCTAAATAATAAAAGCTACTCGGGTCAATCTTCACGGTTAAGCCGCGCTTGCCTAGGTTCGTCCGTGGATAGGTTTCGAGTTTTCTCCGTGCCTCGGAAAGAAGGCGTTTTGATCTGGCTGTCATTTGTAGATCTTTGATAGTCGTTACAGGTAGTCACTCAGACAATTGTATTGCCAGCTTAAATTGATTCTACTATTACATAGTGGACCCAAGATAAATTCAAAAATAAAGTTTTATCATGATTCTACTATAGTTGATAAAGACCTATGTACGTTATTTCACAAAAAAGTAACAAGAAAACTATATTGATACTCTGTATCGTGGCCACATTGCACAGATACCAACGTGTGAATGGTAGCCTAATTTCCCGTTGTCAGTCAATAAAGGAAACCATCCTAGCTACTTCACGGTCACTATCTGTTGGTACCCGCTTGGTATCGATTCCGTCGCAACTAGGTACCTACAAGATACCCAAAATTTATTTGGTTACCAGCGAACCGGGTTTAACCTCGTATCCTTTGTAAACATTATTTACTCAATAAACTGAGCTTCAATGTTTAATAAGTTAGTTACAAAATTCTACAGGAAAATAGAATCCTTGAATATTTAGTCTTTGGTTGAAGAAATCGGCTTTTAAGTTGAAGGCTCTATTCAGATATAATTAACTTGTGATCACAACAATCACAAGTCGTTGTTAAGTTAAGTTAACTCATTCAGGTAGAGTCAATCTCATACATAAAATTAACATGACGTATGGAATCCCCGAAGAGCTAGGCAGCGGCGTACTTGATAGTACCCCCACATTGCGTCAGTTATGTTGAAGTCCCAGAATATAGTGGGAGCCTATTGCCGTTAACCGGCCACAAATCCAGACTCCGTGGCTACTGCTGGGAAATTACTAATGGAAAACCCAAAAACTCTTTGCCCGACCTGGGAATCCAACCCAGGACCCCATGGTCAGTAGTCCACTAGATCAACGAGGCTGTCAAAAAGATTTGATTATGTATTCTTCTTATTTTTGGATATACGAAGAATATATAGAACTTCGGAAACTTGAACTCAGTCTTCACACAGAACCGCAAACATTCTGTCTTTTTTCTGTTCATCAGCAAACAATATACAAGATTTAGGACCTTTTAACAAAATGTTGACATATATACAGGATACAGGATATACGGACTGATATTACTATCATGAAATTAACGTAGACTTTAATTAGCCCGTATTAAACTAACGCACAATATCATCATCATCAGCCTATTATGTTCCCACTGCTGGGACACAGGCCTCTCTATGAGAGGGAAAGGGCTATAATCCACCACGCGGGCCCAGTGCGGATTGGTAGATGTCACATGTCTTCGAATTTTTGGTTCTAGGACATGCCGATGCCGGTTTCCTCACGATGTTTTCCTTCACCGTTTTTGAGAGCAGTGGTGATGAAATAAATTACACAAAGTAATGCGCCTGCCTGGGTTCGAACCCACGACATACTGTTCGTAAGTCAGGGTCGCTACCACTGGGCCACCGCTGCTCTCCGCTACCACTGGGCCACCGCTGCTCTCACGCACAATATCAGTTAATAACAATAGATAGCTTCATATATATAAAGCAAATATGCTGTTACCGAGGCGACAATGAAGAAAGGTTTCATTATGAAATTAGTAAGCTTTACAATATGTTTCTTAGAATACAGGGTGTAAACAGACTCTTCACGAAGCCGTCCACCAAGCATTCTGTACATCAAACTAAGTAATTTTACGCAAAAATTATTGCTGGGAAATGACTTTTTTTTTGGGGTGAAAAGTCACGTTTTACGGCCGGACTCAATGTAACGCATTCAAAACATTGTGCTGATGGGTGGATTAAATAGTACGGGGGTCGTGAAGGTGTCTTAAGTAAAAAAATTACATCGAATTCATTTATTAAAAAAAAACTTGTGAAAAAGTCGAAACTTTGACCCCCAATATCTCCGTAATTAGAAGATTCCCAGGTATGGTCTAGAACAAAAAAATGATTGCAATGACGGACGGGGAGAACAAATGCCTTTCGGCTTCGTTAAGAGTCTTTTTACACCCTTTATGTTCGATGTCAGGCGATAATGTTAGGTACATTATACCTATTCTAGTCTGACTAGCACCGTCTTACCGCTTTGTGATAGCTACAGTAGCCAGCACATCAACTTAAATTGTCAAATTTCTCCAAATGGTTTTAAACCATAAAGTGTTTTTGTTTAAGTTTTTATTCGTATGAGAAAAATTTACAGTTTGTGGTAACTTGATGCGCTGGGGACTGTACCCTGATGTTGATAGGTTTAGGTTCAGAATAGGTAAAGCGCGTTCATATGGTAAAAGTTTGAGTTATTTGGACTTTAAAAAACATGCATGCGCCTGTGTATGTAAATGTATGGGTAGAATATTTAGAGCGGCAATGTTGAATACTGGAGTGTAGGACTGTTGTGGCGATCATTTAGTCTATGTCCGCACATAATTCTCACGAAACCATATTTTTTTCGTCACCACATAATAAATTTAACTCGTCATTCTGCCTAGCCTTTTCCCAACTGTGTTGAGATCGCTGAATATCAAGTATGTATGTACATGGAGCGACTGCCTATCGAACCTCTACAACATAGTTGGTACTGCGGCCCTTTAGTAAGATATAATAAAAATTAAGTACCAAGTGAAAAAGCCGATTGTGTCGTGTAAATCGTCTGTAAGATTGCCAACAAGTCAGTACGATTTCGACTCAAACCGTTCCAAAAAAGGTTAGCAAAAAAAGCAGCTAAATGCCTCCTTACATTGCGATAACACGGCATATAATTTAACCAAGAACATAAATAAAGAGAGAAAAAGAAATTATGAACCCGACAAAATTCGAAGAAAATAAAAACAAATAAGGGGTTCCTTAGTCGGCCATTTAATTTCATGAAAGCAGACGCGTATTCTAATAAGCTTGGAAACATTACTTGGTTTTATTGCGCATTTTCACTTAACTTCGAGTCGGTATTTCTCTTTGGTAGTCATTTCGAGCTATAGTCTGGCCAGTGTGAATTATTTAGAATACGCTTTCCGAAGATACGGCATTAAGAATTCATCGGGGCAGACCTAACGCTTTTGACTGTAGGTACGTTTCACGAAACTAACACGGTACGGGACCGACTACACGTCATCGAGTTCTCGGGAGTCAATCGATAAGGTCTGTTGTTTGATTGAATTTAAATAAATAAACTTGTACTGTTGCTGTGTGTTCGTGCCGGGTATATTTTTGAGTAACTCATTGTTTACTTTGCTATTATATAATATATAACATAATATAACATCATGGCATGTAATGGTTAGGCAGAGGTGTACCCAAGTAGTTCACCCACATTTCACCAGTTATGTATTAAGTCCCATATAATAGGGGGCCAGCCTATTGCCATCAACCTTGCTAGTATACAGGCTGGATACTTAAATAATTAGTTCCCCTTACTGCCCCGCTGAAAGTTTCCACCCTGTATACTTATAATATATTGATTTGATCATGATTAGAGGACGCTTTTTTTTTGTTTTTTTTTACGGATGGGAAATCATCAAATAACTTCTCCCGCTGTGAGCGGAAGGGAGTGTCAGACTTGTACTGACTAAGACCCATCCATGTTCCTTCCTTGCCCTTTGTGTTCCAGGGCCGCGGTATCTCTTTCGAACAGCCCGCCGCCCTGGCAGGCATCGGCCCTTGCGGGCCCCTTCCTGTTTGCTGACATCTCTTTGAGGCGCGCGTGGAACACGAACGCGCCGTCTACACGGCATTAGAGGACGCTTTAGGTCTTAATTTTTTTTTTGGGGTGAAAAATCAAGTTTTACGGTTGGACTCAATGTAACGCATTCAAAACATTGTGCTGATGGATGGATTGAATAGTACGGGGGTCGTGAAGGTGTTTTAAGTAAAAAAAAAACATTAGGCCATATATAAAAAAAAATCTTGTGAAAAAGTTGAAACTTTGACCCCCAATATCTCCGTAACTAGAAGGTTCCCAGGTATGGTCTAGAACAAAAAAATGATCGCAATGATAAGGAGAACAAGTGCCTCTCGGCTTCTTTAAGAGTCTTTTTACACCCTTTATACCTACTGGTAACTTTTTTTTTTATAAACTTTTTATTATTTTTTATTATACCTACTGGTTACAAGCTGACACGACTGTGGTAAGGTACTAAGAGCGGTCTTCGCCACTGATAGAAGAGCTGTCAGATATTCGTGTCAATCTTCCACAGCAGTTACGACAGCTGCCCTTGAACGCGGTTTAAACATGCTAATAGTGTTCAGTTTCAATTGTGAAATTCGCCCTTAGTCAGGGTCTATTGTAAATCAAAAGTCAACAATTCGAATACCAATATATGTATTGTAGTCTTGAACAATATCAGCCAGACTTACACACATAGAGATAACTTTACATTACATAAACTGAAACTATTCGAAATTCAATTCTAATGTTGCCTTTACATAACGCCTAAAACCAATTTGTAGACTCGGTACCTATTCCAAACCATTGTCCCGAGTCTATTCCAATATGTTGAAGCCTTATTTAACTTTATATCTGAGGATTAACTTCAGCCATTATCCCCAGATAATTTTAAGGGACTATGAACCTTTATAATCAAATTAACTTTATTGGACGTACCGCGTTAAATAAAAGTGGATTACTAATTAATTGTCCTATAATAGATATTAATCGTGTGAGCCAATTTTGGAGAATAAAAAATGAAGGTAATTTTCTTTGGAGCTCTTTGTGTTACCTTCGTTTGGACATTATTGAAAAGGTCACGGCTCTTTTCTTTTTCTGGTGTACATAACAGTTAGAAAAAGGATATGACATGTATTTATTTTTGTAACTATATTTCCTTGATAAAGTCAGCTGTAGGCATCTAAACTCATGAAATTAAGGATGGAAAAGTACAAAGAAAGAAAATATATATATATTTGGCACGTGCCACAAGTGCGCAGAATATATTACAAAAATAAATACAAAAAAGGTAAATCTAAAAAACAAAAAAAATAACAGTATGTGCTTCACGACTGAGCCAAATAGGCCCAGTTCAGCAAAATGGCCGGGAACTAGTGCCCGGCGCAAAAAAAGAGTAAAGAGTTGGTAAAAAGTTTATTTTTATGGAGATCATTAAAAACTCCAAGAATAAAGGTTTTTAACACCCGTTACTATGACAAGCTAGCTCTGTGGATAGATATATAACGTAAGTTTGCTCACAATGATAGTAGCACATACACATGGGATCTAAAATCATTGTATCGCTTTCAAGCACAAGAACAAAAACTTGTACGACGTAATAAAAATAATCTTATAAAGGTTCTGTAATTCTTTTAACCCATTCACTGCCCAGTTTTTCGCGAAAACTTCGTGAATTTCGTTCGCGTGCCCACAACCCGTATCCGAGTCGTCGTTATAATGAACTATAGGTGACTTGTATTCATGCCCAGAACCCGACTAGCGAGTCCATAGCTACAGATACGGATTGTGCGAACGAACAAATTATTGTTGGACTCATACGCTGGGTTCTGGGCACTGAATGGGTTAAGCTCAGATCTCCAAAACTGCGAGAATGACAAAGCTATAGGATAATATTTATATTATAAAGTCTCATTAAAATAGATGGACAAATTTTAACACAGCGTTCAGGACATTTAACCAAAGATATCCAAGCAAAAAAAACACTGATTTTGATCATTTTGACCTAAAATATTAAATTTTTTGTGTATTTTCGCTAGCTGATTTTTTTCATGTAAGCATCTAATGCGTTTTTCTTATTTATTTTTTTATCACTGTCCTTATTTTACTGGTCTGGATGTTTTCTAAAAGTCTGTCCATCTATTTGAATGGGACCTTATATAGCTATAACACTCTAGTATATTTAGAAGAAAAATAAACGTTTATCCGTTCTCCAATTGGCAGTGTAAGGATCTCACCCTGTTGAACCTTTGTCACTGTACTGTGACAGTCCGATACAAGAGGTACCGATACATTACCTAAACGATTACCGGGAATTTGTTTCAGGTATCGATTGTAGTTTTGTTGAGGTAGCCATTTTGTTTTTTGTTTTTGGCCCGAGTTTTTAATTTGATTTTTGCTTGTGTCGTTTTTTATAGATATCCTTTTTGTTGAAATAATAAAGGCATTCCTGTTATGTTATTTCGCAGATAATTTTATGCGATTTTTTTTGTTTGTTTGGTATTATCATTTGACACTGAAACAGGCCCTAAAACTCAGTTCCGACGATTTTTACAATGCAAAAGTAAATCAACCCTAAGATTTGGCTAGTTTCGTCTTATACAATTGCATTAATAAAGCCAATATCGACATAAAATCAGGGTTGGTTTGCAATAATTAAAGAACGGGGGTTTATACCCACAGAATTGCTTATATTTTGACAAATGAATGCAAGTAGTGTTATCAAACTTTGTCTGCAGTATTTTGTCGCCAGTTTTAACGTATTGTTCCTATCATACTTACCCAACAAACTACGGAAATAACATATTTTTTCAGTGGTTGGTTTTTGTTTAAGCTGGCTACATGCTACTGGCACGGCCTGCCAGTTATGACATCGACTTGGCAGCTCGACTATGTAATCTATGGCATGTATTCAACGTGCTATGTCATTACTGTTATATATAGAGGGATGTTGAGCAAAAAGTTCATGTTTAATTTGGCTAGGACCATCTAGTATCACGCAGTAATAAGGTTTTAAATAATAACTGATATTTTGTAAGGATTGACTGCTCGTTGGTCTAGTGGTTGCAAACGCGACTGTTGAGCATGTGGTTCTGGGTTCGATTCCCTGGTCGGGCAAAATATTATTCGGTTTTTCCATCTGGAATTTCTTAGTAGCAGCCACTGAGTCTGGATTTCTGACCCGGTTGATGGGAATAGGCTCAATGCGTTGAGCGAAGGATGGCATAATGCGTTGTGGGTGTACTACCAGGTACACCTCTGCCTAACCCTTCGGGAATTACAGGCGTGATGTTTGTTTGTAAAGATTCAGCATCATCGTTAGCTGCTTTAGTCTACCCTCTGCTGAGTAAAGGCCTCTTTCCTTTCATGCTTGAAAATGATAAAATATCAACTAGTCTTCTTATTTTTTTTCAGGCAAAATCTTTGAGCAAATGATTTCTTTTTGCCTTTAAATGCAATCATACACAAATTCCCAACAACCTCCTTCATAAGCAACAAATAAACATAGCTCCGATCCGCAAAACAGCATCTTAAGGAATCCTTATTCTATTTGGTTCGAAATCGAAAGCGCAGGCGTCATCCGGACACGATTCGAGATTATCTATTTCCTCTCGATAAGTGAGAAGTTTTCCTCGACAAGATTAAATATTGCAGCCCCTTGGTACCCTCTGGCGTGAGTAATGTACTGTCAGAATCTAGACGTGTATGGAAAAAAGCCGAGAAATCTTTCTCAGATCCGTTTTTAAGTAGAACTAGGAGAAACCAATTTGTAATGTAAGTTCTGATTTATGGGTAGTGCGGTTTGTTTGTTTTGAATTGTGTTAGCCTTGTTGGGGATAGGGTTTGCGTTTTGTTTGTTGGTTGTGTAGATTTGAGTTTTATTGTGGTAGTTTGAGAAAATCTTTATGATTATAAAATTTTGATATTTAGCTTGAAGCGATGAGCTCGTGGATAAATAATAACAGCCGCTCGGGTCGATCTTTAGGTTAAGCCGTGCTTGCTTTTTATTTGTAGATCTTTGATAGTCGTTCGGTAGTCAGTGGCCCAAAAAGTCTGACAACCAGTCTTACCAAGGGTCGTATTAACCAGTACCAACTGGGTTGTGGAGGTCAGATAGGCAGTCGCTCCATGTATAATACTAGTATTCAGCTGCATCCAGATAGACTGGAAGTCGATCCCAAGATAGTTGGGAAAAGGCTTGGCATGATGATTTAGCTTGAGGTGCTGTAAAAATAGAAGAAGAATGACGAGCATATAGCTACTTAATGTAGGACATTCTCAATTCGGTTTCTTGCTTTACTTGGAATAATACGATTTTATTTTTCGTTTGATACTCGTAGGTACTTCATTTTCCCGATTCAAAATTATTAATTTGGCCAAAATCCCCAAACCTAGATAAGGTAGGTAATGGCAGAGATGTACTCAATAGTACACCCACATTTCGCCAGTTATGTTTAAATCTCATGTAAAAGGGGGCGAGCCTATTGCAATCAATCACAAAGACTCCGTGGCTGCTATTGAGAAATTCCTGATGGAAAAACCTGATAACACTTTGCCCGAGCCGGGAATCGAAGCCAGGACCTCATGCTCAGCAGTCGCTCTTGCGACCACTACACCAACGAGGCAGTCCGCCCCAAATCTGTCTCAAATAATTGGTTTTTCAGTGCTTTAAAATCTGCGTAGAGAAGAAACGATTTTCTTAGCTACGCAGTTTCGGTATCTCCAACAACATATACAAAAGACACAACCTGAAACTTCATATATCCATGTAGATTCGCATTCAATATATCTAACGCCCCTCGCAGATCAATTTTCACGGTGGAGCTGCGACTCCACAATGATATCGCCCCATTACTCTCTCCAAATGTGTCGATATCCTGCCGACTCGAACCACAATATTCAATTATTTTTACATTTGGATTCAATTCCGTAAGCATTTTAAGTTTTGGTAGATCGAGCAGAATATTGCATTAGGTATTTAAGTGGAAGATACGGAAAAGTTGTAGTTTTATATTTAAAGGCTGAGTGTTAAACAGGAATGTACTGAAAGAAAGAACCAAAAAGTATTAAAAGGACTCACATAAGGCAAACAATAAAATATATGAAAAAGGAAACAAAGGAAATAAAACTAATTTAAAAGAATGAGGCTAACAAAAACTAAAAGTAATGTAAAACTAAATCATAAAATAAACTAATTGATAGGTCCTGTATGAAGCCAAAAGGCCTATCTTTCAGCATAGGCTAGACTATTGCCATCATCCGTTAGCACTCATTGGCTAATAATTTCAGAACTTTCAACACAAAAACGCAAACACGAGACACATCAAATTCAAACACAAGAAAACATCCGCCCGTAGAACATAACAAAATTCATAAGACAAGGTCCAGGACTAGTGCCATTTGTTACCAAAATGCCAGAAGGCCGATATATATGGCACGGCCGTAGACGATATTATGGATGCTTGGCTGGCACCACGAGGCTTGCCTGGCAGATTGCCACGTGACTGTTACACCATACTCGGGGCCATAAACCGCTCCCAAGTTTGGATTAAGAAAGATTAATTGTCGCATGTGAGGAATTTTACTTCAGCAGTTTTGGGTTGTGCTTTCTGGAATAGCTTGCTGTTTGTTGGGAATATCGAGCTAAGAAGCGAAAAGGATTAGGGGTTTTATATTTTTTTCTATTTTACCAAGCAAACATCCACCAACCCGAACACGGCCCGCGTGGTGGATTATGGTGAACTCTCTGTCACAATGAGGAGGAAGCTTGTGCCTTAGCAGTGCGAACATTATGTTCACAAGTTTTTAAACATCGAACCTTCTCGCTCCTCAAAATAAAACGAAAATGACGTCCAACCAAAAACGAATTCGTGCCCATTTGAATGCCGAAAAATTTTTAAAACATACTTTTCACAAAGCACAACATAAGACTGGCATAAAACAAATTAAAAAGAAAAAAAATAAATGCCTTTCGTACAGCCATTGGATTGCACGTAAGTTGGGTATACTTATACAGCCTGCTTCAATCCAAATAGTTGGCCTACTTCAAATAGTTTTTCAGGCAAATCTTTATTGCACCCGCTTAATTTCGCGCAACTATGCCGGACCGGGCTAAATGAATTTATTATGCTGCACTCTGTAAACGGTGCTGGATTTTTGGTGCCTCTCGTTTCGTCAGGGTTCAAAGGGAATATCTCTGTTTGTTATTAAATTACGCCTTGGAGTTCTTATCTTTGTTAAGTTTGAATGTACTTCTCGGTATTGGATGTGGACTGTTGTCCGTGTTGTTTTCCTTTTTGAGTTAATTTGAATTTGGAATACCAACAGCCTTTTCTTGGAGTGTTTTAGTGTTGTAGTTCTGGGCTCTAAGGCTGTCGGCTCGCCAGCATTAGGGCTATAGGGCCTTAGGGTGGTTCTTTGTCCGCTGACCGACTTTGAGTGGTGAATCGGTCGTCAACTCATTATCGAGTAGTGGTGAACTCCAGCAAATTGGCAGCGAAGCTTGGCAAACTAAATTGAACCGTACTTAAAGGCGGCGCGCGTGCCTACATTCACACCGACACAGAAGCAAATTTCGCGCGTAATTTCGCTGCGAATCAGCCGCTAACTGAATGAGTCGGCAAGCGAAGCGTTGCAAACTGCGTACCGTACGCGCTGTATAGCCTCTCCATTTAAAATACATATGCGAACTGGTAGCAATCAGTCAGCCGGTCACTGTTCGCCTAATGCGGGACACAGCTTTATTTACAACGTCGATTGTGTGCTTTTGACATATTATTTTGTGGCATACGTGTGTAATTATGTATGTCAAAAACACATAATCAAGAGACTACTGAACCGTTTGTAAAATTTGTGGAGTTGGTAAGCTTTATTAGAGAAGTCCACTTGAAACGCTATAATAAATAAGTATGTCAATGTTTCTGAAATTTCATTGTCTTTTAAATCTTCTTCTTCTTCGCTTCCCTTACTGCTGAGGATCGTGACCACGTGACACGTCTCCGAGCTATGCGGTCTTCTGCAGTGTGAACTGCTCGGTACAGGCTGCCTCCAACAGCCTTTTTGATCACGTCTGACCATCTTGCCGGTACTTTGCCCTCCGCACAGTGGAACGAATGTATGGGAGCGGTTGGACGTAGACATGTCCGAAAAATAAGAGTAAAATTATGACAAACTAATGATGCCATCTTATTCGATTACTTAATGCCTTCATAAATTGTGGTGATGAATTTCTTCATAACTCCCATATTTCGGGAGTAATTTGAGAAAATGTGAAATTTTACTATGAAAATGAGTGTATCGAGCTCTCTCCCTCCTGATTCCGGGCTTGTTTCAAGTACCGGTCTCTAATATCGTAATGCTATTACTAAGAGCTATATTTAATACTAAGACACATAGTGCGCCAAATGTGCACTTTCTGGGATAAAAGGAAATGAAAATTTAAAAAAAAAAACGTTTTTTCCCCATTTGTATTTACTTTAAACCGCAGACAGACTTATTAAGAGGTCTATAAATATATTATATATATACAGAAATATATATTAACAAAAATATTCACAAGAACTGATGAGAGTATGACTTTTAAGTAAGTTGATAATAAATTACCTAGTTTCATTAAAAGTACAATAAATAATTAAGATGTAAGCTCTAATTTACTAAGTTACACATTTTAAAACAATAACATCATTTAATTATCTTCGTCATCATCATCATCATCAATTAATTCAAATTCAGAATCGATGTCCGCTAAATCATTTATGTTAACAAATTCGATATCACTTTTCTCAGAATCCGTAAGCTCATAAAATTCCTTAAAAGAAGATTTTTTTACAAACTTATTTCCTTTTGGACGGATACTTGTAACAAGTGGATCAGAAGACAGTAAAAGATTGTGCATAATATCTTCATTGCATGAGATACTGCTATGCTTTCGAGAATGCCCCTCTCTATATTTTCTAAAATCTTTATTTCTAGCCTCAGATGCCTCTTCGGATAGAAAACCAATGGGCACAATTGACATGTTCTGAACTATGTCTGGCCCATGCATTAAAATTTTATGAAGTGAAGAAGGCATATAATACCATGGGTATAACTCCACGTAAAGCTTAGCAGTATCAAAGCAGAACTCTCGGAATTTAGTTACGTTGATCTTCTCTCCTGATGAAATACACTGCAAGATCACACAGATTTTTCTTAAAAGCATAGCATCTATTCCGGTCAGTTCAGCAGATTTAGTGTAGTTTTCAAAAAATCTCCTTGCCGAGTTGCCATTGTTGGTGGATCCACTGCCTTGTTTCACAACATCGAGAAGTAAGCCCGTTTCTCTTCTTACAGCCTCTTGAACTCTTTTCTTCCTGTCATCAACTTGCCTTTTTGCTATATCACCCCTTACTTGCCATGATTTTATGTCTAATTTGTAGGAAATGTGTAATAAGCATTCCATTGAGCGAATCCAAGCGTGAAGGGTGCTTAAGCTATATTTATACATGTCCTCGTTTGCGTGTTTATCTTTGATTAACTCTAAATTATTCATTTCTTTAGGACAAGCCTTGCATATGTCACACACTGAAGCTGCTGTATCGGATATAATGGAATGAATTTTACCATCAATCATTGTCAACAGCAGTTGGTGTTTGACACTAATTCCATCAGTGATGGTGGATGGAGTTAAGGCTTCAATCTCTGCTTCGATTTCAGCCATCTCTCTCTGCACATTTTCTTTGGTTTCCTTTATAAACTTAAACAATATTGGCCGGCAAAATGAAGTGGAAGATGGTCGCTCGTTTTCCCAAATTGTTACACCTTTTGAGACGAGCCGCAGTGGTACAAGACTAATCATAAAATTACTAGCAAGATCGATTTGCTCATCTTCACTCGTCCTTTGATGATAAATGCTTTGGCTAGATGATCCGTCAAAACCCCATTTGCTGGTCAATACGAGCTGTTGATTGGGATCAACAGGGGTTTCTAACGACCTAATAAGTCTTCTTGAGGTTAAATCCATCAAGGCTTGTAATTTGATTTTTGCAGAGCTCTCTGTAACTGTGAGATCTTCTTTGGCCGGATAGCACTTAATTTTTTCTTTAACCAACATGTAGTAACTCGGGTATTGAAGAGCTCCTTCTTGAGTGTTGAAATCCCGAAGAGTGTTATAGCGCCATTTCGATAAGTTCATCGATACATAAAGAGCCAATGCCTTCAAAGGGGATATTTCCCGTACCTGAATTGATTTACCTTCAATGAAGGCTTTGATTTTTGAGGCCTCTTCTGGATTCTCCGTCAAGTATTTCATAACATAAGCTGTATTGCTTTGTCCTGCCTTTTGAAGCGCCCTTTCGGCCGAAAACATAATTTCAGCGCTGCTACTGCTGCATGAAAGACTATCTTCAGTGCGTCTTCTTTTTTGCCGGTTACTAAGGTCCTCAAAAGATTTACGAGGACTAGGATGTGTACAAGTTGAAGCATCAGATTTAGCAGGAGAAATTATGGGCTCGATGACGTCACTTATATTTTCTGTAGAAGGTTCCATATTTTCATTCTGTAATTCCGGCCATTGAATTGCAGCCTGTAGCCAAATCTCATGTTTCTTCCGAAACTTATCTGTGCTTCTTCCAGACTGTGTCCATTTTGCATAAATGCGGTAGCAAAATCGACGACACCAGTCTTTTAAACTTGTTTCAGCACTTTCACATAACTGAACACAACTGTTATCTTTTAAAACACTGAACAAATAGTTAAAGTCGCGTAAATCTTTATGTGCGCGTGCGCATAAAGCAACGTGAATATCAAGATTTGTATTAAAATTTGGAAAATACATTGCGAGATTAGCTTGGATACAACGAGGTGTAAATCAACACTGATTTTAAAGTTACTAATAGTGACCTATTTATATAAAATCCAGGTATCCCAGGTATCCTTTGTTAAATATTGCAAGGTAATTAGTTATTGTGATAATTAGTAAATGATGCATGCTAAATTAGTGTATTAAGAGCCATTTAGTAATTAAATAATAGCAATGTTCTTATCAGTAATCATTAGTGCATCAGTTTTATATGTAAACCTTAAGTCCCTAATTATATATCCTAATTAGCTTATATCTTCTCTAATTGGCTGCTCAGAAATGTTATTGTAATAAGGTAAACCTTTAGAAAAACGGTTTTAATCAACAAAATAAACAAAAAATAAAAAAATTGTGTTATAAAATAAACATCACTCTTTATCCCAGAAAGTGCACATTTGGCGCACTATGTGTCTTAGTATTAAATATAGCTCTTAGTATTAGCATTATGATATTAGAGACCGCTACTTGAAACAAGCCCGGAATCAGGAGGGAGAGAGCTCGATACACTCATTTTCATAGTAAAATTTCACATTTTCTCAAATTACTCCCGAAATATGGGAGTTATGAAGAAATTCATCACCATAAGTTATGAAGGCATTAAGTAATCGAATAAGATGGCATCATTAGTTTGGCATAATTTTACTCTTTTTTTTCGGACATGTCTACGTCCAACCGCTCCCATACATTCGTTCCACTGTGCTCCGGCCCAATATTATAAGTCCTTCCAGACAATGCCACTGCAAACGCGGGTACGCTCCAGGCAGATTGTGGAAAGCCATTTGATACAACTAACCTAAAAACAAACTTAATTAGCATACTATTTTTACCTCTGATGAATTCATCGATTAAAATTAACATGTAAACCTCGTGTCGTGTATAATTGCAGGAT
Source organism: Lycophotia porphyrea (assembly GCA_950005105.1). Lineage (NCBI taxonomy): Eukaryota > Metazoa > Arthropoda > Insecta > Lepidoptera > Noctuidae > Lycophotia > Lycophotia porphyrea. The sequence continues at coordinate 11,191,974 of OX465399.1, forward strand.
ATAAATCGTTCATTATACGAGGTAATTACGCTTACATATTGAAGCGATTCGTTGAAAAAGTTACAAGTTACTTACCGATATCCTGTGGCAAGGCCGTTATTTTATTTATAGAGGAACGCAACCGACCTCGTTTTTTTCCATAAATAATGTATCTTGGTACATATATCAATCTAGTACGATGTCAGGTTATTATTAAGTACCATATTGGTGTAGTAGTAACATAGCCTTGTGGTTGGAAAAGAGGCTGCTTACCGTGGGGTACTAGGTATGATTCCCAGAAGAAATGTGTTTGATTTTTTGTAAGGGAACTTCTCTTGTTTTTTCTTTTTGCAATATACATTTAGTAGGTCAATCAAGAATGAAACTATCTGTTAAGGATCAACGAACTTAAAAAGCATGCTTTTTTGTAAAATATTTGATAGAAACCATAGTGAAAAAAATAAATAAAGTATTCTCTCTATATAATACCCATAAAACTTTTGTTACTTCTCTAAACGTTGACCAACAACCTATGTATTCTGTGTTACCACTCAAATCGGTTCTACTATTTGAACCCGATCATGCATATGGTGCCATAGTACCAACATATTCTAAGACAAACATACCAAGTGCATTCGCCACATCGAATACAGAACTGTGGCGTTCGATATTGTACGTCGTCACCGTCTCGATATTATGAAATATTCACACTGCCTTACATATGCTGGTGCCTTAGTACCTATAAATATCGAGGTGGTTTATGTTCGCACATGCTGGGGCATTTCGCTCTTGTAAACTCCGAAAAACTTGGCAATACTTACATTAGAAGGCCTATGTCCAACAGTATTTAGTCATTCGGCTGAAATGATGATGATGATTATGAAACTTCGAAATCCTTGTCTAAAACATCACGCCTGCAGTCACCGAAAGGTCAGAGGCGTCCAGAAAGAAGTCAGAAGACACTCACCCGGGCACAAGTTCAGGTTCCCGGTTACTACTGAGAAAAACCTGAAGAAAAACCTTTACTCCTCCTGGGAATTTAAACCAAAGTATGCTCCACAGTAGAGGAGCTCTCACACACAGAGGAGCTCGTGGCAAAACAATAACTGCCGCTCGGGTCGATCTTTAGGTTAAGCCGTGCTTACCTAGGTTGGTCTGTGGATGGGTGACCACCCAATACATACCGAGTTTCTCCGTGCCTCGGAAAGCACGTTAAGCCGTTGGTCCCGGCTGTCATTTGCCCATCTTTGACAGTCGTTACAGGTAGTCAGTGGCCAAAAAAGTCTGACAACCAGTCTTACCAAGAGGTATCGTATTACCCAGTACTAACTGGGTTGTGGAGGTCAGATAGGCTGGGGTGGGATAGGCAGTCGCTCCATGTAAAATACTGGTATTCAGCTGCATCCGGTTAGACTGGAAGCCGACCCCAACATAGTTGGGAAAAGGCTAGGCAGATGCTGATGCTCCACAGTAGTGCATGCGCGCGCCCATTAGACCAACGAAGCAGTTCCAAGTCAAAATCTATTTTGAAATCTTGCATTCAATTTTAGTAGCTAGATTTCATCTACGAAATATTTCCACGTATACTTTGCATACGTAACAACTACTTTTTTGTGCACTACATAATAACCGTAACAAAGCAAATATATTCTTTCTAACACCATTTGCTTTCACTAACGCTCGATTCATTCACAAAGCGAATCAATCCAAAACTGAAAGCCGTTTTATACGCACGACTACCGCCATATTGTTCGATTTTGACGCATACCGAGCTGTCCTAAGACCTAACACATCTGACAGCGCCCAGATACTGACTAGTCACTGCACCGAGTGGACGTGTAGACATCCATTCAATATAAGTAGTCGGACACAATGCACTGGGTTTATCCAATACAGATAAGCTTGAATGAGATTGCATAGCCGTGTAATCTTGTATGGACTAGAAACATCTTCGTTTGAAATTCTGAATGCATTTGATGCGAATGTGTTGGTAGTTGTACTGGTTTTCTGTTTCCGTTTTCTTTTTGTTAGAAGTGGGGCAGGGGCCTATGGTGATTGGAATATAGGTGGGTGTGTTTTGTCTCTAACCTCTTTTGTACTACTCGAGGTATTAGATTTTCCTATTGTTTTGCATATTGCGCTAACAAAATTGTAACAATTTGATTCTGTAGGGTGGAAATTCACGGTTTTCCGAATTTCACTCGGTTTTCATTTGTTTTTGTTTGAGGTCCCTTATTATATAATAAGTAGATATATTTTATTGCTAGCTTTGTATCTGTTTTCACAGTAAAGGTTGCAGAAAAATAAAGAAAATTCTCGACTTACTTACGTTCAAGAACACAAACAAACAACGTAATATTAACAGGATTAATTAAGGTCTTCTTGCTAATATAAAAATATTTGTCCTCCTCTTATTTCCTTTGTAAGATTTTAATCAAATCTCGTGTTGTGTGGAAACGTAAATGTATTACAGTAATTACTTGTGTGCCAGTGGTTGGCAGGCTGGCGTGGCCAGATGCCAGATGCCAGTAACGGCCTTCCTAACAGCTTATCTTAGCTTAGCTACTTTATGTTAGGCCTTGCTTTGTTCTAGCTAGGTTTATTTTTATGGACGTCGTTTGGGCAAGCTGTAGACACTATACCTATAGACTGCTGTTATCAAGAATGGTTATGGTAGATGGTTTTGTTTTGGCAATCTGGAACTGCCTTAGTATTACTTGTGATTTATACTCATAGATGTTGAAAAGGTACAAAAGATTTTTGATTTGAATTTTGTTTTGAGGATCCGCGTTACTACCTAGTTAATTCAGAGAATTGGTCGTGATATCAACTTAGTTGTGAATTAGTCTAGGCAGTTTCTAGCAATAATAAGAATACGATAGCAGGAATAGGGTAGTTTATCAAAAAAATCTAATGAGTCCGTCAGATAGATTTCCGAAAAATATTGGACACGTAGTTTTTCTTTTTTCACGTAAACAAAAAATGAAGACGATATAGTGCGTCGGAAAAACATGTGGCGTTTTCGATAATATAATTGACAGACTAAATCGAATCATATTTTTTTTACTCAGGAAACATCGCTATTGAAAAAAAAAATCTAACTGGTTTTTGTTACAATCTGCTCCTCAACTCCACTTTAACAAATGGTTCAATGGTCTCCTGATTCTGTGTTTTTGTTGACAATTGAGCGCGGATATAGGCTAAATTATTTTTGCCACACCGCTTCTACAATCTGCTATTCAACATTGCCGCTCCGAATGTCTGCAGGTGCATGTCATTTAACGGCTTAGCTGCCAGAGTATACAAGCAATATATAATGTCTTCCACGCAAAGCCACACATTTTACCTACCATTTTGTCACATATTTGTGTCGTTTGGCGCATAGGGCACGCGCTTGCTTGTCTCGTTTATGTGACTATGATAGTCAAAAGGGTTAATTTTCAATATAAAATCTAAACCAGACTATGAACAGACAACTTAGCTGTTTATTAATTAGTGCTATTAGGATCCAAATCACCTACATTTCAAAACAGGTATCTTATTTCTAATTCAACAGACATTCTTATTTAAAACAAAAGCTGGCCATCTCTACCACAAACAAACAGAAACTCCACAAAAACCCTCGGAAAGCTGTACCAAAGATAGTCAGGCGTCTTAGTGAACTTCAAGGTTCTGTTAAATTATTCACACACAAGTAGGTGTAGCAAAAACGGGACAAAGTGAGTCTCCCGGCGTTCATTACGGGCTCTGCTACTGACACGCCCTCTGTGTGAGGACTGAGGAGTTTGTCTGAATTTTGACTAGGATATAGTGTGGGAGCGTGGATTGATGAAATATGCAGAGTGATTTGTAGCGTAGTTTTCTTGTAGGTACTGTACAGAATAATTTATTATTTTTCCGTATTAGTATTATTATCCCGTATCGATGGTATGAATCATCAACACATTCTTCTACTGTATTGAAAGTTATGTTATGTAGTTAGGAACATACTATTTTGGCACCTGTTAACAGTAACTATTATAAAGTATGACTTTTTTCAAAATTGCAATAAATACTCTACGAGAATCGCTTTTTTATTTGGCTGGTAGTGTTTTTATAACGATGTGTTTACAAAAATTGTTTATACATGTAAAGCTGTTTAGGGTCAAATCGTGGAAGTAGTTTAGCTGCATTTTCAGGGAGTTAAGAACATATCGAAACGCGGAGTACTAGCACCGCTTCTTTTTTTTCTAGTTTTTACTGAATCTTCTTTTATTGTACCTTTCTAAAACGAAGTAAGTCTATAACAAAGTTAAAAAAAGAATGATGGACGCTTGATTCAAAAAGTGTTGTTAATAACCTTGTCATTTGTATGTAAACTTGAAAAATATGGTAATGAATACCAATTCAGTTGCCAATCCTAGTGATTACGGCATTATCACCCCCACGGTCGTTGGTTGCAGAGATCCTGGGGGAGGCCAAGGAAGCGTCATTTACAGGCTTGTAATATAATAGTACAATTACGATTCGAACATATTTCGTAGAACATTTCTATAGTATGTTTATCAAAGAATTTAGACCCAAAAAAAGTTGGATGGATTGTGTGAGGAATGATATGAGGGAAAAAGGAGTTAATGATAGCGTAATTCAGAAGGACATTAGTGGGATTGGGACAATGGAAGAGAAAAAAACGTGATGCGCCGATCTCAAATAACATGGTACAAGGGCATGGAAGATGAGTGCTGCGGGACTGTTCGAAAGAGATACCGCGGCTCTGGAACACAAAGGGCAAGGAAGGAACATGTATGGGTTTTAGTCAGTACAAGTCTGACACTCCCTTCCGCTCCGCCCAGAGCGGGAGAAGTCATTTGATGATTTCCCATCCGAAAAAATAAAAAGGCAGGAAGATGATGATGATTATAATTATAGTATTTATATCCAATGTTTTTTTTTTTAATTTCTAATCAAGGAATGAATTGTTTATCAAAGTGTTACTTGACGATTTCAATTTCCCGTGTCATTGCTATTTCATTCAACTGTCAAATAATGACAGTTCTGATTTGTATATAGCTACCGAGTGTTGTTAGTATTATCTATACTAATATTATAAAGAGTTTATATAAAGAGATTAATTTGTTTGTAAGTTGGTAAATTTGTAAGTTTGTATATAGAGGGCAATCTCCGAAACGAATGATCTAATTCTAAAAATTGTTTCACTGGCATAAAGCTACATTATTTGTGGTTGCTATATGCTTATATATTTTATATATCATGTATATTAGCCGAGCTATCATAATTTTTGTGGACGAAGTCGCGGGCAAAGTGATAGTTATAAAAATGTATACCAATATTAAGTACTATGCTTGTATTCTAGTTGTTTAACAAATAATTTCCCAATACATACTTTACTTAATTTTGACAGAATAAATACCATTTATTAAATTTCATGTTAATAAGCATTTAAAGTTTATTTGTAACCAAGTATTAAAATGTTGAGCGGAAATATTCCGCATGAAATACGAAAAAAGTGGTTTTTATTCCACCGGAAATGTGGGACATAATGTGGAGTGTCAGCAAAAACAACCGGGCATTGACTGTTTCTAGTGAATTTATTGGGGGTATTCCTCAAAGCGCGACTGTTTTTAAGCGCAACCAACTAAGCGCAACTAAATTATTCCTCGAAGCGCAACCATTACTTGCGTTCACAAATTCTAATTGTTGTAATGGTTGCGCTTCGAGGAATAATTTAGTTGCGTTTAGTTGGTTGCGCTTAAAAACAGTTGCGCTTTGAGGAATACCCCAGTTATTGTTGTTTTACTTTGTCAAAAACACGCAGTCTTTACGAAAAATAAAATAGTTTTTGAATCTAGGTTTATTATGTGAATATAAGAAAATAATGATAGAGTTTTGGACTTTTTTATTGTTTACTACTAAATAAACTTATTCTGAATTTAAATATCTATATCATTTTTTTTTATAAACTTTGCATCACATTAGGAATTTCTCCTGTTTCGTGGGTGCGTTTACAAATATTTAAACTCACATACACAAACAGCAATACCGAAATCCACATCCTTTAAAAATAATTGGAGTACGTACGTGTTATTTCTTATCGCCATAAAAACAAGTGTCCCGAAATATCTGCACTTTCGATCCAGTTAACATTTACTTCTGATATCCCCTTATCCCGGATTCCTCGTCTCTTACACCCTAAAGATCCGGTCGGCTGTTATCTCAAAATCTTTTGTTCTTGTCACGGACAGCCGCATACATATTCCGACTCCCCGCCGTCGCCTATTTCCATATCCCTCAAATATATCATTGCGTTGGGAATATTTTATGCTGTCAGTATCTAACCGGCGTTTTGTGGTAATGTCTTCGTTTGATCTATAGCAGTCAAGAACACTCGTGGTCTAAATATCTTGCCATTATGTATATTGTGGCCACATTAAGACGTAACGTCGCAGAAGGGAGCCACTTAGCGTTTTTTCCCGCAATCACGAGCCAGATTGCTCTGTCGCGAAACATAATGCCGCATCGGGCGGGAAATTTGTTAAAATTATAGATGAGCATTTATTTCTCCAGTTTGAATATCGAATATGGTACAGACTTCCTTTTACTAAAAGTCCCGAATTACTCGGCAAATGGCACCTCGTTTGTGCTTATTTCGTACATTTGTTTGTGATTTTTTTTTAACGAGACACGAAGGCAAAAATAATTGAAACGACCATTTTTCTCTGTACGGAACATTAGCGCCGAGATTGTTCTTTGTTGAATTTAATTGGATCAGATTATAGACAATGAGTGACATTTTTGCGTGGCGCGGCACGTATGTACGTAATAACCGGTTGACGGGGGAAAAGTGAAATATAAAAGCGTAATAAAGTAGGGGAACGAAGAATTTTGTATGAATTACAAATGAATTTTCTGGAGTCGTTCAAAAGCTCGCACAGCGAAATCTCCTTCCGCGGCTACTTCGTTAAATAATGTAAGGAACTGTGGAGGTGCGCGAATTGCGAGAACCGACTCGAACAAAACGCGCTGGAGCCGCTTGAATTTGCAATTTCAAGGCGTTTCGTTCTCTCACAATTTGCTTATACCGAGCCCCGCGTTGGGCGCCATTCCATGTAATTCGGTCCGCAGCCGCACTAAAGTTAAGTAATCGCACACCGTCGCGCGCGCTCCCAGGACCTCCTTATTTTTTTGGCATCGTTTCAAATTAAAAGCGATAAGAGTGAGCCTGCTCCTCTTACAGACCCCCTGGCACGTCGAAACAAAGCCTCTACTTACAGCATACACAATTTATCACCCTTTGTTGGAAGAGCTTCAGAACTGTCGGCTGTAACTATACAATGAAATTAACAACTAATGACGTTTGCCGCTTTCCCTCTCTTTATACCATTCCAATATAATTTCGGTTCAGTTCACAAGCGAATTTGAACTCATCCGCACTTAATGCGACATGGGAGTTAAAACTAAATTAATATACAAAATTTTATGAGCAATAATACGAACTAAACCGGTCCTCAGTCACGAGGTAGAGCTCGCCTTTCATTTTCTCTTCAATAATGAACAAGTGCTGACCCCCGCAAGCTGCGCGAAATTTAATTTTAATATGGCGCTAGCCACTATCTCGGCGACGTCGCCTAACAAAACACGCCTGGCTCGCGGAGATTAGAGCGCGCTTACAACATGTTTGTTCACGGCTAATGTTTTTGACGCCATTATACCTACGTGTTAGGACACATTAATCTTAATTGTATACATTACTAACTTCAAATTCTCAGATAAAGGGCGGTCGGATGGCGAGCCATTACTAACGAAATTATAATGGAACATCCAACATTCTTCGGCGTGTACCATTGGGCCGAAATTCGCTGCAATTTCATGAATTGTCGTCGGCAGTTATTATTCGGCGTGTAAGCGGGAATTTGTCTCTTCAGGACATAGCTGGTTTTGTCCTGGAGTTTCCCGTAAATTCGCATGGTTCGCTGGTTCCTTTGAAAAGTCGCGGTTGGTTTTACGCTTTTGGCGGTATTGTTCGTGGCGTTTTGACTTTGAATTTTAACCATCCTTGTTCACAAATTGCGGCGAGATGAATAATGTTTTGCTGTGCAGTTTGCGCATGAGTAGTAATTGTGCATTTTGGTTGGAGTTAGTTTCGATTGACTGTGATCTCATCTGTTTGAAACAGTTCTTGGATCAAAGAACCCTAACTTAAGTTTAGGTTCTCATGTTAAGTTATACTCATTATTTAGTTTGTGAGCAAAAGGACTTTTATAATTTTAATAATCGACTTAGTCCAACCAGTCTTTTCTTAATAAAATTCCTGCATAAAATCAAGTTGTATTGTAACCGACTGTGTATAAAAAGATCCGAGGAATCCGCCCCAGTTTTTGTCCTGAGCAGATCGTGAGTAGAAATAGCCGTGTACAGATGCATTCGACGTGCTTAATCTTTTAAATCCTGTTGAGATCTCTTCCCCATTGCTCGCTCAGAAAACTGGAATACAGGGCAAACCATTTTGAAACCAAAATATGAGAAGAATTTTGTCTGCACGTTCGAGTGGGAAATATTGACTTTCACGTAAAAATATTTAGTTCGAAACTGAAATTCAAAAGTGATGTTGTATATTTCTTTGTTGTATATATATAAGCTCTATTTATAGCTTTTTATGTATTTCTATTATTATTTAAATTTAAAATTCGATTTAGGGCTGTAGGTACCTAAAAAAAAATTTTGAGTCTTCGTCGTTCAGTAGGTATGGAGTACATTTCCAGAAAGTCTCAGTCGTGTCTTTTTAACAGCATTTTTATTGCACAACTACTAACACTGATACTGCAGTCGTAACTACAGCTTCACTTTTCTTCATCTCGCTCCAACATACATACAATCATGTGAAAAAGAAAGAGACAAAAACAAAACTGTATCAGCTGTAAAATGATATAAAACTCTCCAAAGGAATCGGGTTACATGCTCGCAGACGTCGAGCTAACGACCTCAGAATGTTATTAAACTTGACAATTTATTTCTATACGTGTCAAGTACTCGCGCCATCATATTGGTGCTTTAGAAAGCCTGTGCTCAACTTGAGTTAGTTTTATGACTGAAATGATCCTGTGATATGATTCTTTGTTACACTTTTCGAGACAAAATTCATGTTTTTTAAGAGTACTGCTTTATATATGTTTTTAGGAGTAGTGACTGCCTCGTTGGTCTATTGTTCGCAATCGAGACTGCTGAGCATAAAGTCCTGGGTGTTCGATCCCCGGGTCTGGCAAATTGTTATTGGGTTTTTCCATCAGAAATTCCTCAGTAGCAGCCACAGAGTCTGGAGTTCGACCCAGTTGATGGCAATAGGTTCGCCCCATATTACATGGGACTTAAACATAACTGGTGAAATGTCGGTGTACTACTAATTAGATATACATCTGCCTAACCATGGTGCTACATACGCAGTACGCACGCAGCCTCCAGTGAGCCGTTGTCTGTGGGAGGACGCGGCATACAAACTTGAGATCTGAGCTGCCCATGAAACCCCATCTGTAGGGCTTATTATTTGCTCCAGCCCACTTTTGTTCAAGCGCCTTAACCTGGGGAGCTCCCTGGTTAAGGCACTGCGCTGTTCTAATGTTCTTCTCCATAGAGATCTACACTAGGGAATGGGCAACTACAGTACTATCACAGTTTTTATGCCTTGTGACTGGGACTGTAGCTTCATTACATCTTGTCGACAATTCAAAAGTGCCTGAAACTGGCCTACTTGAAATAAATGCTTTGATTTTGATTTTGAATGAAAAGCGATCGGAAACAAGGACTCATATTTGTAGAAATTCAAATATTGAAAAGATACCAATCCCTGATCATTAAATTCTAAACTAAAAAGACTATTTTCATTTGACAAATCTGATTGTCTTTGTACCGAAGTCTGCTTCGTCGACTGGAACAAATTGTACTAAATCAAAGAGTCGGTTCGGGAATTCAGTCTAGTCTTCTAGATAGTATAATTGCTCTGTTTGAGAATTTTACCTGCGCTTCCCATCGGTATTGTTCGGTTTCGTTAGCAAAACTAGGTCGTTTTAATTGTCGTTTTATTTAATGTGACTTAAAATATGCATTTTTGTGTTTTTTTTTCCAGCTTATACATTTTTATAGTAAAGATATTGACGTAGTCATAGAAAGAGGCACAAATTATAGCGCAAGATGAGTGATTGCTTATGAGATATGTGTATCTCTGTGTGTTTGTTATCGGATCATTTCGAGGTATACATCGAGTCCACGATATGTGTAATAAGTAATTTTATCTTTGATACCCTGCAATTTCGTATTTTAATGTAAAAACCGGTCAAGTAAGAATCTGACTCGCGCATGAAGGGTTCCATACCGTCGTAGTAGGGGAGCCCCCTTTCATTTTTAATTTATTTTCATTATTTGTCGTTATAGCGGCAACAGCGTTAGTGTCAACACATTGTGTGAAAATTTCAACAGTCTACCTATTACGGATCATGGGATACAGCCCGCTGACGGACCGACGAACGGATAGACGGACAGCAGAGGCTTAGTAATGGGGTCCCGAAGAGTTCGGGTACGGAACCCAAAAACATAACCATTCTTCGGGTAAACCACCATATTTTGGTCGAAATGTTATGAAAGGAAAATCCTGCTGTCCTTGAGGGTTCTAATTTGGACTCAATGTTTTAGTATACGCAAACAAAACAAACAAGCAGCGAGATACGAGTATCTTGTTCATTTCCTGCGTAACATGGAAAATTCTATCGAAAACGTTTTCATTGTGTACTCCGGTTATGTTACAATTCCACTATAAGCCCGAATAAAGTGGAATCGGTGTATTTAATGTGAATTCATGTTATTTTCCACTCGTTTCGTGCTGATACGTTTTTACCACAATTGTTTTCATTTTTAAACGATTTTTAATGTATTTTTGAAGCAAACAAAATGTTTTACTCGTATTTAATTTCGATTGAATTGCATTAAAGTGGACTTAGCCAGGAAATCATGATCATTCCTGCAATAAGATCAGGAAGGGAAACCCTTATTCACAGAAGAAGAGTCGGCACAACATTTTACATTATTATCTTCTTTTTCCACATATCACTACCAGTGGCCATGTCTGTGTTTACATATTTTATTTTAAACTCAAAATGCTACCAACAAAGATAAAAAAACAGAAGCAAAATTCGATTATGAAATGACAATATTTTTTAAATATTCTCAAAAGCAAAGGAAGCACATTTAAAATGCCACTTGGACTCAGAATCCCTGATTCTGCTTCGTTGACGCAATTAATTTTATATTAACGTCAAACGACATCTGGAGTCCTTTAGAGGAAGTTGAAAATGTATGTTTTTTTTGAGTTTTTAAAATGAAAGCATTGTATGCCACAAGAATTATTGTTCTGGTACCATTAAATACTTTTTGTAAAAATAATACACTCATAAGTATGTAAAAATTTATCGGCTAAATATCAGCCTGGTAAGTGTAAGGTCTGGAGTTCAATTTCCATCTGTTGTACTTTTAATTTTAACCCATTTTATATTTATAATAAAACTAGCTCATGCCCGCGGCTTCGCCCGCGTGTAGTTCGGTAATCGTCTCGAGGGATCGTATTACCGAAATAAAAAGTATCCTGTGTGTTAATCCAGGTTATAAACTATCTGTGTACCAAATTTCATCCAAATCCGGTCAGCAGTTTTTGCGTGAAAGAGTAACAAACATCCATCCATCCATCCATCTTCACAAACTTTCGCATTTATAATATTATATATTATTATACTAGCGGACGTCATGCGGTTTCACCCGCGTAGTTCCTGTTCCTGTTTTCGCTGTGTTCGCAGATAATGTACCTATCTATTGCTGAAAGATTTTTCAAATCGGTCCAGTAGTTTTTAAGTTTATTCGATACATACAAAATTGTTATAGTATTGTTGTAACTACTATTGTCCAGTTGTATTGTAGTATTGTCCAGTTTTAAACATTACTTTTTTTTGTTGCAAAAAATCTCGTTACTCAAATTGCATGAAACACTGAAATATTCCTCGGAATACCTGCTGGACTGAGTACATAAAGTAAATGAAGTGTCCACACTGGCTGTTTGAAGAGGCTGCCAAAAAAAAGGTTTCAGACGAAAGTAAATAATAATGTCTGTTTAATTAATGAACAATGAAATTAACTTTTTTGGACCATTTCACATTTAATATTTGACTGTGGCTCGGTTTTGGTTGAAATGTTTAACCATTTGGCTGTACAAGGATCTTTTGGCGTGTGGGCAAAATCGCAACTAACCTTGTCATCTCGTTTATAATACACTAGCTTATGCCCGCGGCATCGCCCGCGTGGATGTCGGTTATCGCGACCAAAAGTAAGAGATATGCCATCGCGGACTTTTCTGTAGACCTATGTATATTAGATATTCATATCCACCATACATTATTTTGTTATATCTCAAAGGGTTTCAGCGTTTTTCTTGAAAGCTCTCAGACGGCTTATTTTTTCCGACACCTCCAACAAATACCATTATATTTTAGCCAATGTATACAAAATCTTGACAAATTATATATTATACTAAAACCTACTACTAAATCCATTGGTGAAAACAGCAGAAGAATCGGTGCAGTAGTTTTTGAGTTTATCGCGAACAGACAGACAGACGCGGTGGAGGACTTTGTTTTATAATATGTAGTGAAGTGATAGTGATTTTCACAAAATATGTGCCTTTGACTGCCTTGTTGGACTAGTGGTCATAAGCGCAACTGCTGATCAGGGATGTGGGGTCGAATACTAGGTCGAGAATTAAGTGAAAATGTAATTGGGTTTTTCCATCAGAAATTTCTCAGTAGCAGCTTCGGAGCCTGTAGTCGTGTCTGGTTAATGGCAATGGGCTCGCCCCTATTGCATAGGACTTAAATATAACTGGCGACATATAGGTGTGCTATTATGTACACCTCTTCCTAACCCTGCAGTTTCCAACAGGCAGGTTGCTATGTTTCATTTATTTTCACCAATAAAAATTCCTTGTAAAGCCAAAAGATACTTGTGGCACTGTAATTAGGTATATTATTCTCACAAATGGTATGTACCTACTTCTACATTTAGTCTTCTTCACATAAGCTACTTAATTATAACACAAGGCTCTAATAACTTACTCGCATGACTACGCCTATATAATGCTCGTCAAAGCCTCCTGTAAAACCGGCATTCTACAAAGATTTTACTAAAAGCACGCTTTACAAAATAAGTAACGATAATATAATTTCAACACGCAAAAGAAATCAGCAACTTTAAATGAACCTCTATTATTCATGTGTGCAAAATTTCGTTCAGTCGCTGGCCGTAAATAAATTACATCTTTTAAACCTATAAATATTCGTAATTTTCATTACTTTTCATCCAAAGTGACATTGGGCCAACATTGGGCTGACTTTTTGACTGCCAACGACATTGTCAGATATTCAATTTGCTGTGCCCACAATCTACTCGACCGATCTCTTATTTCCGCTGTATTATAATTCGATTACTGAAAAGGACGTGGGCATAATTTATGTACCTACTTGTGAAATTATGTGTTACTGAAATGTAGATCAACCTTTACATGTGTAGGTATATAAATCATTCGTTTAGGCCCGGGCAAAGCCGCTGCCTTGTGTAAGAGGAGGAGACGTTTAAGATTACTTTGTTTGTACTGTTGTATAAGTTAAAAAGTTATTATGTTACCAATTACCATTGTATTCTAACATACGAATCCAATGACATTGCACAATCAGATTACGATATACAGGGTAGAAAGGACACCGACACACAAGCTGTGATGTGCTGTCTTTTAAAAAAAAACAGCACTTTTGTTGCACTTTAGAAAATAGCTGTTTTTGTCGGGAGGGGGGCGGGGGGTTCGAACGATGTTCTGAATATGTGTTAACCGTTCGTGCGTCGGTTTCCTTCCACCCTGTATACAACAGCCTGACAGCAAACGTCGAGCCCACAGAATCAACACTCTTCTGTAGGATGAGGAACATTCCATCCTCCTAATACTTCTCAAGTGCCGCGACTGGAAACTTTTGCCAATATCTTTTCTGTATCCAGAAACACAGATCAGTGTTTGTATAGTACCTTGTCAAAAGCAAACAAAGTCATTTTTTTCAAACCTGACCGAAGTTAGTTTATTAAAGATATATATAAATTCAAATTCAAATATATTAAATTGTGATACATAGGTAAAAGTAAGTATATGGTGTTATGAAAAAAAAGTTATATCTCACTATGCCTTGCAAGCCGTACAAATAATGTTTACACATTAATTAATTACGGCAGGTTACATTTTTATGAATATAAAAACGTTATCTGAACTTAAATAAATACAAAAAATACTGTAATTACAGCTTATTACTTAATACTAAATCTTTAATAGATTATACATTAAACAAAACCAAATTTTAAACAAAACAAGGCTGATAAAAATCTTATGAACTAAAGCTAATAATTAGGGAAAAAAGTATTAAAAATATAAAATAAAAACAGTTTTCATTTTTCTGCTTTTTGTATTAAGAATTTATTATTATATATTTATATTATATATTTATATTATATATTTTTATTAAAAACAGTAACTAGGGTGTAAACAGACTATTCACGAAGCCGTCAACCAAGCATTATGTACATCAAACTAAGTAACTTTACGCAAAAATTAGTGCTGGGAAACGACTGTTTTTTTGGGGTTAAAATTCACGTTTTAGAGTAGGACTCAATGTGACGCACCCAAAACATTGTGATGATGGATGGATGGAATAGTACGGGGGTCGTGAAGATGTTTAAGTAAAAATCTTACATTAAAAACATGTATTTCAAAAAAAACTTGTGAAAAAGTTGGAACTTTGACCCCCAATATCTCCGTAACTAGAAGGTTCCCAGGTATGGTCTAGAACAAAAAAATGATCGCAATGACGGGGAGAACAAGTGCCTTTTGGCTTCGTTAAGAGTCTGTTTACACCCTAGATCCTTTGACTATTAGAACCAACCAGTATGCGCCACGCGTAATTTTGACTGACAAAGTTGGCTGTCGCTAGGCATCAAACTGTACCTTGAATACTAATACCAACCGTAAGTAATTTGCCGACCCAGCGCGTACTTCATGTTCTGCTTACCTCGTATGGATAAGCGGACGTCAACGAAAATGGAAGTCAAGAAAACAATAGAACATCAGTAACTGTTTAATAGTTCCTGTACCTCTTTTCAAGTTACCGCTTTCTATTCAAGGACGATTTCTGACTATGTTATATTACTAATATGAGTAGCCTCATGAATATTTTTAGATGAGAAAATGCATGATGTCTCCGGTTTATTATCATTATATAAGATGAGATAACACTTTCTTGCCTACGTTAGGTAAAGCTTATCTAGAGGTTGTTTTGTTTATTGCATAAAAAGTTTCTTGTAATACAAAAAAATTTGGATGTCACAAAACGTCCAAAATTTTTCGCAATCGATCAACTCAAATCCCCGCTGGCCTTTTCTTTTTTCTTTGTTTCGGTTGAAAATCCTCATGGATGCTACCTGGGTCTGTCAGATTACTGACTAAAAACCGCCTCGTTGTTCCCTTCCCACCCTTTGTCCCCTGCTGGCCTCATCCAAGCTGGGCCACAAAACTCAGCTTCTTCAGCATATAGTGTGCCCCAGTCACTTTTTAGAAGTCGTCGGTCCATGTAAGTACCTGGGTTCGTCCCACAATATTCGGTCTCTAAATTCTTGTATTTGCTTGTAAAAGATGGCAATATTTTACATACCAGATAACGCAGGTGTTGCGATCCGTTGTTCTTTAAATGCCTAGAACTACCGTACCAAGTTTCCTCCGTGCTTCGGAAAGCACGTTAAGCCGTTGATCCCGGGTGTCATTTGTACATTTTTGACAGTCGTTACAGGTAGTCAGTGGACCACAAAGTCTGATAACCAGTCTACGGTATCATATTAACTATAGGTTGTGGAGGTCAGATAGGCAGTCACTCCATGTAAAATACTGGTATTCAGCTGCATCCGGTTAGACTGGAAGCCGACTCCAACATAGTTGGGAAAAGGCTAGGCAGATGATGAAATGCCTAGAATTAAGTTCTAGAGTTGCAACATTGTTGTTTGAAACAAATTAACTTACTGCGACAGTAAATGATTACGCCGGGCACGCGAAGTAGGTGTTCTTGCGTTATCTAGGTATATCTGTGAATTTAGCTGCTCAACAAAATCAGAAGACATGATTATCATTGATCAGCAAATAAAGGGTGTAAACAGACTCTTAACGAAACCGAAAGGCACTTGTTCTCCTCGTTATTGCGATCATTTTTTTATTCAAAACCATATCTGAGAACCTTCTAGTTACGGAGATATTGGGGGTCAAAGTTCCAATTTTTTCACAAGTTTTTTTTTTTAATACTTGTTTTTAATGTAAGATTTTTACTTTAAACACTTCCAGGACCCCCTTCCTATTCTATCTATCCATCAACACAATGGTTTAAGTGCTTTACATTGAGTCCTACTGTAAAACGTGATTTTTCAACCCAAAAAAAAAGTTCTTTCCCAGGACAATTTTTTGCGTAAGGTTACTTAGTTTGATGTACATAATGCTTGCTTGACGGCTTCGTGAAGACTGTTTACACCCTGTATGTTTTATACCTATTAACATGATACAGACGCCAGCACATCAAGCTACGAGCGAGACAGTCAAATTTTCTTAATCAACCTTGAACCTAATACTTTAAGGTTGACAATCTATTAAAGATATTTGAGAGATTGTAGTAGCTTGATTTGCTGGATACATAGATAGATATCTAAAAGGCCATGACGCAGATTTTTTATTACATTTCACAAGTGCTAATGACTCACAATCAGTCACTGTTGAAGAAATGCTCACGCAGTCCCGATTCAAGCATCAATTTATGGGCTGTAGAAGTGTATGTAACTGGCAAGCATAATTAATTACCATCGGCTCAGCAGATGGGTGTCACTTGCGAGACTTCGCGATTATAAACGGTTCGCTTCATTTTGTATGTATAGAAGTATATCTATGTATGGTAGGTATGTATGTGTATGGTCCTATAGCAATGTTTGATGAACTGTGAATGGCAAAACCAGGGTATTGTCGTGGAGTTGATATGAGTTGAGTAGGTTTGGCTCTATTTAGTGGTGTTTTGCGAAGTATGGTTGTGTGGTTTTATGTTTAAAACGCGCCGTTTACAGGCGTATTAGAAGATGTAAATTGTCAGTAAAATCAGTATCCATTTAAAAAACGAACACTTGGAGAAGAGCGTCAAAGATAATGTCAATGTGTATGGCGATTTTTCGCAGCTAGGAATATTAACAACTAGCTTTTGGCTGCGGTTTCACTTACGTGAACGTTGAAAATTTGTCATAGAAATTACATGAGACCAGACCAGCGACTTCGTCCGCAAAAATTGTGATAGCTCGGCTAATACGCATGATATAAATATAATTTTTAGTCAATAGCACCCACGACTAATGTTTCTTTCTATCAGTGAACACATTTTTAGGATTGTGTCATTAGTTCCGGAGATTACTCCCCTACATACAAACTAACAACTAAATTTTACCTCTTTATAATATTAATATAGATGATCTACCTATTAATGTATCTCATTTGTTTAAATTTAAGAAATCCACCCAGCCGTATCAGCGTGAGAATGTAACACACAGACAAACAGACACACTTTGCATTCATAATATACCCAACGTTTTACTTGACGGATTATCCAAAGAACTTCGAAATGTGGTCAACCACATTGTTTACTAAACCCGTAGCTTCAAACATGGTTGCCACTATTCCTGGTGCATCTTATTGTAACCCTTTCAACGTTGCTTTGCCTTGCTTGGCTTGAAAATGTGTGTTAGTAAAAGTGATTCACTACGCGGCGTTCCCGATATCCGCATTGCAATGGTAAGTCGCCAGTGAAATGTACAGATACATTTTACTTTCGACTTTATGGTTTTGAGGAAAAGATCTTGTTTTGTACTAAATTATGAGATTTTCGTCCAGAGAGCGCTGTTATTAGGTAAGAGTTGAGATAAAGGAGTGTTTCTACAGCAAAATAGCGTTTTGGAACCAGCTAAATAATATAACAAGCTCCAATCGCCTGGTTGCCTTCTAAGGTCCGGATTCAGAATTGAAGATTTGCAGTATGATGATCAATTCAATGTAGCCTGCGAAATGCATAATCTCGTACGTTATTTCGTAAGAAATCTGGGAACCACGTTTAGATTTCGCGTTCATTCATCAAAATACTCTCAAAAGATAGATCTCGGTGAAATTAAGATATAAGTTAATCACAGCATATTTTTTAAATATCGGGTTTCATTAGGAAACGCTGTTGAAAGAGTATTGGTGGCCCGTTTAAGAGGACCCCATGACAGAAGACCAAAAACTATAATATGTAGAAAACAGTGGAACACATTCAAAGATGGCGGAAATGAATAGTTCCAAAAATGATCAATATAGGAAACAATGGCACTAGTGGTCGAGTCAGTATATTAAGCTCCCAATACATTAGCCATCTTGAAAAACGTCATTTCGCACGAATATTCAAAACAATCTCAATGATGTTAATGCATTTTAATTAAAGCTCTTTAATTGCTTCACATAATGTACATACTTTCATTGATGAACGCTTCTGAAATTAAGAAAGCCCAGGCCGGCTAATCTTCTTTTACAAGCACCATAAGTAATACTCGTGTGCTCGAGGAGTTCGCGGCTTAATAATAACAAATGCTCAGGTCGATCTTCAGGTTAAGTATGCTTGCCTGGTGTTTCCGTGGATGGGTGACCACCCATTAAATACCAAGTTCTCGTGCCTCAGAAAGGACGCCAAGCCGTTGTTCGCGGCTATCTGCATTTGTAGATTTTTGATAGTCGTTACAGGCGGTTAGTGGCCTGAAAGTCTGATAACCAGTCTTACCAAAGGGTATCGCATTATCCAGTACTAACTGGGTTGTGCAGGCCAGATAGACAGTCACTCCATGTGAAATACTGGTTTTCAGGTGCATCCGGAAAAAATGGAAAACCGATTCCAATAAAGTTGGGAATGAGCATAAGTAGCGTTGACGAGTTCTTAACTGCAAATCCAGAAGATTTTTTTTTTTGAGAGTCATTTCATTACGATGAAAATTAGATATTTGATATAGCTAAGTTCCTTCTGAGTACACAACAAATTTATAGCACAAAGTGACACGAGGCGTCAAACACTATTTGACTACTGAATTTAGTTTTAATCTTTTGGTCAACCCCGGATTTATACTAACCTCGGGAATTAAACTCCGTCGAGCGGAAAACACGTGCAAAACATTAAAGAGGAATCAAAACATATTAACGAATTCCTAAACTCTATTCCGTAGTTTGAGCTGAGTTTAATTATGATCAAAAACGTTATTATATACAGAAGCTTCTATTTTCTATTTTAATGATCGTTACAGGACATTCGGCCTACACACAACATTAAGTAATCTCAGGCCCTCCCATATATCACTACTTGTGACATTCCTAGCTAATAATTCAACTCGGAGAATGTTAGCGAAATAGTGTAATTAGGCTGGACCACCCAAAGTTGAACCCACACACCGTGGAAAGTAAAGGACTGCAGGAACCAGCATAAACTGGCCATAACTCCATAATTGGTCAGATAACAATGATTTAAATGAACTTTTGTTTCACACTTCCTTTTTGATTCCGTTTAAATTTTGTAACATATTGTTATATGCTTCTCTTTATCTTTTTTAAGGGCTCGTGGCTACAAAATGTTCCGTGGATAGGTGACCACCCAATACATACCGAGTTTCCTCCGTGTCGTTGTTTGTAAGCCGTTGGTCTCAGCTGTCATTTATAGATCTTTGACAGTCGGTACAGGTAGTCAGTGGCCCGAACGTCTGACAACCAGTCTTACCAAAGGGTACCGTATTACCCAGTACTCACTGGGTTGTGGAGGTCAGATAGGCAGTCATCATCATTTCAGCCGAAAGACGTCCACAGCTGGACATAGGCCTCCCCCAAGTGCCGCCAAATTGACCAGTCCCGTGCAACTCGCATCCAGCAGATCCCCGCAATCTTAACCAGGTCATCGGTCCACCTAGTGGGAGGCCTATCAACGCAACGTCGTCTGGTTCGCGGTCGTTCCATGTAAAATACTGGTATTCAGCTGCATCCACAGTCCCCAACCTAGGTGGAAAAAGGCTAGGCAGATGATGAGACAGGCGTTACGGTTTGCGTACCCCCTTAGGGTACCGTGTTTCCCAGTAACTGGTTTTTGTAGACCAGACTGGCAGTCGCTCCATATAAACCACTGGTATTCAGCTGCATCTAGTTTAACCAGTACAATACTTCTGTAAATCTTATAATATGCTAACCGCGTTTCTCATTCTTATTAAAATGTATATTTATGTGGCTACATTTAACTTGGAGCACTTACGAAGATTTCTCTTCTTTTGTGAACCCATCAAGGCATAAGAGTATGTAAACTGTACTTTTCAGGCCAAAAGCCTTGAAATGTACCTGCAAACATAAAAATGAAGGAAGTCGCTGATACGATAAATGGTTACGTATTTAAATGCTTTAACTTTGTATTAATGTTTCGTCAAGAGTATCAACTTCTTATCTGGTTCAATTTTGTTTACTTAACATGTCTTGTAAATTTAGATATTATATATCCGAGTACCTTATATCCACGTACTTAGGTACTAACTTATTTTCAAAGTATTTTAAAAACCACATGTATCTATCATTAACACTGAAAACGGGATATTTATAAAACAGGAGGTTTATTTATTTTTATTTTATATATAAGGACAATGGTAAAAAAAAGAAAAACGCATTAGATACATAAAAGAAAATAAAATCAGCTAACGAAAATACACTAAAAATTTAATTATTTTATGTTAAATTAAATCACTTTAATCAGTGATATTTTTGCTTGGATATCTTTAGTTAGACATATTGAACGCTGTGTTAAAATTTGTCCATATATTTTAATGAGACCTTATATATATTTTTTTATATATATTTGATATATTTATGTATGTATTTGAAATTTATCATGGTTACTATTTGTTTTGACTTCCCAATATTTCGGCAATGTTACAAGCACCATGATCACGGATAAACTCATGCGTACATCATTCATCCGCTTATCGGATAGCCGCTGTTCTCGTATCTAATGCGTATTACAGTGCAAATAATAACAAATGATTAAATAAATAAATTAAATAAAGTTCAAATTCGTGGAAGAATGCAAATTGGTATTGTCAACATTTTTATACAAACCAATCGTGACACCGTTTACTCGCACAGACGCAATTTCTTTAATAGATTTCCATTTTTATCGCTAAAGCATTAGGTTCAAGGTTGATTGGGAAAATTTGACAGTGTTGGGTAGCTTCATGTGCTGGCGTCTATATTATCACGGCGGCTCGGTTCGTGCTAGAAGTGGTGTGTGGAATACACTTCCGAGGCCACGAATTTTATTAGTACTGCAGTCTCTCGTCTCTTTCAATACTATCGCTACCTACATTGAAAAGTTTACGGCAGCCCCTAAAAGTAACAAAGTAACAAAAGTATTTTTCTCTGAACCCAACCAAAAATTACAGCTACTTAAATCCACAATGCATCTCAAAAACGCACACAACAATGGCCTTTTTAAACAATAAACAATGAAAACGAGGTTTTATTCCACCATAACAATAAAAACGCACCTCGTTTCTTTACCTTTTTTTCTTTAAAAATTCAAGCATTAATCTGTACTGCTTGGCCCCTTACACTGAAAGCGTCGTAATGGTTGCATGCCTAATGACTCCCGAAGGCGAATTAGATTTAATTTTTGATTCTGTTTGTTTGACGGTAGACGTAAAATATTCAGGTGTAACCGGGAGGATACCTATACAGGTTGGATTTTTGTGATTGGGAAGCATAGCGACCACTTTTCACCTTTATGCCTTCAACAATAAAGTTGAAAACTGGTCGACCGTCAGTGAGCGCGGTACTACAGTTAACCGATGTTGTTAGTGGAAAACGGTCTTAGGAAACTATGCTTAACTGAATGAATAATTGCTATCTGAATTTACAGATTTTGAAAATATTGTACAGTCAGCTAAGAAAACGACAATTAGGACAGGTGCTTTTGACAGTCTAAAAATCCACCCTGTATAAGTTAGATATTGTTACGAATATTGTCTTTGAAAATCAGGTTTGTATTATGAGAAAGCAATTTGTGTATGGACAATGGTTTGTACGTGTTGATGAAATAGCCTGGTTCGGTTTGAATTTAGTTTGATTTATATCACTGACTGAATACGTTTATACGAGTATATGTTCTGAAGTTATTAAGGGCTGATTTTTCAATCATTAGATAACATTTCATAAGAGTAAATGTGACGTTTTGACAGTCGGTCCATACAAAAACTGACAAAATCACAAACTTAATTCGTCGGATAAAAGTTAACTGGCGATTGAAAAACCCGGCTCTAAGTTACATAATTCTAGTATTTGACCAAATCTTCGGCTTCAACTTCGGCCACCTTCGGCCAATCTTTCGGCTTCGGCCATTATGGTCTAAAGTTTTGGCTAAAGCCGAAAGCTTCTTTGCTTCGGCTTCAGCCGTACACTCCGTACCTAATTCGAATGAAGTTTCTACTTTTTATGAGTATGTGTTATTATAAAAGATGGTAATTATGACCTGATGTCACATACAATCAAAAAGAAACCAATCACTTGTGTTTTACTGCTCTAAGAAGAAATTCACTGCACTTTCCTAATTTTCTTTTTGCAGTGATGCTAACTTTATGTAAATAGGTGCACCCGATACGTTTACTGAAAAAAATCCTGAAAAAAAAACACATAAAAAGTTCATAAAAACTCAAAGACGTTATAAAGTATTCCACTTTAATACTGTTTACTTATGTATTCTGTGTGCTAGATCGCTTTAATCAAGCATTATCAGCCAGGCTTTCATTAATCGTCTTATACCCTCTTAGTGCAGTGCACACGGAAACCAGCCACTATTCTGAGAATCTACAAAGAATGAAACTGTTTTTCTAGACCATTTTTTAAGAGAGTAAAGTAATGCAGTTGACGGTTTTTAACCCCCGACCAACAAAGACGGGTGGAACAAATCTGATCTATGTATCGGTGTATCTGTGTCTATAATTATGTGGCATTATAGCTCCTGAACGGATGAACAGATTTTGATTCAGTTTTTTTTTTATTGAAAGGGCACTTAATTGAGTACCATCATTACCCAGTGCTAACTGGGTTGTGTAGATCAGATAGTCAGTCGCTCCATGTCAAATATTGGGAAGCCGACTGCAACTAGTTGGGAAATGGCTCGGCAGATAATGAACATTACATTACATAATGAACATTATTATTATTATGCAAGTATACTTGTATTCAGCTGCATCCGGTTAGACTGGAAGCCGACCCCAACATAGTTGGGAAAAGGCTAGGCAGATGATGACATTATGCAAGTATTCCCAGGCAGAGCTGTACTTTACATAAGTAAGTACAATATTTACATACAAACATAAACATTCTAAACTGACATTATAAGCACAGAACTAAACATCCTCCCTTAAAATTACATCGTAAACCAACTGCAACTTTGTTGACACACCATCAAAGTCCATTCTAAAATTATCGAGCACTTTACTCGGTAAACGTAGGAACTCAAAATATCGTGTGTTTCAGGAATACGTTGCTTCTACAGTGAACTGTTTTCATTAGTGGCACACGCGACGTCCGTAGGCAATTTCCTTTAATTCGCTTTATTCATCATTGATTCACAAGTGACGGCTGACGGTTCAAGAAATTACTTTGGGCTCGTTTAATTTTAGGTAGGCATAGTGTACAGTCATGAGCAAGAATACTCGTACGTACAGAGTGTATCAGATGTGTAGGATGTGGTATAGTCCATAAATTGAACAGATTTCTCCGAAGTACCAATATCATAATTTTTTATCATAATTATCAAAATTGTTGTATTGAAATTTTGTAGACTAAAAGTGGCGTCGGTGACTGAAAAGTTGTTGTAATCGGTTATGGTGATAATGAAATGTAAAGCACGAATGAGGAAAATGTCGTGAGGAAAGTTTTGAGTATGAGTGTCGCATGTCTATAAGAGCAGAGGAAGACCAAAGAAACGATGGATGGACTGTATGAATGATGAGGCTAGAAAGGAGGTGACTGTTGAGATGACGAGTAAAAGAGAAATATGCAAGAAAAAGACTAATTTTGAGGTATTGATTGAGAATTTTGTATTGGAGAACTGTTTTTTTTTTCGTGACTATGGTACACGGAGAGCAGCGGTGGCCCAGTGGTAGCGACCCCGATTTACGAACAGTAAGTCGTGGGTTCAAACCCAGGCAGGCGCATTACTTTGTGTAATTTATTTCATCACCACTGCTCTCAAAAACGGTGAAGGAAAACAACGTAAGGAAACCGGCATGTCCTAGAACCAAAAATTCGAAGACATGTGACTGATCTACCAATCCGCACTGGGCCCGCGTGGTGGATTATAGCCCATTCCCTCTCAAAGAGAGTAGGCCTGTGTCCCAGCAGTGGGAACATTTATAGGCTGATGATGATGATGATGATGACTACGGTTATGGTCCTATTGAGAAAGTTCTACAGTGTGATGGTCCAAACCATATTCTTTAAAATTATCAGACCTTTCTGATACATGTAACTTTTAAAAAGTAATTTTGTTAAACGAACATGGTATTTTGGAACGCGAACTATCATCTTCTTAACTATTACTTAAAGTGGTTGCGTCAGGGTAGCCTGCGAAATTGTTTGAAATTGTAGTCATTGTCACGTTGTATGTTGATGAAAAATGAGTCGCGCCAGTAAATTCATGTAACCCTCAATGAATATTGCATGAAAAGTCATTCAATAGGATTAAATGGACTTACAGGGTTATATTGATGATTTTCATGATTGTAATTTTGTAACTACATACGTGTTAATGGCGCGACTAATTTTTCATCAACGTACAACCTAACACTGACCTGCAAATTACAAAAACGTAAGAAAATTTTAATTTCGTGGGTTTCCCTGACGCAGTCACCTTTATTATCAAACTAAAATCGCATAATTTTATTATCAAACTAAAATCGCATAATTTTATTATCAAACTAAAATCGCATAATTTTAATATCAAACTAAAATTGCATAATTATGAATTTCGCCATTTGATGCTCGTGACTGTACTTACGTACATGTTTGTGTTCTTAGGTAAATACAGGCATATTTTGTTTGGGTTTCGTGTTTAGTGTAACTTGCCAGTTGTGTTGTGTTTTGGAAAACTTGAGGAACATGTTTTCTATTATGTTTTTGGCTTCTGGCCCTCATTCTAAAGGTCATTATTTCTTTTATCACTAGCAACCCGTCGCTACTTCACACGGTGCTACCTATCGGATCCAAAATTATCCTATCTTACAAACTGTAACAAACCTTATACATTACAAATTTAATTGAAATCGGCCGGGTGGTTTCGTAGATTAACTTGTATGAACGTGGCACGTGCGTGGTATATAACGTAGGGTCACAGGCCTTCCTGTAAGTGGGTCGTGGGTCGCGCCACGTGGGTCCAGCGCAAGTGGATGTCGCAAGTATGGTTCTAAGAAATACCAGGTTCCTCACAATGTTTTCTGTACCGTTTTCAGTTAGTGTTACAGGTGTAAGTTGTATTCCTGGATTTGAATCTACAATTTGTTAGTTACGGTTAATAATAATTACGGTATGTTTCTACTGGGTCACTGTTCTGTTTTATTTCAACATTAATATTTGTATATATTTTTCCTAATATATGCGGACCGAGGATAAGATGGGGGGCACCTCGGATGGCTTCCTAGAGAATTGGCGAGAAGAAGCACACCATCGAGAGAAGTGGAAGGAATGGGGGAAGGCCTTTGAGTGGAACTATACGGGCTAACTACATACATACATACATACATAAACTCACGCCTTTTTCCCATAGGGGTAAGCAGAAACTACAGAACGCCACTTGCTACGATCCTTACGTACTCCTTTTCCCTCATCCACGTTCATACATCTGGTCATACATGCACGGCGTGAGTTAATGGCTAACTATAAATAAAAAATATATATGTATGAGTTATGTGTTTGGATATATAATACAAAACACACTGCAAAACGAATACAAACACTATTAAATTAGACAGACACCCTCAATAGCATTTAAACAAATTATACCAACAAACCAATCGTAGGTACGCAACCTTAAAATAGGTATAACCAGGTAGCAGCACCAATTTTCGTTACTCTATTATTCATCTTAACCGTATTTCCTAGAACATTAATCGCAGTAAATGCCGGATATGCTGAAAATTATAACGCACACCTTCCGGCGATGTACCCTGCCTATACGCAATATATAAAAGGGGTACATAATATATATAGGTATACTTGGATTCATTGTGTTAAGTCGAATGGTGAGATTTATATGTAGACTTAGGTCTGTGAAACGGTTTTATGAATATATTTTCTTTGAATTATTATGTCCATTGATCTTTCTTTTGGAAAGTACTTCGAATGTTTCATCTTAGTAGATTTAATAATTTTGAAACAGAAAAGTTTTAAGATGCTTGTTAGTTGGTAGACTACACATTTTATAAGTAGGCTTTTACAGTTAGTTGTGTATTTCAGTATAAATTTTAAGCAGTGCCAAAATAATATCAGCACATTCGCAAGAATACTTTCTCCCAAATAACCATAAAAAAGACAGAAAACAGAAAAACTTTTCGGGAGAACTAAAAAAATATGGATATAGCTATCATAAATTTATTATTAGTGAAGATGAAAAGTTATATAAGGCTATATTCTCGTGAAGCTCGCGTTATTAAAAATTCATTTGGTGAGGATCTAGGTGGGCAGGCGGGCCGTACACTCTCAACCCACTTTTAAATGAAGTGTGAATGTTTTTTCCCACTACGAATATCTATTATTGTTTCATTGCTTTTAAGATTAAAATGAATAAACTAGTATATTTCAAACGCATCTTCTGCGTCATACATTTTATTTTTGTTAACCTGTTTGAATGCCCCACTGTTGGGCAAAGGCCTCCCCTTTCTCCTTCCAAACCTCTCTGTACTGTGCGATATCTGGCCATGTTCGCCTCGTAAACGAGATCAGATCGTCACACCATCTGTGCCGCGGTCTACCTCGACCATACATAACACATTTTAATACAATAATGTAAACTAGTGCGCTGCTTTTCAATATCGGAGACTGATGTTCCAAGTAAAATATCACACTAGAAACAACACAGCTCCTAGAAAAATAAAGATCGCCGAACAGCAAATAACGAAAGCGCCAGAATACATATTAAAGTTCGCCAAAAACCAATATCTTCGTCGATATTTGCAGCCGCTCTCATATGGGTCCTATTCAACGGGCTTGCAATGGAGGCCTAGATCCCAATAGGAATTGCAATTAGGCCTCAATTTACACATAGTTTGGAGTGGAATTTCATTCGTGGAGCTACCTCAGTCTTCCTCAGGAATTTCTCTACTTTCCTTTACGAGGCTACCGAGATGTTGAGAGGCCCGTTACCGCGGTGAGGCATCTGCACGACACCTGTATTTGTATTACCATTGCTCAGGAATGGGTATTGTAAGAGGAATAAAGTTGGTGTTGTTTTGTGAGGGTGATCTGTTTGGTATTTAGAGTAATTTATGTGCTGGTACGGGTCGTAAAAACTATTTGGTTAAGTGTGAAGATATTCCCCTATAAAAAAAAATGTTCGAACAATAGCAATTACCAGAAGTGATAACGTAAAAATACAGTTGGTTTTAATGCTAAAATAAAACCTAAAAATGTGCCGCTCCATTATTTGCACACATTTGTCCGAAAAAAGGTGCAACAGTATACGGTATTTCATGTATTTCAAAAAGGATAAAGCCGAGCGCGTAAAATTCTGGATTTCAATCGCCGCGAAAAGTTGGAAACAAAAATGTTTCATTCATTTGTATACAGCAAAAAAACCACGCCATTATTTATGCACAGGAAAGTAAGAAACAAAACGGTAACCGCTTGCCTATACATAATACAAGTAGGCTTGAAAAACTTTGGGTGTCTGATAGAACTCATAAATTTTAATAAAGAAGTTCGTATCTTGTTTGCGTCATGTCCCACGCTCGGTGTTTATGTAAAAGTTGTAACACACAGCAATACAAGCCGGCAATAAATGTCTCGGCGAAGTCATAAGTTTATTTTTGTATTTAGGTCATCGAACATACCAAGACTCACTTGTAAGTTGTAACGTTTTTGCGTCATCAACAATGGTAGGACGTAGTATATCGATATCCTTTATTTAATGATGGCCGAGTGAGTTTTTCTCCAAATTGAATGGTCCGCGACAATCAGAGTTCCATCCGCAGATCATATTTCAACGAACGAGATAAACTCGGACAAAAGAAAGGAATCCCCGTTTACCCAATTGGGTAATGGCCCAGCTCTGTCGTTATCTCTTCCCATTATTTCTGTTTGAAGGAGGCTGTGGTGTTCTACTTAATACTAAGGGTAAAATCTTTACAAAGATCTTTGATAAAGTTCCCCGGTACTTGATCTTGTTGTGAGGAGTAATGCTCGGATAAATTGCTTTTGCGGTCGCTCAATAGGTTTATGTTACATGCAGGATACCTTGTAAAAGAGGGAAAATATATTAAAAAGCAAAACTTTTGTACCAGCTATTTTAAAATGTTGTAACGCAAAACATTCCGAGCCTTTTCTTATTAACTTAAAGGCTTTTGTTGATCGTTTAATATTTCAAAGCTAACATAGTTAATTATTAAGACCTGTTTCTTTGACTAATTACTTACTCAAGTGTTAAGTCAATCGAAGAAAATGAGTATGGCAGAATTTCTGAGCAAGAATTTTAGATGGACGTTCAGACTTAATTCGATCAACAAACTTCGTGTGAGTAGTTCCAGATTTCAGGTTCTGCCTTTTGCTTAGGTCCATAATTAGATTAATTTTCGATCGCATGAACATCAAAGGCGCTAAGTCTGCAACAAATCGAAAACAAGAAAACATTTGGGAGCAAATATTTATTTGTTTTTCCTCTGAAGTTGTGGAAGTCACTGGCCGAACTTCGAGTGCCTAACTAGGTATCTGTTCTCAACATTTATGAAGTTGGAAGATCTTGGACCTAACGGCGATATATCGATAGAAACTTAGTCACCAACTATTCCCGATTATAACCGTAATTCAGGCCAACTATAGAGACTTATAAATGTAGGTCGGATTACATCAGATCTGCCGGTTGAAGACGAAAAGCCGCTGTCAAAGGAAGAGGGAAACTTTGCAAACAACTTGAGCTTGATAACCGATGGCGTTTGGCGAGACTCGCGTTTTGATGTTAATGACTTTTTGGAACATTCGCCAGATGTTAGCCTGTTCATATTGTTTAGGAGGTTTCAAGGTCTCGGCATTTAAGTGGTGTTTCAAAGGATATTGAGAAATTTGTGTTTGAGCTGCAAGTTTAGTTTTTGATTTCGATTTTATTTTTTTTTCTGTTTTGTGTAGTACAGACGCCAGCACTATCTAATTTTTATTCAACCTTGAACCAAATGCGATAAAGTTGTAAATCTATTAAAGAAATACAGATTGTAGTAGCTTGATGTGCTGGCGTCTGTACATTAGACTCCAAGATTGGAACGACAGTTCCTGTCAGAAAATTCCAAAACGTTTCACTACTACAAAGTGAAAAGATAAAATATTTCCCTAACTAGACAAGCAGTATCGACAAAAACAACTAGATATTCTCGATAGTACGAAAGTAGCACAGAATATAATGCTATACCATTTTAAAAGAAAAGCTGAACACACTTGTTTGCTTTTAGAACACTTTAAGCTGCTGAAGAACATCCTTGAAAGTTTTTCACTCCCATATTTCCTGGCGACGCTTGTATTTTAAAATGTCCGGTGCCCGACTTTGCTCTTATTTGTTTCTGCATTCGGGCCATAATTCACTTCTATTTAACGCGGTAACTCGAAGACATTTTTAAAAACTGCAGTTAACGGTGATTTACCTTTTCAGCTAATTATTTTGGTAATATTTTAGAAGGAGTTTAATTTAATTAAGGTAATCTGCTAGCTTACTTTTTCTTTGCCACTTTTTACGTTGTTTAAGTTGGTTGTAATAAGGTTTAAAATACAGATGTTTGTAGTTTTATATGGCAGGTGGTAGGTACAATAATGAGAAACTGAAACACCGCGTTTTTGATTGTTCAATACATTTCACCAAAATGTTTATTTGCAGGAAACCCCAGTCAACGTTATTCCAACGACAAATAATTCTTGTAGCAGTATAGTATGTATTCAGCAGCACTATAAAACCACAAAACAAACATCGCATCTCTTAAATAAATTGACGTAAACAAAACAAGACACAAAAGTTGGTTCCAACCCTAAAATGACGGATGCTTTTCCCGTTCCGTTCAAACTTCACCATGGCATCGAGTGCGGGCGAGTGTTATGAAGCGTATTCATATCAAACGTTAAGTTTTCGCGAAAACACCCTCCTTTGCAATTGACGAAAGCCACATTACTTTTTAATTTGAACCTTTGGCTGTCTGTAAAAGAGAGACTTTATTACACTCTGAGGTATCTCTTTTGACCCGTACGCCCTTTGTGTGAGCTATTTTTTATTCATTTCAACGGTTTCATACGGGATCCGGGAGTTAGAGCCCCTCAACCGGCTTCCCTTTTCGATGTTGTATGCTTCGACTCTCGGTTTTTAGTCTAGGAAAAAAGTATTCGTGGGATTTTTTTTTCACCCGGATATTTTGTTATGGCAACATCGTGGGTTGTTGTCAGTGTTTCAGCTGTTTGGTTGTAAACAATACATTAGTTTTTCTAGTTGATTGTTATCATCACATTCCGAAGTAGCAATGATGGTTTTTCTCACTTCTCCACTGATCTTTTATGATTAATTTGCGGTATCCAAGACAGAGTCTCCAGAAGGTCTCTGAGACTCGTCGAGCTGTGAACGCTTTTTGCGCTGTGTTACTTAGTTTGATGTACATAATATTTTTTTTTTTAATTTTATATAATATAATAATATAATATAATATAATATAATATCTTGGGACAACCAACACATCGCCATCTGATCCCAAACTAGGCAGAGCCTGTACTATGGCAACCAGACAACTGATAAACATACTTATATATTTCTAAATACATACATGTTACAGATAAATTATACAC
This sequence comes from Lycophotia porphyrea, assembly GCA_950005105.1. NCBI lineage: Eukaryota > Metazoa > Arthropoda > Insecta > Lepidoptera > Noctuidae > Lycophotia > Lycophotia porphyrea. Next base: position 11,223,214 of record OX465399.1, read on the forward strand.
CCAGATACAGAACAAATAATCGTACTCATCGCACAAAGATTTGTCCTGTGTGGGAATAGAACCCACGACCTCCGTCCTAGCAGTCAGGGTCACTAACCACTAGACCAACAGGCCAACCAAATAAGGATGTTTCCTGAGTAAAAAAATATGATTCTATTTAGTCCGTCAGTTAGATTATCTAAAATTATTGGATATGTATTTTAATTTATTTTATCAAATCAATAAAAACTGACGAAGATAAAACGCATCAAACATCATGAGTGTGACGTCTCTTCACCAGTAAAAGTGTACTGACATTGTGACGTCACGCGAGTTTTCGACGCACTGTATCTTTTTTGTTTACGTGAAAACAGAAAAAATACGTGTCCAATACTTTTTGGAAATCTATCTGACGGACTAATTAAATTTTTTGGTAAACTACCCCCTTCTTGGTTGACGGCTTCGTTAATGGTCTCTTTACACTCTGTATTTATTCTTACTCTTGTCTATTAAATAGATATTAACATGCAACACAGCAATACAAAATCGTTCAACAAGAATGTCATATGATTTTCCTTCCACCGTCTTTTATTACAACTATGAATATTAATTCCATTCCCTTTTGTTTCAGGTATGCAACGTTCCTCAGCGGACTTCCTCTAGAAATACAAGTATTCAGTTTAATACTAAGTGAGAAAAGAAACTAGTTATCATTGCCATTAACTTTAATATGCATGTATAAACTTTTTGTTTGTCTGTAAAGTGCTCTCTAGAATCCTTTATAGAAGATACTAGAGTATATATAAAGGATTATGAGTCCGGTGTGGGAATGAGAAAGCTAATGCAACATTCATATTTAGAATAAGATGGTTTGTGTCTAGTTTTATAGCCACTGTGTGGTGTCCGGTTGTTATTTTTATTTTTTATTCACGTTGATTTCTTTCACAAGATGCAAATGCCAATGTTTGCAAAAAAACATGGACTTTCAATACGAATTGACGCAATCAGCTGATCAACATGTATGAGAAACCTAAAAAATTTATGGATTTCAAAAATCCTTAGAACAAAAGTGGTTCTGTTTCATGGTTTGAGTTACCACACGAGAGTCTTGCATTTAATCTGTTACACCCTGTATACAATATGTTAAAAAAAACCGTGTCCAATCCAAAAGGGGCATATAGGTATACCAATGACAGTACCAAATAAAAACAATAAACATAAAAATAAAAACTACAAACGAAACATAAAATTTTCATGAAAGTAAAAATATTAATGAATTTTAAAAAAATGTCCCAAATTACCACCGTTTCCCTTAATTCTAACAAACTTTTAAAACGTGACAACCCTATCTTGGGCATAAGTATGTTCAATCGTTAATTGTTTTTTATGACGTCACAACCCGAGAATTTACAAACGATGAGTATACGGAACAATACCTACACTTCACGTTCCATATATTTATCGGTCACTAGACAACAACATATACCTAAGGCACAATAATGTTATTAGGTAATAGCGTATGAATTGTCCAATGCATACTTAATGACCTCTTCGCTCGAGTTCTTATTACAATTTTCAATTTTGTACTGTATTATAGTTTTCTAGTTATTTTTTTTATGCTCAGATTATATAGATCCCAGCATCTAAGGAAAGCATCACGGTTAAATCCAAGATCAGACCAAAGATATAATGCCAAAGGACCAAAAATTTTGGTAGACCAAAGATGTTTCGAAAGACCAAACGGGTTTCTACATTTTCTATGATGTTTCTAAAGACCAATTATTATGCTTTTAGGACCAAAAATGCATCTCGAATTTCGATTACCTTGTCTACAAAGGGGTTGGATTCTATTTTTCTATGAAGCGTGGCCTGCCTAACTTCCGCTTTTTTGTTTTATTTTGAAAATACCGGCCGGCATTATTGCGTAAAGTTACTTAGTTTGATGTATGTACATCCTGCTTGGTTGACGGCTTCGTGAAGAGTCCATTTACACCCTGTATATTACGATATAGTGGTTCCCTTTTTAATCTCGATAGACTGGATTTTTTTAGACATTTCATGGAAAGCTATGATGTGGCCGGCGATGAAATTCGTTCCGAACTGATTCCGAAATTAAATTCCCTATTTACATGTATTTTACAAAGTGGAATTTAACAAAATTATCCAACTATGTAAATAACTCAATGATGTGCAATATACAATAATCTCTTGGGCATTCATGATTACCTATGCGAGCGTAGTGCGTTTTAACAATGTTATAACTAATCCAGTTAATGTATATTTGATTGTGAATAGTTAGTGACTATCGGGATATTGGTCCGAATATCTTTTGAGTTATTAATTTTGGCTATTTAATAAAAATTAACATGGTGACTAGCAAATATCTTGTTATTCGTACTGAGATGTGGAGACCAGTTAGGTAGTCGTTTCGTGTAAAATACGTGTAAAATAGTGTGTATACCTGAATACGCGTCCGTTTAGATAAAATAAAAACTGGCCAAGTACGAGTCGGACTCGCGCACGAATGGTTCCGTACCATAAACCGAAAAAACACGTTTCTTGTATGGGAGTCCCCTTTAATTATTAAACAATTCATATTTTTATTATTTGTTGTTATATCGGCAACAGAAATACATCATCTTTGGGTACGGAACCTTAAAAAACCGGCCAAGTACGACTCGGACTCGCGCATAAAGGGTTCCGTACCATGGTCGCAGGGGTGCCCCCTTTAATTTTTAATTTATTATTAATTGTTGTTAAAGCGGCAACAAAATACACTTTTGCAAAAATTTCAACTGTCTACCTATTACGGATCATGTGATACAACCCGCTGATAGACAGACGGGCGGACAACGGAGGTTTAGTAATAGGGTCCCGTAGGTTACCCTTCGTGGTACAGAATCCTAAAAACGATGACTTCATAGTGGAGTACGTTTTCTAAAATTCGAACAAAAAATCTTGCCTTAATAAAATCATCAAGTCATTGACTCAAATAATTGAACAATAATTTGGGCTTTGTACAGTCAGCGTCAGAGAAAAGGAACCCCCCAAGTCTTTAAAGAATATCGTCGGAGCGACGGCGGGCGCGTCACGTGACTCTGGCCCCGAGCAGCTCCCTCCCCCGCTGCCACACCCATCTCTGCCCGAGCATCCGCCGAGTCGGTTCAAATATTATTTGCATGTTTTTAATAATATATGGTATTTTCGGATTCTGGCCGAACCAAGATAACTTACAAAAAGACACTATACGTGGGGTTAAGGATACGGACCCGCATCACTAGGCGCCAGTGAATTATTTAGACCGTGCCTTATACCACTAGGCTATTGGCTTAATTAGCAATCTCAACGAAAATTCGAATAGCATTACGCCTTTTATCGAACAAGATTGATAACGGTCTAATCTCCTAGATATTAAGGTTTAAATTTCAACTTCCACTACTTGTGATAATATTAGCACCTTACCGTCTTGTTTTACGAAATGCAATACGTAACTCCTCAGTTAACTAAAAGGTAAGGTTGAAATTAGCATAGATTTCATGTTTGGTTGAATAGAATGTGCTCGATTCCGATTGTTGCACTACCGTAATTTTACTTCAGAAACTTAACTGCTTTATGTTTTGCAAGTTAAGGTTGAATTTAAAATACTTCTTTGCCTTATTTACTAAACTGAGGTCCTAGAAATATAATTAGAGAAATAAATGAATATTTTTTATACAACATGCCTAGCTTTTCTTACAAGCCTCAAACCTACTTTGAAATTTGATTTCTTAAATAATAATTAACGAAAATCACCTAATCATCAATTAAAGAAACTAAAAAAAAAGAAAAAAAAATCATCTTCGAATTTGAACTCGTAACTATTGTATTGCTGAGCAGTAGTCTTAACCACTAATCCAACACGCCATTTACGTTATACTACCAAAACTTAAAATGCTTTGATGTCATTATCAAAGGGGGTTCCTTTTCTCTAAAGCTGACTGTACAAGTATATAACTGAAGTTGTTTAGAATGATTTAATATAAAGTTTGTTTTATGTTTTTTCCTTGTTAAAAATATTTGATGTGAAGGCTTTTAAAATTTAGTCAATGTTCTTAATCTTACTGGCGTCCTATAATTTATTTATTGATGTATACACAAAATACTCAACAGGACAATTACATGAACATAGAAGAGGACAAAGGTAGTGTTAATTTTATTAGAAATTTCTTCCAGCAGACCTGCGAGAGGAAAGTTGGATTAGAAATATAGACACAGTGTGTAGAAAAGATAAAACAGGAAATTTTCAATTAGAAGTTAAAACAAACATTTAGCTATATAAAATAAACATACACACAAATATATACACATATACAAAATAAATACTAGTATTATAAATATATACCTATATTATATATATATATATATATATATACTATCCATAATATTACAATATAGAGGAGAGATATTGCTCTTTGACTTGCTTTTGAAGACAAATATAGTTTTAGAATCTCGAATAATAATAATAATAATATCTTGGGACAACCAACACACCGCCATCTGATCCCAAACTAGGCAGAGCCTGTACTATATCAACTAGACAACTGATAAACATACTTATATATTTCTAAATACATACATATTATAGATAAATTATACACCCAGATACAAAACAAATAATCGTACTCATCGCACAAAGATTTGTCCTGTTGAATGTTAGGCGGAAGTGAGTATAATCCTTGTTACCTACTCTAAATGGTTGAAATGTCTTATTTTTTCCTGAAAACCTTTCATGCCAGTTAGCATAGGTACGAAACTGAAAGCCTGAGCAAAACCCTTTGACAAGTAAGTACAGGTATTATAGTATCTTATTACTTGATGTTTTCTCCGTTCAAGTATCCCTGTTGGTTGCTAGGGAGCGTTTTTCGTCGCGTACTCATTAGCAACCGTATGACCTAGTTTAAATGTCCCTGACATTGTGGTACTTTAGGTTGATTTCTTGTGGTGGGAATATTAGGCATGGTAAATAATTAAACGTGGACGAAGTAGACCACTTAGGGTTCAATTTTAATGAATGGGCCTGTGGCCCATTCATTAAAATTGGCCTTCGTAGTCAGATAGGAAACTGAACTTTTATCTAACATAACATCACGCCTGTAGTCTTTGAAAGGTAAGGCAGACATGTTTTAAATCACATGTAATTCGGCGCCTTTTGGAATTAAGTAGAGTAGTAGTAGAGTTTTGGAATTGAGTTGAGTATATTTAATACTAGGTTTTGCCCGCGGCTTCACTTGCATTAATTTAGAATTTGACAATCAATTCGGGTTGTACATAGTCTGCTTGTAATAATATTATTCAATCATGATTAGAAAGACACGTGGCGCCATCTATTATCATAAGAACGTTATTGCTATTTTCCTCGGGAACAGTCCTTTTTTTCAGGATGAAAGTTACTCTATGTCAGTTTCAGAACACCTGACAACGTATATGCAAAATTTCAGTATGATCGGTTCAGTGTTTTAGGCGTGAAAAAGTAACAAACAAACGAAAGCAGCCTCGGAAAGCAGGTTAACCCGTTGCTCCCGGCTGTCATTTGCAGGTAGTCAGTGGCCCGAAAGTCTAACAACCAGTCGTACCAAGGGGTATTGCCCAGTACTAACTGCATTGTGGAGGTCAGGTAGGCAGTCGCTCCATGTAAAATACTGGTATTCAGGTGCATCTGGTAAGACTGGAGACCGACACCAACATAGTTGGGAAAAGACAAGGTAGATGATGATGATCTAGTTTAGAACTTATGGTTGCAACCATGAAGGTGGTTGCGTCAGGGTAGCCCGCGAAATTCAAATTTTCTTACGTTTGTTGTAATTTGCAGGTCAGTGTCAGGTTGTATGTTGATGAAAAATGAGTCGCGCCAGTAACACGTGTTTAGTTATAGAATTACAATAATAAAAATCATCAGTACAAATCATAATTTAACCCCATTGAATGACTTTTTCAAGAAATATTCTTTGAATAGGGTTACGTAAACTTAACTACATATGTGTTACTGGCGCGACTCATTTTTCGATAAAAATCCAAAAAACATACGCATTATTCAGTAGATTAGTTGCATAAAACCCGCCAAGCCTGCTGACTAAGTTCCTCTACAAAAATAAAGTCGATAAACTACCACCCGACGATTTAGTTGGCCGCACCAAAAGTAAGCTTGCCCCAACTATGTTGGTCTCTAACCAGATGCGGCAAAATGTTGGTATTTTATACTCCGAAACAAAGTTTTAATTAGAACTGGGTTAATCAAGTCCAATAGAAAGTAGTGCACTTAATTCCATACATTATTTAATACCCCAGCGATATGGTAATTGGAGTAATCTATTTAGCTGTATTTTAATTAATCAATGCATTTGTGCCAGCTAGTTGAATGCAGAAGACTTTGAACAAGGGTTTTTTATGCCGTCGTACAGGGTTGAACTGTATTGACACGGATCGATAAATCCACGTACCGAAAGAATGAGGAATACCACTTTTCTTTTCAAATACACTGGTTCCGTATAGGTAGGTGCGTCATGGTAAGTACACGGCTTGTAAGTTAATAACCTCCCTCTTCGGTTAGTGCCTAATCTGGTGTCAGAGCTTTTATGCCGCCCATGGGGCTCTGATTTGGCTTTACATGCCGTCAAGAAATATCTCTGAGGTATGCTGGTTTCCTCAAGATGTTTTCCTTCACCGAAGCAATTGAAGTCGATACCAGGACCTCGTGCTGAGTAGTCGTGCTTGTCATTAGATTAAATACATAATCTCATGCCTATTCGCACAGGAGCCGGCCAAAACTACAGAACGCCAAGTTCTGCGATCATTACATATTTCAAACTAAAATCTAAACCAACCCATCCCACACGTACCAAAACAATCATCTCAAAACCTCGACTCAAAACATTATTACCGCAAGAAAATCGTATCTGAAGCACATTATTCCGCAAGGAATCGCTATCAATCCAGTTACAATGCAAGAAAGTCGTGTTGTCGCATGCGGGTCACTGACGAGCGTCTGGCTTTAATTTTCCGCCTCTCTAGCTACGGACGCAAGTCAGAGTCAGACTTGTTATGCCCGCGCTCTGGAGCTTGGGGTGCGTTTAGATTTCTAAAGCGAGAAAGCGAAAGCGCTAGTCTAGTGGAAGAGTAGCAGGAATGAGTGCTGGTGTGATTTGAACGGGCTGTGGCTGTACTTATAGGGTAACCTAAAAAAATATATCTAAACTAAATATATGATAGAGAAAGGTCACTCATTCACTCATCACGAAATATCGAAAACCGCTTGACGTATAAGGATGAAATTTAGTAAGGAGGTAGTTAATAGTTAGTAGACATCCGCTAAGAACGGATTTTGCGATAGGGCCAGATTAAGGAGGTCTTAGGGCTCTCGCAAGTTTGTATGAATGTCCTTAATTTTTTGTGCTACAAACTTGAAATTTGGTAAGGAGGTAGCCACACGGACGAAGTCGCGGGCAACAGCTAGTAGGATATTCATCGAAGCGCTAACTGCTACTATGAGTTCAGTACATCATTGATTCATCAGCGATGAAATTTTTCGTTCGTTAAAAAAAATAACAGCTGTTCCATACATTTAAAACGTGTAGTTATTGCATTTTTATATGAAACTAGTAGACGTCGCGCGGTTTCACCCGCGTAGTTCCCGTTCCCGTGGTAGTACGGGGATAAAATATAGCCTATGTTACTCACTGATAATGTAGCTATCCATTGCTGAAAGATTTTTTCAAATCGGTCCAGTATTTTTTAAGTTTATCCGTTAAATACCAACATACAAATCTTTCCTATTTATAATATTAGTATATACTACGTATAACTGATTTTTTTTAACGCATATGAGCTTTACACCCAGAATTATGAATTTCAAGAAATTATTTATTTATCTATTAGATCTTGTTAACTTGTGAGGTTGTATCATAGAATTATAAAACATCATCGTCCATTTTAGAATTTGCTAGCAAAGTGTGATCTTTGTCTTGTAGACCAGGAATCAAGATATGACCAATAAGCGCGTAGCTTTATGCTGAAAATATTTTTCGAAGAATTATTTACGCTCATATTTTACGATGCAAAAGTTCTTTGAACTTATAAATAATTCGTATTTAGTAATAGTTATAGAGAATCAGAATATTGAATTTTATTAAAAGGTAAAGAGTAAGTACTGGTTTACTCAACAAAGATCATTTATTAATTATTATAGAAGCCAGCAAAAAAAAAAACTAGATATTATGAAACATTTCCCCCTTAGATTATTATCCTCGTTCCCAAAACAGAGCCATTACAATTCAGGTCAATTCCTCGAATACTCAAAATTCATGAAAAAATCGTATCAATGAACAAAATGCGTAATAAATAATCCTGTGTAACCTTACTAAGGTCATTAGCTTAAAATAAAAATAACTCTTAAGTAACAAATAATTTTCACATACGAGTATAATTCGCCACTCTATTTTGTAGTGGGCGTAAATCAAGTTGCACATAAACATGGATATAGGCCTGGGTATTAATATCGACAAAGCATTATATCGATACATTAACTGATGTCGATAACTGTAAACAAAGGCGTAAAATCGGCCGTAAAATGTTAGGTATGTTTATCTATGGGAATATGGTTCGATGTTGCTTTGTTAGGCCGTTTAGTTCGGTTTACGAGTTAACTGCAGTTCGGACTGGCTGCCAGATTGTCAGTGTATTACCTAGGAGTACTACAAAATGTCTGGTTTATACTGCTGACTAGACTGGGCATGGCAATTTTGTGTCAAAGCGATCTGTGCAGCCACTAAATGTTTATCAACTTGTTCATTGTTTCGAGTACAGGCTTAGTCATATATTTTATAGGTTTTTATTGCAGACATACTGCTGTGGTTTGGTCAAGTTGAATATTTTATCTCGAAAACTGTTAATTTGCAAACTCCGTTCACAACTTATTCTACCTCGAAGTACCTACTCTCTAATTCTGCAGCTGCACTTAATTTATTTATAACCAGAGAAAATAAACCAACTCATTTAGAAGTCTAGTTTAATGAAATTGGAGTCTAAAACTGGGTTGTTTCCCATCACTAGTAAAGTTTTTGACGTGGCTATTTATGGCAACAATTATTCTACGTAATCTAACGCTAATTATATGGTAACAGCGAAGGGGAAATTAGGTAACGAATACTTATAATAGCTAGCGTAGCTATATAATATGTCACCTTAATTTTTTATGCTTACGAATTAGGCTGTAGGAAATTAATACTAAAAATAATAATGTACCTAATTACTTCATACAGCAGGTTATATTATTTTCACGGTAATGTAGAAAATATTCAGATTAACTGTAAGTTGCCATAATAACTGGCCGTCAGAGTCCAACCCAATACTCTTCGGCAAATTAGGTTTATTAAAGCAATAACAAAATGGGGGAATAAAACACATTAGCGTTGGTAATTACGGTATTATCACGGACTACGGTAATTTCTATATTACTTCGGTTTCGATAACGTCTACATCAATTACCAAGGACATGAATATTATACTTTCAATTTATTTGTCCAACATAATATCACGTTGCACTTACTCGGGAAAACACATGAATTTTCGGCATTATTTATTTAGTGTTAGAGCGAGATGGGTGTATAGTATAGGGGTGTGTGTGAGAGGGATGGCTTGAAGAATTTCTAATGAACGTAACATGAGTGCGAGTCGGGTGAGGGGTCAACGACCTTTTCTTTAGGGTGGATCCCCTCGGACTAGGCTCAGGAAGCGCGACGGGCGGTTTATTTTGATGCATTTTCTAATTGAAACGTTCATTTGGCTATTTTACTAGTGTAAGCAAAGTTTGTTCTCTATGTTTTTGTTGCTGAATACACCCCTTCTAAGTACCTGTGTGATGTCTCAGTTAACGATTGTAAATATTTTGACAGATATGAGTGTATTTGAAGTTTCCATGGTGGTGGATGTAAATGTTTCTGAGGATTATTTGCAGCGGTAATATCCTACTTCCTAATGGCTTTCTTTGAACTTATATCAATGCATACTATTTGTGCAAATATGGATGTAAACATTCAAGAATGTTTTGTAGATGTTGCTTGTAAGTAAAAATACAATTTAAATATTTGACAGAAAACCTTTTTTAGAAAATGAGATTAGATTTACGACGTAGACACGCCTGAAGATATAGGTATACATCATACGGTTTTATATAAAAACTAACTGTTGCTCGCGACCTTCGTTTGCTTGAAATAACTATTAAAATAATATATTACTTCGGTTTGAATCAGATTTTGTTACCAATTTAAAGGGTTTTATTTTTTTTGCACGGAACCCCAATTATTATTCTAAAATAAAAATAACACATGTTAGACCTTACAACATCAGCTATTTGCCAGTCAAAATCCCGTCAAAATCAGCCGTTTTGGAGATTAGCCGAAGACAGACAAAAATTGAAAAAAATATGTTTTTGTGAGTAGTGCTAAATTTATTCTTCTATATATTTGTCCCAAATAAATAAAATAAAATAGTGGTTGGATTTTCATTGGACTTTTTTCTTGAGTAAATATACATTTAATTGAAAACAATGAATAATTAAACAGACCCAATTGGTATTTAATAGATTCCATATTTTCGTCTTTATGTGTTTAATACAATAATTAAACTTACATTTATTAAAGAAATCTATTTTTTACAAAATCTTAAAAACAGCATAAAGCAAAAGAGAACCGTAAGTAAAATATAATTTATTAATACGTACGTTAAAACACACCCAGAATTTACGCCACGCATATTTTTCCCATACAGAATGTAAACAAGTTACCGTGGCAAACATTCATTTGTTTATCCAATTGGTTCGGATGCAGGCCCTTTATGAGACCGGTCCCAGTCCAGTCCAGTCCAAACTAGAGCCCATTGGGGCGTCAAAAACTCGTGCAATCGTCACCGACACGCTGCATGCGGGTAGTCGGGCATTCCTTTTTTAAATTTAAAATACTGGACGAAAATAAAGTTTTGTTTCCAATTAATGTGTTTGTTTTTTTTTTGGTGTAGTTTGGTAATGGAATGGAAACTTGTTTGTCTGATTAGCTTGAAATCATTATTACCACGGTATTTATTGTCTGTAACCTAAGTATGTTTTTAATATAGGGTGTAAAAATACCGTTAATGAAGCCGAATGGCACTTGTTCTCCCTGTAATTGCGATAATTGTTTTGTACTGGACCATATCTGGGAACCTCCTAGTTACGGAGATATTGGAAGTCAAAATTCCAAATGTTTCACAAGTTTTTTTTTTTAATACTAGTTTTTAAACTTTACTTTAATTTCCTCCAGCTAAAGCATCCATCAGCACAATGTTTCGAGTGTGCTACATTGAGTTTTACCGCAACAAAACAAAACATGTTTTTCACAGCAAGAAAAAAGTCGCCGTTTACACTCTGTATACAATATTGTGTTGAAAAAAACTTTCAAATTTTGCATGCGTTACTCTACGAAAATATAAGCTTGGAATGCAAATGATTAAATACATAACTGGGTATTAAGTCGCACCACAAAAGCTTCATACTCAAGCAAGTTCGTACGAGAGCGAAGTAACTGAACACTGGCTATCCAAAGCTATGTACAAAACAATTTAGCTACAAAACTGCACAAATAACTGTAGGCATGTACACAACAATAAAACTACCAACATTGTTAAAACAACAGAAAATATATTCCACAGAAATTATAAACGCTACTCTCACATATTTCATTGTGATTTTAGCGTTAACACAATTTCCTTTAAAATATTTGAAATTAAATTAAAAGCTGGCAACATGGTCCGTGTATCGTGATTGAAGCAATCAACGGGAATCAAAGGAATGAATGGAATGAATGAATGAACGGTTTTCTTGTGTCGTGTGAAAATTTGCTGTAGATGAACACTCTGAACAGCTTTGGTGTTGAAAATATTATCCAGTCAGCTAGGTTCAAGCAGGGTTAGTCAAGTACGCAAACTACAGTCAAACAGGCACAGACTAATTTCGAACATAAAAAATAAAATAAATTGTCATTTATTTCAGACAAGCAAAAAAAAAAAACATTGGATCAAAAAATTAAAATAAAATACAATAAATCATAATAAAAGTTAAATGCAAACAAAATAAAATACATAAAAAGATAATAATAACATTACAATAATAAACTTACAATAATGAAATTACAATAAAAATAAAATAAGAAAATACAATCATGGAATTACAATTTTCGCACCGGCGGCATTGGCACAGCTATATGTCTACTGGAACAATGCTGGATTAAAGGGCAGTCCAGCCCTTCCCCCAATCATCGCCAAAACGGTCATACATAGCTCACCGTACAGCGGACACTGACAGATATTATCCACAATTTGATCGAAGGTTTTGATCGAATACTCAACTACTCGAAAACTGTCTTTACTCAAGTATCGTAGCTTGTACAGGTTTTTTTTATAGTAGGACTTGCACCTCACCCGCGACTTCCTCCGCAAAAATTGTGATAGCTCGGCTTATATGGATGATATAAATACATATAATTTATAGCTTATAGCACCCACGAATAATGCATGATACTTTCATTAGTTCCGGAGGTTACCCCCTACATAAAAACTTTTACCTCTTTATAATATTGTATACTACAGCTACACCGACTTTTCGTTCATAAATAGAAGGTACTCATGAATTTTAAGAATGCTTTTCTTTAATATTATTTACCGACCTTGTGACAAGATCAGTTAATAAACTCGGGCAATGATTCATTCGAAATAAATGACTGTAAGATTGCTACGCCGTAGCTGACGCGTACATGTCATTGCTACGCCGCCTACGCCGTAGCGATCCGCTACGCGTGGAATCCATTATACTTTGAACATTGCTGAGAATAGGACGTGTTGGAATTATAAATGTGGTTATTTAGTTTTTTGTTCGTTAGTTGGATATTAGAGAGTTAGCTAGCTATTTTTTCAGTAAAACTTCGGTATCTGTAATCAACAAAGAAATTATCTTCTGCCTAGCCTTTTCCAAACTTGTTGGGCTCGGCTCCCAGTCTTACTGGATGCAGCTGAATCCCAGTATTTTACATGAAGCGACTGCCTATCTAAACTCCACAACCTAGTTAGTACTGGGCACTACAATACCCCTTGGTAAGGCTGACTTTCGGGTCAGTGACTAACCGTAACGACTGTCAAAGATCTAGAAATGACAGCCGGGGACCAACCTTATTCACGGACCAATCTAGGCAAGCGCTTAACCTGAAAATCGACTCGAGCGGCTGTTATTATTTAGTCACGAGCTCCAACTATATATATAAAAAAAACATAACATAACATCACGCCTGTAATCCCCGTAGGGTTAGGCAGAGGTGTACCTAATAGTACACCCACATTTCGTCAGTTATGTTTAAGTCTCATGCAATAGGGGGCGAGCCTATTGCCATCAACCGGCTACAAATCCAGACTCCGTGGCTGCTACTGAGAAATTCCTGATGGAAAAACCCAATAGCACTTTGCCCGTCCTGAGAATCGAACCTAGAACCTCATGCTCAGCAGTCGCGCTTGCGACCACTCGAGCAACAAGGCAATCAAAAAAAAAAATATTCGAAGAATTTTATTTTCTATAAGCATTTATTGTGTTACTGTATCCTGGCTTACAGGATTTAGTGGCGGGTGTTAGTGGGCCAACCCCGCGAAATAGATGGCCCGCGAAACTAGGCCAGCGAATATTTTTAGATAGCAACCCCACGTAAAAAATGTGGCTCATAAACAAGATTATAATGAAGGCTATATAATGGGTCTGTTTACGTCTGATAGTAAATTAGGACATCAAGGAGCCGTGGGAGTGAGAATTTCTTAGAATTAATTAGGGAAAGTGATTGTTCATTAGGAATACTTTAGTTCTTGTCAAGAGGATTTGGAAATTGTATTAATTAGTAAGTAAAATCACTGGGCTGTTTTAGTAGCTATTTTATCATTTAGATTCTTACTAATAGTGAAAATACTGAGTATTTTCTAAAAAAATAGCTAGGGTTCGATTAGACTTTCGTATATTTTACTCCAGATTTCTTAAAATACATTTAATTTTATTAAACTGTTACATTTATTTCCATACTAGCTAATGCTCGCGGCTTCACCTTTGTGGAGTTTAGTAATTGTCCCACGGGATCGTACTACTGGGATAAAAAGTATCTAATGTGTTGATCCAGGTTATAAATTATCTGTGTGCCAAATTTCATCCAAATCCGGTCAGCAGTTTTTGCGTGAAAGAGTAACAAGCATCCGGACATTCTCACAAATGTTCGCATTTATTTAAAGGTTTTTTAACATAGTAGGATTTTCAATAAATCTTCTTTAAAGTACTAATAACAGTACGATACATAAATGTGACTTTATTTTTATTGCATTTGAGTATACTTTAGCTATTTCATTCTTAAACCAACTTCGGATAGTTAACCTACCTACACCAAATGACACAGTTTCTTAACCCCCTAAAAATAAGATAATTCCGCCGATGACTCCTGACCTAATTCAGCCCTTTTCACCCAAAAAGAGGTCTCATATATCCGAAAACGTAGTTCGATAACACTGAAGAGCTCTGCTTCAAACTCGATATCGTTAAAGTGCGCTTCACACGACTGAAGGCCGCCGCGAAGTAATTTTGTTAGATCAATTGCAAAACTTTGCGGCCGTTTGCACAACACGGCGGCCATAGTGGAGAATATCGGGCCGTAAGGCTGCGTTTCCACTGACTGTGAAGAATGGAAGACAAAACGTGTTGCCCTCACCCCAAATCTTCTTTTTTTTTGTGTGGTTAGTGCCTAACCTGGTTTCAGAGTTTTTATGCTACCATCCATTGGTAGCATAAGCTCTGACTTCGCTTTAGATGTCGAGAATTACCAACCCCAAGTAATATGGGACAAATCTTTGATATTTAAAAAGAATAAGAAAGTATTTAAAAGAAGTAGCTAGATCACTACATAGTACTCGTATATAACGAAAGTCGCTTCCCGCTGTCTGTCCCTATGTAAGCTTAGATCTTTAAAACTACGCAACGGATTTTGATGCGGGATTTATTAATAGATAGAGTGATTCAAGAGGAAGGTTTATATCTACATTGCACCCGTGTGAAGTCGGGGCGGGTCGCTAGTAAAATACATAATAAAGTATAGCGTACAAAACAGTAGCATCGTGTTACTTTTAGTAAAGAGACGTGTGTTAATATGATGTGAAAAATTAAACACAAAGTATGGCTGTTTTTTTTGTGTTTTTTTTTTTTTATCCATCAGCGTAAAAAGGTATAAAGTCGGATAACAAGGGCTCTGATCCTCATGTCAGAGGGACACTGGCTGGGCAGGAGTGGTTTTTAGCCGGTTCGAGTCCGGCACTACCTCGACTGTCTCACGAACTAGTGCGATAATTGTCCAGGTGTGAGGATTATCCACTCCAGTAAAAAAAAAAAAGACAAGAGCAGGAAAATGATTATGATTGGGCATACGTAGCGAGGAATGGGCGTCAAAGTAACCATTCAAAGTAACCATTCAAACGCTTCTTTTTCAAAGCTAACTATGTGATTAGTTAGTTTTACGCAAATCCTATGTTGTTTCTGGTTTATATGCAGCCTAAGGCTCCATTGACGACCTCGGGTGATACGTCAAACGACATGCGTCACTTATTTCCTTTGCGTGACTCAGTCCTAGAAGACGTGTCGCAGTAACTCGTAGCAAGTACCAAACCACTTTTTTACCCAAAACATATTTTTTACGTTAAGCGTTTGTCAATCCTGAGCTGCAGGTCCTTGCGAAACGATTTAAAAGAGACGGCTACTTGTCTAGGCTCTCTGTACCGACTTACATGAAAATACAAGCTATCTTATAAGTAGCAAAGTCCGTATTCCAAAACTCGTCAGCCTACCCACATCCTTACAAACCGGACGCAAACAAGGCACAAATATGGCTTAACTCGGCCCACACGTAATTTGCCCCGAAAACTTTATTACCGTTATAAGTTTCCAAAATGATATTATCTCCCGTTGAACGTCATCAAGTCAGTGGCCCACCTGACGGTATTTTGGTAATAACTCAGTAAAGTGAGGACATAAAGCCGTAAGCTCATTAAGCCTGCTTCTCCTTAAATCCATGGTAAATATATAAATATTCTAAATAAGTGTGGGTCAGTAGATGGCCACGCTCTCTTGAGGAGGAGTGGAGAGGAAACTCCTCCACAATTCTTATCTGAATAATTTCGTTGCGAACCAAAACAGTAAAATTGCTTTTCTGGGACTTCGTCGAGCTTCATTGTCTCGGCGTGGTGGCTTTTTGGTGGTCGCCACTGTTGATTCTGGCTTTCAAAAAAAGATGGCCACGCTTCGCATCGAAGCCCTCAATCGAAGCACTAGTGGCGTTTTAGATCCACAGAAGTACTTTGGACACTCAAACATCAGGTCGTGGTTTGGTCTGGACCACCATTTTCGCACTGGTTGTCGTTGTAGTCTATAATCCCCATTAAAATAGAATGTAATTGCCATGGGTCTACTTAGATAGTCGAAAGAGATACCGCGGCCCTGGAACACAAAGGGCAAGGAAGGAACATGGATGGGTTTTAGTTTGTACAAGTCTGACACTCCCTTCCGCTCTGCCCGGAGCGGGAGAAGTCATTTGATGATTTCACATCCGGAAAAAAAAAAGGTTGAGTTTGAAGAAGATTTGTTAAGTTCAGATTTACTTTAAAAAAAAAACATTTATTTCAAATAACAGTGATCTATATTTTGTTAGTATTACAAAACAGCTTATATTCTAGTATTAGTAGCATTGGTATTAAAACAGTTTAATTAAATAAGCAGAGTAAACATGTTCCCTATTACACAATTCCTGTTGTCTGTGGTATAGCTCTCCATAGCTCCCAGGATATTGGATTTTGATTGTTCGTAGTTGCAAGTTGATTTGGTTTTCTGAAAATTTATGACTGAAAACCGACAGTATCTTACTAAAAACTTTCTTCTTATGCAGCAGACAGGCTGGTTAATAAACCAAGAGAAATCTGTCAGAAATATGTTATGTATAATATTTAAGTTAACTCGATAAAAAGTTGTGTTTTCTAAATATCAAAATATCAGACGCGTTAACGTACAATAAAGCTTATAAACCGCCCCATTTATAACAGAAAAAAACAATCACGCTACCGTTAAAACTTCGTCCCAAACGCAAAACAAATTGTACGACCCAGACGCCCGTGTGTATCATTATCACACCTCTGATCATGTTTTGTAAACAAAGTTGAAAGAGCTACATATTAAATAGCGTTACACTAAAAGCGTAGCCGTGTTCGCCAAATTGATTCAATTTGCAAATAATTCCAGCGATATTGTTGGCGCCTATCGGATCCGTGCGATCCGGTCGGAACGCTACCGGTCGGTAATTGATGCGTGAATCAGCGTTACCGAACGTTTTCTTGATTTGTATTGAGTGCGAATCGGTGATCATTGAGGTGATTTATTGTTCATTACAATGAAATATTCTATTGAGGTGAGAGTGATTCGGTGTCGTTCAATCGAATGGTTTTGGGGAATAATCTCTGGGTTGGATGATGACTGAAATGGGAGGAATTGTTCCGCAGTGTCAAATCTAAGTTCAGATTTATATTTTTACGTACTGTACCTGCTAAACACTCAAAAAGAACCTGTTCCCAGTTTTATGTACTACCCATTTCACTGACGGTCTGCCACTTTTCACTCTTGCTCTAAGTAATAAAGTTGAAAAGCGGTCAACCGTCAGTGAACTTGATAGTACATATCTGTCTTGAATTAAATGTTTCGACTGTTGTGACGAATTCTCACTACTGCTGCTTTTTTTGTTTGTTAATTAATGTACTTTAACTTCTGGCCTAGACGTAGACTAATTGAAAATGTGTTTCTATTCAGACCAGTTCTGTTTCCAAGGCCTCCTTTTAAAAAATATTGCCGAATCACTTGTCACTACGTAAAAGTATCGCAATTAATTCTAAATAACCTCTACGTTGCGAACTTATTAAAAAAGTGATGAGTCAAACGGTTGCTTCGCTTGATATTATAATAAACGCCCTAAGACGGTAGGCCGGTGAATTTCGCGTGACAAAAGACCTGTCACTCATTCTATTTTGAGCAATATTTGCTGAGCCATTGTACACGTAAGTCGAGGCTTTGCTTGCGTGATCATTCGGCTTGTACTGTGTTAGTTAGTTAGTTATAACAATACGCATTGTTGGCTTTATTGACTCTATTAAAATAACTGTGAAATGCACAGGGAATTTCACAAATATAATAACAAATCTACCGTTCAAATCCTCACAAAGAATTCTACAATATGAAAACTCAGGAAACAAAGAAATAAATGTGTTTGTATGTACAAACACGTGTGTTCATTCGCTGTAAGACTTTCGTTTGTCACAATACGGAGACGTGTTCCAGGGAAAATCTTTATAAAAATGACAATCTGTTGGAAGCCGGCGAACGCCCCGCATACAAAACTGAGCAAATAGCTATCGGAAAATACCGAAATATGATAGAAATGCAGCACAATGCAGGACGTTGTCACTATTCCGAGTATCTCCCTCTCTGGCCAAAGCCGATTATAATCTCGATAAAAACGGCAGAGCTCCCCCTCGGAGACCACCCCAGCCTTATCCGATCTGCTGTCAAAAGTCTTTCCAATTTATGTATTGCAGCCGACACTCCGTGGTATTATTTATTGCTACGTAGACTACCTACAAACTTTTCTTTTTACCAACGATCGCCACTCGAATCAAGATGTATGGCTTTCGATCCGATACGCTATCGTGCCAGAATAACGATGGATAGTTTTAAAATTTTCGGTAGCACAAACAGCTTTCACATTTGTACAATGTTTGAGGATGCAAACCGCTAAGCTTTTAGTGCTAACTCGGTATAAACAAACAAAAAATGCGCGGCTGTGTCATTTAGACGCGACAGGTCGCAATCAAAAAAACAATTTAGTTTTTACGTGGAAACTCAAACCATCCGTACATATAGGAGATAAATGAATAACACCGGTTTTTATTTCTGTTGAATGCGTCCATTGCTCTAGTATGGAGGAGTGTACTCGTTACTTTTCGCTGCAGTTTCATTTTTTCGAGTGTGGTTGCACTTTAGCTGTCAAGGGTCAAAGTATTCATATTTATGGTATGAACTCGGGCCCAAACCGTCATCTATTTTTTTTTCATTTGGCTCACTACAGTCATCATCATTCTTTTGCCCATATCTCAATTCATTTCGGGTCGACGCAGCATGCCTTCTTCTTCGATACTTCTCTATTATTCGTCATCTCATTAGACAAATTTCTTGGTATTTTTTTTTAATTCTTTGTACAGTCCATCTATTGTTTCTTTGGTCTTCCTCTGCTCTTACTTGGCTTACAACAGTATTCATCAAAATTATTCAAGGACGATTTCATTTGCTAAAGCAGCAACTACTACTTGGGAATTCAATTTCTTTGCAGAATTTTGTTCGTGTAGATAAAACTCAAAACTCAAAAGCATTTATTTCAATTAGACCATTACAGGCACTTTTGAATGTCAGAAAAACAAAGTAGGCTAAGCTACAGTCACAGACACAAGGCATAATAACTTGTGAAAGTACTGTAGTTGCCCATTGTAAAGCGTAGATCTCTATGGAGAAGAATGGGCAAGAAACTCCATGGACACTCTTTTCAACTTAGATCAGTCTCTTTTAGATCAGTTACTATTACATATTACAGGACTAATCGCAAAACTTCTTTCATAAGCACACGAGCACTTTTTTTCCTTTACAACACTGCAGAAACGAGCAGCGCCAACCCTAACTGTTCTCCAACTTCTCACATTTTCATAGTTTTCTCCATGCATGCACCACCTAATAGCTAGAGATTATGAAACTACGCTCTGGAAATTTATAACTAACATTATTATCTACTTTAGAATACAGTCTTTGACTACATTTAAATCTCAGGAGACCAGTGGCGTTGACATCGCAAATGAACTGAACGAAACAACGGAATAACTTTTAATTATATGAAGAGATTCTGTTCAATGTTGCGTTATGATTTATTGTGATGTCTTTGCTTAGCATTTCTTACATCGAAGGTTTTGTTTGTGCTAGGACTTAAGTGCGTAAATAAACTACGCAATGGAGCAAATAATCCCGTTAAATCGGCAGAAGAAAAATACAGAATCAGTCTCGGTTTTAAGCTCTAATTTCACAGCATTTTTGACAAACTGGGGCTAGATTTCCATCATTTTTAATCACGAGTAGATATCCTTAAGGTCATTCAATTTAATTCCTGCTTTAGTAGTGTCAGAGTTCCCTGAAGACCCAGCTTAGATAGAATAGTGACATTAGGTTCTAAACTTTATTATTAACGTCAATTCTCCAGCACTGAGAGGACTCTTTATGGTGGACACGCTTTAACAGCTTCATAGTCGTAACATTTTGCACTTACCTACCTCTTAGGAATGAAACCAATGTCGTCTTCAGATTTACCCAGAACGGTATAAAACTGGTCTGCTAACTCGAAGTCATATTTCAATGATTGCAAGAGCTTCGATTCACAGGTCGAGCAAAGTGTTATTGGGTTTTTACATCTGGAATTTCTTAGTAGCAGGTCTTAAATCTGTGCCCTGTGATGACAATAGGTTCACCCACTATTAGATGCCAAACCTTTCGGGAAAAAACAGGCATGTTGCTATCTTATTGTATAAAACAAAAAGAAAATTTCCCAGTACCACTTAAATACAACTTCCCAACGTAAAAGCGTTGTAAAACAAGGTACTTATACGGAGAAGAAATAAATATAAATTGGAAAAACGCATTTTATTAAGTGCTCCCCGTAGCGGCCATCATGGGTCATAAGTACCCACCCACGGAGACAGGGGAGGTTGATATTTATTATGAAGATTAATGATACAGACGTAAGAAGTACATAAACAGATTTATGTGTGTTTGTGTGGTGCATGTGTTCGATTACGATAGGATACGGGAGTTTTGTTAGAGCCGATGCATATGGTGTTTTTGTTTATGTAGATGATGTATGTTTAGCTTATATGAAACGCGATACGTACATTATGTGAAACGTTTATAGCTAAGTCCTTACCTAGCTATGATCTTTTTAGTTATTGTGAAGGATTTTCTTTTCCATTCTACTTAGGCCTCTGCCTCGAATCTTGCGGGCAGCGGGGCGGCGGCGGCGGCGGCGCGGGAGCGGCAGGATCTTATGAGTACACTTAAATGGACCGGTTCTCGAAAACAGCGGCGCGGGAGCGGGCAACGAGCGGTGCACTCCAGTCAAGCGGCGCCGTCGCCGCCGCCGCCCCGCTGCCCGCAAAATTCGAGGCAGCGGCCTTAGGGACACCGCAACGCATTTTCTTCTTCTATTCTCCCTTGCCACGTCACGGCATAATTTACTCCTTTCTCTTTCAAATCATTCCTCACACAATCTATCCATCTTTTCTTTGGCTTTCCTCTCCCTCTCCAGGCATTGTGTTGAATCCCAAAGTGGTTTAGTACAGGCAGTGCCCTGCACAAGCTGACTACTTTTCCATAGAAGAAGCGAGGTTCAGGTAATGCTCGGCATTGAGTGAGTGTTTGCTGCAGAGACGGCTGGCTTTTTTTCATCAATATTGCTTACAGTATCGGACAAAACAGAATAACTGTTTCCTTTTTGCCCACAATTTGATTTAAACCAGGTATCTCACTTAATACAGGGAAAGGTAACCCAAAAAGGAAAAATTCTCAGTACATCTTCTTTCAGGTTTTTTTGTCTACCTCCTAAAGGTTAACTGTCGTTTTATTTTCCATTATATTTATTTCATTCGTGTAACTGGAGTCCTATCTCTTAGTGCGTGGTTAGACGGTAATTCGACAAGATTGACACCGCGACAAAGTCTTGTCGTATCCGTTTCTTGACCGTGACAGGTAGACTATTCGGGACTTTCATGTTTGTTTGTTTTTGGGTCAGTTTCTTTTCTACTAATTGTAATTGAAGACTGTCTTTTGTTTTTACCTGACTGCGTCAGTTGGAGGGTAATGTTTTTTATGTTACTACTCTAGTGATCTGCCTCTGCTTCGCACGGGTGTTTTAATAACTAACGTGATATTCCAAAACATCGTGTTTTTTAACCCACGACCAAGAAAGAGGGGTGTTATAAGTTTGAAGTGAATGTCTCTGTATCTGTGCGCCTGTCTGTATCGTCATAGCTCCTGAACAGATGAACCGATTTTGATTAAATTTATTTATTCTATTACTAACCAAAATATTAATTTGTACTTTAAGTAAACCTCCCTGAATAAATTCTCTTACAGAACCATTATTTTAGACAATTTATTCAAACTCTACACTAGTCAATGGATTATGATTATAATGGATTATAATATTACAGAAAAACACGAAAACCAATATTTTATAATCTGTTAAGGTTTTTGGTCGTAGATAATACTGCATTAAATAAGAATCTAAATTCGAATTCAGTTCCATTTAAAGTCTTCTAGACTGCCAGTAATTTATAATTTACTTACTTCATACTGCTTCTCTGCCTTAAGGGAGTTATTCCAAGTTTTGTTCCAAATACCTACGCAAGTTACGCCCCATTTCCCATGAGACACAGAAAGGTCTTCCTGTCGACCTGAATTCGTGTTTGAAATATGAGAAATGATACTGATAAATGATTAGTGTCAATCCATATTGGTTGTTATGATTTGACACACTAAGGTCTCGTATGTCCTGTCTAAGAGCTTAGACCTACTAGCAGATCTCTAAATGCGTTTATCACTTACCGTCACTAAAACATTGCTGTTTCGGTCAATAGTTTGAAGATGAAAGAGACAGAATTATGATTTGTATAGACTCATAACTCATAACATAACATAACATTACGCCTGTAATCCCAGTCGAGTATATAATTAGTATACTTGCATTCCGCGAGTTATGTTTTAGCCATCAATGGGCACAAATACAGACTGCGTGGCTGCTACTGAGAAATTACTAATGGAAAAACCCAATGACACTTTACCCGACATAGGAATCGAACCCAGGACCTCATGCTCAGCAGTAGTGCTTGCGAACACTAGACCAACTAGGTAGTCGATTAAATAATATATTCGTTAGCGATAAACGGTTCTAGTGATCTGTGGTGCAAGTGTGTCCAAAGTGTCTACAAAGGCAATGTAGTGCAGCGACGAAAAAACACGTTTTGTGCTTCTTCCAGTACACATATGGATTATTCGCCTTGTGTGACGTCTCTTCTGCAATGTCACATTCGTTAGGTAACTTATGCGTCGTATTGCTGCAACGCACAATGTTCTCTTCATATTGTAGTATAAGAACCTTTACGCATATCCGTGAAGGTAGTCCAGCTAAATGTATAAAAATAAAAACACAACGCCCCACGTTTAAACTTCGTCCATTCCTGTTGACCTATAAAGGGTGTAAACAGACTCTTAACGAAGCCGAAAGGCACTTGTTCTCCCCGTCATTGCGATAATTTTTTTGTTCAAGACTCTTTTTTTGTTCACCTGGGAACCTTCTAGTTACGGAGATATTGGGGGTCAAATTTCCAACTATTTCACAAGTTTTTTTTTTTAATACATGTTTTTAATGTAAGATTTTTACTTTAAAGACCTCCAGGACCGCCTTACTATTCAATCCATCCATCAGCACAATGTTTTGAGTGCGTTACATTGAGTCCTACTGTAAAACGTGATTTTTCAGCCCAAAAAAAGTCTTCGTTTCCCAGCACTAACTTTTGCGTAAAGTTACTTAGTTTGATGTACATAATGCTTGGTTAACGGCTTCGTGAAGAGTCTGTTTACACTCTGTATACTAGATACTGAAAAATACATTTTATCAGCTGCTTACCATCCGTGAGTTGTAAACCCAAGTTCCTCACAGTTAACTTTTACTTGCAACAGTAACGTTTAAGCGTTAGGTTACTGTCGACTAACTGTGAGTTCAACCGTTGCGCTAACTACTGTTACTACTTATCTTTTTGCTCCATTGATCTTTAAACCAGTAGTTAAAGGTTTATACACATCGTTTCTCAAAGCTATAAACAAACAGAGTAATATATTGCTTGCTTCCGTGTTGGGAATAAGGAAAAATGGCATATATATCTTGCTTCTTATGGTGGTTGTTAAATTGAAGGGCTTACAGTTGAGTTATGCCCGACTCGTCACTGTTTCGACTAAAAACGAAAGATCACGATTCACAACTGTTTCAGACAAGTATCGTCAAATGAACAAACTATACAATTTATTTTTATTATAGCATAATCATAATTAGCCTATAATATTCCCACTGCTGGGACACACGGCCTCTATGAGAGGGAATGGGCTATAATCCACCACGCAGGCCCAGCGCGGGTTGTTAGATGTCACAAGTCTTCGAATTTTTGGTTCTAGGCCATGCCGGTTTCCTCACGATGTTTTCCTTCACCGTTTTGAGAACAGTGATGATGAAATAAATTACAAAAAGTAAGGCGCCTGCCTGGGTTCGAACCCACGACTTTCTGTGAAATTGTTCTTTACCTACATAAGGTAAGGAACATTTTCACAAGTTTTGTAAACGGGACAACACATCTCCATCCCCAACGACAACACTGCCAAAATTGAACATAAGGCTGTTTGCATCATATTTTGACAGACCGTTCTGTGGCAACGTTTTCGACTTCTATTCTTTTGTCCATATAGTCGACCTCAGTATTGCTTCCATGCTAAGGTTAAATGTCGGTTGTACATTAAAAAGCGACAAGGTCTTTTTCTTTATGTAACAGTTAGATACTTTCAACCCTAGTGAAGTTTATACTTGCTGGGAATTGTTGACAAGAGATAGTAGATAAAGAACAGTTTACGAGGTTGACTCTTCATGCGACCGACTGCAAGGTTGGTCACAAGGACTTACGTCTAGGTACTGTTTAACTAAGGGACACCGACGCGAAAACGGTTACCATGTATTCTAAACCAACAACTTCCACATAAAAAAAAACTGGCCAAGTGCGAGTCGGACTCGCGCACGAAGGGTTCCATATCTATACAACATTAGGCAATATATTATAACCTTTTCAAGCATTTCAAAAGTCAACCTGTCGCCGTTATTAATATTGAGCAAAAAACGGCAAAAAAAACACTTTTGTTGTATGGGAGCCCCCTTAAATATTCATTTTATTCTGTTTTTAGTATTTGTTGTTATAGCGGCAA
This sequence comes from Lycophotia porphyrea, assembly GCA_950005105.1. Classification (NCBI taxonomy): domain Eukaryota; kingdom Metazoa; phylum Arthropoda; class Insecta; order Lepidoptera; family Noctuidae; genus Lycophotia; species Lycophotia porphyrea. Next base: position 11,248,412 of record OX465399.1, read on the forward strand.
CAGAAATACATCATCTGTAAAAATGTCAACTGACTAGCTATCACGGTTCATGAGATACAGCTTGGAGACAGACGCCAGACAGACAGACGGACAGTGGAGTCTTAGTAATAGGGTCCCGTTTTTCCCGTCCCGGAACCCTAAAAGGGTTCCTAGTGGGGGAGCTCAAAATGATGTATTGAATACGTGGTTACCATTTTCGCGTCGGTGTTCATACCACCCCGTATATACCATTTAGTAATATTATGTTAACTAATCTGTAGGTGTAATACAATATTTGTGTGTTTAGAGAAACAAATATTATGTTACGCCAACTCTGAAATACAGTCTTGAAGATACTAAGCTGGTTTGAGATTTCAGATGTTGTCACCTAGACTCTGGATAAATGTACACTGATAGTATAGCAATAGTTCATCATCGGCCTAGCCTTTTCCAGTATTTTATAAGGAGCGACTGCCTGTAGCAATAGTTAATAGATAAAATTTAAAATGTCTTAATTTATTTATTTATTTTTATTTGGCTCTTCAACCATGGGTACACTATTACATAATTATATCGTATAACGTTCCAAACTTAAGTCTAAGTGCCCCATTACTTATAGAAGAGCACTACATGCAATCTATTATGCGCCTAAAGAGGTAATCGAAAAACAAACGAATAACGATTTAGGATAGGTCTAACGAAGATTGCCGCGAAGAGCCGACCCCAAATAAAATGTAATAAGGTTAGACACAAAAGAACGAAGAACTGCAACATCAATAAAAACAAACAACTTCGACAGACCTAAAAACCGATACCAGGATCGTAAACTTTTGAATCCACGCCCTAGATGGTCATCACAGATCACCACAAATCTAAGAAGCTCCACAAAATATGTGGAATCAAATCCGAAGCATCGATAAAGTCACTAGGTTCGCTGTAAAACACAAATATTCCGTCGAGAAGGGAAACTTCCAGGGAATTTGTTCGCAGAATGAACTCGATCGGATAATATAGCTATTTATGGTATTTCGCTCGCCTTTTTTTCTATATCGACAGATTTGCCGGCGCGATGCCGTTCGGTAGCGGAAAAGTCGGTTTAGTCGCAATAAATTAGGGTTGTTGGGCTAGTATCGTAATGTATAGTGTCAACAACACGTGCCCTAGGGACGTTCTGCCAATATTTATTCTGTTGGATAGTACCTAACTATTCTGAGTTTATTTTAGGATGTGGTTGTTCTTTTGGATTTTGAAAGGGTGGGTTGGGTTTTTGTGTGTACGTTTCTCAAATAGTTGTCTTTTAGGATATAGTTAAACGAATTCACAAGCGTTTTACATTCGATGGAAACGTTCTTTCAAACTGAGTATATTTTTCCTGTATTTGCTTTACGAAATTCTTTGCTTAATAGTTTGTGACGCCCTCTATACCTTTGCATCAACTGGATCTCGTTGCTCTGTTTCTTTTACAACATTAAAACGTGCCTTATTTCTTGTATATATAATGAAAATATTTAAATCTTATCATAGAAGTGAATATGTGTCTTCTTTTTTAGTGAAAAAAGTATTTTAAACCGTAAACATGCAAAATCAATCAACAATATCTCCAGACATAAACTAATGACCCGCACCAATAACTGCATGGACAATTGGACATGTACAAACAAATCGACATACCCACACGGCACACGGCAGTATTTGCGCGATTCTGTTGCGGTAGAGCTCGGGGTAATGAATAGCCCAATTTTCCGCATTTTCCGCCATTAACAACATCCGGCCGCCATGGGTGACGTGCCCGCAAATAATGGACGCCCGTATAACCGTTCGTTTGTTTGATATGAGAGCCTTTTTATGAAATAGGGGGTGCCATTGCTTAGCCACGAGCTACGCGAATACGATGCACGAAGCAGATGAAAGAAGTTTTGAGCTTGCTACGTGTCACCGCGACGCGACTAGCGACGCGGTGTCATTCAGACGTGTTTCTTTTCAAACAAGTCGCATCTCTATGTCGTGTGGTTTATGAAATAGAGTTTTACCGCTTGGCCATCAGCAACTGCAGAGGAAACAAATACTTAAAATAATTTGTTAATAGCAAGTGACACGACGGTACTCACGTCAAAAAAACGCCTGTCGGTTGACGCAAGTCGCATCGCAATTCGCATCGCCCGAGGTCGTGAACGGACCGTCCCGTAGGTTTGTTTGATTTGAGAGCCTTTTTATGAAATAGGGTAGGCTTTAGGCTTCGGACGACCACGTGGGCTTTTGTTTCCCATTTTTTATGGCGTGGAGTGTTTGAAGTGGCGCGGTTCGGAATATGATTTTGTGTGGTCGGAGTTGTATGAATATTTTGTAGTGCGGTTTTAATTGACTAACGTGTGTAGGTTTTAACGCGACTGCAATTTTATAAGTGTGTAGGTGGGAACCAATGTGAAAGGTACTTTGGTACATGCTGCTTTATCATATCAGCGTGGAATCACCCACTGCTTGCTGCCTCCCTTTTTTGTAGTTCAGTGCGTCCTTTATTCAGGGGTTTCCTGCGACTTTAATGATATCATTAAAATGATATCGGTTAACCAACGAGCTTTAGGACGGCCTTGGTTTTTTGGCTTAACCTTGGCTACCACTCGATAGACCGAGTGGTGGCCAAGGTTAACCTTGCTCTAGCAGCCATCTCCGCCTCTACCCAGATGTCCTACCCAAGTCCACTTGAAGCACAACGCCTAGTCCCCGACTTTGTAGATTTAGTGTTCATAGATTTCAGTATTATCCACACGATCTAAAATGGTTATACCGAGCATAGCTCGCTCCATGTCCCTTTGTGCCACTCATACTCAGAAGACAGTCTTCTTTGTGCGCATCCATGTCTCGGTACCGCATGTTTTGTTGTTTTTCCATCATTTAACGGGGGCAAAGATTATACATCTGTCAAAAACGACACTTCTGACCAAAAATGTCCAAACTTCCAATTACCACAAAAGCATCAACAAAACTCAGATATATTTACCGTATTTAGTTAGCTTTATGGTCTCTTAAACCTTCCTTAATATCAGTAATAAAAGCTTAACCACTAACTTGAATAAAATAGAGCACATTGTCTTAGGGTCATAAACTGCGCGGTTCTTAGGGCGGGGTTACACTGAGCTCGCCAAATCCCCGTATGTACTAATAACCAGTAAAGTCGAATTAGTAGTAAGTAAGTAGTGTGGAACTGTTGTGTTTTCTAAGCTTTGTGTATTATCTGTATTAACATAGCTGGCTTGTTCGGAGGCGTGAGGTGAGCGTACGTATTAATGACTTGGAATAATGACCTATAAGTATTATTTTAGTAGTGACCTTCAATAGTGATTACTCGTGTGTTCATAGCTGGTTCTATCATACACATAGCTAAACTTATAATGTTCTCACTGATACGACACAGGCCAGTTCCTCTTGGTGATAAGTAAGGAGCTGTAATCTACCTCACAGGCCTAGTGCGGGTTGCTGGTATTCGATTTTTTTATTCTAAAATATTCCGGTTTCGGGATGTTTGCAGATGCGCTGTGGATTGTTTTTACGCAAAAATGCGTAAAAGGAGCTTCCCTGGTACGCAGAGTGTGGGGCAGCACCAACAGTATCCTAAGCATGATTGCTAGTCGCCTTAACTGTGTTTCTGTGGATCGCTGTTGTGCAATTACTCATGGGTTCTCACAGCAGTGATCCACCGTGTTGTGTTGTTTATGTTATCAGTCCTTACTAACATAGTCTGAAGTTTTGCTAACAGTTTTTGAGTCATGGATACTCGAATAAAAGAAAAATTCTAATCTATATTCTTCACGAAATTTCACCATTTGAAAGTGAGGTGATGATATTAATTGCACAAAGTGAAGTTCTTGCTTGGGTTCGACGCATAACCAATAATTCGGAGCCGCCCCTACTCCGTGTGTTGTACACGTAAGCTACATATCCAGTCATCCATAGATCACGAAGAAAAACAAAAACAACCTCAACATCTCCGATACCATCATCCATCACATCACATACCACCCACCTACATACAATATCCTTCAGTTTTATCTCCCGACCTCAAAGCTGGCACCCACCAATCATAGCGAGGCGAGGCTAACGATTTCCGATATAAACGGTAACCGTTAACGGCACCAGTTACCGCGCAAACGGCCCGCGATACACAGCCGGCGCGGTATCGCCACGGTAATGAATTTCCTCTTTTCATTTAGTGCCGACCCAGGTTTACCTTCGGCTCGTTTGCCGAAGCACTTTTACAGGATTTTGTTGTTGAAATCAGTGGAGGACGGGCATAAAACTAGATACGGGTGAATTAAACGGCTTAGTTGATACGAGTGGTCCTGTTGGCTGTTGAGTTTTATTGGGGACCAATCTGAGGAGTTACGAGTATGTATTTTTTTTCGGTGAGGTCGTAATGTTAGTTTTTTGATGGGCAGAAGTATACTTGAATCTTGAGGTTGTTGCTCAGTTTTAACTTCAGCATTAAACAGCATGACGCAATAGGTCGAGAAATTATAAAAAAATGTCTAGTTCAGATTTTTTTAATGTTTGTTTCTATCAATCTGTACCTAATCTGTCTAATGTTGGAAATGTTCAAAAAATACTTTTCAATAATCAGCCACTTGTGTCCGACTGCAGTTCAAATGCCTCCCTTCCCTACTTCCACTTATTACAATCCTGTTATACGCCAATCTTTGTGAAAGGAGCCTAGTTATACACATCGATAGATTCACAAAACACTTAAGTTAAAGGACATAAAAACAAATCCAAAAAAAAACGTTCAAAACTCATCAAAATTGTAATCTAAAACTGTGTTCCTATCTATATTGTTTGTCAGGGCCTACGTTTTAACGAGTCATAAAAATTTAATTGTCTCTTCGTGGGCTGCCTTAGTAGATCGTCCCTAAGTACTCATTGATAGCTAGTGATTAAGACGTTATGGCAAAAGTTACTAACTTAAACCCGAAACGATAAAAAATAATCAGGGTTTTTGTAGAGGGAGATAGGTAGATGGCTATCTCTTTCTGAAACTCGAACCTAAGGGTGTTTAGGCTAGGTAAGTAGAAACCCCGGGAAGATATACCCTAGAAGGACTTACACTGACCTTATTGGTGAGGTTCTCCAGAAAGGTCAGGTGCGAAGTACTTGCAACCGGGCGTGAGTGTATGACCAGATGTATGAACGTGGACGAGGTGTAAGGATCGTAGCACACTTATCAGTAGTAGGTCTGTAATTACTGCTTACCTCCATGAGAATAAAGTATATAATTTAAACTATAACTAGTATATTTCCTGCTATATCTACATTTAAGTATGTAGTTCGTTACGAAAAAGTTAATCAAAAATGTAAAACACTGTTCACAAAATTAAATGCCAATCATCTGTCAATATTTGATGCGTAATTAAAAACTGTTATTGTTATATATATACAATTCTGTGTCTACTGATCACAATACATCAACTTACCAACTAATCGATTCTGAAAATTAATAGTTTATAATCGTAACGGTGCTGTCATTTATTGCTAACTCATTATGTTATTGGCCTACATCAGGGAAGGAGCATTAATGATTACGTTTACTTCTTCTTCTTTGCGTGTCGATAGACTCAAATAATAATATAATAAATTCAAATGACACCCGACCAGTGTATTGCCACCTGCAGAGCTCTGTCATTGGCTTCATTTAAATCCTGGAAGGTGCAGGTGGCTATTACGTTTGCTAACTGCGTATGTTTCAAAAAAATTTTTTTTGTTGATTTTTTCTTAATATACTCATCTCATTTGCCTTGCCTTTTTCAAACTATGTTTGAGGTCGGCTTCTAATCTAACCGCATGGAGCTGAATACCAGGATCTTCCATGGAGCGACATCCTATCTGACATCCACAACCCAGTTAATACTGAGTAATACGATACCCCTTGTTAAGACTGGTTCTCACACTTTCAGTCCCCTGACTACCTGTAACGACTGACAAAGATATGAAATCTGAATCAAATGACAGACAAGACCAGCGGCTTAACGTGTTTTCTGAGGCACGGAGGAAACTCACTAGTGGTGGTCACCCATCTATGGTCCGTCAATCAAGTCATGCAGCCAGGCCTTGGCTGAATAATGAGATAACGCAAGCTAACAGTATTAGGTTCAAACGCGAATCTTTCTGTCCCGAAAAATAAAACTAATAAGAGGTTCATGATTGCTTCAATATTCGACCAAAATAAGGCACATAATAGTAGTATCCCAAACGAAAAAAATAAACCAGATGGGGTAATCTTTGTATCCATCAGTTCAACCCTCTACTGCCGCTTTGATTTTCCACAGGTCCGGCCACGGCTATTGATTCGCATTGATTTCGGGGGACGCTGCTCTTTCCGTTTTAATCGGAGGGTTATGATTTTAGAAGGGGCGCGGCCGAACTGTTTGTGGAAGTGTGGAGTTATTTAAGTATGAAGTGATCTGTCAATCAAATTCCGATTTTGATTAGACAAAAACTAGAAATCTAAAGTAGCCTAGGATTTTTCGACAGTCAGTTTAGGAAAAAAATTATGCATTTAGATTTTACCTATTCTTTTTTTTTAAATAAACCTCGCGGAACACTAGGAATATCTCATGTATAGTAGGTGCGTTTTCAAACATTTAAACTCACATACACAAACAGCCAGACTCGGAACTACCCATACACATATTTTTTCCGTGCGGGGATTGAACCCGCGACACGCAGCGCAGCAGTAAATCGCTCATCCCAAACCGTGCATTCACAAACATTGTTTAAGTTTACTAGAACTTTTACTACAAGTTTAGACTAACGTCTAAACTTGTTTTTAATCTACACTAATATTATAAAGAGGAAAACTTTGTTTGTTTGGTTGTAATGAATAGGCTCAAAAACTACTGGACCGTTTTTAAAAATTCTTTCACCATTCGAAAGCTACATTATCCACGAGTAACATAGGCTATATTTTATCCCCATACTCCCACGGGAACGGGAACTACGCGGGTGAAACCGCGTGACCTCCGCTAGCGTTAAAATAAAAAACAAAAGTAAATAGTGGCATGACAGTCGCAAGATCTTGCATTACTCAAGCAGAGTTGCCCATCAGACAGCTCCCATCTAGTCGAAGGATCCTCACTCTTCTAGAGAAAATGAGGAGCTGACCTCCCTGTTCTTCAATGCCTACAGTACAGCTTCATCGCAACATTTCTTTACGGCTATGGTTAGATGTATAACAAAAATAAATGGCTTGGAACCCGCGATTTTGATTGGCTAGATGAACAAACTGCATAGTGCTCATTTGATATTATTTCAATGTGGGCTAATAATGAAAACCGCAGTAATTATGTTAACAACTGTTTTGAATTGGAGTGTGTTGGGTCAATTCGGCTGGTATATGGATGTATAATGTTATTTAGAATACGTGATGTGTTTGTAGAATTGTTAGTATATCGCTTACAATAAATGGATACTAAAATTAAATAACTGGCATTTGAAAATTCGGAATGACAATCGATATAATGATAACACATAACGATATATGGAGTGAAATAAAGAATAAATCAATACTACATTAAGGTATTTTCTTTTATCGCATTTCTATCGATCAAATCTGCAAACGACCTAACTACATCACTAATTGAGTAGTGTAGAACTTTTGAAAACAGAATACATAGATTAACGATCGTTCCAAAACGAACTTTATTCCAATGGGAAAGGTAGATCAGCAAACTTATCTAAAAGAAGCCTGACTAATAATTCGCACATGGATAAATTTAAGAAACGATTTCACCATTTCAATTCAATGCGAGCAGAACATCTAAACCACGTTCTAGAGTTGTCTTTCAGTGCTCAATGTCATCATTACGGAACACAGATATAGACAGCTCTTGAACGCAGTTTAATCTTTTGAACGCCAGAGCATAAACGCAAGCGCGTGCCCTTCACGCCAAGCCACAATTTCACCGCATTTTTGTCACATATTTGTGTCGCTTGGCGTACAGGACACGCGCTTGCTTGTCACGTATATGTGACAATGGCATTCAAATGTCGTTTAGTTCCACTGGTATAACGCTCCTTAGTTTAGTTGATCGCCTGTAAAGACCGATTATTATACATAAACTACAAGCCTAAGCCCAAATGCCATAAAAGTAAGAAAATATCGGCCATATTTCCATTTTAGACTTCAAGTACATCCAATAAACAGAATCACTCAATGAAAAACCGATCCCTCCCTTAACTTGCCCACTAAATATAAGAAGATACATTTTTCAGTATTAGAGACCATAAACATTTTTATGAGATGTTCTTTGGACTAGCCCTATTTATGATACCGCTTCACCTTTTAATATGCCGTGAATATAAATTGGGTTGGCTCCTTGTTGGTTGGTCTAGTGTGACTGCTTAGTATGGGGTGCTAGACGTAAGTTTTCTGCTAGGCTACTGGCCCCGGTTGGTTGCAGCTTTAGAAATAATCAGGACAAATGGGGTATCATCGACCCGTCCCAAATACATTGCCAATGGGGAGCCCCTTTGCAGGATATTCCCCACCTCCTTTTTAGCCATCCTGCACTTTCCAGGATTTAAACGAAGCCAACGAAAGAGCTGTGCAGGTGGCTTTATACTGGTCAGGTATTATTTGAGTCCATCGACACGTAATGAAAATGGGGTCCTGCCCGCGTTGGGATCGATCCTCAGGTAGGGCAGCATTATGGGGTTTATCCAGTATTAGATAGTCATGGTCGTGATCTTGTAAAAACTTGAATACTGATTGCCGGTTGTTTCATTTTTATTATCGAGTGTGTAATATCATTTCTAAATATAAGTCGAAAAAAAAAGAACTACAAAAATGAAGCAGAATTAGTATTCTAAATAGGTGTCTCACGATATTAATATCTAATTCGATAAAACAATATCAAGTTATCTCACACAGAAAACACACTATAATACCTTCGTATCCAAAATAAATAAATAAATAAAAGCTGCATATAAAATAATATTATCCCACCCCTCTAGAGCGGGCGTCGCAAAGAGTATCTTGATCGACTTAGCCCGCCTTAGTTGCAAATAAATCCTTTTTGCAATGAACACAGGCGTAATAAAACTATTTGCATAATAACTCATGTCGTAAGAACCAAGTGTTTCAGAAAAACATCGTTGGAAAATGAATTTTTCCTCGCGACTTCGCTTTTTAAACTTTTTAAAGTGTCGTGCGGTAGCTAGCGGTGTCTGACGGTACATATTTTTCTTTTCTTTTTTCGTTTATTTTTTTCTGTACATGGTATACTTTTTTGTTTGCGTAAAGATGTTGCCAGTTACCCTTAGTAATTTAAGACGAAAAGGGCTTTTATTTTTAATGGTTTTATGTAAGACAAATATTGCCTTACTTTTTAAAGAAAATAAATGCTTCCGAATTCAATTTGTCAATGTATTTGACACTAATGCTGCGACATTTCTAGGTGAGTTAGTATTTTTAATTTACTTGTTCGTCTTCTATAAGACATAAAAAAATACACAAAATTGATTAAATCTAAGCACAAACAAGCGAAAAAATTCCAACTTAAAACTACATAAGTAACTAAATTCCATTCATTAATCAAAATAATCCTTAAAACAAGTTACGTCGTAATTAAAGTAATCGGAGTGCGGCCCTTTGTGATAACTTTCTAACAATTTTAACAAAATGAAATCGTCACTATGGCAACTGTTCCAACGAGCGAGGAGGCGACTTGTTAGTTTTAAATTTTCTCGCTCAAAAACGTACAAAAAGATTGCTGGTGCTGTAAGTATAGACAAAGTCCCCTCTAATACTTTAGCGATAAAGTTGAAAATCTACTAAATAAATTTGACAGATTGTAGTAGCTGGCTGGCGTCTGTACAAAAGACACTTATATCACCTTATAGTTGATCGCTGACACTAATACTCGGTAGGTAGACCCAGCTAGTACTCGTTTGTCGCAGTGACAAGAGCTAGCAAAGAGATTACTCGCTTAACGATACTCGCTTGGCGAAGAGAACGCTTGCTGATAGGCTCTCGCTTGGTACGCACGACGACCAATCAAGTTATGCAAACCAATATAAGTGGATTTCTCATTGTACGGGAAATCTATACAAAGCGAGGTCAGGTTACACTGGAAATGTATAGTTTGATGTGTCGCATCGCTCGTCACCATCGTGCACTCGCTCATGGCCGAGCGTCAAAACCAGCCAAACTACACATTCGCTGCTCGTTGCTCGCCAAGTCGTGTAAACGGCGACACATTAAGCAATACATTTTCAGTATAACTTGGCCTCGCTTTGTATAGACTTCCCGTACAATGAGAAATCCGCATAAACTGGTTTTGTATAGTTTGGTTGGTCGCCGTGCGTACTTAGTTGCTATTCGCTTCTCGCTAATCGCTGCTGGTTGGACCGGTGCCTTTGGCTCGTGGTCGTTTTTTGCTCCTTGAATATAAGATGAAGGGTTACAGCCCGTTCACGACCTCGGTCTTAGCGGCGCGCAGTGCGCGGCGAGCGGGATGGCGTCGGCAAGCGTGGCGTTGTGGACGTATTTAGATAGTAAGAATGTTCCCAAAATCATGGCGTTATCTAAATTATCCCTTATCTGTTTTGAAAGCAGTATTTTTTTAAAACAAGCTATTCTTAATATGAGGGAAGGAGTGCACGAACTGAATAAAGATCGGTATTTAAATGGTGAATTTCGTGATTCCCGCCACAAAATCGTCTAAAATATTTTAAACTTTATTTCGCCGTTGAGTTTCTTCACTGCTAAACCGCTGACCGCGCCACTCTGGGTCGTGGCGTGCGTCGCACTCATTCGCTTGTACAGACGCCAGCAGGTCAAGCTACCCGAAACTGTCAGATTTTCCCAATCAACCTTGAATCTAATACTCAAGAAATAAAGTCGAAAATCTATTAAAGAAATCTGACAGATTGTAGTAGCTTGATGTGCTGGCGTCTGTACTTTTGTTCCCGCCGCGCACCGCGCCCCGCTGTTGCGATTCGCTCGAAGAAAACCGCGCGCGTTTTCGCCGTGCCCGCGCTAAGCTGAAGGTCGTGAACGGGCTGTTAGGACAGGAGCTAGGGGACATTGTATCACCAGTATCTATAGACATCTATAACAGCTAGATAAAGTTAATTGTTCGTATAATAATACTCCTTTATTAAAATTTTCTTTCGCTGCGCAAGTTTCTGTTATCTTTGGCCGTCTTCCCCCTCAGTTATAAATGAAGTTATTGGATCATATTAAGTACTATTCTTTAGAATAAAGTTTTGAAGTTATACTTAAGAAACTATAACGCTTATATCTTTAATGTAGTAAGATAATGTGTATTATTTTTTGTCGTGTATTTCGAGGTTTTTTCTAAAACCAACCTTAAACAAATCCTCCATTTGAGGAGCTCGTGGCTAAGTAAACACTGCCGCTCGGATCGATCTTTAGGTTAAGCTGTGCTTGCCTAGGTTGGTCTGTAGATGGGTGGCCACCCATTACATACCGAGTTTCCTCCGTGTCTCGAAAAGCACGTTAAGCCGTTGGTCCCGACTGTCATTTATAGATCTTTAACAGTCGTTACAGGTGGCCCAGTATTAATAAGGGGTATCGTATAACCCAGTACTAACTGGGTTATTAACTGGGTTCTGGAGGTCAAAAAGGCAGTCGCTCCAAGTAAAATACTGGTATTCAGCTGCATCCGGTAAAACTGGAAGTCAAAGATAGTAGGGAAAAGGCTAGGCAGATGAATATTTCGAGGTTATTTCTTACTGTAGAAAATCGAACAGGAAAACTTTTAAGATGCATGCACAATCCGATCTCTGGTACCCTGTCTAGGTATTCAACGAAAAACCTAGCTCTATTCTTCAGCAAAACAGATCCAATTCTGAGTTTAAAATTTTCCGTTGAAAAAAAGCTTGAATTTAAAGTTCCGGACTTGGGCTATAAATCCATCATTCTATCCCTCTGTGTCGAAGTCGCCTGGCTAATTGGATTGGATCAAAGCAGTTGCACTTTCCGTTTTTTCCTGGTCCTAGCTAGTGTCCCGTAAAAACTGCATTTTGCTCCGAAAAGTTTCCGGACGAAGTTTTTCGGCTATCGTAAATGCTCCCATTTAATAAATGAATGTTCGTTGAACTAATATAGCAGTAAATATTTAATATTTACATAACATTACATCACGCCTGTAATCCCCGAAGAGATAGGCAGAGGTCTCCACCCACATTTCTCCAGTTAGGTATGTTTAAGTCATTCTTATGGAAAAAAAAACAATAACACTTTACGCGACCTGGAAATCGAACCCAAAACCTCATGCACTTGCGCTTGCGACCACTAGACCAGGCAGTCATAATATGTCTATGTTCAATATTATAAAACAAAAATAAGTAGGTATCTTTACCTAGATACAAATTTGTTTTTTTTTTTTCATTCATCAAATTAACGTTACTTCAAGTTAAACCTATCATTAACAACAAAACAATAACTTTCAAAACATCTCATCAAAACTTCTTTATCATAATCAAACGAAAAAAAAGTCACCAGCTTTTCCTTGTTCCAAAACAAAAAACAATCCGACACGCGATGCAGAAAAATAAGGGCGAGACTACATCAATCTTCGTCGACCATCGGCGACTCATCGGCTACGAACGAAAAAAAAAAATCAAAAAGCTAACCGGTCGACGACCGACGAATACAGATGCCTTTTTCAAGATTCCCGCCGAAAAGACGCGCCATTATCGACTCATCCTTAGAAGGGAGGGGCACCATTGCGAGTTTGCAAGTATTTGCTATACTCACAAACTCGCAATAGTGCAAAGTACTGACGCCATGTTTAGAGTAGCATTTGAGTGTTGAATTCGTAAATATTGGCTCGTTTTTGAGGGACGATAGTGAAACGATTCTTCTAAATAGAGTCATTTATATTGTAAGGGGAGGGTTGAGTTACATAGTTGTAAGTGTGGCGTTTATTGACCACTTTGTGAGAGCCACGTGTGGGTACCGATTGCTTTGTCAGCTCAATGTGAGCAGAATACAAATTCGTTCTTTTCTACTGTTATAGCTCGATTCTGGTCAAAGTGTAAAGGTTTAACCGTTCTTTTACAATTATTGTCATCTTTTATTTTATTTGTACGGTTGAAAAGAATGGGAACCATTTATTTCTCTCTTATTTTATTATGAACGTTTTTCTTTTGTTGGCTCGAATTTTCGGTTATGAAGACTGATTTTCTGTATCATATTTTAGTCTAGATATGACGTAGACACTAACTAATCAACGTTCGCAACAAGAAACATATTTCTTAATCCAAAACAGAGCATTAATCATGTCTACGCCACATCCACTACTTGATATAGGGAATTCCCTAGATACATCAAAAATTCTATCCGTCGGTTGTTTTCAGGTCTTTTCCATATACATAAATGTAATAAATCAAGACAATTTCCTTTTTCGTGTAAACAGAATTGTAAGTAGAACATTACTTAGTATAGAAAAAAAAAAAATTGATAAAACATATTTTTATGTAAGTAGCTGAAATTGGTGATGTAATAAGAAGCCTGAAGATATCTCTTACTGAAATAAATTCGAGTAATACCACTAAGTTTGTAGCCTTAAATTACCACAAAATATTAGAATAATATTGTGATAAATTTGTGATCGTATTTACTGGTGTAGTATGTGCTACACTTAAACACACATACACTTCGGTAAGTGTAGAACAACGGTGTGTATAATGTTCGGTGCTTTACTCGAAAGATTTAGGACACTAACAATTAATATCTAGAAACTACCTACAAAAGCGCGAGTAATAAAGCTTTATTACAACTTTGCTTACAAAGAGAACAATAACCTAACCTTACTGATACGAACTACAACGGAAAATCAAATAATACTTAACACTCCATTCCACTTTTGTTCCCCAACTGTCTTAACACTCAAAAACATCTGCACAGCTAAATCATGACAAGCACAAAGAAATCTAATGAATAGCGTACAGTCGTCTTATTTTTGTATGTAGGCCAAATCGGAATTTATATCACTTTTTTTCGTGTCGTTTGCATTAACACTCGAGGTCGAAATCTGCAAATAATGGCGTATTCAAGTCTTATTGAATTTATCAGACCACAAAATATTCTTGTGAAAAATAGACTTCGGGTTTTTGACGGCGCAACAAAGGAATTCATATTATTTCACAACCAGAAAACAAAACAGAAAACGTATAATTAACGCTGTCTCTCCACACTTATTAAAACAATAGTATATACTAAGGTAATATTACACTTATAAAACTCCCCGAACGACCGCGACGTGGAAGCATCCCACATTATTAATTTTAATTGGTAATAGCACCAGCCGTCAAAAACCATATTCAGAAACAAAAACTAAAATAACGTTGCCTACAAAATAACGTTATTTATAAAATAACGTTACTTACAAAATTACATTTATATTCCTGTGACCACAATTCTCCTCAGGCCCGCTGCCGGAAAAGATCATTTTGCAGAAAGCAATTAAACTTTAACTTCATTAATGAAAACACCTTATTTTCTTTCGTTCAAATAATAGGTCGGCCATATTGTTCGAGGCCAAGTCGGGCCCCCATTGTGTCTTGAACAATAAAAGGCGTATTTCAGTCTTCGGGGCAATTGTACGGGGGTCGTGTCACCGTTTTTTTTTTACTTTTAATTGGAGCACGTCACAAATATTAAGTGCCTCCGAGGCCCTGAACACAGCTTGAATAACGTTGTACTTAAGTCGCTTTACAAGAACCTTTTTATTAAACGTGGTATTAAGATGCCTACTAGATTTTGTCTGCAGCTTAGCCCACGTGAAAATTGGAAATCATTTCAAAGGAACTTATAAATTTGTCAATTCACATCATTTTACCCAAATCCGTTCAGTCGTTTAGGTGCAAAAAGGTAACATATAGACATGGCGTCATTTTCGAATTTAAAAGTACAAAGCAAGACATATATAACAAGCACATGCATCAAAAATGAGGTTACAACGTCGGTAAATAAAAAAACATGTGTGCAATTCACACGTGGTAGAACTTAGAAGTGAAACCTTCAAAAATGCTGGGTTCAAGATAAACACTGTATAATGCTTCCTATCTCATTTTCTCCCATGTTAAATCTTATGAATTTATGTGTCTGTCTCTTTTTACTGTCGCTTTTTCGTTTCATCGACTTTCAAATCACAACAATGCTAAATAAGTTTTCACTTCAAAAACAAAAGCCCAAAAGAAAACACAAAACAAACGATAGAATTTAAAATTGATCTACCTCGTAAAAGTCCTAACATATCACAGTATCTAAATAAAACCTGGTATTTTTTCGCCTGTGACACTGATTCGGTTACTTCGCAAAACGTGTTGTCCGTACCCTTTTCCATTTAGAGTACCTAGTCATTGAACTGAAAGAACCAACCGACTCGGTTCTCTTTTTCGTGTGCAAGCACGGACGCTCAATCAAGCGTAGCCGTGAAGTTTTTGACACATGGAAAGCAAACCTTTTAGTAATTTCATGAAAGATTGCATGGTAAAATTATGACAGTGCTGAGTGATTCTTTTGGCGATTGAATTACTTTAAAAGGAGAGTAGGTACTTTACTTAAAAATTCGTGATATTGTCTTTGAAAAAACAAACAAAAATAGTCGTGTTAAGTTCGATGTAAAATTATTATGAACAATTTTATTACTTCCCTTTTTGAATCGGATTTTGTTACCATTTTCAAGGGTTTTAATTTTTTTGCACGGAACCCTAATTGTAGCTTATCTTGACCTCAGAACATCAGCTATCTGCCAGTAAGTCCCGTCTAAATCGGTCCAGCCGTTTCGGAGATTAGCCGGAACAAACAGGCAGATAGACACACGGACAAAAATTTTAATAAATGTAGGTATTTTTGTTATGAGTACCGGACATACTTTTAAATGCATTCAGTATAAAGCTGTTATTTTGATGTTAAAAACAGACACTTCCATTTTATTTATTTGTATAGATATAGATAGTAACAATAAACTCCATAAGGGTGAAGCACACACAAATTCACCAGACACACATTTTATGACTAGGATCGACGATCTCTTTATTGTTTTAAATTATTCTGACATAAAAAGTATCCATTAAAAATAGAGTTTTACTACATTATTTCCCTAGGTAACAGTACCAATACCAAGTATTTTCAAATTTTTAAAGACGTCGACATACGGTCGCGTTCACGACCCGGGCGTTGCGCCTGTCGTTACTTGCTTCTTAACGTGAGTACCGTCGCTGCGCAAATCGTGTTGTAGTGACTCGTAGCAGCTATCAAAACCACTCCAATATCACAAAGAGGTATTTTTTTTGTAAGTTTGTATGTAGGGGGTAATCTACGGAACTAATGAACCAATTCCAAAAAATATTACTTATTTTAGCAGCTACATTATTCGTGATTATGAATTATATTTATTTATTTAAACTTTATGCACATAATGTACAAAGGCGGACTTAATGCCTTGGGCATATTCTACCAGTCTGCCTTAGGGTGATGCAAAGACAAAATAGTAGGTGCAATAGTACTGCCAGGGCTGCGGGACTGTTCGAAAGAGATACCGCGGCGCTGGAACACAAAGGGCAAGGAAGGAACATGGATGGGTTTTAGTCAGTACAAGTCTGACACTCCCATCCGCTCTGCCCAGTGCGGGAGAAGTCATTTGATGATGTCCCATCCGTAAAAAAAAGGGTGATGCAAAGACAAAACAGTAAGTGCAATAGTACAGAAAATTTCCAAGAATATCATGCATATTAGCCGAGCTATCACAATTTTTGCAGACGAAGTCACGGGTGAAGTGCTAGTTTGTTATATCCGCAGTCACTGTTGCAAGAAGCGTATCCCTTCAAACAAGAGGTGCAGTTTTCTCAAGCAAAAAAAGAGTCGTAAGAACTAAGATGACTCACATGGGTCCCCCATACATTTGTTTTAAACATTCCCCGCTGTTTTCAAGTCCCCCTATATCCCATTACATTTTATAGCCCGTCTTTGTAAGACGAATAAGTTCTTAGTTTTTCCATTACTTTTATTGCATTTCAGCTTGTCTTCCTAATCACTTGAGTGTAATTAGAATCAGGGTTAAGGGTTTAAACTAGCGTCATTAACCGTTTAGTGAGCGGGAACTAAATTGGATTTAATAGTCAGGTGCGTCTTTTGTTGTGTAGTTCAGTAATGTTGAGTTTACTTTGCTATTTGCTGTTTGTGTTAATTACTGTGAAATTGTGCGAAAATGTTGTTGATTTTTCTATTTAATAGTACTTATTTTTCTTTTGTTTTGTGTAAATAGTAATGTGACCACATCATCATTTGCTTAGCCTTTTTCCAACTATGTTGGGGTCGGCTTCCAGTCTAACCGGATGCAGCTGAATACCAGTATTTAACATGGAGCGACATGCCTATCTGACTTCCACAATCCAGTTAGTACTAGGTAAAACGATACCATAAGTATAAAAATCTGACAGCCAGTCCTACCAAAGTAAGACTGGATGTCAGATTTTTATACTTATACCAACATAGATATTACAGTTTTTAGTTATTGTACCAATCACGACGTTCAAGTTGATCTTAGTATGTATGCAAGATCTCCCTACTATGTATGTACAAATAAACAAAAATAGTGTGTGTGTACTTATTACGCACGTAAGAAGTTATAGTTCTTTGACTTATACAACTAAAATGTTGACTAGCTAACTTCAGGGTGTCGATTTTTCGTGACGGTGTGAGAGCGCATCGTAAAAATTTACTCTCATCATTTTTCCCTAACGCGTCAAAAGAAGTATAACTTCAAAAAAATAAAAGACAATATCTGTCTCCGACGACAACCAAACGTTATTCCATGGTAGCACAGGTGCAACCACAGAATATTTACTGGAGCTACCAGACATATTGCTTGTATGAATTCAAATATACCTGCAAGACTTGCTATCATATTTTGACGTCAAGTAACTGCGCCTGTATTCTGGAGGGAGGCGTAAACGTCAGCCATGTTGGAAGTTATGGCCTTGTGCCGTGTACACAGTGGTTGGTGATGGCTGTAGTGGTGATCTAACTGGGCTTACTGTTGGTTTCGTGATTTTGACTACATTACAAGCAAAAATAAATAAATTAATCGTTAATATAATCGTGTCGTTGTAAACTCCCACAAAAGTATAAATAGAAATCTACTTTGACGCCTGCCAATAAGGCTCAATACAATAATTTGACAGTTGGCATATTTCACCACAAAACAAACTGAATATGTGACTCCATATTTTATTAAGAAATACGGCATTTCTGATTTCCGTTTTTTCAGCAACGTAATTTATCTAAAAGCCGTAAAACTAGACGGTTGGAGGCAGACACGTCCGTCTCCGTATAAGTACCCTGGCGAAATGCCAAGGGTGAAGGAATGGCCTTCAGGTCATCGTCGTAAGCACCCATCAAACTATAAATAGAAATCTACCTTAGTTCCTGCCAATAACGCTCAATTTCCTTTGACACGGAGTCACTTTTTAAACCGTTCGGAATCACCTAAAGTCACCTCAGGATTTTGGCACATCTGGATTGAAATGGAGGTTTGGGATTAGGCTTTATTGTCGGGTATATAAGGTCCAGATTTGATTGTGCTCTACCTGATATTGCATCAAACTGGTAGTCTGCTGTGTTCTCATTTTTGACGTTATTATACGTAGATGGCGTTCGCATCAATTTTAGCACTCCTTTACCCCATTGCGGTATTTTGTTTCACTTTGTTTATAATAAACAGTGATTTTTTGGGGTCGAAGTCATTTTACCTTCTTGTGTGCTAACAATCCTGAGTAACGTATTTGTTTGGGACTATTCAATATGTAAACAGTACTGAAAATATTTTTTATGGATTTAGTAAATGTATTAATGTTTTCATGTATCCCGAACTATTTCCTCCAACTTGGTAGCCAGAAATCATTGACCTAATGTATGAGTAAATACATACTTCACTATTTTAAATAAAGGCATTACAGCGCCTTCCAATTTATCACTTTATATGTAAATGTTACATTTAAAATTAGAACACCTAACTGATTGTAAAATTATTATTGAATAAAATGAAATGATTTATACATCCTCACCTAACAAAACCATTAAAAAAAAAAATGTACACAAGGAAAGATTTATACATCCTCACCTAACCAAACCATTAAAAAAAAAAAATGTACACAAGGAAAACCAGCCAGTCTTTAACATTGAAAAAAAAAACTTTACCAACATAATGACTTTACAAGACTTTCTCAGCACACACAACTAGTCCACGTTTAAAAACTCGCCTAGGATAGTTAAAAGTCTTTAGTAATTTCGCACTAAGCAACCAAGCCTTTGAGCACAAGTCTTTGTAAGGCCAGCGGTAATTAGAACGAGGGAACCAAAGACTTTCGTTGGGAAAGGTCCCAAAGCCTTGGTTCCTTTCTTTTCTTAAAACCGGACACCCTCGATTTGCACCCCTTTATGTCTCATTGTTTGGGGTCAACGGACTGGCGGGTTGCACTTGGATTGGAATCAGCAGTTTTAAATGTTGTGATTTAAAACTTGCAGCTTTTTTGTTCTGTTTGTCTGAAGATTTATGAAAAAGGAATCCGAGCTTCACCGGAGGTCACAACTAGTCACCGCCCCTACACTGTTTTAAAAATCATTTTTGAAGAACAGTGATGTACCAGTGGAAACGGTCGCAACTAATGAGTTAAAAGGTTAATGGTTCAAATCCAGGGAGTCATTGCAAATAATTTCATCACCACTGCTCTCAAAACAGTGAATATATCGTGCATAGACTCTTCGAACCGACATGACTGATGCTATTCACCAAAATAGACCAGGCCCACGTGGTTTTCTATGGTCCCTAACAGAGATCTGAAAGCCTGTGTCCCAGCACTGGGAATATCATATAATTTGAATACAGATTATGATTCAGTTAGACTTGACCTAAGTAGCTTTGAGAGAAAAAACATCTTGAGAATTACACCAAGAACCAACTTACCTAACCATAGTAAACTACTTACCTAAAAGAATTTTGTACTAAAAAAGCATAACGTAGAAAGTCCCTATCCCTCCAATAATGCTGACTTCATGAATTCCACATGTAATAGCGTCACATGGGCTCCCCCAAACTGCAAATGACTTTTCAATATTAAAATGTTTTACCTTCAAACAGCTTACTGGCCCTCATTGAATCTAAATTGTTATTAGAGGTTAATAATGGACACAATCTAAAACTCTTGCGCGTCCTAACCAAATATGTTGAGAGGGCTTATGTAAAAACACTGTGTTGGTACACCTGCATGGTCATCATACGCCGCTAGTCTGGAAAATCGAGCTTATTTCGTTCAGACCATTCCATTTTATTGATATAGAATATTGGAATACAGCAGCATCAGCGACACATTTGAATTCGAAATGTTTTCTGTTACAAGATGTTGGGTGAATAAATTTGAACTCTGTTGCTTTTGTGTTGGGTTTAAATTCATGTGGGGTGTTTGGTTGGAGGGCGAGAGAACAGACGCCGATTTGTGAGGCTAGCCTGGTAGTTGGAGCAGTGCCAGCGCAGACTTGGTGCACTGTGGGCCCGGCCGGTGCTTCGCCCGCAACGTTTTATCTATTCAGAATTGAAAGTGTTGATAATAAAATTGTCTGGACACGTTTACAACGCCTGCGGGCCGTAACTACATAACGCTAATTGTTTTTCTAACTGTTTAGTTTGTTTCTCTTTGTTCGCCGGTAATAAAGAAAATACTGAATGGATTTGTTGGCTGATAGAACTGAGTTTGTACTTGTTTTTGAACTTTGTTAGCAAGTAAAGTTAGTCCTTAATGCTGTTAGCTTTATGACTACAATTGCAAATTCACAACTGAAAGATTTAAATTGTATTACACAAAATCACGCCTGTAATCCCCGAAGGGTTACGAAGAGGTGTACCCTAATAATACACACACATTTCACCTGTTATGTTTTTAAGTCCCATGTAATAGGGAGCGAGCCTATAGCCAGCAACCGTGCACAAATCCAGCCTCCGTGGCTGCTGCCGAGAAATTCATGATGGAAAAACCCAATAAAACTTTGCATGACCTAGGAATCGAACCCAGAACCTCATGCTCAGTAGTTGGTGGCGAACACTAGACCAACGAGGCAGTCACTAAATTGTATTCTGCTGTAATAAAACAAAAAGTCCAGCAGTAACAATAACTACTCCGTAGGCGAGGACTAAAGCAAAGATAAATTAATAGGTGCCACAGCTCTTTTAAACTCGGTATGTAATGGATGGGTGACCACCCATTACATACCGAGTTTCCTCTGTGCCTTGGAAAACACGTTAAGCCGTTGGTCCCGGCTGTCATTTGAAGATCTTTAACAGTCGTTAGGTAGTCAGTGGCCCAAAAAAGTCTGCAACCAGTCTAACCAAGGAGTATCGTATTAGCCAGTACTAACTGGGTTGTGGAGGTCAGATAGGCAGTCGCTCCATGTAAAAAACTGGTATTCAGCTGCATCCGGTTAGACTGGAAGCCGACCCCAAGATAGTTGAGAAAAAAAAAAGCGGTTTATTGCAGAAACTTGTACAACTTTTACAGTTTATCTTACATACCTCCTTTTAAGTAAAAGATATACCTGTGCTAGGAGATCCCGCTCTTCAATGACAATTTTTGTATTGGTAAAAGTGGTATACAAAGACAAAAATAGAATTTGAACAAAAAAATTACAAGTAAAAATCTAAAACTAACAAGGTAAGACTAAAAGAAAAAAAAAACAAGAAAAAAAAACTTAAAGATATATCCTAAAATAGTGAGTGTGTGTGTGTGTGTGTGTGTGTGCGTGCGTGCGTGCGTGCGAGTGTGCATCTTTAACTTTATTTCGAAGACGCTTGCAGCAATACGTCAGTGTCATCATAAGTCTTCAGTTTTTAGCCATTGAACTATTGCCTTTTTACAGTCTTTGGCACTCATGGGATAGGTTTTAATTATTTTGTTAATTTTATTATATATAATAGCGGAATTTGTGTTAAATTGTCACGCAATTTGTGTTAATGGGAAAAGGCAGTCAGATGATGATAGCTCTTTTAAAAAGCGACCACAAAACCAAAACCATAGCCGATTCCTTTTCTGTAAAAAAACCCTGTAACATTAAAGTGAACTACAAAACTCCGGCACCGCCAGAAATGGCACATGAACAAAAAAAAATAAAGCAAAACTAAGTGATACAGCATTTTTCCTATTACGAAGCGCCATACACTGGCAGCTTTTATAAAAGTAGCGCCAAGTCGCGTTTGTAGCATAATCTAATCAGCTAAAAGGTTCTGAGAGAGAGCTCTGATTTATACTGTAATCAATCCTGATATTAGTAAAGGAATGTGGACGCTTTTCTACATTTATGAGTCTAATACGTCTGGTTCTGCTTATTGGAAACTTTAAGCTGTGAAAATAGTTTGATAAACATTTTTCTTGATTCATTCATGTTTGCGAGTATAAGGCGTGAACTTTGGGTAAATAAAAATACGGTTGCATTTATAATTCTATATCGTGTAAATCTTTAAAAAAATAATTGATCCAGATTAGTTACTTACAAGGCTACTCCATTGACCGGGTAGTCGCAAGCGCGACTGCTGAGCTTGAGGTTTTAGGTTCGATACCCGGGTCGGACAAAGTGTTATTGGGTTTTTCCATCAGGAATGTCCCAGTAGCAGCCACGGAGTTTAAATTTGTCCGGTTGATGGCAATAGGCTTGCCCTTATTACGTGGGAGTTAAACAAACTGGCGAAATGTGGGTGTACTACTAGGTACACCTCTGCCTCACCCTTCGGGTATTAGAGGCGTTTTGTTAGTAAGAAGGCTGAACTGGTGTTACCTTGTAGGCTGAATTGGTAACAGTCAAAGCATTTGACATAAAAGGCTGTATGATTGCAAGACATTTGCCTACTTCCATAATTTTATAAAATTATACAAGAGTTCCAGAAATGAACATTTTTAACTGTAAAGAAAATTGTATCTTACTTGACTCAATTAAGAATTCTTACCTAAGTTAATTCTTCTAACCCAATTCTCGGTTCAAATTCAAGAATGTTATATGATTAAATTCAGTTTTAATCTTCTAGGTGCATTGGCTGATATTTTATTAAAGCGAGCAGTATTCTACAGCTATACTTATATTTGAACGACCCGCATTGCACCTCTGAGAATAACTGGGTCGGCTTTGAATGTAAAGAATAATTTGGGTCTTACTCGTGTTTCAAAACTTGCTACAACTTGCTGAAATATTCAACTTTTCTTCAAAATGTGTAAATGTTTTTAGATATTTTTCAAGTTAGGAATGGAATGTACTTTTGTGCAAGTTTTAGTTGAAACTTTATTGAACTTAACTGTAAGTGGGAACTTTAATAGTGAAATAACATTGCGAAACGATTGAAATACCGACCCGATTCTGAACAAATCAATTTCAGGACTCTTACAAAGGGTTATTTTTTTACATTATTTAAGCTATGAGATACTCTTAAAGTACACAGTGTAACAACTTTATCTATATAGGTAAATACACGAATAAAATAAAATAAAATATGTATCAACTTTGAACGCTTACCGTAAAACGGGGTGAATATGACTGCAGGGGTGAATAGAGAAAACCTTTAATAGGGATTTTTACGATGAATTGATACAATATTATGTTACCAACAAGGTCTCTAAATAATTAAGTATAATTAAGTAAATAATAAAATAGAGTTCTTTTTGGTAACAAATCATATCAATTCAAAATCCCTTTTAAAGTTTGTTTCCCTTCTTGTCTCTATTCACCCCTGCGGTCCTATTCACTCCTTTTAACCCGGTATATAAAGATTCGTATCCGTGCTATTAACCGTTGAGGAGTTCTCTAGTGAGGAGGCGATCCTGGCTGCATGATCAAGTTAAGTCTGTCGTAAAAGTGTGCTTTCATTAGAACCAAAGGTGTATGCCAAATTTTAGCTCAATTAGTTGGGGGGAACTAGTTTGAAAATCACAGTTGCTAGATTTTTTTTTTTTTTTTTAGTTAGCCTGAACTGTCCCACTCCTGGGCAAAGGCCTCCCCCCATTCCTTCCACTTTTCCCGATGTTGTGTCTCTTCTTGCCAATTACTGAGAAAGCCATCCAAGGCGTCCCGCCATCTTCTCCGCGGTCTACCGCGACCCCGTCTAACTGTCTCAGGGCTCCAGTTTTGTGATATGCGGGCCCACAGATTTGCCGGCATCCGGCAGACATGGCCTGCCCAGTCCCACTTGAGTTTGGCAGCTTTATGAGCTACGTCAGCAATTAGAGTTCTGGAGCGCAGTGTGGTGTTCCTTATTCGATCAGTAAGTTTAACGTTAAGTATGCTGCGCTCCATTGCCCGTTGGCAATGGAGCGCAGCATACTTGATCAATACAAAATATTATGTGACGCAGACGAAGTTGCGCAGGTCAGCTAGTTCAAAATATAACTAACATATTTTGTTAGTTATATTACAAGGCCAGTTAAAGAAAAGCATAAAATAAAAAAAAATTAACTGTCGCAAAATATTGAAGCCCACCACACAAAACCAATCCATCTCACGCCTACATTGTTTGGCATAAATACCACTAGAATACCAAAAAAAGGTTTAATACGAATGAGCTCATTACCACAGACCACAAATTGCACCTCATATAATTTGTTGGAATGCACGTTTGCCATTATTAATGCACCCCCAGGGACGAGGGTGCCTACACTTATAACGTGCCCTGTATTTTAATTCGGACAAAACACGCACTGAAATTTAATTTCCGTAGTACAATTATTTTTGTGGTCACTCTATTGGTGGAATGGTGGGCAGTCCACGATATTGGATTTCGAATTATGTGTACGACAAAAATTGGTGGTCTGCATACGTAATGTTTTTGTGTTCAAAAAAACAATTATAGGGTGGATTTGAATAGTAGCATAATAATATGTAAGTGATAAGAAACTGTAATTTAAAATAGGCGATAGGCGCGACTTAATAATTTTAAGTTTCCCCAACCAGAAGACCGTTCAAGTCAACTAAGCTAAACAAAATGTATCTCGTTTATTGAACGTGTACTGAGGTATTCAAAATGAAGGCAAACACTAATGCAACTGAACCCGATCAGATTGCGTTCGAGAGCTGATCGCGTTCAATGTCATTGAGAAACTCGTCCTAAATCACATAGAAACTATCAAACCAGAAAAATAAATATAAGTTTAAAGTGTATAATGTCAAGGGAAAACAATCAATGTGTATCGAATCAATTTGCCGTGGAGTCGGGTCTGGGCAGTGGGGCACTGGGTACTGGGCAGCCCGGCCCGAGATAAACGGATTATGTCAGCCGCTGTCAGCTCGATGGGTGACCCGCTGAGACAAAATGGATTAGAAATGGAAAGAGTTTGTTTTGTTGCAGTGTATGTTGTTTGTTTATTTAATATATTTTATGTGTTCATTGTTCAAATTTTAATAGCATTTGTCAGTTAGATTTTGCTACAACAATATATTAATACATAGTTAATTATTACAAGGTCCTTGTGAATGACATTGACTTTGGTAACTTTTTTTTTTGACGTCTGTTTGAATTTTGGCCACGCAGAACCTTGTACAGCTTTCGCTACCTTGTGCCAGCAATAAACTAGAAAAATGGTCTCTGGTGCATGTATCTTTTGGAAAAGTTTAAGAGAAATTATTAAAATGCACGCGGGAGATCTTTACCGAGTTTTCAAAAGACTATTCTTACAAAGAGGTTAAGTTAGGCTTTAGAATATGCCGTTATTAGATAACAGCAGTTTATAAAACTTAGCCTTAAAGTTGTGCACTACCGAGATTGCAACGGTTTAGTCTAAAATGTGTAACAAATTTTTTAGTAATGCGGTTTTGAAAATCTATACTTACTCTATACAAATATATATAAATCAAATTGAAGAGGCTGTTTGTGATTTCAATTTTTTTTTTAATCTCCGTAATGGCTAGACCGATTTTGATGGGACTTTAATTTTAGAAAAAGGATTAGGGTTTCGTACAAAAAAAATAAAACTTGAAATTTTTAACAAAAGTTTTCAAATCGATTCAAATAGGCAATTTCACACGGACTAAGGTCGCGGGCAATACATAATATAATCACGTAACTAAACCAGCTGACAAATATTTTACGTTTCAATATTATAGTTTTTTTCAAAGTAACAATTTTATTTCAAACCAACAACGGATTTCCCATCCATGAATTACGGATCAGCTTGGTTGAATAAATTCACAACTACCCGCAAAGTATTTTAGAATATAAACAAAATTTTATTTGAAAACTTGATGTATGCTCAGCGTTAGAAATAGCTCCACATTGCATAAAACGTTGGGAAAATGCTATGTATTATGCTAAACTCTGTCTGGAGGTGTTAAGAAGAATAAAATAGGGATCACGTTAATGCCCAAAGATTTTGAAGAAGAATAGCTGTCAAGCTAGTGCCGACTAGAGTGCATTCTTTCAATCTTTCGTATTTCATTTACGAAATGGAAATACTAGATTGAAGCGGAGACGGGATATTCTACAAGAGTTGCCAGAGTATTTATCTAGATTTCCTTTTTTAAAAGAACTGTTAGGATAAAACATTGTAGTTCTATGTAGTTAGGACTTTTAAGTCGTTTTCCTGGAAACCACACGAGATATTTCTTTTGTTTATTTATTTATATCGTTTAGTTCTGCTAAGCTGGGAACTGTTTGTTACAAATTAAAAATAAATCATTTGTGCTTGGATTTTATGAGAAATTGTTGAGCTTTGATACTTACTTAATTGTGCCACGAAAAAAGGTAAAGGAAAAACAGCAGTAAGTATCAGCATATTATTATATTAGTAATTATGTTTATATATATAACGGTATACTAGTCAACAAAGAACGTTCACACGTATGCATTTGCCAAGCTTTTGTAACAATGCACCAAACCAAAATAATTTAACCAAAACAGTGAATAAAAAAGCCCACATTTTCTTGGGACCTCATCATCATCTGCCTAGCCTTTTCCCAACTATGTTGGGGTCGGCTTCCAGTCTAACCGGATGCAGCTGAATACCAGTATATTACATGGAGCGACTGCCTATCTGACCTCCACAACCCAGTTACTACTGGGAAATACGATACCCCTTGGTAAGACTGGTTGTCAGACTTTTTGGGCCACTGACTACTTTAACGACTGTCAAAGATCTTCAAATGACAGCCGGGACCAACGGCTTAACGTGCTTTCCGAGGCACGGAGGAAACTCGGTATGTAATGGGTGGTCACCCATCCACAGACCAACCTAGGCAAGCACGGCTTAACCTAAAGATTGACCCGAGCGGCTGTTATTGTTTAGCCACGAGCTCCTCATTTTCTTGGGACCTCAAGACCTTTAAAAAGCGCCACCAAAGTCGTTTAATCCTACCCAGAGTAAAGTATGCACGGGACGAAAGAAAACAAAAACCTGTGAAATACATTACGGAGTACGGTCTTAAGTTCGGTTCCCGGGTAGGCCGCAATAATGCAATGCCCATTTGTCAGGATAAACACTGAGGAAAGAAAAAATGGCTTCGTTACCACAGACCCACAAATATTTTGGCAAACTTGTTTGTTTGCGAAAAGTATTTTCTTTGGGAATTTAATTTACGGGAGTGGTGAAATGATGGTTGGATAGATTTTAGTGCTGGTGAATGGTAGATTTTTTACAATCTTTAACGTTTTTTTTACCCGTTCAGTGCCCAGAACCCAGCATATGAGTCGAACAATAATTCGTTCGTTCGCATAACCCGTACCCGTAGCTATGGACTCGCTAGTCGGGTTCTGGGCATGAATACAAGTCATCTATAGTTCATTATAACGACGACTCGGATACGGGTTGTGGGCTCGCGAACGAAGTACGCGAAGTGTTCGCGAAGTACTGGGCAGTGAATGGGTTTATTTGTATCTACTGAGACTATGTAGCTAGTGCATACTTGCCTTTCATGTAGGATCTGACATCAAGTCTAACCTGATGCAGCTGAATCCGGTATTTTACATTGAGTGACTGCCTATCTAACTTCCAAAACCTAGCCACTAGGTAAAACTATCCTCCTTGGCTTTCGTTTTGTTTATCCTCATGAAATATTTATACTTGGGTTTTGTCACCTATGTCCAAAATCGTTTCAGTAATTTACATCTCATTTAGTGGTGCTAGTCATCATAAAACTGGAATTAGTTAACCATTTGTGAAAATAAATAAATCAAAATAACAACCAAGCATTTATTCTGTAATGTAGTCATTTAAAGTGAGCATTTTCTTCACAAAGCAATGCACAAATTATGGTATAATATATGCATAACAGTGCCGGCGGAATGTACTTTTTGCTTTCATTGTATACCGGTCAAAATGGCGGCAGACTTTTAAATTTCCCATTATTGCTGTAAAAGGACGAAGCCTCAGTTTTTTAGAAAACTAACACGACAACTCGGCGTAAATTACATAGTTCCAAAGTTGACCCTGCGGTGGCGCCGAAACGCGAAAATTTTCGACTACCTTTGAACTGCGAATATTATTTCAAAAAGGCATTCATTACGTCCATGTTTTATCAACTCGAAACGAATGACAATCCAATGTAAATAAAGCCACTGATACAAAATACAAATTATTTATGAAGGAATTCTCATTAAAATTTTAATTCTTTAATTATATTTAAACTGAGCTCGACTCGTAGGAAATCCTTCAGTAATCCGTTTACGATAATAAGAATTTCGCACCACCGAAATGTTTTCGCACTTATCAGTAAGCCTTTTAATGCATAATATTCAGCGTATCTCGACCATTCAAGCCAATAACAGTTGAGATTACAATAAAAAAACTAATTTTCTCTCGATATTTCTGTATTGTGTGAGAATGTATTCATTGTGTAATATGGGGGCGAGGATTATTGCCCTTTCATGGGATGGGAATATAGTATTACGGGTTGCCTAGCAACCGGGAACTTTTTGCTTGATTAGGGCCTTTGCACACCACGTTTTTTTGATGCGCGTTTTTGATCAGCGCGTCCTCTGCGCGTTATCAACACGTTTTAGCAGATTTAACACTTTTGTATCGATACAAACGCGTCAGTCTTGCGTTTGCTGAGCGTCCTGCGTCAGCGTCAAAAAGTGGTGTGCAAAGGCCTTTAGATGTTCGGGGTGTGCACGGACATCAGTTGATTAAGTTCTGTGGCAGAAAGAACATGTGCCAATTAATATAGCCCTACAAATTTGGTCGTATGTTATGGCGTAGGCAAAATCTACCATATTAATTTATATAGTATAGTAGGTACATGGTTTGCCTTCACTTAGACCTAACTTGTGTCATTTGCGTAGCAATGGCGACCCAATTCCAAGCTATTTGTAAATGTGAAAAGGGAACATTCTTAATATTAAAATGTTCAAGAAAGAAAATTCATGAAATTTTAAGCTTACACGCTTACTTGGTCACGCAAGACGTGTGACGAATTAATGGCCTCAAAAGGCCCAATTTTTTAAATTTTAGGAGGTTTCCTTATGTAATATTTCGGTCCTCTTTTATAGATGAACACCTTATACCTAATATTCAAACCTTTATTTTTTCGGATGGGAAATCTTCAAATGAGTTCTCCCGCACTGGGCGGAGCGGAAGGGAGTGTAAGGCTTGTACTGAATAATACCCATCCATGTTCCTTCCTTGCCCTTTGTATTCTAGGGCCGCAGTATCTCTTTCGAACAGTCCAGAAAAATTTCGTTTTCCATTGCAAAATGACAGTCACTGCAAACACAATCTTTTTAAATACATTTTATTTAACGAATTGCTACATTAACTTCATTGTCAGGAGATGAAAAGAAAACAAGAAATGAGTGAGCCTCTTATCTTTTCGAGAAACTTCTAACAAAAGTCCGTCGTCGACGTCGACGAGTCGTGTCTGCATACTTTTCCAACTTCCCCTTTATAGTTCTACATTTTTCAATAGATGACTACTTATAGTAAGTAGCGGTTGTGTTTCTAAAATTTGTATCTATTTTTCGTGTAGTTGGTAAAATATTGGTCACCATTACTGGGTAAACTCATAATATTTTCAGGGTTTTAATAATACTGCTAATATATTTTTGCCATAGTATTAATGCTTTTTTTTTCCGGATGGGAAATCATCATATGACTCCTCCCGCTCTGGGCAAAGCGGAAAGGATTGTCAGATTTGTACTGACTAAAACCCATTCATGTTCCTTCCTTGCCCTTTGTGTTCCAGGGCCGCGGTATCTCTTTCAAATAGTCCCGCAGCCATAGTATTTAATGCTTACATTACATCATAACATCACGCCTGTAATCCCCTAAGGGTTAGGCAGAAGTGTACCTAATAGTACACCCACATTTCGCTAGTTATGTTTTTAAGTCCCATGTAATAGGGGGCAAGCGTATTGCCATCAACCGGGCACAAATATCTTTCCTATCTTTCCTATCTTTCCTTCCATCTCTCTGTCTCCCCCTGAAATGTTATTCGTTACCTCTTTTAATACAGGGTGTAAACAGACTCTTCAAGAAGCCGTTAACCAAGCGTTATGTACATCAAACTAATTAATTTTACGCAAAAAATAATGCTGGGAAACTACATTTTTTTTGGGGTGAAAAATCACGTTTTACGTTATGACTCAATGTAACGCATTCAAAACATTGTGCTGATGGATGGGTTGAACAGTACGGGGATCGTGAAAGTGTTTTAAGTAAAAAAAAAAACAATAAAAACATGTATTTAAAAAAAACTTTTTAAAAAGTTGGAACTTTGACCCCCAATATCTCCGTAACTAGAAGGTTCCCAGGTATGGTCTGCAACAAAAAAAAACATCGCAATGACGGGGAGAACAAGGGCCTTTCGGCTTTGTTAAGAGACTGTTTACACCCTTTATTCATTTAGAAACAATTTGCCTATTCATTGTAACTTCAACCTTCAGCTTTCTAAAACAACAATAGACACACAAAAGCCACATATCCATCCATATTACATGTAGCACATACGTCTTGATCTAGTGATTTCTACGTTAATTGTGTTTGTTTTCCTTATTTACTTCACCTGTGTTTACGTTCATAATCATATTATGTAGAGAATGCTTTGTTGTGTTAGTTATTGTTGTATTTACTGAGTTATGTTAGTGCCTGAGTCTCGTATTTGGAGCTAGGTTTTTTATTGATAAACTGATATGAGATTAGGGATATGAGACTGAGGTTTACTTTATCTTATCTTAATCTTAATATATATAAATACGCGTCACGTTGTTTGTCCGCGATGGACTCCTAAACTACTTAACCGATTTTAATCAAATTTGCACACCGTGTGTAGGTTGATCCAACTTGAAAGATAGGATAGCTTACATCTCAATTTATATTCGGAATATTATTTAATTGTTTTATGTGACGCAGACGTAGTGGCGCGGGTCAGCTAGTTTATTATAGATTCTAGATGTAATATGAAAAGCATGTGTTTTGGATCTTCCTATTAGGCTACCGCTCTGTGTAAAAATGTGATCCTCAGTGAGTTGTTTCAAAGTGGTTGATGTTTATTAAAGAAGTACATCATTGCAATAAGCACAAAAAGGTCATTTATGTTACAAATAATTTAAGTCTTTTCTATAAGATCCATAATATTAGATACATTACAAAATAATATATTCGTACCTAGAGATCCGAGGACTCTTTTGAGCTAAAACAAATAAAACAATAATTACAAGACAAAATTATATCCTTCAACATTAAAAAGGCAGGTACGCCACAATACTGAAATTGATCAACCCAACAAGCATAACATTAACTAATCCACTCCCTAAGTATCACAAACACACACACACACACACGACCTCTAAACAGAACATGTAACACTTTCCAAACGAATTTCAACAAAATAACACGTGCCATTCAGATGAATCCGTGATAATTATGTTTGTTACTGAGACTCACATTATTTATTCAAATCGTGTTGGATGTACGCGCGTAAGAGATTTTAATGCTGCTAATTAATTTCGTTAACTGCCATGAGAACGTGCGTGATGATAGCTATCTTGTGACAAAATGATGTCACGTCAATTTGTGGGGAAGTTACTTGTGACTTATTGGGGAATTAGAGGGGGGTGTTGATGTGAGTAAATGAGGAGCTTGAGGCTTTTGAGCTTTATTTTCAGGTTAAGCCGCGATTGCATAGCATAGGTTGGTCCGTAGATGGGTGACCGCCCATTACATACCGAGTTTCCTCATTGCCTCGGAAAGCACGTTAAGCTTTAGTTCCGGCCATGTTGACCTTTGACAGTCGTTATAGGTGGGCAGTGGCCCGAAATTCTTACTACCAGTCTTACCAAGGTAGTCACTGGGTTGTGGAAGTTAGATAGGCAGTCGTTCATGTAAAATACTGGTATTCAGCTGCATCCAGTTAGACTGGAAGCCGACACTAACATAGTTGGAAAAGGTCAGGCGGATGATGATGAGTGTACTTCGATGCATGACCTGGGTTTGGTTCCGGAAAAAACTTGTAACATATTTTACGCACTTATGTCAAACTTCAGAACAATAATTGAGTCATTTGAAAGGCTTCCTTTGTAATCAGAGAAATTTGTTAAAACAGTATCCGTATTCGTCGCGAATGTTTAAAAATTATTTTTTTTGAAGACAGATTTCTATTCACAGATGACCTAAAGCCATCATCATCATCTTCAATAAAAACAGCCCTTATCCCATGATACTTGGGGTCGGCGTAACACGTTTTTTTCTTTCATTCTCCCCTGTCAATCGTCATATTTACTCCTTTTTCTTTCATATCATTCCTCACATAATCTATGTACAAGTACTAATACCATGATAATTACTTAAATTAAAATGTTCCATTCCCAAAACTACGAAAAACGAACAAAAGAGAACATTTCACGCAAACAAAACCAAAAAACCTATCAGTTACGAAATAGTGTCCCATATCAGACACGTATTCGCGATGCCAACAAAATTTCACCCTATTCGATATCAAATTCGTTTTTGGTACAAATTAAACGATTGGTTTACCAGGAAACCGGTTTACATTGATATGAAGGCACAGAGGCACAGGCCGTTGTGTGGAAGCCTTTATAACCCAATTCCTATACTAATTCGAAGAACCCCGATGACCCAATTTCGACAATACACGAGGCAATCTATATTCTTGGAAATATAATGCTAACGTCTACTTTTTGTCTTTTTTCAGGTAATATTTTTGTTCTACTGCTATGCTGTAGAGTGAAGAGTTTTGGGGGAAAAACACTGGTTAATCGTAAGTTTTCTATTTCCATTATTACATATATTTTTAAGATTTTGTCAAGAAATGGAGCAACATGTTTTAATACGCGTTAAAATGTTATCAATCTAAATGAATTTAGCACAGAATTTTCCTTATTTATTTTTTATAACCTATTTTGCACAAATTTTCCTGGAAACCTCTTTTTCCTGAGGGAAAATCACCGGAAGAAAACCCAAGTGCTAAAACCAATGTTTAAAAACATACTTCATAGTAATAATTAGTTACTTTACTTTTCAAATGATATGCAAATTCAAAATCTCCATTTCATGTTTCCACTTTCTACAAAAAACCAGCTGTAACCACATACATGTAGACCCCGATAAAATCCCCACTCGGTTCCCAAGAAACAAAAAACGACCCAGCTCCATCATCAAAGCTCGTAATCCCCCGTCAAAGAATAAATTAAACACAGAGGTGACAAACCGGTCAGATGGATAACACAGCCAAAGGGCGAACCGCTGACGAAGCAAATTTAATGAAACGGAAAAGTGAATAAAAAGGTAAAAAAGGACAGGAAACTCCTTGGCCCTCGATAAGGGAAAATTGCTTAAGTTATTTTTCTTTAATTATTACAGGCTTGAAGGTATTGAGTATCGCCAATTACAGTTGGTCTTTAATTACGTATCTGCGAACGATGAATGGAAATGGGAAGCAATTAGTAATTTCGACGGTTATTTAATGTAGTGGCAGCTGTTTTGTAAATGGTTTGTTAATGGTCTTTTGTTAATTTGTTTACTTGATGTTAAAGTTTAACTTGTTTATCGTACTTAAGCAATCAAATGTTTATTTGCTACTAGCCGCTGCCCGCGACCATCGTTCGCGTGAAATTATTATGTAAATGTTATTTCCCTATTTGTTAACAAATTTAAGGGTTTTAATTTATTCGAACGGAACCCGAAACCTTTTTCTAAAATAAAATTAGCCTAAGTTACCCCTTATCACCTATCTACCAGTAAAAGGCGATCCATCAAAATCGATCCAGCCATTTTGGAGATTATACGGAGATTATCCGAAACAAGCAGACAGACAGACAAACGGACAGACAAACCGACACAAATGAAAAAAAAAATGTTATTTATGTAGAGTAAATTCTTTGATATGCATTCAATGAAATACTGTTATTTTGAAATTAAAAACAGACACTTCAATTTTACTTAAATGTATATTCAACATGATTTCTTTCTTGAAATGTCTGTTAGTTCTCGTTTTTCTTATAAAAGTTGTATCGTTACCTCTAAAAAAGAATAATGTAGGAAAGTTATAAACCTATCTTTTTCTAAATACGTAAACATACCTTTGTCAATCTCAACGCTAGATAAAACAAAAAAAAAACTCTCAACCAAGAAAACAAGCCAAGCACTCAGGTATCAAAACTCATGTTTCCCAAGAGTCATAGGTGCAAATCTTATTGCGTAAGGTCTTATCACCGCCTGCCTACGTTATCTTGACAAACGTCCCCGGTATTACTCTCAGCCGACACCAACAATAAGACATTTGTTTAGACAATGCGTTACAGTTTTATTTGTGTCTTGGCACTAGATTTTGCTTGGGTGACTGTTGGAGATTTAGGGCTGGTATACAAATATTCACGTTCAAAATACTAGCTTAAGCTCGCGGCTTTGCCCGCGTGTAGTTCGGTAATCGTCCCACGGGATCGTACTACCGGGATAAATGGTATAATATTAATATGTGTTAATCGAGGTTATAAACTATCTGCGTGTCAAAGTTTTTCATCCATTCATCCATCATCGCAAACGTTCGCATTTATAATAATAAGTAAGATACGGATGGGAAAAGATTATGATATATATTCCACTGTTCTTTTTTTCCAGTGTAGTGGAAGTATGGCATCTGCCTGCTACATTAGTTTCCATCACTGTGATGGTAGTTACAAAAAAGCTCTACCATCTTATAACCTGGTGATTGTCGATGATGATTGTTTTTGACGCTAATACTCTTTTATTTATGGTTTCGCTTACACAAAAAAAAAAAAAACAAAAATCGCTTGAATTGTGTCATATTCAACACGAATCTCAAAAAAAAAACACCCCTAAAACGTCACACCTAAAAGTTATTACTATCTTAAAACAACTCAACGTACAGACAGAAGTCAGTTACATTTGTATCATAGCATCGGATTTAGGAAATACGTACACAATATTATTATGCCTACGAGGCTCCTCTGTTATAGGCATAATCATTTTGATAGACGGCATTCTGTTTTTGTCTGTCACGCACGCATATTGCGTTTTTATTGCTTCAGGAAAATGGAAAGCCGGTTCGATTCGACCTTGAATGTGATGGAAACTAAATCTTGCTTTTTTTGTTGACGGGGCAACGGTTTTGTTTGTGTTCTGTTAGGATTATTTTACTTATAATTTCGTAGACTTTCTTTCCATTTAATAACGTATTGTTTAGCAGTGCTAACGATAAACTCATTGCATTTGGGCTACATTATCTATCTCGAAGGGCTAACGCAGCCTTTGTATTTCAAATTGTCTACTTTTTTTGCAATTTGCAGGTCAGTATGGGACTGTATGTCGATTTCCTTTATTCCCGTCTACCCCCATCGGTCTGTCCCCAGTGGTGGCAGTTGCAGCTATGTGTGGCATCTACCACCACTTTTGGTGGTTGCTACTGTTCAGTCCAATCTGCATTTGCTTTTAATTTAATGTGAGTCGCGACCGTAATAAATGTATATCTCGTATTTACTTAATTAAAATCATTAGAGTCATCATTATAATGATGTCCTGGGTTCGTTTCCCAGGTCGGGCAAAGTGTTATTAGGTTTTGCCATCAGGAATTTCTCAGTTTCTCTCGCAGCCACGGAGTGTCGAATTGTGCCCAAATGATGGCAATAAGCTTGCCGTCTATTACATAGGAATTAAACATAACTGGCGATGTGGGTGTACTATTAGGTACTCCTCTGCCTTACCCTTCGGGGAATACAGGCGTGATGTTATATTTGTCATCATTACAAGTATCTACGAATTCGCATACCGGTAAACCATGATCTAGATAAAGATAATGGATACTCTTTATCTCGGTAATGTGTCCGTTCTCGAGCGTTAATTTCCGATCTTCACACAAGCGAAGCTGCGGGTAGGAGCTAGTCAGTCAGTCAAGCCCTTACAAGGGACCTATGAAAGAGTAGTTCAGTAGACCAGAGAAACATCAAATTACCATTCTATAATAACATTTTCAATCAGCATCTTAACACACGACCAACACCTAATGAAGACCCCCCAATAATTGCTAAACATCGACCGCATATTGACTTAACAGCATATTCATATTTATGCACAGATGATTGGCTCGTCATTACTATGCATTTACACTCACACTTGCATAGAATATACAATCTATATGTGCATAGTGCACACACCTACACATGCTTACTGTATAAACGCTTGGCCACAACCTCCACGATCAAGCGACACGCGTGTTGCCACGGCGACATCGGAGAAAAAAAATTAAAGACATGAATGTAAATCTTTAGGGCATGCCACGAGTCACCACGAGGCGATTTGCTACGTGATTGAACGTAAAGGTAGCCAATACACGCTAGGTTATGCATGTGCAGTTTCGCCTGTATGGTGAAACTGTACAGGCCAAACTGAACGTGTATAGGAGAAAAAATGAAACTCGGTTTTACATGGACATTTATGTATGTTTGTGTATGTGAGTTTAAATGTTTGTAAACGCACCCACGATACAGGAGAAATTACTAGTGTGGGGCAACGTTTTTTTTTAAAAAAAAACTATCATCTACCCTAAAGTTGGTCATAGGTCAAACTGTACAAGCATGTATGAACGTGTGTAGGAGAAAACTATTCAGTTATTCTTGCCCGTAAATACAGCCAAAGAATATCGAAATAGGTATCTGTTCGCTTGGTTATATCTGCGCGGTACGAAGGTATAACACTCGCACTTATGGCAGGTCGCATGTATGTTGATGAAAAATGAGTCGCGCCACTAACACGTATGTAGTTACAGAATTACAGTCGTGAAAATCATCAATACAATCCTCTAAGTTCATGTAATCCTATTTAATCAATATTTCATGAAAAAGTCATTCAATAGGATTAAATGGACTTACAGGGTTATATTGATGATTTTCGTCAATAAACAACCTGACAATGACCTGCAAATTGCAAAAAAGTAAGAAATTTTGAATTCGCGGGCTACCCTGACGCAACCACCTTAACACAAAGGACGTAAAACAAGAGAGGCTCGCGCGTGTGGATTGACGCAGGTGACGTCGCAAGTCTCATAGCCTTATATAGTAATCGGGGCACGTCAAGTGTTTACACCTACCTGCATACTATAAGATGCAAGCTATAATTTATGGACGCCAACGTTGCGTGTGTTGCCTGATAGCACTGAATTACTGTTGCTCACTGATTGATGCAGACAAATATCTTCGGATTAATTAGTGGTGCTATGCTGGCTAATTAACTGGGTAAATATAGTGTAGATAGAATTGTGTGTAATGTATCCAGATGGTCTTGATTATTCGGCCTATTAAGTTTCATTGTAAATGTTCGTCATGTTTAGGCAGCATAGTTAAAAGTATTGCCAAACTTAAGTCTTAAGTTGGTCGCAGAACAAATAGCCGGTAAACCCGAAAGGTTCTGGAGTGGTGGCACCTATCGGAAGGCGCAGGATTAGAAGGACTCTCACGAGGGGACCTGGTAAAAGCCATCGGATGCGGGATACACTGGACTGTGGCGATGGCGCTTGGGACAGACCTATCTTCATTAAGCCGAGAGCAAACCGAGCACGGCAAGGCATTTTATCTTTACCTAACGTAAATTCAAACGTAACTAGTCGTTACTAGATACATATTCAAATGTTCCCCTTTGATGCCTTGGAGTCGTTACAACTAGCTACGTATGACGATCTTATTAGTAGACGTGTTTCGTCTGAAATGATGATGAAGATAATTTGTAACTTAAAATATGAAGAGAAATATCTCAGTCTAACTCTTATGGCGGTAAATCCATCAACTGTGCTTCCGCTAGTGAGTAATTCTGTAAACACTTCTAAGACTCATGAATTTGCGCTTCAGGACTGTTCGAAAGAGATACCGCGGCCCTGGAACACAAAGGGCAAGGAAGGAATATGGACAGGTTTTAGTCAGTACAAGCCTGACACTCCCTTCCGCTCTGCCCGGAGCGGAAGAAGTCATTTGATAACTTTCCATCCGAAAAAAAAGGGTCGTTACAACTAGCTACGTATGACGATGTTATTAGTAGACGTGTTTCGTCTAAAATGATGATGATTATATTTTGTAACTTGAAAAATTAAGAGAAATATCTATCTCTAACTCTCATGGTGGTGAATCCATCAACTGTGCCTCCACTAGTGAGTAATTCTGTAAAAACTTCTAAAAATCATGAATTTCCAATGATCTGTAGGTTTATAACAAAGTTCTGGACTCAACAATAGAAATCATCTGTTTCCTCAGAGCATAAATACTTTATACAGGAACTCGATAGTCCATACAAGTAGTTTACACGTGGCAGCGTCCCACCTACGCAGGTAGCCGTATAAGGAAAGTTCTCAGTAGAAACTCATCTCAACACAGAAGATGAAGTATTGCTTATTTTTATCCATTGGCCATGAGCTACCCGCTTGAGTAACACGTGTGCACGTGTGTACCTGTCTATTTCCTATATCTAATTTCACTTTTTGTTGATATCAGGCTATATTATTAGCCAATTTAATTTGTACACAGATATAACAAAGGCTTCTTCTTGGAAAATTATGAATCTTTATATTTGAGATCTTGGCTTTTCCTTAAGATTTTTTGTCTGCTTCGTTGCTCTAGTGGTCGCATAAAGTCCTGGGTTCGATTCCCAGGTCAGGTTTTCCATTAGGAATTTCTTAGTAACAGCGGTGATGGCAATAGTCTCGCCCCTACTAAATGGAACTTAAACATAACTGGCGAAATGTGGGTGTACTATTAGGTAAACCTTTGCATAACCCTTCTGGGGTTACAAGCGTGATGTTATTTTATGTTATATTCACCCGAATAGTTCCCGTTCCCGTGGGAGTACGGGAATACAATTTAGCCTATGTTACTCGTTGATAACGTAGCTAGCCATTACTAAAAGAACTTTTCAAATCGGTCCAGTAGTTATTAAGTTTATTTGTTACATTCAAAAATACAAAAATCTATTAATACAAATCTTTCCTCTTTATAATATTATAGTTACAAACACGGCCTGAGAGATCTTAAATCTATACTTCAAAGTATAGATTTAAGATCTCTCAGGCCGTGTTTACACCAAAACGTATTAATCGGTGCTCAGAATGCATTTTTAAGCATACATCGGTCAAACCTGTACGAATATAATGGAAGTATCTATCAGGTCGGTTTGACCGATTCGACACAAACCGGTTTTCCCATATAACGTCCTTAACTTACATGTACGATTTCCAGCAACAACATATATATAATTAATACAAATATCAGAAATAACCCCAACTAGATATTAGTCCCGAACAACAAAATTACACACACCTAACATAATGTCGGAAATTCACGGTTAACTCGTTTTTGGACAAAATGTGTTGTTTTGTCCTTGGTCGCGATTTACGAGGGTTACAGCCCGAAGGCTATGTAAAAAAACTTCATTGGAAAATCAATCTAGAGATTCAGGAACAAGGTTGAATTTTGAATGTGCTCGAACCTCAAGTTATTGTCACATTTTATAACTTAGTTTCAGTTTTAATGTTTGGTCAATACAGATTCGGATATGAATGAATATTAAAGGTGTCTGTATTTTGAATAGAAAGGTTTTGGTAATATCAGTTTGAAACGAAATTTTCTTGTTCCGCCTACCCACTTTTGATCCTCGAAAATAAGCTTAACAATATTGATTTGTTGAGTTATTTTTAAAGTCGGTTCAAAATGAGATTTTATAAGGAAACGGGAGCGGAATATAATTATCAGAATTGTGAAAATAGATCATTTTTTTTCGAAGCTTTTCCTTGTTTTCCTTCGAGGGTAGAAAATAAGCCTTTATTCCCGTCTGCCCCCACCGGTCTGTCCCTAGCAGGACAGGTGGCAGTTGCAACTATTTGTGGCATCTACCACTACTGGTGGTGGTTGCTACTGTTTAGTCGCTAAGTTTACAAACATTATCAGCCAATCCTGGTTTATTATTTTAAAGACAAACAAAAAATCAGTGTCCCAAAAAGCGAATGTTTTCTCCGTAAAATAAATAGATCACTTCAATCAGTTGGAACATGGGATAACTTGATGAATTACTGCAGTCCCCCCGGGAGTTCATTCACAAAAGAAAAATCTTCACGAAACTTGAAAGATTAATGATTTATTATTTTCTTCACTTAAATTCCAATGGGAATTTTGATTAAAAAAAAATCGAATTTGTTGCGTTCATTTTGATTAAAAACTTGCTAAATATTTCGTTTTCTCAAAATAGAAAAATAGATGAAACTTTGGTTATTCCTTTCTGGCGTAAAGTTTTTAAGATAGGTATGATTTGATTAGGTAAATACTTGAAAACTGCATCTATCGTGTAATGGTCTCAATCGCGACTGCTGAGCATGAGGTCCTGGGTTCGATTCCCGGGCGGGCAATTTGTTATTGGAATTTTCCATCAAGAATAAATATAAGAGTCAGATAGCAATAGGCTCGCCTCCATTAAATGGGCCTTAAACATAACTAGTGAAATGTGGGTGTACTATTAGAGACACCATATAGTGTTTTTAGAAAACTAACATTTTTGAACTAGCTAGACCTAACTAGAAGTGATTTATAAGAATTTAAACTTATAATTATTTATTCCTGAATAAGTTCCCACAAACCCATTTTTTTAAGTTAGAATGTTGATAAAATTGCGTTTTACCTCAGAATATTAATCTATCACAAACAGACACCGTAAATTGTTAGTCGTTTAGAATCCACACTCATACATACATAAATAAATATTATTTAATCTTACCAAATAATTATTATGTTATAACTGATCTCAATAATGTTATAATTTAGTTCATTTATATTAAGCACATGTTTTAAAATTGTGTGTTTACAGTATAAAATTTATTTCACACATTAATTTTATACTTTTGCTGTACCCTACAGGGTCCGTTATTGTACCTTAGCTCTAAGCCCATTGTATTACACATTATAGAATGTAAAGAAAATTATGAATATATTGTATGAATATGTTATGATTGAATGGAAAGGCCGTTGAGGCAGACGTGTTCTTGAGTGGAGACCGCGAATCGACAAACGTAAGGTGGGACGCCCTCAGGCTCGTTGAAGTGACGATCTTTGCAGGGTGGCTGGTAGCAACTGGATGAAATTTGCGGAGAATCGAGTTGAATGGCATGTGATTGAGAAAGCCTATGTCCAGTAGTGAACTGCTATAGGCTGATGATGATGATGATAATTGAATACCATTCAATCCGAATCGTTATTTTCAATGTGAACTCTTACTAACCCTTTTTTATCGCCT
This sequence comes from Lycophotia porphyrea, assembly GCA_950005105.1. Classification (NCBI taxonomy): domain Eukaryota; kingdom Metazoa; phylum Arthropoda; class Insecta; order Lepidoptera; family Noctuidae; genus Lycophotia; species Lycophotia porphyrea. Next base: position 11,290,166 of record OX465399.1, read on the forward strand.
CCTCTTCTTAGAATTTAAACCGAGACGTTAATACATTTCTCTAACACATCCAAGCAATAAATATAAGGTTATTTCACGGCTCTTTCCTTTTACAAATACTAGGAAGACAGACTACGAACTCCAGACATAAATACAAGCTTGAAAGCCTCAACCTTCGCCCTTGAGAACTAAGTGGCGTATTAAGTATCACTTTTGTCCAAATTATATATTTTTCACTCGTCGCCCCTTACAATGAGGGACGCTTAATGTTATAAATTACCTAATTAAGACGTAGAATGGAAATAGAAGAGAAACTAAGTACCTTAGGTAGTTTACGGAATATTTCCAAGGCCTCTCTGTTTCTGGGTAAAATTTTCTTACAAAGAAAAAAGTTTAATTATTAATTTTTACGTGTCGGCTGTAGGGATTTGATGGATTTTGAATGATTCAATTTGAATATAATCTTAAAAAGAAATACATAAATAGCCTGCCAAGGTTACATTTATATCACTGAGATAATTATATTAAGGATAAGTATTGCTTGACTAGTATTTTATTATAAGGTGACTTAATTCGTTTTTTCAAGCCATTGGTTACAATTTTCACTCCAAAGTTAGCGTTATATAGAAGGCACCATTCTCAGTCGTAACACGACTCTTTCGTCTTCGCGCCCATGCCCCGTTCAAATACGCCACCCACTCGACTAAGACTCCCACAAATTACTGGAACATGCACAATCTAACCCTGCGAATGTCTGCAGAAAACACTCGGGCCACATATCACTTGAAAAGTGCCGGTATTCGCCGTATCGCCCGTATCTAGCACTGCTCGGCACTGGCCGTGCACCAATTCACTGTAGCAAGGCCAGCTTTGAATAATTTTGGTGTAACCATGTCGTCGGTGCCAGGCTGGGACGACCACCGCTTGGCAGAGTTGCCCCTTGTAATAAATCTACATGTTGGGCCGAGATTGGCTGCAGACATGCTAGGGTTAATCTCGTATGTCACATGTTCACGTTATTATGTAAGCGAAATGGGGTACGCGAAAAATCTGTTGAAGTTTGTTGTATTTGATTTTGACATGCAACGTGTCATCGATGTATATTTTATGGAAGCAATTGTAAGAAACCGCTAGGATGGCTGCAACAATACTGCTATCATAGATCTTCATAATATATTCTCTCTTGACTGTACATTTGTAGAGGGCGAGTTCGTTATTAGATGAATCTAAGGAAAGGAGGTCATTCCTGATTTTTATGTTTATAGGATATCCTTGCGAGCCTAGAAAACAACTATTTGAAAGTGAAATCTAGGTGTTATGTATCTGTTAAGTCTGGCTATAAATTAAATAGATAAGTTAGTATGTAATGTAACAATAATTCACGTAATTCCTGCTCGTTTCTAAGGTGTTGAAACTGTGCCGCCATGCTTCACTTGTTTTACGACTATAAGCTATGATATAGAAACAAAGGCAAGTTTAAATAATTATACCTGGACTGAAATCAAAAGATAAAAGTATATCGGGCTGGTTTTAGGGTCAATAAGTAATTGGTGATCTTTTCTAACCAATGGGCAATGAAGTCCTAAACTTGTCAGTCAAAACCTCAGTATATCGACCCAGGCCTTCCAGTTTAAGTCACACAATCAAATAAAATACTAAATAAATCTCAAAATCGCGTTATCCGCATCATTTACGTATTGTAAGGGTCTTCGGTCATTAAAACGGTTGGGTATGCATGTAAGGGCCGGTGCACATGATGCCGTATCATGAATACAATTACACGGCCCGGTCGCTCGACTCGGATTAAATTCTCTCGACCGATGAATCTCAAGTTCTCGACCTTCGGGTGTATGGAGTCGAATTTAATGATAATAACTGTTTCTATAAGATTGTTTGGAAGTAATAACGGTATAATTGGTAATGATATTATATTTCCTGTCATTTGCAGATCTTTGACAGTCGTTATAGGTAGTAAGCGACCCGAAACTCTGACAACTAGTCTTACCAAAGGATATCGTGTGACCTAATACTAACTAGGTTGTCGAGGTCAGATAGGCGCGCCATGTAAAATATTGGTATTCAGCTGCATCCGGTGAGACTGGAAGCCGACCCCAACATAGTTGGGAAAAGGCTAGGTAGATTATGACGATTATATTAAGTTTCCTCGTTAATTAAAAGTATTTTTTTACTTATGATTGAATTACGTACTGCGTATGTGATTTACCCATTGTTCTTTGCTAAACAATAACCAATCCAGCTCTCGCAATTTATTAAGTTCATAAACATGTAAACAAATGTGTTTCTAGATAAATAACTTTAATACCCGCACATAATGTTCAGTTTGAGCTAGAACTTTATTTTTTTTATTTTTTTGTTATTTTGTCATTATGTTTTAAAAATAGAATGAAAACAGGATCTTTTGTTTAGTTAGATTAAGTCGTTTTTTGTTTGTTTAATGATTTGTTTTCTATTATTATAACTATTTCTATATCTAATTGGTACCTACATAAGAACGCTAATCTTATATAGGTTTGGGCTTTTATTGTTTAATGTAAACAGTATATACGCACTACGGCTGATCAAGCTATACAAATCAGTTTATGCGGGGCTCTCATTGTACAGAAAATGTATACAAAGCGAGGCCTCGTTATACTGGAAAAGTACACCTTGATGAGCCGCCGTGTGTACTGTTGGCGAACCTATTTTAAAAAACTATGAGCCAATAACCCTGCCCGATTTCTAGCAAAGATCTGGCCATCGTAACCAGTCCTCAGTTTCTCCCAAACCTTCAGATCACCTTCACACATATTGACTAAACATCTAAAAAACCCTTAGAATACGTGAGAGTATCGGTCTCGGCTAATATATTTTCCACACGGCTGAATGACTGACAGAGGGTAGCCCTAACAAAAGGTGCTGCTTTCAAGTAATCCTGTAGACACAAGCCTGAGTTGGACTCTGTTCTTTGTGTAAGAGCTATAGTAGATGGTTTTAGTTACATTATATTGTTTAGGTTGTACAACGATGAACTGTCTCGATGGTCTATAGGTCGCAAGCGCGATTGTTGAGCATGAGGTTTGATTTCCAGATAAAAGTGTTATTGAGTTTTTCCATCATGAATTTTTCAGTAATCAGTAGCAACCACGGAGCCTGAACTTGAACCCTAATGATAGCAATAGCCTCGTCCACTATTACATGGGATATAACATAGCTGGCGAAATGTGGGTGGGCCAACCGTTTAACGTACTTTTCGAGGCACAGAGGAAACTCTGGATGTAACGGGTGGTCACCCATCCACAGAACAACCTATGCAAGCATGGCTTAATCTGAAGATCGACCCATGTGGCTTTTATTATTTAGCCACGAGCTCCACGTTAAACGCTTAATCACTTAAATTCCCTTCATTTCACTTTCGCCTTCAAAGACACCATTACAATCGGGCGGGAGGAAACGCCCGGGTGTTACCACTGTGAGGGCCGCCCAGAGGATACGGTGGAGCACACGGTAGAGGTCTGCCCCGCTTGGGCGGAGCACCGCCGTGTCCTCGTAGCGGCGATCGGCGGCGGCGACCTATCGCGTCCGGCCCTGGTCCAGTCCATGGTCCGGAGCGAAAGGGAATGGGACGCCGTCACCTCCTTCTGCGAAGCAGTCATGCTAGCGAAGGAGGTGGCGGAGCGTGAGAGGGAGAGAACCTCTCGTCCCAGCCGCCGCGGGAGACGCCTCGGGCGTCGTGGCTTCCGGCCACCGTAGACGCGGACCTGTGGACGGAGAGTAATGGGCTAGCTCGCCGTCCGTCCGTCTTTTGACGACAGGCCGTGTTGACGGCGCGTTCGTGTTCCACGCGCGCCTCAAAGAGATGTCAGCAAATAGGGAGGGGCCCGCAAGGGCCGATGCCTGCCAGGGCTGCGGGCTGTTCGAAAGAGATACCGCGGCCCTGGAACACAAAGGGCAAGGAAGGAACATGGATGGGTTTTAGTCAGTACAAGTCTGACACTCCCTTCCGCTCTGCCCAGAGCGGGAGAAGTCATTTGATGATTTCCCATCCGTAAAAAAAAAAAAAAAAGACACCGTTACAGAAAATCAACCTCCAATAAATAAGATAAAAACGTTCCACATCACACATCAGAAAAAAAAGTAAATGACTGTTAAACGTTTTTAACGATAGCAATCGTCTCAAAATGGCCAGTACTTTGCTGACGGAGGCCACATTAGCCAAGTTATGCTTATTTATGGCAACATTCACTGCCAAGAGTTCACCGCTGAAATGAATATTTTGCATGCTGGCTGTTATTGGCGATTATTTAATCAGGAAATTTATTTTTTAAAGTTTGTTCCGATATTTGACTATAGCGTAATCGTCGATAATTAGCAAAATAAAACAGCAATTTGAAGGTTCACTATTAACTGCACCTACGTTCCGACAAATATTTCTTCTTTCTTCTTGAACTTTGGCGAGTGTAGGTCTCGTCCAAATCTCTTCATTTTTGGCGGTTTTGGGTCCTGGCTATCCAGTTTCTTCCAGCCACTTTAATAAAATCGTTCGACGCGTATTACACAATAGTATTTCAATTTTCATATTGATTCCGAGAATTTCATTACATAACAGTTAAGTTTCTTCCACATTTCCTCATCCAGAAGTAAAAACTTTTTGGGCCCTCCTGGAAATCAAACCATTTTGTCCGTGTGCGTAAAAGCAGTTCAAATTAAACCGAATCTTAGCAAACCGTTCTGGACGATAATATTATGAGAAAACTAAATATCAATCAAAGTAACGAGCCCGAATTGATGTTAATTGGATTCCATCATGAATAACATAATTTTTCAGAGGTTTAGATTCATCTTTAAGCACCAGACCATGATTTAAATAAAAAGATTACTTTAATTAAATTTCTTCTATAAAGGGCCAGCTGTGGTACCTAATATCGCAAGACTGGAGCCCTGAGACAGCTAGACGGGGTCGCAGCAGACCGAGGAGAAGATGGCGGGACGTCTTGGATGGCTTCCTCGCAAATTAGCGAGAAGAAGCACACCATCGTGAGAAGTGGAAGGAATGGGGGGAGGCCTTTGCTCAGGAGTGGGACAGTATGGGTTAGCTAAAAAAAAAGAGGCTAAATGGCTCCTAAAAAAATATAACCTAAAATAACATAACATCACGCCTGGTGTACTATACAGTACAGCCACATTTTGCCAGGTGTGTTAATTCCCATGTAATAGGGGGCGAACCTATTGACATCAACCAGGCACGAGTCTAGACTCCGTGGCTGCTCCTAACAAATTCGTGAAGGAAAAACCCAATAAAACTTTGCTTGACCTGGGCATTGAACCCAGGACCTCATGCTCATCAGTCGCCCTTGCGACCACTAGACCAACGAGGCAGTCTGTTGGTACAATTGAAAGATATCAGGAATGACGTGGTTGGTACCGAAAATGGCGACGCGTTACAAGATACTACTTCTGTTAACGTGTCGATGTCATCATCCATGACATCAAATGTCGAACAATGTCCACTTCAGATATTGACAATAGCTACAATACGATCTAAGTCTGACCAGTCTTACATAACGTGTATATTTCTTCCGGAACGGTTTCCATGGAGGTCCGTTGTGGCTAAAGTCGTGTGCGACTGTGGCCACCCATTGTACCTTTGTTCTTCGAAAATCAAACATGGCGGCCATTGTTACCTACCCATGGTTAGGGTTGGAAAGTTTCACAAAGAGAAAATATTATATTGTCTCATATTTTTGTAAGGTATCCCAATTTGGAAATGGTGAAAGTACATACCTATTCAAAGAATTTTCGCATAGAAAATTTCGGAGTTATGAAATAATTATTTTCCCCTTTTACGTTAACTCGTGACTAATGCTACACGTGCCATTCAAATCCTCTTACTTTTCTAAACATTGTCTGGAAATAGATCTTGAGTTATTTGCACTTTTCTCAACGAAATCCGTTGTAGGCCTCGGGTGACTGGCGACTGGCGTCAAGCACCCGCGCGTGCGTCTCTTGAGCGCATAGTTTATGACCAGGAAGTACCTAGTGCTTTAATTATTTATCCCATTAACGAAACCCTTTTCTAAAACTTAATAAAAAGAAAAAACTGGCCAAGACGAAGGGTTCCGTACCATAAACCGAAAAAAAACAGGTTTCTTGAATGGGAGCCCCTTTAATTATTAAATAAATTATTTCAACTGTCTAGCTATCACGGTTCATGAGATACAGCCTGGTGACCGACAGCCAGACAGTCACAAGTCTTAGTAATAGGGTCCGTTTTTACTCTTTGGGTACGGAACCCTAAAAACAAGTTTATTGTTGAAGTGTTACCAGCCCTAGCGCTAGCGTATCTTAAAGCGAAACTTTAGTATTTCGGGTACCTTGGCTCTTTGTGTTTTTCGTGCACAACGCGGGCATAAAATTACTCAGTAATTAACGCGGAAGTGTGCATTCCGCGGATAACCGCCTAACAAAGTATGTGTACATTTTTGTTCGTGAAATTATTAATATGAAAGTGTATTGTGAAGAGTTTTAGTACAGTGACCTGGAGGTTTTATTTTAAAACTAGCTGATGCCCGTGGCTTCGCCCGCGTGGATGATTTAGTTATAAAATTTTGATCCCGTTCCCACAACAAAAACTTGACAAATCATATACTTAAACCTTCCTCGAGAACCATTCAATGCATTGGTGACAGTATAAAAATCGGTGCCTTAGTTTTTGAGTTTATCGCGAACAGACAAACAGACGCGGCGGAGGACTTTGTTTTATAATATGTAATGATAGTAAAGTGAAGTGCTTGAGGGGTGATAGATGCACAAATAACAGTCAGTTCGTACCAAGTGTCTGTGTAAATTACTGTAGAAATTCGATAGCCATGAAAAGTTCAAAAATATTATTCGTCTCAGACTCTAAATTAAAACATTCCTCACAATTATTGCAACCTCATGATTTATTAAACACAACCACACCACCCGTAAGTAACGTAATTAAATAACATCAAAACAATTCTTTCCGCAGCATCTCTATCCAATTAGAGACGTTACCGCAACGTACTGTTATCCCAAGAAATTGGCTAGAGTGGTGCAATCTCAGCTGGGATCGTACCAAGCTCATTTACACTGCTGTACTAATTCAGTAAGGATAGGTACGCAATTTTTCGCCCGTTAGACCTCCTTCGCCCCTCCCTTGCACCCCATTCACCCCCTCTAAGGCGCCCCAACGGACGTGATTTGGAAACAAATACGTACATTCACAGAATACAACATTTGTTGGTGCTAACTTGCCCGTTGTTCCGTCTTGAATACTACGGACAACGTTATTTCGGATGGAATCTTGTTACATTATAATAAATGTGTGGGTTCAGTCTAGTGTTAGTAGCCTGGCCGTAAATATGTCACAGATATATGAGGTCAAATGAAATTAGCTAGCGGAACTACATAGACGTGATGACTATCGATATCTATTATCATCATTTTCCTGCCCTTATCTTATGTTACTTGGGGTCGGCGCAACACGTTTTTTTCTTCGATTCTCCTCTGTTATTCGTCACGCTATCATTTACTCCTTTTTCTTTCATATTATTCCTCACACAATTCATCCATCCTTTCTTTTATGTCTTGCTTTCCCTCTCGATCCAACCACATTTATATTCATCACTCTTTTAGTCACTTGCAATTCGTCCCTCCTCATCACACGCAATTCGTCCCTCCTCATCACACGCAATTCGTCCCTCCTGATCACACGCTTATACTAAGTAACAGGCGCAACTTTCAAACTTCATCTAATAAACTCATTCCTTACTTTATCCATTCTTGTCACACGACACATCCAGCTCAACATTCTCATCTCCGCTACATGCAATCTTTTTTCATACATTTGCAGCCCAGCATTCTGATCCATACAATACGACAGGCCTAATTACGGACTATAGATATCTATCAACAAAGCTAAAACTCTTACCAAATATTGTTAAACGATTACATACCTACAGCTGATTACGGTGTCAGTGGCCACCACAGAGTACATTGTATAAAGGGTGTAAACAGACTCTTAACGAAGCCGAAAGGCACTTGTTCTCCCCGTCGCGTCAGTGCGATCATTTTTTTGTTCTAGACCATACCTGGGAACCTTCTTCAGTTACGTAGATATTGGGGATCAAAGTTCCAACTTTTTCACAAGTTCTTTTTTTAAATACATGTTTTCAATTTAAGATTTTTACTTTAAACACCTCCAGGCTGATGGATGGATTGAATAGTAAGGGGGTCCTTACTATTCAATCCATCCATCAGCACAATTTTTTGAGTGCGTTACATTGAATCCTACTGGGAAACGTGATTTTTCAGCCCAAAAAAAATTTCATTACCTAGCACTAATTTTTGCCGTAAAATTACTTAGTTTGATGTACATAATGCTTGGTTGACGGCTTCGTGAAGAGTCTGTTAACACCTTGTATATACTGAAAGTGGCCACTGAAAGAGAAGGTACTTAATTAAAATTATGAGGGTAGACACCATTTTGTTCGGTTTTTATCGTCATTAGATATCGATACACATCTGTGAAGTTTTATTAACTGGACTGCCTCATTGGTCTAGTGGTCGCATGTGTGTTATCTTTAGAAAAAGAACAGTTTCAATAGAGCGTCATCTCTTTCACTCATGTCTGTGAAACGGTCTCTTTCTAAAAGCCGATGTGTTATATAATTACGACCGGGTTTGTTTTCAACATAATTGGCGAGTGTTCCTTTAGATACATCTCTGCCCAACCCTTCGGGGATTAAAGGCGTGAAGTTATGTTATGTTTTTCTATTTTAGTTTCAGTCAAGGAATATTTAGGATTTAATCTTCGTTGGTCCTAAAGTTTTGTCCCACATTCCGAAAAATTCTTAGTTCGTCCCAAATCACTATTGAAGTCCTGCTTCGTCCCAAATAGCTCTCATAGTGTGGCACATTGTTATTCGTATGCTTACTTTGTCGGTTTTGTAATATTAATAAAGTTGGCAAAGGTCGGTGGAGTTTGTCTTTTCTTTTTAGGAACTAAGACAGGAACTTTGGCCTGGTCGCTTTATTATTTTCAGTTTTTTGAAATTAAAAACAGTTTTGCGATATAATTAATTGAATGTTTATTTTCGGAGTTTCTAGAATAGCGATTAAGTACGACTTTGGTAGTAAAATGCCAGCCTATAATGTTCCCACTGCTGAGACACAGGCCACCTCTCTATGACAGGGCTATAATCCACCACGCGGGCCTGGTGCGATTTGATAGATGTCACATGTCTTCGAATTTTTGGCTCTAGGAAACGCCAGTTTCCTCACAATATAAATTACACAATTAATGCGCCTACCTGGGTTCGAACCCACAACTTGCTGCCGCTGGACCACCATTGCTCTCAAAATCTCTAATATCCGTAGTAACATAAAGTAGGCTCAAATTTACTCACGAAAGCTTGTCATATAAAATAGAATCGATCGCTAAGCCGCTCTCCACTAGACACATGCAAAACAGAACCATCAAATCACTCCGGTCCCAACATAAAGCCGCCTACATTACTGCCTCCCACACAAAATCAAGTACATCCCATCCCAGTAATCCAATTACCAAGCAAGTTACTCGACGTTTTCGCCATTTTCTTACCAAGACCCCATTTCATATCTATATGGTGTAATTATTATTACTATAGCCATTGTTTCGGTAGTAACAGTAAACAAGGGACCAAGTGAAATATGCGTTTACTGCCCACCTTCCCAGATAACCTCAAATCACGTTGCAATATCAACTATGTCTTCTACAACATAAGGCTTTTAATCACTTGTCATGTTGCGCGGCTTTCAAATCTGTTGCCAGTATGTCACCCTAATTTGAACTCTAATTTGTAAGTGGTAAGATCGGTGGTGTATGCGGCTGTCTGATTCAAGATGTTGAGATCCCCTACTAAGATTTCGTGTCAAATCTTCATCTCGAAGACGTCTAGTACGGGAATAGATGACATATCCAATTTAGATGTCTGGCAGTAAGTTATTCATTGAGATTGAAGATAATTATATTGTAATTAGACTTATTATTACTTTGGTCTGCTGTATCTTCGGATTTAAAAGTAAAAACATTTTATTTAATTAACACGACTTATGCTACAGTTAAATACATACACGCGACTTTATTTAAATACCAATTGACACGTGATACAACAATTTGACTAAATAATTGCATATTGTATGAAAAACCTTTATAATTATTTTACCACCATGACACTATCGGAAAACTATCATCGAATTTCGGAATCCAATCACACTATTGACATTCCTTATACATCTGCACCCAAATAGGACTGTTATGTACTATACCCGTCATTCTACGTGAAATATATCTAATTTATTCCATCTATATATTGACTCGAAAACTAATAAAACAGCTCCCTTAGCCTGATCAAAAATTTACACTCTACTATCGTAGCAAATTTTAAGAACAAATAGTAAGGGTTCCGTGCCTAAGATGTATAGTCAGGGGTCAGTAAAATAACGAACTGCCGAAACCCAATACTAGGTTGAGGATTTATTAGTTCTAATTCAAAATACAGAGGCGGAAACCATTTGTCAGGGGGCTCCTTATACGTCGTAATTATATGGAGAAACTAGAAATATTTTGCTCGTTAAAACATGGGTGTATATCTTGTTGGCCATGGTGAATTTATGGGGAGTGCAAGCAAGAAACCTACTCATGTTTTTGGTAAATTTTGGAGGGTGCTCATCAAAGAGCATCTACTAGTGGCGATTAAAAAAGAACAGGTTCCGGCGCACCGGTATAGAAGAGCTCGTGGCTAAATAATAACAAGCGCTCAGGTCGATTATGCCTCGCTAGCCTAGGTTGGTCCGTGGATGGGTGACCACCCATTACATGCCGAGTTTTCTCCGTGCCTCGGAAAGCACGTTAAGCCGCTGGTCTTGACTGTCAATTGTAGATCTTTGATAGACGTTAAGTAATGGCCCGAAAGTCTGATAACCAGTCTTACCAAGGGGTATGGTTTTACCCAGTCCTAACTGGGCTGTGGAGGACAGACAGACAGTCAATTGGGCAATCAATAGCATTACCAACTTTGTTGACTATTAAATCTTTTCTCCATAGCATAAGCGTGCTTATAGCTTGTGCCGAACAGACGAAAGATTCGTTTATTTGACGATTTGTGATTGGTCGATGGGCAAGTACCACCTGTTACGCCACGTGGTTGCGACAGGTGCTATGTAGATGACTAAATGAGAAATGTTCGCATAGCTTTTCCTTTATTTTGGTAAGACTAAATTAATTACAGATGGTTTGTCTGCTAAGGAATCAAAGAGAGTAGTAGATTAAAATAAGTACGGTCTGCTTCTTGTGTCTTTTACAGAAAGATTTAAATCATTCACTTAGAAATTATACAAAATATAAAAAAAAGGTCTCAAAGATGCTGGGTTTTGGGCTTCAGTGTTCACAGATACACTAAACCACATATAGGTATTATTAAAAAACCACATCAGATACTAGCGAAAAAAAAAATGTTGGCTTCAAGATAAACACTGTATAATGCTTTCTATCTCATATTCTCCCACGTTAAATCTTATGAATTTATGTGTCTGTCTCTTTTTACTGTCGCGTTTTCGTTTCATTGACTTTCAAATCACAACGATGCTAAAGAAGTTTTCACTTCAAAAACTAAAATAAGATAAGTCAAACGGAATCGAGAATCTCTCAACAAATCTCTCAGTTAAACAAAACAAGATCCCGCTTAACATCCAAACATCCAGCAAATTTGGCGAATGTTTAACGCGTGATAAACTAACAGCAAATTAAAGTTTGAATCAAGTTTACTGGAAGTGCCACAACTGTCTGCTAAGTTTATATGCTGACAGGACAGGTAAACCGACATTAAGATTATATCAAAGAGCAGTTGTGGAAACAAACATGTTTGCTACCTGGGCAATGAGGTGTAGGAGTGCTGGATGTGGCTTGAGCATGTTTCGATAGATGTACAGTCACGGATACTAATATGTATACACTTAGGAACATTTAAACGTGATTTTCTTCACTGTATTACTTACTTATAACTTATTGTTGTTACGAACGTTTAAAGAAGAAGTAACTTTAATAGCTTTTGAATTTTGCTAAGGGTCTATATGTTAGTGCTCGTGACTATACCGCCAAATTAATTCAAATACATTTACAAAAAATCATTAATAAAGGTTCCTTAGTATATAATATAAATATTCGTAAGTCAGCGAAAGAGATCATGAACTAGATAATACATTTGTTTTAACGCAGGTCATTTTGACAACATAAAAAATATTTTGTGTGCGTTATAACTTTTAACTAAAGACACTCCTACACAAAGATTTGAAGTACTGAGCATGTTATACACAACATGGTTTGAAAATGCGCTATTTAGTTATCATGTTGACTTCGTCGTATATTTAATGAAAAAGTTACTGACAGTTTCATTAAAATCACATGTCAGTACATTTTTGTTATGCATTATGGAAAGAAAATCACTAAAAGCTGGCACAACAAATAGTCTCTCTTGCATGAATGGATAATCTATCAATACATTTAAAATATCATACAATTCAAAAGTTAAATAGTAAACAGTGCGTGCAATGTTTTATCTTTACACAAACGGATTAAATAATTGCTTTCCACGAAAAGTAATTACTTTGTTTATTTGGATGAATTTATTTTTGTTCATTCTTCCACGCAAGAACTACTGAACCGATTTAGATGAAATTTGGAACACAGATAGTTGATAACCTGAATTAATACATAGGATTTTGTTTATCCCGGTAGTACGATTCCGTGGGACAATTATTAGTAAACTAATATTATTCTTTTAAACGATAACACTTCTAGTATTTAACTGTTTATCTTCATGACCATATGACACGTGTACCTAATGAAAGCAAATATCTTTGTTTACTTTACCTAACTTTGTCTAATTTTGAGAAATATCTAATAATGTTATTTTTTTGTTCCAGGTATGTAACTGCTTTATAAACAAGAATGAAAGTAATGTAAGTCGGACTTTTAAGGAGCGATAATGAAGCGACACTCGTAACTATGTCTACGAAACTTTTTAAGTACACAAACAATTTAATTCCTTTGCAAAGAAACTTACGTAGAAATAAACTGTTTAATTATACGACGTTGAGTAATGATAAAACGGATAAAATGGAAATGGTTTCGATTCTAGTAACAGTCGTTTCATACGATTATGGTATTAATCGTAGAGCAAAAATAAATATGACCAAATTTGTAGGAAATTTTATGTAGAAACTTTTATCAGAAGTACTCATAATGCTATTCCTACTGATATTCGAGATATGAGCAAAAACCTGAAAAAAGATACCTTCAACCCCCCCGTACACCCTCAGCACACCCCCCACCCTTGAGGAATTTTAGTATTTTCATCTGGATACCGCAAGGTATAACTGTACCAATTTACAAAACTACACGAATTATTTCCCCTGATTGCCCATATTCGGCTTAATTTGATCGGACTATTTGATTTTCATACTACGAACCGTAGCTGTGCTACGAGATTGTGCTACGAGATTATCTGCTACGACAACTGCTACGAATGAATGCTACACAATTGGTTGAATGTAGTCATTTGTATACAACGTGTTTTTTTATATCCCATAACTCTAAGGTTATATTCTATATGTAAAAATAATACAAAAAGTCATACAATACATACAGATGCAGTCCAAAAATGCATAGTTTCAAAGATATCTCAATTATAATAAATTTAAGTTTCATTGATAAATACGAGTAATTCATTTTCATTAAAACCTAAGAATTAATTAATTAATAAAATGCGACGTTGTCATATTCCACGTAAGGGTGTTTTACATTCATAATCGTGACTATGTAGAATCATTAAAAAAAATATAATTAAAAAATAATTCTTAAGCCAGTTGATTTTTTGATACGGTCTCATTCATACCCTAGAGTTTTGGGCAATGAAAGATTAGGTTTATGTGTTAAATATAGTAAAATAAAGAACCGTTTTAATTGACATGGTTCTATCAATTATGTTAGACTTCAGTTACTCTTAATATCCTACCAGACTCATCAACAATACAAAAAACCTTGTCAAATTTAAACATACTCAACTCGAAACAAGATAAATAATCAACAAAGAGCATCCAATGGAGACACCTAGCAAATTCACTTGGCAAACACACCGGGGGTGTCACACTCGAGTGTCACGACACTCTCCGACACTGTGATCACTCACACTTTCATCCCAGACACAAATTAACGAATGTCTGCAATTAGGGGCAGACACTCGAAAATGGCTGGAGCTTTAATATTTTAAGGACGTCATTTAATGAGATTTAATATTGTTGTTCGCACCCTAAATTTGATTTAAGCACGTTTCTTTAATTATTTGATCTATGTTGTCAGCAGCTTTAATAATGTGTTGTGGGAGAATGTATTCGTATTTAAATATTAGCGTTTCTGTTTTCGGAGTAAGCAAAACTTTATTAATGCAAATATTGTAGTTGGTCGCGAGTAGTTTTATTAAACAGCCCTTTACGTATTCAAGAGTTTGTATAAACTTTTTGGTAATTGTTTTATTTATTATTATTTATTTATTTAACAATTTATGTAAACACTACAAAAATAAAAGAAGAAAGGAACAGAAAATAGTACAAATGTGATGCTTATTATGGTTTGCTTTTGTTAGTCTGTGGTTTATTAATAAAATAAGCCTACCGAAATAGTACCGTACCTGTTTTTCTTCTTTCACAGTCTTTTGTTTTACAAAAAAGTAATATTACCTAAGATTATGATTTTTTTAACCGACTTTCTTCAAAAAAGAGGAGGTTCTCAATTCGGTTGTATGTTTTTTTTTTTTTTTTTGTGTTTGTTACCTCATATCTCCGTCGTTTCTTAACCGATTTCAAAAATTCTTCTTTTATGTGAAAGGATATACTTCCCGATTGGTCCCATAGAAATTTCTTCAAAATCGGTTCAGTAATTTGGTATGTTTTCACGTTAATTGCTATATCACGCGACGACGCCTGAAGTCTTTCATGTTTAATTTGACACACTTCCTGATTTTCGATTGAATTAAAAATTTGCACGCTTATGTATATCGCGTGATAGTACAATATATCGATGACATGGAGCTGATCTGATGATGGAGCTGGACGGCGGCCTTAGGAACTCCGTTACGACATAACTCCATCGAGTTTGGGCTCGTATGATTCGTCTTGACGAGTACTTTGTCTCTAGATGTTATCCAGGGTCTGATGATGAAGCTGGAAGGTGGCCATAGGATCTCCATGATAAAACGACGTAACCGCATCAAGTTTGGGCTCGTTTGATTCGTCTAAATGAGTTGTTTGTCTATAGATGATATCCAGGGTCTGATGATGGAGCTGTAAGGTGGCCATAGGATCTGCGTGATAAAACGACATAAACGCATCGAGTTAGGGCTCATTTGTTTCGTCTAAATAAGTTGTTTGTCTTTAGATAGTATCCAGGGTCTGATGATGGAGCTTGAAGGTGGCCATAGGATCTCCGTGATAAAACGACGTAACCGCATCGAGTTTGTGCTCGTTTGATTCGTCTTAATGAGTAGTTTGTCTTTAGATAGTATTACAGCTCCATCACCAGACCCTGGTCTGGTGATGGAGCTGTAAGGTCGCCTTAAGAACTCCGCTATAAAACGACAACCCCATCGAGTTTGGACTCGTTTGATTCGTCTTGACGATTACTTCCTTAAAGTTCTGGTTACAATATAAAAATTAATTCATGATTAGAATTTGTGTGGTATGCTAAAAAGTCTACAACTAAAAAGGGTAAAATAAAAAACTTTCTGCGAAAAAAAACCGACTTCCAAAAAAACACTAAAAAAAACTAAAATAACTTTTTTTTAAATTACTATCGGAAGTCGGTGACAAAAAATGACAATGAAACAAACAAAGTCACCGACTTCCGAAAGTAATTTAAAAAAAAGTTATTTTAGTTTTTTTTAGTGTTTTTTTGGAAGTCGGTTTTTTTTCTAGTTATTTATTTATTTATGTTAGGAAAAAAATGAAATAAAAAATAAATAAAAAAAAATACTATGAAAAATCATACGTAAAATACGCGCTTTGGACGTGGAGTTGCGGACACCAGCCCGATATACAATACAATACAAAGTGTATTGTAGGTGTACGAATTTTTTGACGCCCTGTAACCCTTTTGATACTTGTACATATTTTTAATACTATTATAGATTTATACAAAGTTATGACTAAGAGTAAGTAGCTACATATATACAACGACGACAGGACACTTTGGCGTCAAAGTACTCCTCCGCATCGCTATCATCCAGGAACGTGTCTAGAAGACTGGCAGCATTGCCACGTTGAACGACAATGCTAATTCTTTGGCCAATGAATGAGCCAACCCTCTGGTCACGCGAAGTATCGAAGAGTCGGCGAGAGAGTGGTAAACTATTGGACATTTAATTTCAAAACGCGCCTAAGGTAATTTTGTATAGGGATTATAGCATAAGCCATCTCTCTTAAGAGGAAGCATAAGCCATGCTTTTAACCTTGTGTATTTATACAACCAGTGGCCCAGTGGCAGCGACCCCGACTTAAGAACAGTAAGTCGTGGGCACGAACCCAGGCAGTCGCATTACTTTGTGTAATTTATTTCATCACCACTGCTCTCAAAAACTGTGAAGAAGAACATCGTGAGGAAACCGGCATGTCCTAGAACCAAAAATTCGAAGACATGTGACATCTACCAATCCGCACTGGGCCCGCGTGGTGGATTATAGCCCATTCCCTCTCATAGAGAGGAGGCCTGTGTCCCAGCAGTGGGAACATTATAGGCTGATGATGATGATGATGATTTATACAACCAACTTAGACACATGTCTCGCTAAGAATAAATATGGTTCATTCCCACTAGTTCTACTGTACAGTTCTACGGTAAACCTAATGGTAATATTTTTACCCACATATTGCCTGTGAATTCAAATATCTAATCCAGTATTTTCTAGATTTATTTTGAAACGGCGTGGCTTTCTGATATTTAAAAATCTTTGAACAAAACAGTAAGCTCGCCATACATTTATCATTTTGATAAATCCAGATTTAGAGATTACCATGGTTTTCAAATAAAACATCCCGGATCCAAGTTTTTATTTGTTCGTTTATTTAATAAAATATAGAATCAACTCCATCCATTGTTTCAGTAATGTAAATAACATGAAATAACGAGGAAAACAAAATGGTTGATCGGAATATAATTTGTTTGTTTTGTACGATATAATTTGCGCCTAGTTTCTGTGTGGAATATATTAATTATGTTGTTATATGTATTTTTGTGTATGCTATTTTGGACATTTAACAAATTCGTTTGTTTATTTATGTAAACTTCATGTACAAATATTATACATAGGCGGACTTAATAAACACAAGGCATTTTCTACCAGTCAACCTTTGGTTGAAATAGGATAACATTGACAAAAATAACTCTTTCATCTATCTATACCAATATAATAAAAAGGAAAGATTTTTTTGTTTGTTTTTTTTGTACCGAATAGGCTCCAAAACTACTGGACGAATTTGGATGAAATTTGGAACACAGATAGTTTTTAACCTGGATTAACACATGGGATACTTTTTATCCCGATAGTAAGTTCCCGTGGGACATTTATCGAACACCACGCGGGTGACGCCGTGGTCATTGAGCTAGTGTTTTATAACTTGACGTTTTTAGGTAGTATTAAATCCGTCTAAAAAGTTCTTCATGCTGGGACACAGGCCACATCTCTATGAGAGATAGTCCTAGCGCTGTTTGATCGATGATTTCCTTAGCCGTTTTGAGAGCAGTAATAAAGTACACATAGTGGAGTGCCCACCAGGGTTGGCACCCACGAATTACGACATGTAAGTCAGGGTCATTACCACTGGGGTATCAAAAATCATCATTCTCTGGCCCTTATCCCAATTGATTTGGGGTCAGCACAGCATATTGTCTGATTCTTCCATACTTCTCTTTTACTCGTTATCTCATCAGACACCTACTTTCTTGCCATATCATCCTTTACACAATCTATCCATCGTTTAGAAGCCATCAAAAGTCCATAAAGTAAAAAAAGAAATAGATTGTAACACTATTAGCTTAGTTTTCCGGGTCGCGAGTTGCACTCCCACTCAAAGCAAATATTTGCCAGCCCGCAGTTCTAGGTCCGACTATTTATGAACGCGACGTTTATGTAAACAAACCACCGGTACGCTAGAATATTGCGTGTGTTTGTTACTTTTTTTAAACTGTTTTTGTATATCGACTCGTTGATCTAATATTAGTGACGGTTGACAGGGTAGAATGGAAGAAAAAACGTGATACGTCGACTCCAAGTTACATGTTACAAGGGCAGGAAGATTATAATGATGATTGTTTAGTAATAGTTGGTCGCAAGCAGTAGGTACTGCTGAGCAAAAGAGTGCAGCAATTTCGTAATAGCAGCACTAGCAGCCCAGCGGCTGGATTCGTGCCCGTTGGCAATAGGCTCGCCCCTTAGTGCTTCGGAATTAAACATAACTGGCGTTAGGTGTACTAAGTACATTTGCCTAGCTCTTCGGAGATGACAAGTATAACGTTGTATACAGGGTGTAAACAGACTCTTTACGAAGCCGTCAACCATGCATTATGTACATCAAACTAAGTAACTTTACGTAAAAAATAGTGCTGGGAAACGACTTTTTTTTTGGGCTGAAAAATCACGTTTTACACTAGGATTCAATGTAACGCACGCAAAACAATGTTTTGATGGATGGATTGAATAGAAACGGGGTCCTGGAGGTGTTTAAAGTAAAAATCTTACATTAAAAACATGTATTTAAAAAAAAAACTTGTTTAAAAGTTGGAACTTTGACCCCCAATATTTCCGTAACTAGAAGGTTCCCAGGTATGGTCTAGAACAAAAAAATGATCGCAATGACGGAGAGAACAGGTGCCTTTCGGCTTCGGTAAGAGTCTGTTTACACCCTTTATTTTACGTTATTTTAAAAAGCCAGCAACAAAATAAACCTTTAAAACTTTCTGAATATAGCACCGAGATCCCACTCAGAGCCACAAGCTCTATTCCACATTTTAATCTATTCAGTATTTTAGTTTTAAAACTCACATTTGCGTTCCCAACATAATTCTCATTTAATATCCACACAACTATACCCATTACAATTTAATCGCGCCCCGAAGAAGCATACTTTGAACATGTTCAGAACAACAATCTTGTACTTTCAACTTGTTCCAGCTTGCAAGCGATATTAAATAGAGACAAAGTACAGTCATCAAAAAATATCACCAGCCCAACAACATAACTTTATTTGGTACCAGATAGACGCGATCTTCTCTCAACTTTTTTTTTTAAACTTTTCCTTTTTACAGCCGCAAGGAAATCGTTTAAGTTAACTCGTTTACTCATGAAACTTGCCTTGTGGTGCGGATTACAGAGATAAAACTTAGTTTGGGTGCTTCTATTAAAATGGTTTCGAAAAGTATTTTAATAATTCGCTGACTGTACTTTATCTGTTTGCTGGAGTTTGATTGAGTCTTTAGGAACGTTTTGATTTTGGAAAAAGATTATGTCGTTTGTGGAAGTTAATTGAATTTTGGACTTGTAGTTAGTAGTTCTTTATTCATGAAGAATTATAATCGTTGTTGTCTTTGAATAAGTGTATGTTCTTCCTTCTTCATGTGAGTAATTATATACTTTACTTATATACTTTGATATGTATTTATAGTATTTTAATATATATTTATAGTATTTTATATACCCTTGTAGTTAGTATTAAATTAAAATTTATTTTCAGATTTATACACCTACCACTGTATGTCTCTCCATCACCCAAAGGGTGACTAGTAGAAAATGCCTATGGCATTAAGTCCGCCTCAGTACTTTGTGCTTGAAGTGTTAAATAAATAATAAATAATTTACTTTCAGGCAGTATCTTTTTTGCTTTACAATAATACTAAGTTTTGTCTACATCGTTCTCACATATATGTATATGAATGATGTAACCAAGATTTTGTCACAATATTTTGCTTGAAAAGAGTTTCCATGGAGTTTCTTGCCCATTCTTCTCCATAGAGATCTACACTTTGGAATGTGCAACTACAGTACTTTCACAAGTTATTATGCCTTGTCTGTGACTGCAGCTTAGCCTTCTTTGTTTTTCTGACATTCAAAAGTGCCTGTAATGGTCTAATTAAAATAAATGCTTTTGAGTTTGAGTTTGTCTGCGGCTACGCCAGCGTGGAGGTCAAAAATTATCCCACGGAGAGGTACTACCGAGGAGAATAGTACCTTATGTACTAACATAAGCCATGCAAACCTGTGAATAAATATCATTGAAATACAATCAGAGTTCATTCGCATTTTAGTATTACTCTGGATTAACTTAACGCCCCCTATTCCTTGGAACTTTAATAAAACTGGCGAAATGTGGGTGATCTATTAGGTACAGCTCTGGCTAACCCTTCGTTAATTACAGGCGTGATGTTATATTATATTATGTTAACTTAACGTATTCGTTTCAAAGTAAGCTTATGTAATCGTCCCTAAACACAAAAATGTGCCATTCTTTTTCATATTCAACTCGAATCAAACAAATACAAAAACAAATCCAAGTCCACAACAAAGTCAAAGTTATAAATAAATTCGGAAAGTAATAAACACATAACGCAATTCACAAACATGGTGCGTTTCCAAACATATCGACACGCGATCCTAAAGAGCTCGTGATTTATATTCAGAGGCAATTTGCTTCGCCTTTTATGTCCGTTATCATATAGCTGTGCTGTAAGAATGTTCTAGATAAAAGTTGATAGAATGATAGCTTAAATATACTACTGGTGAGAGAGAAAGGCAGTTAAAGACTATGTTTTTGGATAGTATTTTGTTTTCTCAATCGAAAAGTACTATCTTCTGAGGCTTTAGATCAAATTGCCCTGGGGTTAGATATTTGGGCATAATATGAAGAATCAAGTATATACACCAAAAAAAAAACTGGCCAAGTGCGAGTCGGACTTGCGCATGAAGGGTTCCGTACCCATTATCTATACAACAATAGACAAAATCGGCAAAAAAATCACGTTTGTTTTAACTATTTAAATATTTATTTTAATTTAATTATTTTTTTAAAGTGAATATACAACGAAATGTTCTGTGAATATTTCAAGCGTCTACCTGTCGCCGTTATTAATATCGAACAAAAAAACAGCAAAAAATCACGTTTGTTGTATGGGAGCCCCCCTAAAATATTTATTTTATTCTGTTTTTAGTAGTTTTTGTTATATCGGCAACAGAAATACATCATCTGTGAAAATTTCAACTGTCTAGCTATTACATGTCATGAGATACAGGCTGGTGACAGACGGACAGCGGAGTGTTAGTAATAGGGTTCCGATTTACCCTTTGGTTACGGAACCCTAAAAACATGGCTGCAATCTAATTTCAAATCGCGGGAAAAAAAACACGCAAAACAAAACAGCCAAGAGACTTGTAAAAATCACCTGCCTAGTAGATATTCTACTGGTAGTCTTGTAGTTTCATTATGATGACGACAAAAGTAATAAAAAAGAAAAATGTTGCGTACTACTAGAATCAATATATAAAACCTTTTTCTATCTCTTTTCTAAAAAAAACATAACATCATGCCTGTAATCCCCGTAGGGTTAGGCAGACGTGTACCTAATAGTACACCCACATTTCGCCAGTTATGTTTAAGTCCCATGTAATCGGGGGCGAGCCTATCGCCATCAACCGGGCAAAAATCGAGACTCCGTGGCTGCTACTGAGAAATTCCTGATGGAAAAACTCAATAACACTTTGCCCGACCTGCAAGACCTCATGCTCAGCAGTTGCGCTTGCGACCACTCGACCACTCGGCAGTTCGACGAGACAGTCTAAAAAAAACCTTTTAATATATCTATAAAACCTTTCCTTAAGACGTTTGCCGTAGCTTTCATGATATTTATGAAAATTGATATTTTTCAAATATTTCCATCAGTTTCATTCACAAAGCTTGAGTAATTTATGTCACAACATGTAGGACGAACATAAATAAAATGAAAAAAAATCTCCCCCGAACACATGATCCTTAAAGCTCACGCGGAAATAATCGTTCGATATTCAAAACGAAGGGCTGCGCTTTTCGCGCAATTAACCGCCGAGTTTAGTCCCTTTGCTTCCGGTCGGGTACTTCCGGTTCGCCCCCTAGCTGATGACTCGCAGTATATTGATTAATGAAAAAATGTATTCTAGAATTTTCGGTGTGATAAGTTAAAGTGGGGAGTCATTAGAGTGACAAGTTTTAAAAATATTTTGAGTGAGAGAGACGTGCATGAGAGTTTACGGATGGAGTATATAAGGTTTTTGTCTACCCCCACAAAATAAAAAGTGAGTTTAATGTATGAGAAAGAAAACTTAGCGATCAATTATAAAAAAAAGAAGAAAAAAAATTGGTTGTCTGTAAAGTTGGTTTACAGGCGATAGTTTAACGTGACAACGTCATAAAATCGAGTAGAAGAGAGATAGATGCGGCGCATGCTTACAATGAGCGTAACGGGACAATGCGCGTAATGGGACACCTTTTCGTGCATGCAGCCGGCGTTGTTCGAGTTATTAGACGTTGTCACGTCAAAAATGTTTTTTCTTTCTCTTGAGAGTACAAACTATATTAAAAGCTACATGCTTTTGCCTTGCGTAATGTCAAGACTGTTTTGGGAAATGGTTGGGAGTTTCAAGCAAACAGCGCTAGAACGAATACACCCAAGCAAAATACAAGGAAGCAGGTGCAACCAGGCCAACGAATTACACACTTCAACTCCCCACCGCACTATGCGAGAATAAGAGAGAAAAAAAAACTTTTAAATTTCTTGCAAAAATACTCAGGCGTTTCATGCGGAATTGTATTGTTTTCCAACACCCTGGATACCGACGCGACTGCGGAAAACGATAATGAGGGAGCACTTTTCCCGCCTACCCTCACGCTCCTTGAAATGAGGTCGAATTACGAATTGTGTGCTCACTCATAAAAAAATTACTCCCACCACGAATCACCACGATTGTGCTGCCGCAAATTAACGATACAGGTATTTTTTGTACAATGAAATGTGTATTGTAGGTTTTGTGTTTGAGGTTTTCGTGTGAGAGGAAAATTCAAGTTGTGGTAATTCACATTGATTTGAAAATTAGGTTTGACAGCTCAAAACAAAAGTGATCATCTGTTTGAAAAGAGCTGTTGAGTAAAATCTACGAAAGAATATATAGTATACTAGCTTTTGCCCGCGGCTTCGCTCGCGTTTATTTAGAATTTGACAATTTGGGTTATACTCTGCTTGTAATTCAATCATGATTCGAAAGATAGGTGGCGCCATCTATGAGCAACGTTATTGTTGTTTTCCTCGGGAACTTTTTCGGGATGAAAGGAACCCTATGTCCATTTCTGTACACCTGGATAATCGGTTCAGTGGTTTATGCGTGAAAAGGTAATAAACAAACTTATTTTTGCATATATAATATTAATAAAGTAAGGATAAATAAATAAGGATATATCTTCGTATCGTCTTATCCAACATTTCTTAGCTCAACATTCCCCAAATTATGAGTAGCTCGAGTCAACAGATGAGTTAAAAATAAAACTTGTTTAAAATTATTGCAAACAGCAGAATCTCACTCCACATTCGTTTCTACCACGTGTAAGGTTAAAATGAATTCTTACTACTGGTATTTTCTAGCAATAGTATTTTCTCTGGCGAAATAACGTGACGCCTGCTATCTCCGAAGGGTTTAGCAGAGGTGTACTACAATAAATCCAAATTTCGTCAGTTATGTTTGAGTCTTTGTTCGTAGGAGAAAAGGATCATCAAACGGGCTCAAATCCTGACTCCGGACTACTTAAATGTTCCTGATTAAAAAATCCAAAAACACTCGATCGACCTGAAAATCGGATCCACGATTACATAAGCCCCACCACAAGACCAATCTCAGTGACGACGCTATAGAATATTATAGTACACAGATACAGTATATCCAAAACCACCTCTATCGAACTCATGTGCATAAAAGAGTTCATATCAAAAGCCTTCACGTCTACCCTGAAAAAGACTCCTCTGCAAATAATCATCATCATCTGCCTAGCCTTTTCCCAACTATGTTGGGGTCGGCCTCCAGTCTGACCGGATGCAGTTCAATACCAGTATTTTACATGGAGCGATCTGACCTCCACAACCCAGTTAGTACTGGGTAATACGATACCCCTTGGTAAGACTGGTTGTCAGACTTTTTTGGGCCACTGACTACCTAACGACTGTCAAAGATCTTCAAATGACAGCCGGGACCAACAGCTTAACGTGCTTTCCGAGACACGGAGGAAACTCGGTATGTAATGGGTGGTCACCCATCCACAGACCAACCTAGGTAAGCACGGCTTAACCTTAAGATCGACCCTAGCTGTTATTATTTAGCCACGAACTCCTCTGCAAATAATAATATGAGAGCAAAATAATCACCTCCACACAACACAGTTCAAAGTACCCCGTTCTCAAGCGTTTTGTAACTTCCTATAGAAAAAGGTCTCCATTGGCAGACACGCTTTATGTTCTCATAAAAAAATTATGACGGTCCCTGAAAACGCCAAATTGAATATGAAATCAGCACGATGAACTTTTAGTCTAAATTTAATGAAGTGAAGTGGGCACGTGTTCCGGACTGGCAGCCATTTTGAACGGCTTTTTGTTTAAATGTTGCTCTGGATACATTTTGAAATGAGAAAATTTTAATGGCAATAGAAGGATAAATTGTTCTGAAAAATGTTGTGCAATTGCTTGCAAGAAGTAGGTAGCAACCTCCACATAGTAGCAACATCACCTTAGTGGCAATCAATACCTGTGAAAAATGTAAGTAAATCGTGTTATTTTTGGTCAGATTGAGACTCAATTTATTATGAGATTCTTCTTTATAATACAGTGGGTATATGATATGGTATGATATGCTTGGGATTCAATATGCTGGTCTTATTGCCATTCCTGATCAACATTAACCAAGGGCAATTTTTTTACCAAAGTAAATGAAGAGCAAGCTAACGAAAAAAGAGTTTTATAATTTAAAAGTACACAAAGCTTACAAAACGCATTTTATTCAATTAACTAAACACCTTGCCTCACCGCTATCACTAAACCCAAGTTTAATGAATCTTAATATCTGTGAAGGATATATTTCAAGTTGTTAGAACTTTTGGACTTAATGTACCGTCGTAAGATGGACGACACGATTACAACGCCAAGATCGCGAGATACTTCTTATTTATTATCGTTTAACCCTTCAAAAGTAATGTGAGATTTTTGTCATTTTTAAACGCATGTTTTACTTTTAATTTTTTAAACTCATTGAGGTTCAAGTTGATTGCAAGAATAGTCACCTTTCTTCTCTTTAAAATGATAATATTGGGTATCACCAATTCGTCTGCCAAAAACTAGTGATTAACGTATTATAATCATCATCACTAACCAAATAGCAGTCGGTCATTGTCTGCAAACATCTCCAATCACACCAAAATATCACCGATTCTGGCCTTATTTGATCTGATTACCTCAATTGAACATTATATGTTGACTTGGTTATTTACTAGACAAAGGCCGAAACCTTCATCATCACTAGCCCAATAGCAGTCTGTTCATATCTGTCTCATTTGACCTAATTACTTTAGTTGAACATTAGATATTGACTGGATAACTTACTAGACTATTGGCGAGAAATTTGTGTTAATTTTACTTAGAATTTGTGTTTTGGCTAAGTTATTCTTGTCACTGCCACACAGCTTATGATCTGTCTAGCCTTTTCTCCAGTATGTTGTGGTCGGCTTCCAGTCTTACCAGATGCAGCTGATAACCAGTATTTTACATGGAGCGACTGTCTATCTGACCTCCACAACCCAGTTAGTAAAACCAGTTGGGAAAACTGGTTGTTAGACTTTCGGGTGACCGACTACCTTTAACAACTTTCAAATATCTACAAATGCTGCTCCGGTATATCTACAAATGCTACTCTACAAATATACAAAGATCTACAAATATTGGCACACACAAATTGTGACAAGTTGTGTAGTCAAAGCATAAGTAACTTTTGTAGATATTGGTTTCAGAATGCACAGCCGATTAGAAATAAGTACGGATTTTATTTAAATTATCGCTGAAATGTTTTCGCTTCATTAAATTCAGTTAATTAAGTCCCTCCGGTGTTTAGCTATGAAAAATAATTACAAAATATTTCATTTACCTTTTAACTGTGTGCTTTTTTAATTCGTTTTCGGCGAAAGTAATATTTTTACTTCAGTTCCGTATTTTATGTTTTTGTCGGAGCAATATTTGATTTACAATTTATGTATTTTTTTTTGTATTTTAGTACCTTAATTATTAAGAAAGTAGCCTGTACTTTTGAAGTTCCTATAATTTGAACTGATGAAACATACAGGTTATTATTTAACAATGTGTAAAAACAAATAAAACCCAAACCCTCTTATTTACACATGACATAAAAAAATGATTTAATGGTCTAATGCCACTTCGGTTTTACGATCTATTCGTATAATGCCAAACACATAAAAAGTGCCTAAACCCCTAAACACTACATCGATTCATTATAGACAGTACATAAACGTAGGTAGGTAAAGAACATTTCGCTCTTAACCTAGCCATCAAACAATTTTCAGCGCATATTCGTTCTGTGTACGAACATAGTCATTATCTGAACAAGCATAACACAGTACCCAGGGCGTCATCGCAAGGTTAATTCTACTTCGAGAGAATCTGCTGAAATGTATGTAATAAAGCCAGCTTACGACCCAACAGTGCGGCTGTATGAAGCACAATTCCAAAATAATATGAAATTATTATCATTTCGCCTCTAGTTCGGTACGCTTCTGTCTGGATTTCACAACACAGTAAACATGGTTACACAAACAGTCTTTCTCTCTATTCCTTAAGGACGAGGGTCTGTTTTTGAGTGTTGTTGTGGAAATGTTTGGATTATAAAAATGTAACGACTCGTCCTTTTGATCAACGATTGCTACGATTTTAACCAAGCGTGGTATTGGAGTGATTGTTGGGATAGCTTTTGTATATCACTTTAGAATTCTGTTGGTAATTTCAGAATTGTATTTATTTTTGAATTGTATTATTGTTTATTTTAGTTTTGAATTGTATTTATTCTATCTATGTGATATGTTTTCAGAACTTTAGAGTAAAAACTACTACGTACTTGCTTTTCGTGAATGGTAAATCAAAACGAGTAACAATTTAGTAATATCAATGTTTTCTGTCATTAGTGTATTGTTTTGTCAATAGGTCCTGAAACCTGAATTATTATTTTTATGATCAGTGTGTAAACCCTTTTGCATGATCCGCTTACATACAAAGTGACATAGTAACAGATTGACCTAATAAAAATTATGACTACAAAAGGCATTGCCAAAAACGATGACGAAGGGAACAATCAACATACATAAATAATCTACATGGCCCATCAAAAAGTCCATAAACAAGCTGTCTATTGAAGCCACCTCCCGTTAATTTAGCCCCTCTTTTATAGCCATAAATATTGTTAAAATCTCATTAATCTTTTAATATTCAAGCGAGCCATCGGCGTGGCTACCTAACTTGGTTACTACGCCATTCTGGACACGAGTACGTTGAAATACGCTTGTTAAACACACACGGGTCACGGGTTCAAAAAGAACGGAAACTCGGCTTTGGGTACTCGAAAATGATTCTGGTTTATTATGAGATAGAAATGAATAAAAACTAGATTAAAAAAAAGTTATATTTTTCTAGAACATAAACGAAAGTAAAGTAGTTTATAACAAGGTCTAATATCAATTACCTATACAACCTAACCTCCTAGCTCCAGAAGTAGATTAAAAAAATAATAACCTAGGCTAGTCAATATCTGACACTACGAAAGTAAACAAACATTGGGAGAGGTAAAGTAAAACTAGCTAACTTCAGGGTGTATGTTGACTAGCTAACTTCAGGGTGTCGGATTTTCGTGACGGTGTGCGCGCACATCGTAAAAATTTACTCTCATCATTTTTCCCTAACGCGCCAAAAGAAGTGTAACTTCAGAAAACACTATAAAGCAACAGAACATGGAGGTGGCACCGATCAATACGCAGCCTAATTTAGTCTAAAGGTTCCATTATGAGTCAACTTGATATCCTATACATTGTGAAATTTGATAGTAAATGTTATAACATATAACATCACGCCTGTAATTGGTTAGGCAGAGGTCTACCTATTAGTACAACCACTTTTCGCCGGTTATGTTTAAGTCCCATGTAATAAGGGCGAGCCTATTGCCTTGAACCGGGTACGAATCTAGACTCCGTGGCTGCTACTGAGAAATTACTAATAGAAACACTCAATTTACACGTTGCCCGGCTTTGGGAATTGAACCCAGGACCTCATGCTCTACGGTCGCGCTTGTGGCCACTATACCAACGAGGCTGCCAAAAAAACTGTACAGTACTTATTTTATAATTTGATCTTATTAATATTTTAATCTTGTTTCGCCTTGTGTATGTATCAAAAGGACAAAAAAATAACAGAGCATCAAAACGTTTATCCGCATCGCTGACAACGGGGAAAGTGCTTACCAGGCTGGCAGTAATGCCACATTGAATGGCAATGCTGATTCTTTGGCCAAAAATCTATAAAATAATCTAAAAACATACGAGTTTACAGATTAATAATTTCACCCAGTCTCATAAATCCTTTTCCTTTTAGCGTTGCAGTGATTCGGTTAAAACTCTGAAAAGACTTGGCTTCAAAGCTTCAATTCAGTTGTTGACTGAAAAGGCAACTTGTAACTTTGATAGATATAAAACGGCTATCGTGGCAAACCAAACAGAATGCAGTCAGACGCATAGTGGTGGCAGTCGACGCCGCGTCGCGCGGTCGTCTGCACAAGAGCGCGTCATCGCAACACTCATACTTTTGTTGCCTGCCACTTGACCGACATCCTCTCTACATGTCTCCTGTAACAGGAAACTCACCCCTTCCCACACTACAACAACTAACCCCCATACAAATATAGACCTTAAAGCACTACATTCACGATCTAAACTCGCTCAACACACCACTAACTCAAAGGCGACTCCCCACGCAATTTAACACTTTGTTTTTCCTTCAAACATGGCAGAATATTCAATGTCGGCGGAAAATGAGTTGGATGTTGCTATTTAGCGATTTGCCACTCAACAGCTCAAGTAATAAGTTTCATATTCAAACGGCAAGGAGGTGCGTTCTAATGAATTTTTTATCCCGGTTCGGCCTCCACTAGCTGCAATAATACATGTAATCCGAGCCTTACTGGCATCGCGATCTGTATATTCACAAACGAAATATTTTAAAAATTCATAAAAGGGTTATGGCGATACCTATTTTTTATTTGAGAAATAAGATGAAAGCGAAAACTCGTAACACATGCTGTTTTGGAACGCAGTACCTGTTATACTAACACAATATGAGATCCGCTATGACTTGTTGCTTTAGACGGGGTGAGGTCGTGGGATTTCAGCTAAATAATCAATTTATTTTTCCAAACAGGCACGTAACTTACTATAATTCAAGGTTTTTTCCCTAAATAAATTATATTATTTCTAACGTGATTTGCCTTCCAAAGCAAATCTTTAAAGAGAACATAAAAATCGTTTTCTACCTGTTTCCGTCCCTATTCTTTTTATTCGTAATCAAAACTTTACGGCAATTTTATACGTATCGAAAAGGGTCCATATCAAATAAAATCGGGGGCTAAGGGCTGGCAACTTCTGTGCGAATTTGTTGTGCGTTGAATCAGTTAATGTTGCCAAGTTTTAATTGGTTTAATAATTCGCGTTTTCTGATCTCTGCGTAGGTATAAAGTTTTAACTTTTTCAATTACCGTTAGAGAAGTTTCCTATGCTATGATTGACGCTAACTCCAGCTTAGCCGATGATGTTTCTATTAATTAACGTTCATCGTATCCATGTTAATTTGAATATTTGGATTCAATGTTCCTATGAATGACGGATTTAAAGTTGGTGGGGTGAGTCAATTTGACGTAACCGGCTTTTAAGATTTTTTGAAAAGAAAAATTGGCCGCCACGGGACTCCCGCAAGATATGAAACATAATGCATATTAGAATTCATTATTAAGAAAAAAAAAACTTTAATAAAATAAGAAGTACAATAAAGAATAAGAATTACTTTATCACTGATTGAGCAGCGTGGAACTTTCGAAAACGGAATATGTAGATTAACAATCTTTCCAAAAATGTCTTTGAAGTGTTATCAATGGGCTGCGAGACTGTTCGAAAGAAATACCGCGGCCCTGGAACACAAAGGGCAAGGATGAAACATGGATAGGTTTTAGTCAGTACAAGCCTGACACTCCCTTCCACTCCGCCAAGATCGGGAGAAGTCATTTGATGATTTCCCATCCGAAAAAAAAAAGAAAAAGAGTTATCAATTTATCAACCACAATCAATTGTGTAGGTATATACCTACATTTCTTATGACGCCCAACCCTTTGCTAAGATCTTAAAATACTTATTTACTCAATAAACACACATTTAAGACGACCAAACACACAAAAACATGTAAACAACACAAATCCGCAGTGAATTACAGGAAAAAACATAGAAAAGTAAAAATAGTTGCTCCCCGACGTTGGCACTAAGGCGTGTAATCCCCTGCTTATACCCAATTTGTATGAAAAACGACATCGAAAGAAACAAAGGTTTGTCTGACCTAAGAAATTCAACCATCAGCTACAAACTGCTCGATATAATACACTTGTGTTACGTGTTTGTTATTTGATTTTATACAGGGTGTAAACAGACTCTTCACGAAACCGTCAACCAAGCATTATGTACATCAAACTAAGTAACTTTACGCAAAAATGAGTGCTGGGAAACGACTTTTTTTTTTAGGCTGGAAAATCACGTTTTATAGTAGGACTCAATGTAACGCACTCAAAACATTGTGCTAATGGATGGATTGAATAGTAAGGGGGTCCTGGAGGTGTTTAAAGTAAAAATTTTACATTAAAAACATGTATTTAAAAAAAAAACTTGTGAAAAAGTTGGAACTTTGACCCCCAATATCTCCGTAACTA
Organism: Lycophotia porphyrea; assembly: GCA_950005105.1. NCBI lineage: Eukaryota > Metazoa > Arthropoda > Insecta > Lepidoptera > Noctuidae > Lycophotia > Lycophotia porphyrea. The sequence goes on from OX465399.1 coordinate 11,321,326, forward strand.
GAAGGTTCCCAGGTATGGTCTAGAACAAAAAAAAATATCGCAATGACGGGAGAGAACAAGTACCTTTCGGCTTCGTTAAGAGTCTGTTTACACCCTTTATATTATGGAGTTATGACGTTTTTGTATTGGTGTATTTAATTTTTATTGGAGTTATGGTGTTTCTACTGGACATATACCATCTATTTACTGTCTTATATTGTTAGTTGTAGTGTCTTAGTTGTATATATTTACTGTCTTTCTGGTTCAAGAGAAAAGTGTTAACAGTCATTTACATTTCTGTTTACGATGTAGTAGGAGCCCCCTTTAACTTATTTTTATTATTTTAAGTTATAGCGGCAACAGAAATACACATTCTGTGAAAATTTCGACTGTCTGCCCATTACGGATTATGAGATACATTCCGCTGACAGACAGACGGATGGACGGACAGCGAAGGTTTAGTAACAAAGTCCCGTTCCCCTTTGGTTACGGAACCCTAAACACTATAATTTTAAATATTAGTGCGATATTACTGCCTTGAAAACTCAGAAAAATGGCCAGTACTTTTTTTTTTCGGATGGGAAATCAAATCATCAAATGACTTCTCCTGCTCTGGGCAGAGCGGAAGGGAGTGTCAGACTTGTACTGACTAAAACCCATCCATGTTCCTTCCTTGCCCTTTGTGTTCCAGGGCTGCGGTATCTCTTTCGAACAGCCGCAGCCTAAATGGCCAGTACTTTAATTGACATCCAGAAGTAATACCGTCTCTACAGAATTTTCAAAAGTTGACTCTTTACATATCCCTGAGCCACTTCCCTGAATAATAAAAAATCCTCTATCCTGCATTTCCCAAACTAAAAGCGATAAAATATCCACCCTATTATTCCAGTTTGGTCACTACTCGTTAGGCAGCACACATGTTAGAGATTTATCAAGCAAGTTTGCCAGTGTGGCCCTTTGTTGGTCTAAATTAAACCGTAATTAGTCAGGGCTGGCGCGCTAGTGATTTATACCGGTTTTTACGGAAAACCGGCAAACTAATGTTATCATCCACGCAACGGGGCTTGTAATAACTGCGACCAATGTTTGGGCCAATGTTCGTCGTGATTTGTTGGCTGTTAGTTGTTCGTGTGTGTTTGATTTAGGTGGCATGTTGTTGTTTGTTTTTGTTCGCACTTGAGAATAATTGTTTTCCAATGCCAACCATGGGTTTTGGGAATTAATTCAGTGGGATTTTTCGAGGAAACATGCATTTGAAGTAAATTTACTGATGACCATTTCAATCGCAAAGAAAATTTTATACAAAGAAATTGGATGAAAAAGTGCTCTAGAAAAAAAAAATCCTTTCGGTTTTATTTATCAGTTTTTTTTTTTCATTTCTCAATGAAATGATAAACAGCAAATTGATACAGCACAAACACACACAACACTTTCAATCCAACCACACCTTAATCCCCCCATTGAAAAATAATACATTAAGGTTGCCCCTAACGTAATTTGACTAAACGTCAACAGGCTATTACCCCCAGTGACCGATCGGAGCCGACAGCGTTCAATATGAACGTCTGAATGAATGAATGAACGATTCATTCGCGAAATTAAACTGTCAGCTGAGTTGTGTGTTTATTTGTTATTAACTAATGCACACAGGGGAATTGTTTGACCTTTTATAGAACATTGATTTGAACTGACGCGAGTTTATGGTTTGGATATTTTATGGGATATATAAAATGTAGTGTGATGAAAATAAAAATGACCGGTTTTGTCTACGTTTTTTAATATATGTACATATGTGTGTGACTGTGTGTGGAGTAGACGGGCGTCGTCGTTGAGAGAGGCTTAGAAAAAGCGGTTGTGAGGACTTGGTAGCATCTGTGATAGATTGGCCGGAGAAAACAGCCCAGAGAGATGAATGGAAGTAAAAAATAACGAAAAAAAAAATGATTACTGTTAAAACCTTTAAAAGTGATTTCGATTAACACATCTGAACCGCACTTACGAGCTGCCACTATCATCATGTAACGGAATATTGAAACTGACGCTTTGATTGAGGTTTAAATGTGTTGATCGAGATCAGTTTCGTTGGATGTATTCGCCCAAAGTATTACTCTTTAAAATCGTAGTAGGTTTTATCAGTCAGTGAAAAGATAAAAACATACAACGTTGTATTTTTACTGAGATAACATAACAAATTCTCAAACAAAATAGTTCATTCGATCGTTATAATGTAATCGTAAACGCGGCGTAGCGCATCTCGTAGACGCTCGTTGCGTCGTAGCACGGCGTAGACATTTCGTAGAACTCGTCGTAGCATTCATTTTGATCGCATTTTATTTATTCACAAGAGCTACTTTTAGCTTGGAACTTTACTCTGTGTTTTAACACTTTTATGTTTTACATAATTTAATTTTTCTGTTAATATTTCGGGAAATTAACACCTGTTAGAACAAATATCATAACATCACCCCCACATTTCATGTACTCTCACAATTCGCCAGTTATGTGCCGTGTAGGGGGTGAGCCTATTGCCATCAACCGGGCACAAATCAAGACTCCGTGGCTGTTAATAAAAAATCCTGAATCGAGCTCAGGACCTAATGCTATCTGTCGCGCAACTTCAGTCAACTGTTAGAAGTTTTTGCTTAAAACTCATCAAAAGCAAGAAATGGTCGCTAATTTATTTTTACATTGGTCACCAATGGTCATCATGGGCAGTTAATATAAAGACAAATGAATAATAGAAATCAAAATTCCAGAAAACGTCGAATATCGAAAGTGTGTCCAAACCCAAAATTCTGTTTAAATAAAATCTCTCTACCTAGTACCATATTTCACAAAGCCCTTCTCACTCCTCAAACTAGCTACACAAACTAATTAACTCACAAACAAACAAACATAAATTAATCTACATTTGCAGTTTCTATACAATGTCTACGCACATAAATCAGACAGCACCAAAAGGTCCTAAGTGAAAATTAAAATTTCCTCCATTAATACTGTTCAGGTCATTAAGGACACGTGAGCGGACTAGTATACAGGGTGTTTATTAAGCGATACAATCTCCGGTGCGCTATGAATATTCAGCGGGCGTAACGCTTTGCCCTAGTGTGTGTACTTTTAAAATGCGGAACGTTTTGTATGTGTTGTGTGCTTTTTTGTTTGTAGAATTTTTAAAGTGTGTTTGTTGTCGTTTAATTGGATCACTCTGTATATTAGGTGCGATATTGTGTTTTTTTTTTTTGTTAGCTGTTACTGTCCCACTGCTAGGCAAAGGCCTCCCCTGGGCTTTTTGCACAGCAGTGAGAAAATATAGGCTAAGGAAAAAAAAACTATCTGAGGACCAACGTTGCTGCCGAGGCCGGCCCAGGATTAGCTGGCGAGATGACCTGGACGTGCCCTGCGATGGCTGGCTCGAGGCAGCGCATGAAAAGAGTACCTGGAAAGATATAGGGGTATCTTTTGCCCAGCAGTGGAACTTTAATGACTAATCATCATCATTCTCCTGTCCATACCTTAATTTATTTGGGGTCGGCGCAGCGAGTCTTTGCTGCGCCATACTTTTCTATTACTCGTCATCTCATTAGACACTTCCTTTCTTGGGACATTAATGGCTAATAACATAAAAGTTACCTGACTTTTTAAAAGTCAGCCTTAAAATCACGGCACTATTAAATTAAAATCACGCATACATTCAAACTCTTTTTTTTAAGGATGGGAAATCATCAAATGACCCGCCCCGCTCTGGGTGAAGCGGAAGGAAGTGTCAGACTTGTACAGACTAAAACCCATCCATGTTCCTTCCTGGCCCTTTGTGGCCAGGGCCGCGGTATCTCTTTCGAACAGTTCCGCAGCCCTGGCAGGCATTGGCCCTTGCGGGCTCCTCCCTGTTTGCTGACATCTATTTGGCATGTGGAACACGAACGCGCCATCAACACGGCCTGTCGTCATAAGACAGACGGACGGCGAGCTAGCCCATTACTCACCGTCCACAGGTCCGCGTCTACGGTGGCTGGAATACATTCAAACTTCTTTACTTTTACTTTGACAATAACCGTATTTATCAACCAAACAGTCGAAGAAATTCCAGTCACCACAAGCTAGCCGCACTATGATACAACGCAGGTCTTCCTAATGGCACCTATTAAGTGTCCCTGAGGAGACTTACCAGACGTCTCTTTAGAACTTGGAACAGTAAGTGGTGAAAAAAAGTAAACTAGCGGAAAACAAGACACTGAAAGTATTAATAACGATATCTTAGTAATTATCAACAGTCAACATTTAATCAACAGGCCTCCGGAGCAAATGGACAGATTCGCAACTGGACAGATTCTCAGGTGGAGAGTCTCGCAGCTGGACAGATTCGCAACTGGGCAGAACGTGTAAATTCCATGGCATAATTAAAGTCACTCGTCCTGAGTTGGGACTATGGACGTTATGAAAAAGTGGTCAAGGTAGGAAAGTGGTGGTGGTGGACGACTTGCTCCAGAGGGCAAAGGCTGCCTCTTGTCTAGCTTTGATTTGAACAACTAGGCACATCAAATTAGCATACCCTAGATATAGTTAAATTACTCACGGTTTTTTTTTATCTGAAATTGAAATAGATCATCAAATTCAAATTCTACGACTGCACTTTTCTCTCATTTAACGTCACGCTGGTTTTCACCGGAGAGGTGAGCAGAGGTAGTACCTACTGCCACATTTTGCCAGTTGCATTTTATTTAAACTTAATTAGGAACGAGCTTATTGCCATGAACGTAGTTGTTACTGGGAAATTCCTGATGAATTAGCCCTTGAGTGGGTCTTGGGTTTTTTCATCACGTTGGGTGTTGACATTCAGAACCCGAAGATCAAAAGAACCGCTTGCGAAGACTAGACAAGAAAGAGTTCTTCCCCTGGTTTTAGGTGTCTATACCCCAAAAACCTATCTTGGGTTTTTTTATCGAGACTTTTTCATTGCAGTAGCAGCTCCGGTACTAGAAGATAAATATAATTTATCAGTAGAATTGCTTGTACTACCTACGTCAGAAAACGGACGTTCAAAATAATTTCCAGTGACAACGAGCTACCTCCACTGTGACACAGCACAGAGCCCACTCTGCTAATAGGTACTATTCATTGCAGCTTCTATGACAGCGCGCAGACGTTTGCAAGAAACATACGACTTTGTTAATTACTTTACTTGCTTGTATTGTGCAGAAGTAACAATGCATAATGATAGTTTGTATGTTGCTTGTTATACCCTGTCTGATTTCAAGCAAATGACGTGACGTGGTAAAAATGTTTGAATTATATTTAACTTATTCTCACTGATATGGACTGGTGCTCTCACTATCCAAATTATAATTATAATGACGTACATAATGGGTCTTTTTGTAAAGACGTTTAACTGCGGAAGGAAAGTTACAGTGTTCCATTTCAAGTCATCATTGAATATATTCTCCGCGCTTATGTCAATTTATTTGAGGTCGGCGCAGCGTGTCTTCTTCTTCCATACTTCTCTATTACTCGTCTTATCATTAGACACCTCCTTTCTTGCCATATCATCCTTTACACAGTCCATCCATATATGTTTTAAGTACCCTGACATAATTTCACATGAACATGAACATGGGACAATTTAGCCGTATCTCTGAAATGGTAACGTACTTGTATGCCTCTGGTATTGCAGGTGTACAATCAGGTCGGCCAAATATTATTTACCATAACAAAAAATCGTTTCCCAGCAATAGCTGGGAAACGATTTTTTTTGTTGGGTTGAAAAATTACGTTTTACAGTAGGAATCAATGCAACGCCTTCAAAACATTGTGCTGATGGATGCATTTAATAGTACGGAGTTTATGGTGGTTTTTAAAGTAAAGTTATAATATTAAAAAGTAGTTATAATATTTAAAAAAAAAAAATGAAAAAGTTGGAGCTTTGTCCCCCAATATCTCTGTAACTAGAAGGTTCCCAGGTATGGTCTAGAACAAATAAATCACGAAAATAGTGCCTTTCGGCTTCGTTAAGACTACTTTTACAACCATTATAATAAGAAAAACTACTGCACCGATTTTTATGCTGTTTGGGTAGAGTGGTTCTCGAGGAAGGTTTTAGTATATAATTTGTCAAATTTTTGCTGCAACATCAGGAGAGGGAACATCAGCTAGTATAATATTATAAAACTGAAGAATTTATTTGTTCCAACACGTTAATCTCAGGACCTACTGGTTCGCATTGAAAAATTATTTTAGTATTGGATAGCCCATTTACCGAGGAAGGCTATAGGCTATGTAACATCACGCTGCGACCAATAGGAGTGGAGCATCAACGAAAAATGTTGTAAAAATGGGGAAAATAGTATTTTTATAATAAATTCAGAAGTCTAAGATCGTGGGAAACAGTTAGTGCTTCATAAATTATCTTTTAACAACAGCAGCAGACAACAGAATTTGAGCTGGTTTGTCGACTTTTTACGAGCTTAGTACTTTTCCCACTTTAATATTTAGGTATGAAGTCGAAACCACTCAAGAAGACACAGAACATTAATGTTATTTATAAGAAGTTATCAATTTATTTAGCTACCTTGAACCGTAATCCTTGGGCCTACTAATTTACCATTTCAGTGAAAGTTTACATAAGCCTCGCCCTTGTTACAATGTAAGTAGACTTGAATCTCCTTGTGAAGGAGTCCGAAGCAATTTGTCGTTAATTTTAACTTAGTAATAATAACTTTATTATTATTGTATTCTATTATTAAATCTGTCTAGGCTATTATAAATTTATACTAGCGACTCGCCCCTACGTTCGCACAGTTTTTACGACTTGTCGAAACATCGAGATTTTCTTATTATAATGGGTGTAAAATTAGTCTTAACGAAGCCGAAAGGCACTATTTTCGTGATTTATTTGTTCTAGGCCATACCTGGGAACCTTCTAGTTACAGAGATATTGGGGGACAAAGCTCCAACTTTTTCATTTTTTTTTTAATATTATAACTTTACTTTAAAAACCACCACAAACTCCGTACTATTGAATGCATCCATCAGCACAATGTTTTGAAGGCGTTGCATTGAGTCCTACTGTAAAACGTAATTTTTCAACCCAACATAAAAAATTGTTTCCCAGCAATAATTTTTGCGTAGATACATTTACTTAGTTTGATGTACAGAATGCTTGGTTGACGGCTTCACAAAGGGACCTTTTACACCAAGTATGTAAGTTTAAAATGTATGTAATGTAGACATAAATCGTTCAGAATAAATATTCTAAATTATGGTGGAAACTGTATAGAAATTCGTTGCGTAGTTTTTAAAAAAAACACAGTCACACAGACAAGCAAAAGTGACTTCATTTATAATATTATGTATAGACAACAATAAATTAATATTCTATTCTATTTTATGGATATAACAATAGATATATAAATTGTATTGTTATCTGTCTAGACTTTAACAATATTATATTTCTACATTCATCCCAATATCTTGCCTCGCAGCTATATGCTTCTAAGATTTTAATTATCGATAAAAGTGAAGATTTTAATTCCTCTTTTGTAGTTCTAGAATTTTCTGTAACAAAATAATAATTATTATAAATGGTATGAAGAGATGTTTTTAATTAAAAGTGTGTTTTAATAACAACGATGTTTATTTAAAGGTAAAGTATTTGTTTTCGTGTAATGAGTTTCTTTGTTTTAAAGTATCTTTTCTCTTTGACAAAGTGAACATAAATAATACTCTATTTTTCTTTTTTTACGTTCTGTAAAATCATTTCATTGTTTTAGGACTTACTTTATTTTCACCAAAATAGTTTTTAAATACAATTTACATAACAACACGCCTGTAATCCCCGAAGGGTTAGGCAGAGATGCCCACATTTCACCAGTTATGTTAAAGAAGAACAAAATGTAATTGATGGCGAGCCCATTAGCATCAACCAGGCAGAAATCCAGACTCAGTGGCTGCTACTGAGAAATCCCTGACGAAAAAACCCAATACTTTGCTCGACCCGGGAATCGAACCCGGGACCTCATACTCAACCGTCGCGATTCCGACTAGTAGACCAACGACGCAGTTCAATACAAATCCTGAACCAAACAAAACCTACTACATTAATATATATTTACCACTTAAGGTCACAAAAAGGCTGTAAAGTTTACTCAGTGGTCAGTAAATAACCGATAGGCACTGTTATCAGTGGTATGCAGCGACGGGCAACCTTTTAAAATATGACCCTCTAACCCAGGGCGGGTAAAAATGACCCCAGTTTATGTACTGTAAAGATAAACACCTACATTGTTCGTGAAAACGTGAAATATGTGAAAATAACTTTTTGGATTATATTTTTACGTTTCTTTGTAGTTAATGTTGTTCATGGGTCTTGGTATGATAGTTGTTGTAGTTTTACGTGGGTTTATGGTGTATTTGGTATTCAGCTGCATCCGCTTAGACTGGAAGCCGACGATTTTTTTTTTTTTTTAAGGATGGGAAATCATCAAATGACTTCTCCCGCTCTGGGCAGAGCGGAAGGGAGTGTCAGACTTGTACTGACTAAAACCCATCCATGTTCCTTCCTTGCCCTTTGTGTTCCAGGGCCGCGGTATCTCTTTCGAACAGCCCGCAGCCCTAGCAGGCATCGGCCTTTGCGGGCCCCTTCCTGTTTGCTGATATCTCTTTGAGGCGCGCGTGGAACACAAACGCGCCGTCAACACGGCCTGTCGTCAAAAGACGGACGGACAGCGAGCTAGCCCATTACTCACCGTCCACAGGTCCGCGTCTACGGTGGCCGGAAGCCACCACGTGACCCCCGATGCCCGAGGCGTCTCCCGCGGCGGCTGGGACGAGAGGCCGATGATGTGGAAGCCGACCCTGACCTCATCATCATCTGCCTGCCTTTTCCCAACTATGTTGTTGAGGTCGGCTTCCAGTCTAACCGGATGCAGCTGAATACCAGTATTTTATATGGAGCGACTGCCTATCTGACCTCCACAACCTAGTTAGTACTGGGTAATACGATACCCCTTGGTAAGACTGGTTGTCAGATTTTTTTTGGGCCACTGACTACCTAACGACTGTCAAAGATCTTTAAATGACAGCCGGGACCAACGGCTTAGCGTGCTTTCCGAAGCACGGAGGAAACTCGGTATGTAATGGGTGGTCACCCATCCACAGATCAACCTAGGCAAGCACGGCTTAACCTAAAGATGGACCTGAGCGGCCCTTATTACTTAGCCACGAGCGCCTCTGAAGCCGACCCTGACATAGTTGGGAAAAGGCTAGGCAGATGATGATGTCGTGCACGTCATATACTGTATGTCTTTACTAGAGATAAAAAATTAAATGGTAAATACTCACAGCAGTACAAAGAAAAGTCAGGCACTATGAACCATAGACAACGTACTGACGTTGTCTGTAGACTGTTTTCAAAATCATTATTTTCTACACTAGTACTTCCTAAGAAACAGGACCTACATCTAAAAACTCAAATTAAACCTCCCAAGACACCACAGTCAATTAATGTATTACTATTATAATAACACCACGCCGCTCACTATGATTAATATAAGATTTACCTAAAAGCAAATAGATCCCCGATGCGATTGACTAACAAGAAAGGAAAATGTTTCCACATCCGTAGGGACTTACCTCAACTTACTTACTTACCTCAACCTGGCTGAGATAAAAATAGCCACGGTTCTCTGTGACATAAGCCGCGTCCCACTGATGGCTACTCGATATGTGATTGAACAAAGACACTCATAAATAATGACGTTTTTTCTGGTAGGAAAGGTGACTTGTGACGATAGTGATGTACTTAAGTGTGCGTGTACACAGGGTGGAAGGGACACTGACGCACAAAAGCTTATCACCTATTCAGTACATCATTAGCAAGGCAAGTAGACACAAGGCATAATAACATGTGAAAGTACTGTGATCGCCCATTCCAAAGCGTTGATCTTAATGGAGAAGAATGGGCAAGGAACTCCATGGACACTCTTTTCAATCAAAATATTTTTACAAGATCTTGGTTACATCATTCATGTTGAGATTATACATACATGTGAGAACAATGTAGAAAGACGTGCACATTAGGAGCGTCCAGATTAAAATTCAATAATTTTAAAACTAAGTAACTGAAATAAACCGTGGCAGCTAAGAGATGACCAGTTCTACTGACAGCGCCCGTTCACGAATATGACGCATGGATCAGCCCCATTCAGCTCACCCATATTGAAGGGAGCTAAATCACACACCCGCCACCATCAGCGAGACATACCATCAGCGATTGAGCATGACATTCCCTCAGCCACCAGGGCAGGAAGTTACTCAAAAGCAGTAAATAGTACTTAATACTCAAAAACGAAGATATTAGACTAATTAAAATTGATTTTTGATATAGCAGTGCGTTTTTTATAAATGGATTTTCTTTGTCCGAGTGTATCAATAAAATTGATAAAAACCTTCAAAAATATAGACCTAAAAAATATTGCGATAAAACTATTTCAAAAATCAATAAACTAAATCGAATACCATATGGAAGGAACAGTTCCAGCAATCCCAGTATTTCTCCCAGTAACGCTGGGAGAGTTCCAGAGTACGACTCAGTAATTGAATCTGCATCCGCAAGTATGCCCGCTCCTTTAATTTGAGTAAGTGTTGCGGTACCGTCCGCAAACACCGCAACGAACCGCATCTAACCGGTTATAACTTGCTGTAACTGGCGTAGGGAAGTTTGAAGTGGTTTTCGGTACTAAAATTAGGCTGTAGTAATAACATTTAGCAGGATAGATAATATTTTTCAAAGATTTGCTACACTAGTAAAGGCTTGTCTATTCAGCGCGTGAATAAGTGGGAATCATCAGTTAAAATGACACTTCTATAGAATTCACACCATATAAAACAAAGTCGTTTTAGATATATTATAAATTACAGAACAACAACTTACACTGTTTACAAAACATCGAGATTTCAGTGCTATACACAGAACATTCACCCGTTTCATTGCATCCGTGCAAAACCGGGGCTGGTTGCTAGTATACACAGTAAAAAATCTTCCAACAAACAGAAACCCATTTCAAAACAAAAGGCAACTTTATCATGCATCACTCCACACAACATATTTGTCGAAAGGCATCAATACAACGAAAAGCCTACTAAACATCGACAGACAAAAATAAGACACTTGACTTTCCTCAATCGAACGTCTTATTTTGCTGACCGTAAATAAATTTCGGAGGCCCAGCACGTTTCTTCGGACCGTACTTCAGATAGATTATGCTCCCTTTGTCGTAAATTTTACGACTTCAAAAATTAGTCGTCGTGAGCTGACTAGACCGGTCTGAACACGTAATACCAAATTGTTTTACGTTGGTTTTGTGACCGCACGGGATAATTTTGCTGGCGTCCTGGCGATTTTCGATTACAACGTTTTTGTGTGTCGTGAATTTTGTGGTACTTTCTAGAAAATATGTGAGAGAAAATATTTTGAAGATTTCAGCACCGGGTTTTCTGTGTGGAGTTAGACGAAATTTTGATTTATCTACCAAATATAAATTTTGATGTTGATAAAATAAAAATATTTACAATACCTATAAATATCACTATAAATCTAGGTCTGGAAAGTTACCCTAATAAAATAGCAGAAAACTTTCTAAAATTCCAGTATAAATATATATATAAAGGAGTAGATTATACTAGTATTATTTAAATTACGCGAATTTCACACACAAAGTACTAAATCACCCACATTTCCCACGGAGTAAAAACTGTACGAGGCTAATCAGTATACCAACAGTACATATAGTTTGTAAATTCTTATTTATGACCAATTTTTGCCGTTGCTTAATAATGCAGCAGTAAATTAAGGCTTTAATATAACGCGAAGCCGACGCGGCGAACTGTTCGCTTAGCTTCAGTTCGCTTGTATGTGGAACAAGGCATAAGCGGAGCGGGAAATGTGCAGGATCACAATATCAAATCAGAATAAAAATAAAACAATGTGTAGGAAATCGGGTACAAAATAGCGTAACAGAATAAAAAGATAAAATGTTATTAGTTGAAATAGTGTTTGTGTTTGTTTGTCTATTGTTATCATTTGAAGATTTTTTTCTGTTTTTTTTTTATTCTTTCATTTTCATTATACATTTTAGTTACGGCATGAGTCTAGATTTTTAGATGTAACTAAGATCTACTTTAGTCAACAGAATATAACTACTTGCAAAAGTAAAAATTAACCGTCCACATCATGCAAAATTAAATTTAAAATGTTATATACCATTTATTTTTCATATTATTTGTTGCATTATACTCCATTTTATTATCAGATTAACGAGGACTAGTCCCATTACAAGTTTAATAGCACCTTCGCAACGTCGCTCCCTATTTAAAACAGAACTATTACTCCATTGCGGGTCTTATTCTCATAATTACTTGTTATTATAACTTTTACGGCGTAATATTCCATTTAGAATGGTTTATTATGGCCTCTTAAATTACCTATATGATATTAGTATTATTAATGAAATGCGAGCAATGAGTTCTTTTAATTTTATTTTTGAGCTTTATTGCGTAGAATACAAATGTCTGATTATTATCAGACATTGAGACATTGCTCGTTACTTGTGATTTTCTGTTCTAAGAAAAAGTGGTATTATTATACCACTTTTTCTAAGAACAGAAAATCACAAGTGATATTTATGATATGAACGAGACTGTAAGTTGATATAGTTTTTTTTTGATGCATGATAAACTCGAACAAAGGTGTATGAATAGCGTGGTTCATTGATTGATTAAAACCTCACCGTATTCAGTTATCTGTTTTTCGTTTTTTTTATTACTATTTAACTGCTTCCTACTTAATAACGAACCAAGTAAAAGAAAACTTACCACAATATGCCTATCTATAATTCTGTACTAATATTATCATCATTATCTTCCTGCCCTTATCCCATTCCCAGCGCAACATGATTTCTTCTTTCATCATGTCAGACGTTCTATACTAATATTATAAAGAGGTAAAACTAGTTTGTATGTTTGTAAATCTTTATGCTGATCTGTTTGCGAAAATTCTTTCACTAATGGGAAGCTAAATTATCCCCGAGTGCTATAGGCTCCATTTAAAACGTTCCCGTGGTTTAATTACCGTACATAACGGGAGCGAAGCCGCGAGCAAAAGCTAGTCAACTTATAAAGTAAGAAAGAAAGAAAAATTATTTATCTGTCGCAGAGATATGACGTGCATACAAAATAAAGAAAAATAAAACAGTAAACATACATCACATAGCAAAACATTTCGAGTCCAACAGAACTGATCAACAACAACAAAAAATAAAATTAAAATTAAAACTTCACAGCTTGCACGTCGTGAGTGCGACAAACAGGTTACCACTCAGCATGATGCTGTCCTAGGGGGGCCCACAGCACAGCGCTGGTTTTCAGTGGTCACCCGTGAATAATACGTGCGGAAGCCAATACAACATAAATATTTAAATATATGAGTAAAAATGAAAATAAAACAAATAGTTCTTAGACTAGGTATAGCTAAAACAACATAAGATTTAAAATAAACAATACAAAAAAAATATAAAGGCGTGTCTGTTGACTAAACAAAACAAACATAAATAAATACATATTTAAGATATGACTTTTTAAAAGTTTTTTTATAAGTAATGAAAAAGTTTGAACAATTTTTGCATGAATAGACAACATAGTTTGTTTTAAACTGTGACCCAACCATTCCCGCTCCCCGCTTATAGCTCAGGCCAAATGTACCAGTTACATCGCTACGTGATTTATCGTTCGCTACACCACGGTAACTTATTACCAACGTTTATGTTGAGCGAATATGTACGAGATCATGTATTTTGTATATACCTAGTACATGACTTAAGATACATTTGTATATAGGTACATATGTGGCCGCCATTACTTTTATCGTGACTCGTTAGCTGTGAGCCACTTTCGGTCTCAGATTAGATACGAATATGAGGTTTTTATTTATGTATAACTTAAGCTTCTATGATATTTCTAATGTTATTATTGTTTTACGCATTTTCGAAGGTGACATCAGGTTTCAGTAGAGTCGACGAGGTTCAACTACTCCACTATCTCTTGTTTAACTTGTGAGTGCAACTATGTAGATGAAATGTTGCAGATGAATTTGAGTAAAACTAAAAAAGAAGATATGGAAATTGACCTATATCAATTCAAAATAAAATATGAAAACACACACACAATGCAATACAAATGCAATGTTACCCGGTTGCAAATTATTTTAGTAATAAACTCCTGAAACCATCACATATGAGAAATATGTGATGTTTGTTGACCTCATAGCCATATATTTTTTATACGTAAAAAAATACCTTCACATACCGCCCTTCCAAATCTACTATTAATCTGAAACCAGGAAATAATAAACAGAAAAAAAACACTGATCACTCAGAAAAAGGCAAAGATACCTTACTTTCGTATTTTCAGAAAGAAGCCTCAAAGAAAAAAAAAAGATAAAAAGGTCAACATACACTTCTCCATTTCAATTTGTGTGCACAACGTCGATGTCTAAAGAGCCTTTTCCGGGGATTCCTTTCATAATAGTTTCTGAGGTTTATGTAGAAAAAACGTTAAAATTGAATGGGTTAAACCTCTAAAAGGCTGTATATGTTATCTGTTTGTAGATTCAGTTGTGTCAGGTTTCATGATAAAGATCGTCATTTGAGGTAGTAGTTTGTTATCGTAACATATACCTTCTAAGGAACAATTTAATCCGAATGCATTGTAGCTTTTTAGATAATAAAATTTTGTTTGTAAACTTATTTTTATTTTCTTAAATTACTAACATTTTTTTTTCATGACAAATTGTGCAAAAGTGCCTCTGAAAAGTGTGTCACCTTTTATATGAAAGTACTATGTCCGGTCACAAAAAATCACTCAAATCCAGCCAGTCCCTTAGCTCCCTACAACGACGCCCTAAGCCAAGGCTCGTACCCCACAAGGGGTGCCCTTTACGCGCTGTCGCTTAGTTTATAAGTTTTTTTGCCTGGCCTTGCACTCAAAGCACCCACAAGATAGTCCGGTTAAGCAGAAGCCACCCTCATAAGTTGACCAACGAGAGGCTAATAAAAAAAAAAGTCTCATTGACACGTCATAAAATATTTTATCTAGGTACTTAATTAACTGTGCCTTGATTATAGTTTTTAATGTAAAAAATAACTCAATTAACGATTTATTTTCTTTTTTTTCAGGTAAACGTCCATAAAGAGTCAAATACAAATACTTCTGAAACGTTCACAAGTAAGCCTTAAGATAAATTCGCACGACAACCAATCAAATTATACAAAACCAGTTTATGCGGATCTCTCATTGTACGAGAAATCTATACAAAGCGAGGCCATGTTTTACTGTAAAGCTTGATGTGTCCCCGTGTGTACTACCGGGTTCACTGGCGGTCGACCAGTTTTGACCCTTATGCCTTGAGTAACAAGGTTCAAAGTGGTCAACCGTGAGTGAACCCGGTACTACATAACTGTTTGGGGTATTCCTCAAAGCGCCCTGTTTTTAAGCGCAACCAACTAAGCACAACTAAATTATTCCTCCAACTAAGCGCAACTAAATTTTTCTTCGCAGCGCAACCATTTGAACAATTAGAATTTGTGTGAATTTGCTTCGAGGAATAATTAAGTTGCGCTTAAAAACAGTTGCGCTTTGAGGAATACCTCTACTGTTTCATTTATAAATGTCGTTGAATTATCTAACAATTAAATCTCATATGCTTAACCTTTTCCCAGCTATGAGGTCGGCTTCCAGTCTAACCGGCCGGAACTGAATAAATAATAATAATATAATGATTGTTAACATCACTGTCCCTCATGACGAGAATCTCGTGAAAGCTGAGAATGATAAAAAATCAATCAAGTATTTTGATTTAGCACACGTTGTTGTCGATATGTGGGATGTGGACTCTGCAATCATTGTACCGATAGTCGTTACGGTTAATGGACTTATAGCAAAGAGCCTTGACCAACACCTTAGGAGGCTCTCATTGCGCGGCTGGGTCAAGGGCTTGATTCAGAAAGCAGTACTCCTGGACACGGCACGCATAGTGAGGAGGTTCCTCTCTCTGGAGCCCTAACCACCGGCAGCCTGGACCTTGTTCCTGATGCCGATGGGCCATCTATTTTTAGGGTCCCGTACCTCAAAACGTAAAAAAGGAATCCTTATGAGATCACTCTCTTGTCCATCGGTCTATCCGTGTATCACCACTAATTTTCTCAGGAACGGGTTGACCTAGCCAGTTGAAATTTATACCAGATGTCAGTATAATCTGGTATAAATTCAAATCAAATCAATGTCCTGAGTCAACACGATAAAAAGATATGGGCAAATTTTGGTACTTACAAGTTTTCGCGAAAACTTGTAAGTACCAAAATTTACCTTAATTTTCAACTTTTTTTATTTTTCGGAATTGTTGCTTTACTGGTGCTGTAAGACTTTGCTTTGACAATTCTAGGTCAACCGGAAGTAACATAAAGGTTTTGGTCGAAAACCTATATGTGTTTGCTCCCGGCGTAAGCATACTATCTACCAAGTGGTCAAAGGAGAATGATATAGAGATTTAAATTACTAATATTCTATTAATTCCTTTCGATTTTATTCTATTCTAATCCCCTTGGATTTTTATTCCTACTGATTATCTGACTTTCGGGCTTCCGTAACAATTCAAACTATTGTTTAACGTAACTATAGTGAATCTATCTACAGTTATGAAATGACAAGTGTAACCGCGCCCTAAGCAAAATATTTAATATTCATTTATGCTAACAACAGCGCCATCTGTCGGAGAACAAAGAAGCTATTATCTTCAGTACAAATTGCTTCCAAGGAGTTATAATGTACCTTAGATTTAAATTATTGCAGTACTTTACAAATGGAATCGGATCGGAGGAGCTCGTGGCAAAATAATAACAGCCGCTCGGGTCGATCTTCAGGTTAAGCCGTGCTTGCCTAGGTTGGTCTGTGGATGGGTGACCACCCATTACATACCGAGTTTCCTCCGTGCCTCGGAAAGCACGTTAAGCCGTTGGTTCCGGCTGTCATTTGTACATCTTTGACAGTCGTTACAGGTAGTCAGTGGTCCAAAAAGCCTGACAACCAGTCTTACCAAGAGGTATCGTATTACCCAGTATTAACTGGGTTGTGGAGGTCAGATAGGCAGTCGCTCCATGTAAAATACTGGTATTTCAGCTGCATCCGGTTAGACTGGAAGCCGACCCCAATATAGTTGGGAAAGGGTTAGGCAGATGATGACTTTACAAATGTAATCGACCGCTTTCAATACTAGTTACTTCTATTGTGTAAATACTGTACATGAAACTTTGACCATTTTATTTATTTTTATGAGTTTCATTTGAATGTTCAAATTTCTGAGTAATCATTATCTTCCTGCCTATGTGCCATGTTATTTGGGGTCGGTGCAACACGTTTTTTTCTTTCATTCTCCCCAGTCAAGTATATAATTATTTTTCCTTCATATCATTCCTCACATAATCCATCCATCTGTTCTTTGGTCTTTTTCTCCCTTGCAATCCATGATTAATCAAAAATTATAACTCCTAACTAATATTATAAATGCGAAATTAAGTTTGTTTGTTTGTTTGTTACCTTTTCACGCCTAAACCACTTAACCGATCATCTTGAAATTTTCAGTTTTCAGGTGTTCAGAAACGGACATAGGGTACATTTCATCCCAAAAAAGAAGTATTGTTCCCGAGGAAAACAACAATAATGTTATTATGATAATAGATGGCGCGACGTGTCTTTCGAATCAAGATTAACTAATATTATTACAAGCAGAGTACAACCCGACTTTGTTTTTCAAATTCTAAATTAACGCGAGCGAAGCCGCGGGCAAAAGCTAGTTAATTATAAATATAGATCAGATTGGATACCGAATAAATAACACACTATACTTAATTCTACCCACAAAATTACGTTCACACGTCTTCCAATACTTACAAGAGCTATAATGTATCCTCTAAACTCGAAAACGTTACGAATAACCGTTACTGTAAGCAGTTATCCATAAAATCCCGGATGTATGTACCGGCAGTTTGACGGGAGTCACCCCTAAATAATGGGCGGAATTTCGCACCATAGACCAGAGCATAAACTATTAAAGAGATGCCAACAACCGGCTATAGTACGATTTTATGACCCGCTTTTGCATATTGAACGGTACGAAGGCACTTCAGTTTGGCAAATAACCGCTTTTTTTCGTTTTCAGATGCTACTCGTAACGTGTTTATGGTTTAAAACGTTTGCCAAGAAATGTTGGGTTCTGTCAAGTAAAGTCAAGTTTGATGAACAATCAAAAACATTGTATAATCGCTATGGTATATATAGTAAGTAGACAAAGAAATAGGTTTGCCTGTACAAAATATGAACAAAACTGAACTCGAAGGCATTTAATGATATTGATAAATTCCCTACCTAATATAATCTACATATGACTATTAGATATCGAAACAAATAAACATTATAGTATTAACGAAAATATAAGTACATAATATACGATCAACGATGTCTACAAATATGTAATTAGAATGAAATTAATAAAAGAACGTAAATCAATCAAAAACCTTAACCCAACATGTTTCTTCTTCCTTCTTAACTTACTCGGCCGCGGGCTGAGCGACTTCTGCCGGCGCTTCATCCACAGGAGCAGCTGCAGCAACCTCAGCAGGCGCCACGGCCTCAGCTGGCGCTTCGCCTTCGGCTGGAGCTGCGGCTTCGGCCGGAGCTTCGCCTTCGGCTGGTGCTTCGCCCTCAGCTGGTGCCTCGCCCTCAGCTGGTGCTTCGCCCTCGGCTGGCGCTTCACCCTCCCCTGGTGCTTCGCCCTCATCCTCAGCTGCCGGTGTTTCAGCTCCTTCTGCAGGTGTTGGACCTCCTTCTGCAGGTGTTTCAGCTTCCGCAGCTTCTTTAGGTTGTTCAGCAGCCACTGCTGGCTCTTCAGCCGGTGCCACTTCTGGGGCAGGTGTTTGCTCTCCAGAAGGTTTTATTGCAGCTGACACTTTGGCCGCCAGCGGTGCCGCTGCTTTACCTTCCGCAGCCGCAGGTGGTGCTGCTTCTTCCTTTTTGCCTTTTCCTTTTTTAATTTTTCGCTCCAAAGGCAAATAAAGTTTATAATCCTGTGGCAGCTCATCTTCAGTGTAAAGTTTTTCACTAAAGTAAATTCGTCTAAGTCTTGCATTAGCATGTATTTGCACTCGTAAAGTTTCTATAAATTGTGTTCCGTACGCCCTTCTCGTGAAATCGGCAAGATTAAATTGTATCTGGTTCCAACCACCTGCCAAGCCGATAGGCATGCTTGTACAAAATGGCTTGATTTTCGTTGTAGATTGGAAATTAGAAATTCTGAAGCGCCTCCTCATATTTTTATCATCAAGTATAGTTATCTCAAAAGAGAAATAGCGCTTCAAGTTCTTTACAATCATGACAAGAAAAGGTAATTTTATACCTAGTATTTGATTGTTCTTCGGACATGTTATATACGTTGTTGCAACGTTTGTACTCACGATTTCCAGGACTATAGAATTGACTTCACTGTCAGTGAGCCGTTTTATGTGTCCATTTTTCACTTCCATGTCCCATATCGCGAGAGGGTTAGACCCACAACTGTAAAATATGGACAACAATCCATTTTGGTAGGTGTTTTTAAACATCGTTTACTGATTCGTAGAACAATAGCAATAAAAATGCTAATAATTATTTGTTTGAGACACGTTTTCAGTTATTGTATACTCTGATTGTTTATCATTTCCAAACACTTTGACGTTTGTCTCTTTGGCATGCATTGACAGATGTCGATTCATAAAAAATAAAAGTAAATACAAAAAGGATTTTTGCAATAAGTTATTGCTCCTATTTTAACACTATGTAATGTTCACTATAAGTTTAAAGCTAGGGACAAACTGGACCCACGTACGCAACGTATGCAACGCATTATGATATCTGGACTCTTGATTTTATATGAAAAACTATGCAATAGAAAAAACACACTTAAGGTGTGCGATTGCGTATGCAACGCAATCACACACCTCCCACGCAACGTCGACCTGCGAAGTCCAGATCAGCATGGGAAGGTGGAGGGCATGTTCGTACGCTGCGTGTAACCAGTGCGTTTCTAGAACTTACTCGTAGCACGTCAAATCAAGCCAATATCTCCTGTTCTTAAGTTTTGTTTTTGTGGCGCGGATGCCAATTTACGTTGCATACATGCACACGTGCACACCGATTCGCGCACGTTGCATCGCATACGTTGCGTACGTAAGACCAGTCTGTCTCTCGCTTTATGATGCGAAAAAAATGCTTTTAGTTCTAATAAAAAGTGCGTTAGGCATCTTATAGTATAGATATGTTCGTAGCCAGTAAGGGCGTTCACTAAAAGTCGCGCGGGCACGTGCGTTTCTGTATTGAATGATAGTAGCAGCGCTAAGATAGTCGCGTGCTACTTACTACTACACCTTTTCTAAGCAAAATTTGGCAGGACATTCGGAGAT
The DNA here is from genome assembly GCA_950005105.1 of Lycophotia porphyrea. Taxonomy (NCBI): domain Eukaryota; kingdom Metazoa; phylum Arthropoda; class Insecta; order Lepidoptera; family Noctuidae; genus Lycophotia; species Lycophotia porphyrea. Next base: position 11,341,839 of record OX465399.1, read on the forward strand.
GTACCCGCTCCGTGCATTCGCGCGAATTTACCGGCGCTCCTCCAAGGCGCTAATCCAAGATTCGCTTTGTACAGCAACAAGTGTATCTGAACTGTTACATTACAAGCGAATATTCGCAATGTGAAAGCGCTTTAAGCGTAAATCGTAAGCTAATGGTTCGTGTGCAAGTTGGCACATGACGCACGCAGAAATTGACGTTTTGATAGATGTTTAAGTTCGTGCGCGTGCGCTCCACGGAAGCAGGTGTGCACGCAGACACAGGCAGAGGTACGCACCGTGCAAGATAAATTACAGGAACCAAATGTGCATCACGCAATTGGCCCCAATAAGCAGCTGGTCGCAAGATTTTTGTTGGGCTGTCCGTCCACGTGTTTCTGCAGCCAAGTGTCCGCATAGTGCGTGAAGTCCCTAAGGGCGTCCACTTAAAAACGCGCGGGTGCGGGGTTTGTAAAAATAGTATGACCGGCAGTAATAGAATCGGAAGGGCGCGACATTTTGTCAGAAGCACCCGCTCCGTTCTCCCGCGTGGTTTTAAGCGGACGCCCTTAATGTGTCACGAACAGGTTCTAATCAGTTTTATGATAAACAAAATAGTAAACATAATACAATTTAATCAACATTATTAATTAATTAAAACATTAAAATAATAAAAGAAAAAATAATTATCAATTTAATCTTCACAAACACTATAAATTAAATTAATCTTATAAAAGCGAAACTATAATGTAATAACTAAGTATTTTTGTAACTATAAGTTGACAAGGAAACAGTACGACTATAGCCAAAAGTTTACATATACTTAATCAACTGATTGTTTCCAAACAAAAAATTAAATTCTAATATTCACTTCTAAAACCAAATGATAACGCATCTGTATACTGAGGAACCATGATACTATTCAGCATTCATTATTCTGTCTCCTCAATCGTCTCTAAACGTGGAGCACTTTCCGTCCTTTCTCCTACTACTGCGGCATCAGTTGCTTTATCCTCAACAGGTACGGATTCATATTGTGTGGCAGTTTCTACTGATTTTTCTTTTGCCGGTTCAGTGTCTGTGGCAGCCTCATCAGTGGCTGGTGTTTCACCAGTAGCAGCTGGAGCTTCTGCCTCAGTAACCGGTTCCTCAGCCGTTGCAATTGGTTCTGTTGTCGCCGCATCGCCTTGATCAGGACCGTCTTCTACCGCAGTGACCTTTTCTCCGTCAGCAGCAACGGGTTCTGCATCCGTAGCAACCGGTTCTGCATCCGTAGCAACCGGTTCTGCATCCGTAGCAACCGGTTCTTCTGTCGCCATGGTCTGATCAGGAGCGGCTTCAGATGCATCAGTTTCAGTCGCTCCTTTAATAGAAATTAGACTGGGTGGCTTTTCTGAAACCTTAGACGCCCTTTTTACTTCCTGCACTTGAGGTGCTGATGCTTTTTTAGTCGGTACTTTTTCAGGTTCCACAACTTTTTTGGGTTTATCTTTAGCTGGCCTTTGTTTCAAGGGGATAAACAGTTTATACTCTGATGGCAGGTTTTCTTCTGGAAAGATACTGTCTGCAAAATATATACGCCTGATTCGTATATTAGCGTTTATTTTACATTTTTGTACTTCAACGAATTGCTTTTGGTACGCTCGTCTACAAAAATCAGACATATTGAACTGAATTTGGTTCCAGCCGTCAGAAAGAGCAATTGGCATCACGGTACATAATGGTAAGATCTGCGTAGTACTTTGGAAGTTTGATACGCGAAATCTTCTCCTAGTTCCAGTATCATCCAAGATAGTGATTTCGAAAGAAAAATATTTCTTAATATTCTTTACAATCATGACCAGAAATGGCATCGTTATTCCCAGCACCTGTTTCCCTTTAGGACATATCATGTATGTTGTACTTACATTAGTTCCTCCTATTTCTAAAACCGTAGACCTTATATCTTCGTCCAAAAACTTAGTTATGTACCCATCTTGGGTGAATGTATCCCAAATTTTCAGAGGCTTAGAACCGCAGCTAAAAAATATAGTAAGCAAACCGCGTTGATATGATTCCCTATACATATTTGTAAGATATTTTATTTTAATATTCTTAGTAAAGATCAGTTAGATGCTTCGGTCTGTCATTCGTTTATTCTGTCAACGCGATGTCAAAGAGAATCAACTAAAGTAATCTTTTTTTCTGTAAGTACGATTCATGGTTTTTAATGTGGCTAATACTAAAGAAGGTGCTATATACAAAAACTTACCTGCTTAGAAAGTTGAGTCACTACTTGAAGTACTTCAACACGCAAGAATTAAAGTTCAATTTTGCTTGAACTAGTAGAATATTTTATACTTGTTTATTATCACCTCTGCTATCTGGTTTCTGGGAGACATTTTGCTATTGTTATGAAAAGGTGAAAGACCAAATTCAAACTCTAAAGTACTTTAGAACCGGCGCCGGCGGAAATTTGCGTTTTTGCCAACCCTAGGTACGTTCGTGTTCACACCCTTTTATCGCGATCCGTCTATAGGAGTATTTGTTTTATCTTAAAATCTTTTTATCTTTTCGCTTTAAAGCGCCATCGTGTTGTAAGAACAATTCAAGGTGAATGCGCCAGAGCCGCAAAATTCCACTTTCTTACGTTTTTTGCAATTTACCGGTCAGTGTCTTTTTCATGAAATAGTCATCGAATGGGATTAAATAAAGTTAGGGTTGACGACGATTTATTCGATTTTTTTTTGTTATCCTTGACTGTCTCACTCCCGGGCAAAGGCCTCCCCCCATTCCTTCCACTTTCCTCGATGTTGTGACTCTTCTCGCCAAAATAAGGAGAAAGCCATCCAAGGCGTCCCACCATCTTCTCTTTGGTCTGCCGCGAACCCGTCTAGCTGTCTCAGGGCTTCAGCTTTGCGATATACGGGCCCACAACTTTGCCGGCCGGCAGACATGGTTTTTTTTTGAATGGCTTCTCGCAGTTTAACCTAGAGAGCTTGTCGTCTGCTTACCGGCAGACATGGCCTGCCCAGTTCCAGTTTAGTTAACCTAAGAATATTCAAATTTCGCAGGCTACCCTGGCGCCTCGCCCTTATTAGCCGATTGTACTGCAAGGTTATTTTGGCGCTTGACTGACATAGCCAAAAGGGCGCGATTGGTAATCATTTGATGAATTGTTAGTGGAAATTGTATGGTTTATGTTTGATTAAGGCCAATTGCCAGAATAACCATTCAGCTGTGTAGGTAATAAAGAAATATTACCTTATTCGTAGGGCGAGAAATAAACTCATTGTGAAAAAAAAAAATTTATATTCCCATGCAAATAATAGCCAATTGCTACAAATAGGTTACCCTTTGCTGTGGGCGACGATTGACGATTTGTCGCCACTTAAGCATTACACCAATTTTGACATCCAATACATTCAATCATAGATGGAAGGTACCGAATCAGCTTGGATTGACATCGTGGCAAACTATGTTTATTCTATAAAAATACTATGTACGTATGTGTTACGAGTGCTAACTTCAGTTATACTTGTGCTTGATCGTACCATAATGTTCCTCTTAGTTATGGGATTACTAAATTTTGCTCGTTCCTTAGGCACTTATCAGACTTAGCATGATACCAACAACTGTACTGCAAGTTACTTTTCGCTGGGGGCATTGTTAGTGAACATCATCCTCACTCTCTTGCCCTTATCCCAATTCATTCAGGGGTCGGCGCAACATGTCTTCTTCTTCCATACTTCTCTATTACTCGTAATTTCATCAGTCACCTCTTTTCTTGCCTTATTTATTTATTTGGTACACCAACAGCAGTACATACTTAAAATTAATAAGAAACAATAAAAATAACATGAAAGTGCTGGTATGTATGCCTATTATAGGTATACGCAGCATTCACTATAAGACAACAACGTAAAAAGATTTTCCCGTACCGGGAATCGCACCCGAGCCTCCTGGGTGAAAGCCAGGTATCCTAGCCACTAGACCATACGGGATCATCTTATCTCTTATCATCCTTTTCACAGTTTATCCATCGTTTCTTTGGTCTTACTCTGCTCTTATACCCATCCACATTCATGCTCAAAACTTCCCCTCACGACATTGAACATTTGTGGAGCCACGCACCATAAGACCTTCTAACCTCTGTGTACAGCAGTATTAGCACGTTCAGTTTTGTAAGATTAAACTTTATTTAATTAATTGTTTAACTGAAGGTTAAACTAAACTGATAATACATACATACATACATAAACTCACGCCCTTTTCCCATGGGGGTAGGCAAAAACCACAGAAGGCCACCTGCTACGATCCTAACATACTGATAATATCTACCAAAAAGAAAGTAAAACACGTTGTTAACTTAACTTTCAACATCAGACAGATAGAACTTCTTATTAAATGAGGCGTTCAGACGTAAACACAAAAACTTGTAACATATACGAAGAAATAAAAGTTTTAAAAGAAATTCTCGCTCTCTGTGATTTATCTAGCCATTTGTCATCCTCGACACTAAGAAAATATGTCACGCAAAGCCACAAGTAACGCACACAGGCACGCTGTGTAACGAATATAACATTTTTGTCGTCTCTAAATCACATGACTTTTCCACTATAGCCGGCTGCCCTTAGAGACTGTCGTGCACACTAGCAAAAAACACGAGTAGCAGGAACAAAAGAAAAATGAAAAAGTGCCTTTCGACTGTCGTGATAAGGAGTGCATGGGCGTGTTCCCGTTGTTATTGTGACTACAGTGATGCTACACGGCTTTGCTGCTTTTTGCCCCCGGATAACGCGTTTGGAACACTGTGCTTTATGTTAGGGGAACCGAGGACCCAGTTAAGATATCATACCAGTTTATTTTTTTCGAAATTAATGGTGCATAAAACGTTATCCCGATAGCGTTAACGGATGTCGGAGAGATATAAATGAATTAGATTTGTTTACGTATTTTCTTTGGGAGAAAACGATTTTATTTGGATCGGGACATGATAGATGGTATTCTAATCGATATTTAACGTTCGTGTTGTAATTCGATGCTTGATTCGGCTCCAATGAGGCCAGTGAACCCTGTATGTATATTATGTTGTATTACTTACGCATTTCATTTCTATTTAGCGTAACGTGGCGTGGCTCGAGTCGCGGAAATAATGTAACTTTTGCTCTGACCTACATATTTAATGCTTAATAAAGTTGGGTAACTGAAATCGTAATTTTTTGCCAGAAAATTTAACAAGAAAACAAGCCTCGTTTGTTTGTGATACAATTAACTGTACAACAGCTTATTTTCTTAATAAGCAAAAACGCGGCACGCATTTTCCAAAGCGATCTAAAATGCATTCCAAAATGAAAACAGCAAAAAAAAAACCATACACGACTTTTTAACTGCACAATTCCGAGAAAATTCTAAATTAGAATATCGAAAACTGCAAAAAAGGAAATAGAAACAAAAAAAAAGCAAGGATTCAGATGTGCCTGGTATATTTACAGAGCTCATTGCGCGGAGCAACGGAGCGTGGTCTGCATAATGTATCGAACGGTGCGCGATTCCGGCAAAGCTTTGTCTGCGTTATTTACAACCGACCCGTGTATTCACGCGGAAATTGGATTTGTAAAATAAGACACTGTATAAATAATCTTTATCTAAAGCATATCTCAGCGGAGTCGTTCGCCGCCCAAGTTTCGCACCGTGAGCTCTGAGCTCTGATTCCCAGCGAACGTTTGTCAGATTACGGAACAAAAATATCTGCGACGCTAATAGAGAGAATAAACGCTTCTTTATGTTCGAACTTGTTCTATGCTAAATTCCGCCCCGTACCACGAAATGTGGTGCGATTTTTTGCCGTGTTGCCAACCGTACCGTTACTTCAGGCTAGCCTCTCGTTTGGAAATAATCGCCGTCGCTTCAGTGCCCTGGTAGGGACAATGTATCGAAATTAATATCCGGGGACGAAGCGGGCGAACAATTTGTCCACCCGGAATGCGGATAATTAAACCGGCCTGCAGCCGTTTCCTAGCTTACATGAAGCTGCAAATATATAACGTCGTCTACACGGAATTTAGTTTGGCTGGAAAAGTGGACAGATGTCAGCCGAAAAAAAAGAAATTAGAACATTTCGGCTACATAGAATATTCGGTTTTATGACAATTGCAGGCTATTCTGTTTAACTGGGAACACTTTAACAAAACACGTAATGGCAGATAAATTACACTTTATATGACATCTGATATCCGCATTTAAAATTAAAATAATAGGCTAGGTAACATTATTAACCTCTGTACTGAAATAAATACCAAACCAAATGTCAGTGGAACCCATTTATTTAAATGAGAGTAGTTAACTTTTATGTTGATAGCTGTAAAGGCACTTCTATTCAGTACATAGGTACCTCGTTAATAGTGGACCTGGACTCGACCGGTACCTGTTACAATATCTGTAGCACTTAATACATTTTTCAACAAAAACTGTTGGCCAGGAAGATATAGAGGGTGTTAAGATTAGTAACAACAGTAAAAAACATGGGCTTAAAGTAATCTACGTCTCAAACTACACATTTATCACGATCCCTAATTAAATACCAAAAAAAAAAGACACACAAATACTTAGCTGCTAGTCCAAACAGCGCATCACATAGATTTTCCGGACGGCCATTTTAATCCGTCGTCCGGAATCGCATCGTAAATCCGTAACGTCGATTAGGCCACTGTTTGTCCGGGCCGAGGCTAATAAATAGCAATGAACATCTTGACTGTGCGCGACGATACAATAATGCGATATAAGCCGCGATTTGCGATCTGTAATAGGCTTAATTTTTTTATTAGTGAAGCACTTTTGTTGGCGATATTAACTGATGATCGATCGAGAGCCGGCGCTTGGCGGTTGTTTTTTTATTTCTTCCTTGATCGACTTTGTCGTGACGGCGAGAAGTTTGTCGTAGTTTTTGTCGATTATACTCGATTTTTCTTTATTTGTTTTGACTATGAAAACAACTGTGCTGTAAAACAAGATGTTTAGGTACAAAAAAGGGTTTGATGTGAAAATGGGTGCTTGGAGATTGAAATAAAGGTCCCGTATTAATATTCATAAGTTCGCACGAAGTATTTTTATTCAATTACCTACACATTTTGTATATAATCCGTCGTAAACTGGTTTTGTGCCTACTTCACGAGGATTATTTTTCGTTATAATTTTCAAGCTATTAAAAAAATAGCTTAAAATTTGATTTCATATTTTACCACAATGAATAGGGTTCACGTATCAAATATTTTATGCAGTGTAAATAAAGATTCTGCCAAGAACTTCGTGCCAAGACCTGCCAGCTAGGCTCCATCGCGTGCCAATGCCAGATATAAACAAAGTACCTCAAAAATATTGCCAAGTTTTAAATTACATTTCAGAATTAAATAGCTTTGCAAGTTTTTCTTTTCTTTTCCAAATAGGTTTTGGCTGCCAATACGAAAAGATAGTTAAAAATAAGTTTTTTTAAATTTATTCCACCATTCATTCTCTTGACTTTATTTATTTATTTATTTATTTATTAGGCTTCTCAACAATGAGTACACTGTTACTTTGTAGTTTTAACATACACAATCTTAAGTCTAAGCGCCTCATTACTTAAAGAAAAGCACCGCTTGCACTAAACTATGCGCAGATATAATAATAACATACAAATAAATTAATTAAAACAAGTAGGTAATACACAGAATGGAAAAAAATAATAACAACAAATTATACATTAAAATCTAAAATCATAACAATTATATTAGGATCCATTAAAATAATAATAAATGAGTAAAATAACATGCATTGTAAATTAAATTCATTTGGTGTATGATTAGATTAAAATTAATACAGATTTGAAAAATAAAAAAAAATAAAAAATAAACCCCCTGCTAGACATGTCTCTCTTTTCTAGGGCATACCAACTCCCATCTCAGATAATAATTTGTTTAGGCCTCAAATGATCAGACCATGATGATGTTTTGACATTAAATAAAAAAGACTGTGACTGTGAGTTACAGCATTTCTTTACAGAGTAGACAGACTTTTCTTTTCGGATGGGAAATCTTCAAATGACTTCTCCCGCTCTAGGCAGAGCGGAAGGGAGTGTCAGACTTGTACTGACTAAAACCCATCCATGTTCCATCCTTGCCTTTTGTGTTCCAGGGCCGCGGTATCTCTTTCGAACATTCCCGCAGCCCTAGAGCAGACGGACTTACATCGGATTTTATACGTGTGTTAAAAAAAAAACAATTTACAGAATATTTATCATTATTCACACTCCTGGGCCACTATCCACAAGCTGAACTTTTCCTTCAAAGTAAAATTTGTCACCAAAGGACGAATAACACTTTTATTCGCCAAGTGCACAAAAAAGCCACTGACCACCCCTTAATCCAAAGCGTCCATCATTTGCCAGTGTTTAACAAATTTGTTAGGCGTCGCACTGTAAAAAGTTAATGATATGTGAAGAACCTTAGGAAATCCTCTTTTTAATTGTTAGTAAATTAAATGGCTCGTGTAGGGTCGGCTGTGAAATGAGATAGGACAAATTTCGACTGGTGCGGACCAGTACGTCCCTGGGTGGGTTTATATATGTATATATTGAGGATTTTATCGTGGGTTCTGTTACTTGCGATATTAATTTCGGATTAGGATACATTTGATTTTGAAGGTAAATGAATTGGAAAGGGTTGGTTCATTTGTATCCTCATTCAAAACAAATAAATAGCTACCTACACCATTCAAAACCTTCCTTATTTAATTAAATTCTACACTTATTTACAAAGAGTAAACTCAAATAACTTGTAATGAAACACCTCTAAAACTAGAAGCATCTTTACAATCCCCTTAAGGCCACATTCCACTAGCACCACCACTTAAAACTGCAGTAAGCAGGCTTTCAATAAACTTAAGTGTGAATATAAAAGCGACGTTATAGTCCCTGGTAGTGTTTACAGCCACCACTTACCATCTCTAATGGCCCATGTGCACTTTATTGTCTAAAATTGCATTTTCCCGGCGAAAATTCCGACACCTATTTTGTTTTCAGTACTTTTGCCTTTGTGACGGTACCTTGGTAAGTAAAAAAGTTGCCCCTAGATGCTCATTGAGCGTGGTTATGAAGAAATGTGTGGATTGTCGTATTGTATTAGCAGATTGGTTGGTAAAAGCGTTTTGGTGAGAGAATTTTATTAAAGAAATACGTAAGCAACAGTGGCTTTTTCGTGAATAAAAGTTGATCTCTTTTAACTACATTTCTAGTAATCATGTTGACTCCTAAAACTTGTGAACATCGACACTGTAAAAAAAAGTAGTTGCCACAAAATTTTGTTTAGATTGACTAAGTAACTTGGTTGAAATTTTGTTTAGATTGACTAAGTAACTTGGTTGCATCAATCAAGCATTTTGATTACTTCAATAAAGATTGTCTCTTTTTAACTCTTCTACAATGATGTCATGTTAAGGGTAATCAAGAAACTTGTTTGAGCGTTCAATCATTTGAACTAGTATTGCTGCAATCATGTCGTGATGATCAACTTAACTAAGATTTTGATTAATCTAAACAAGATATTGCAATTGCGTGCACTTTTTTTCAGTGAATGCCAATAAAGCTAGCTCTTGACCTTTATAATACTTATTCAATATGTAAAGCAAAAGTATCTCAACAAAACGAGATCATCATCTGCCTAGCCTTTTCCCAACTATGTTGGGGTCGGCTTCCAGTCTAACCGGATGCAGCTGAATACCAGTATTTTACATGGAGCGACTGCCTATCTGACCTCCACAACCCAGTTACTACTGGGAAATACGATACCCCTTGGTAAGACTGGTTGTCAGACTTTTTGGGTCACTGACTACTTTAACGACTGTCAAAGATCTTCAAATGACAGCCGGGACCAACGGCTTAACGTGCTTTCCGAGGCACGGAGGAAACTCGGTATGTAATGGGTGGTCACCCATCCACAGACCAACCTAGGCAAGCACGGCTTAACCTAAAGATCGACCCGAGCGGCTGTTATTGTTTAGCCACGAGCTCCTCCTCAACAAAACGAGATACAAGGAGCATACTTTTCCTTTAGACTCAAACGCCTACTAAAAAACATCGGCAGCGCTTTCTAAAAGCCTGTTATTGAATAATAAAAGAGAGTGTTTTTCATTCGCTCTAACGGTGATTAAGATATACAATCGGGGTTCGCAAAATGGAAATCTATCGGATTGCTTAAAGCCATCCCTTAGTTCACGTCGCACTTATCTCCGGGATTATCCCTAGTAATGACCGTCTCATGTATTTTACTTAGAACTAACGTGCCAACCAATGGATAGGCTGGGTCACAACCAAAGGTGACGCTACTAATTATGTTCTTTATTCATCCCTCCCAAATACCTTTATTTAATCACGCAGATTGAAGAAATTCTCTAAATTCTCTAGCTTTTAATAATTTGCTCAGAAATTTAAAGAAAACGAATAAATTTTTCATTTTGTCGGCGATTTTGCTTTTTCAAGAAAAAATGAACAGCCGGAAATTGGTTTAATGCCCATTGGGTATGAAATTAAAGCAATTTTAAATGAAAAATAGAATATGTAGGGATAACTAGGTTTACGGAACAAAAAAGGCTAATAAAGAAAAATCACATTGTATATTTTTAAAACAGTGAATTCAATTGTTACTGTGTACCACAGCTATTTACATTTTATGTAAATAAACGGATATTAAATAAATGATCGCAACTTCCGTTTGATTTTATTTAAAATTCCGTTCAAATATTTACTTATATGCCTCGTGGAATTTAACTCCATAGTTAAATGCCATGAGGCATTTAAGTAAATATTTGTATATAATCTTTTATTTAAAAAATGATTACAATATCCATGTATTGTTTTAATTTTGTTTAAATTGTATGCGTACAATGACATCACAAAAACCAACTGAACAAATAAAAAATCGTAAGAAAAAATACACTTACAATCATTTTTATTTAAAACGTTACGAAGCTTGGAACATAAAAAAACACTCCATTTCGAATCAAACTCAAACATTACTAGATAAAAGAAATTCCATATATGGTGGACACGAAAACAAATTTAATGATGCACAACCAAAAAATGCCGTCGGGTGTCCTCGTAAAAGTCGTCTGTACGGAATTCCGTTACGCTTTATCAACACTAATGGCTTGCAAATAGCTCCAGCAATCGTCTTACAATCTTATATCATTCGCAACTCACCCGCTGCATTATTCAGTATTTTGCTTTTTAATATTCAGGCGACATATTTGAGTCGCCTTTCAATTTTTTCCCGCGCCTCTCTCGTGTACCGGTGTGCGCGGAATTTTGAAAGCTACTTATTGATGTTCCTTGCTTAATCCCAACATATCACGCAGAAGACGGGTGGCACCATTTATTTTTTTTATCGATACCGCTGTGGGCCCCTCTTGTTCTCTCGTTCCACTCATTTTTTATAACATTGGATTTATCGTGGTTGATTTTCACCGATATCGATGAAGTCTCTATCGGAGCGGCGCTAGTAATTTATACGAGGAAGGAATGGATTCATAGCCGGACGGATTAAAAAGAAAATGAAAGCAAAATATATGGGTCTGTCGATCGAGCGCTGAAATAGCGGGCTGCAGGTTGGTTTAATTATCGACATTCCTGCAGCGAGGCCGACAAATTGTTTTTGTCTGACGGCGTACATCGGACGATATTTCATTATTATAACCACGATATCGAGGTGGCGTATGATACGACACGTATTTACGACACTATTTATAGCTGAACGATTAATTTTGTCGTGGTGATTATAATATTAAATTGGTTTTAATATTATCGCTCATTTGTTATCATTGAGTGACGAATGCATTCCTAGGCTGCTAATATATTTATAGCATTATGTAAGCTATGAGACACAAACGTTTCGGTATGGGTAATATGTTATCCTCCGACAGAATAATGTGGATATGACTTTTATTTTTCAACATCTACCTACTATAAAACGTACTAGAATTATACAGATTACTATAGCACCGACATCAAGAGATAGAACTTTTGCAATATTAAATCCACTTGACAGCGGTATTGACCATCGACAATCCCATTGAACTCTTCAAAACAGTAATATCCTCGAAACTTATAAAAGTGAAGCCCTCAACTTTGCGGTCAGCCGACGCAGCGCTGATAGACAATGTTGGAGCTAGACTATAGACAATCAAAGTTCTAGGCTATAGACAATCCTAGGGGCTAATATAGTCAGTTGTTGGATCTGATTCTGCAACCCAAGCGTTTTACAAGTGCCACACTATCGCAAACGATGGTACTTCTCTAGATACGGCTCAAATATTTGTACTTTCATGTGGCTAGGTTCTATCTTTCACAAAAACGTTCTAAAAACAGCGATTTATGTAATTGCTGTATTAGATATATTGTATTTGTGTTCAATGATGATATTCTATCTATTTGCGATGAAACAGTTGGTAAATGAAATTTAAATTACGAAAAATATTTTATATTTGGCACGATGATTTTATGATTGTCAATCGTGGCTAAATATTTATTTATTTAACAGTTCATGCACAGCCACACGAAATGCAGAAAAGAAGAAAGGTACAGTAAAATAGGTACAAAGGTGATGCTTATTTAAAAAGCCACGACTTCCAAACAAAAACCAAAATAATGAAATATCAATTAATCGAATTAACTTATTGTGATCCACTGCTGGGTTATTTCACTTCCTTGTTTATTGTTATCCTCCCACATGGTCGCAACGGAGAGTCAGGGATATCAATCAACATCAATCATTTATTATAGTTTCCGTGAAAGTGCGAAAAGAAATGACACACACACTGACACACTAATAATAATACTGGTAACAGATGTCCCTAGCCACAGTGACATATCACGCAAACAATGATCGATAACATATTGCATTTAATGCTTCTCTCTTGGACATGTTGTATGCCATACCTTAAGAAAATGACTAGTATACTCTCATCCTAATAGTAATATTCTCAAGGCCATACGATCTGCTATACTATAGATACACCAAGGTAGTACACCCAAGGTTTCAGGCAGTAAATCTGTTGCCAAATGACTTGCCGTCAGTATTAACTAAAGTTAAAGGTAAAAAGATTTGATTTGAAAGAAAGATAATAAAGAAACCGGGGGATGAGTAACTCAAACTCAAAGCATTTATTTCAATAAGACCGTTACAGGCACTTATGAATGTCAGAAGTTATAATTTCTACTAAAGTGTGCTTACTGATGAAATGTGTTTAATGATCAATTGATCACACACGTCTTGGGTCCACGTACATTTCCTTCAACACGGAAGCAAATATGTCTTATAATATCATAGAATGACTACAAAATTACATCGACGCCCACCGATAACTTACAAATATTTCCTAACAAAGGCGACACTTCCAGCATCCCATTACCCGTTTATAAATCAGCGCTGAGTCCATTCCGTCGGATTGCCTGCAGTAACGGTTGCACTTATTGCCGATTCTCCTCTCAACCCCCGACCCTTGAACACTTCGTCCTGTGACCATCCCCTGTCCCCTTCCTCCCCTGGAACCGCCCCTGGTTCATCGGTAACATGCCCACTTCATTTGTTCGAAGGCCGATGAACTTAGCCAGTAATAAAGTACCTTGTAGATGGATTTCGAGGTAGTATGAAAACAAAAGATGTTTTTCCTAGGATGTTGTTTATCGGTTTTTCTGCAAGTGGAAAGTTTTTACCGATAATTTAATCGCTTTTTAGCTGCTCCATATTTTTCCCTCAAAAAACAAAAATAAAATAAATAAAATTCGTCTAAAATATAGACTAATAAATAATAATCCTAATTCCTACTATATTATCTAATCTCTTCTCTAATATATAAAATTCTTGTGTCGCGGTGTTTGTTACCAAGCCAACTCCTCCGAAACGGCTGAACCGATTTGTATGAAATTTTGTGTGCGTATCGGGTAGGTCTGAGATTCGGCCAACATCTATTTTTCATATCCCTAAATGATAAGGGTGAACCACCCCTACATATATTTTTTTTTTTTTTTTTTTTTTTAATTTTATTAGTAGGTAGGTAGTAGGTTGGTAGTAGGTCAATTCGAATTCAATATTCATTGTTGACAGGACAACGTCTGTCGGGTCAGCTAGTAATAATATTATAAATGCGAAAGTTAGTGAGGATGGATGGATGTTTGTGACTCTTTCACGCAAAAACTACTTAAACGATATTTGGACAAAATTTTGCACACAGATAGTTTATAACCTAGATTAACACATAGGATACTTTTTATTCCAGTAGTATGAACCCGTGGGACAATTATCGAACTTAACGCGGGCAAAGCCGCGGACATAATCTAGTTGTTAAAACAGCCTCACATAGTAAATAGAATGGAAAAGTTAGGGTAAACATGTATCCTGAAGGAAAATGACAACGCAATTGTATTGAAACCGAATTTATTTTTGTTATAAACGAAAAAATATCAAAGAACCCGAACTTCTGTTGGTACGACTTTGATCTGCTTATTAATTTGTACCATAATAAGAATCTACCTCCCACTTACCCAATTAAACACCTACTAGGGTAAACCAATATAAATTTTTCCCCTGTAATTTGGCAATTTTTCCATTCTAACTGTTGCCACTCAAGTAAATATGACCAATTACCCGGAGCCACCCATTTCACGCTACTTACGTTTAGATGACGGTTAATTTTAAGAAAATTTCTGGTAAATTGTTTACTTGATCGATAAGTAATTATAGAGAGGGTAGACTTTGGGGAAGCTTATGGCTAATGATTAGGTTATTAACTTACTTGGAAACTTGCGAAAAAGTCAATAGAAAATGACTTTTTGTAACAATTTTGTTTTTTTTCCTTTCTTCTTACAAACTAACTAATTCCACAATGCTGTCTTTGTTTGTGAACAACCAACACATTAAAAGTTAAGAAAAAAAAAATAGTGCGTGGAGTCCCTCCGCGCGGAAGAAGTGAAACTTCGTAATGTGGAACGCATTCACTCTCGCTCTGTCTCTTTCTATTCCCTCTCCCCAGGAGCGTTAAACGTTTAACGCAACCTTGTTGGAAGTCGCATTAGAAGTTTCATTTCAAAAACAAATCCATTAAAACTCAGTCCCCGTAACTATCGAATTAGTCTTCAACATTTTGGCACCGGCTCTTACTGAGACAAATAGTCTAACAGTTTTTATTCGCAGCCAGAAAACCGTCGGATTCAGACGTAGAACTAATTACATTATCATTAGATTCGGCACACTGGGCCGTTCAGTTATGGCAACCCTTTTGGCCCGGGATGAAATATTCGGGCACAGTGTGCACGGTGATAGCTACGCCTCGTTTTGTTAGGGTTGATCGTATTGAAATTGCGGGAGTTATTACAGGGTTGGAGATTAATAAACGAGATTGGATTTAGGCGGTGAAGTTCTGAGAATCAGAATTTCAAATTTTGAGAGCTGTAATGATTGTTGAGATGCGTGTAAAGCATTGGAATTGAAAGGACTAGAGCAACTTATAAAGTAAGTATAACTAAAATTGTAAAATAATTAATTTCGTTTTATTAGATACGAACATGACCGCCTCGTTGGTCTAGTGGTCGTAAGCGCTACTGCTGAGGTCTTGGGTTCAATTCCCGGTACGGGTAAAGTGGTATTGGGTTTTTCCATTAGGAATTTCTCAATAGCAGCTACGGAGTCTGGAATTGTGCCCGGTTGATGGCTATAGGCTCGCCCCCTTTTACATGGGACTTAACCATAACTGGCAAAATGTGGACGTACTATTAGTTACACCTATGCTTAACCCTTCGGGGATTACAGGCGTGATGTTATGTTAGTTATAAATTTTCCCTTTCCTTATCAGAGAAAATATAAGTTTCTGTAACATATACTCGTATCTCGTATCGTACAAAAATCCAACATCTCAATAAATAAAAGTTTACAAGCACGCTCTAAAACAACTACACCATACCTATTACGAATTCCGAAACAATTTACTTCTAAATTACATACCAAGTCTTATGTCCCCATACATTGAACACAGATCAATATGCATCGAACCTTTTTTTCATTACAACAAGATTAGAACGTACTATTTTGTAACAGTAACGTGGTCTTGCTCAACCGTGTCTCGAATAACAATACAACTAACAATTTCCTTTCGTATACAATTTAGAATCAAATCTGGTCTGCCTGTTACTCGTAAATACAAAATTACATCGTACCCAGACGCATAAAATAGGAACGCAAGGGAAATATTGTCTAAGTTTTGGTGACCCTAGCACTGAAACAATTGTGATTCTATTTACAGTATTCACTTGTTTCACTCCGTTTTATAGATGTAATAACAATTTGTTTAAGTTTGTTGTACTACACAATTGGTTATATGCTCTAGGGTTTATAGCTTTTTATTTTCTTATTCCGAAGCACACAGCTGTTTGTACATAAATATTGAGTGAATTCGTAATATTTTAATAATCATATTCACCCCAGGGTAGAACTAGACAGTTTCAAAAGTCGATTTACTAAAACAGAAATTGTTTTTACGAAAATTTTATCAGCTCCACCACAATTTAGACAATGACTTTTCTTCTACTTATTCAATTCACGACGAAATCTTACACAAAGTTTGCACTAAATCGTCGGAACAAATTAACTTTTTTATTTCAATTGTTTGTAGCAAACGAGATTGTGCAGTCTGGACGCGCATGTAAACTCAACATCGACGGGTAGACGCAGCAATTTCCTTGCCAAATCGAGTGTGAACGAGAAACCACCAGTTTAAAGCGGTTTCCCTGCGCTTTTTTTCTAATACATGGAGCGGTTGTTTACAGGGGAGAAAAACATTAAAAATACACAAGAACAGCGTGTTTTGGTTATAGCGTGAATATTTGTGTGTTCCAATTTTTGCCGGTTCGGTTTTATTTTTCAGGTAAATACTGGGTTTTATTGTATGTGAAAGCTCCAGCATGGTCGTTCGTATTGTACAATGCGAGCATATTGTCAAGTTGTGTACCAATTAACTTTTATATATATATTATTTTTTAATTTTATTGGAATTAAACTCGAAACGCGGGATGAGCAAGGAATACAAAATCTTTAAAATAAAATCAAGCCTAAATTCACTCAAAACAAAAATCGGGATGAAACCCCCAAATCCCCGCACATGACCGGAGGTTAAAAGACAAGTGGGTTGAAGACACGATAACGCCGGCGGCGGGGGGGTTGAAATCTAATTTGCAAATGCATTTCCTGCCTTTCAAGCTGCAGTAACCTGTTCCCGCTTTACATTTTTAAACAGAGCAGACAGATTCGAGCGTTGCGTTCTGTTTTCGGGTTGATAAAACATTGTATTGGGGGATCTTTTGGACTGACACCGCTTTGGAGGGTTAGAATGTATGAAGATGGAAATTATGCTGTATCGGTAAAAGCTTTTTTAATTTTTTTGATATTATGTTATACTTTGATGTTCAAAATGGGAAAGTAACAAAGGGCTTAATTTTGTAAATGGACTAGTTATGAGAACTCATGGTTCGAAATGTTTGTACTACTTATATTTTATGAAGGCGCTCGGCATAAAGATTGGAACAGCACTATACAGAACACGGAACGGCCACCTGCCAGATGGACCGACGACCTTGTTAATACTGCAGGGAGTCGCTGAATGCAGGTGGCACTGAACCGGACACGTTGAAAATCAATTGGGGAGGCCTATGTTCAGCAGTGGACAGCAATAGGCCGATACGATGATGATGATGATACAGAACACCGTCACGAACGACACTTGGTGCCAAATACACGTTATTCTTTCTTTCTTTATCCTACTTAAAGTTATTACTAGGCGTCCACTACCTCAATACATTCCTATTACCTTTTACAAAATCTTAATCGTAGTAGTCCTAACGCTATCGTCACATCATATAACCGAGACGAAACGTCTTGACTGCAAATGAGACCTCTAAGTTTGTTTCGGTGTCGAAGTCACGTATGAAACACCTACATCATTTGGATTTAAAAATTCACCTACTTGGTTTGTATAACAGTCACCTCCTGCCTAGCCTTTTCCCAACTATGTTGGGGTCGGCTTCCAGTCAAATCAGATGCAGCTGAGTATCAGTTTTTTACACGGAGCGACTGCCTATCTGACCTCCACAACCCAGTTAGTACTGGGTAACACGATACCCCTTGGTTGTCAGACTTTTTGGGCCACTGACTACCTGTAACGACTTCAAAGCGACAAATGCCAACGGCTTAACGTACTTTCAGAGGCGCGGAGAAAACTTGGTATGTAATGGGTGGTCACCTATCCACAGACCAACCTGGTTAAGCACGGCTTAACCTAAAGATCGACCCGAACGGCTGTTATTATTTAGCCACGATCTCCAATAACACAATAATAAATATCTTTTAAGAGAAACAGATCAGACCATCAGAATCGATCGCTGAGTACAAGTACAGACAACTCCATACATTCGGCCCACAGCCGCCACCCGCATCCTGCGGTCCGCTTAATAACGTCGATTGGCGGAATTTCGCCAGAGCTCACGGTCCATTGCCGTCGGAAATTACGTTGCGTAGAAAACCCCGACCCTTTAGCGGGCATGTATTGTGTGTATAGATGCCGACGCTTTTTAAAAATTTGATTGAAATGAAACGTTTGTTTGGGCAGAAATTGCGGTTGTGAAATTATGTTTTTCGTATTCGAGCTTCAGAACGAAAGTATATTTTAAGACATTCTTTACTGTGAGTCTATATTGTTTTATTAACACGTTTTTTTAAAAGGGTAGCTTTTTAGGAAACGAAGCAAACAGAAAAGCAGTAGCGTTTGGCCACAGGCTCAAGACAGCAGTCCCCTTCAAAGTATTTCAGATTTCTATAACGATTTTTAAGAAGATTGGCATAAGCCTTCCGGTGCTTATGTCAACGTCATACATTTTTTACTTCTCCATAAATTATTATCGTTGTTGAAATGTCATATTGTCTAGACCAGCAGGTAAATACAGATAAAAGCCAATATAGACATAACCATTTCACACAAACATTTGCCATTTGTGGCCTTGTTGGTCGAGTGGTCGCAAGCGTGACTGCTGAGCATGCAGTCCTGGGTTCAATTACCAGATCGAGCAAAGCGTTATTGGGTTCCCATTAGAAATTTCTCTGATCCTGAATTTGTGCTCGGTTGATGAAAATAGGCTCGCCCCCTATTACATGGCACTAAAACAAAACTGGCTAAATGTGGATGTACTATTAAGTACACCTATACCTAACCATTCGATTACAGGCGTGACGTCATGTTATGTATGTTTATAAACATTTACCGCAACAAACCACAAACTAACCACCATCTGTCACAACACCAAACCTCAACAATCCTTCAATCAATTACCGCATCAGAACTAGTCCACTAATCTCCCAAGTATCAAGCCAACACTAAACTTTTCAATTACCGTTCGCGACAAAAGTATATAAGTTGCAAGATCGACTCTGTATGGTCGTTGCACGCATCAGAAAGGCAACTTTTGACATACCCCGAGGCTCTGAAACTTTCACATTAGGGATGAAGTTTCTCCAAGTTATTTTCTCACTACAGCAGAGTGTTCACACGACGAATAAATCTTGGAAAGAACTAAACACAGCTGACAGCAAGCTTAAGGATTGTGGGATTTTATATTTTTGGTGTTTTTTGGATTGGTCTTTTGGTATGTTGAATAGATTTCTCTGTATTATGTGCATCATATGAATTACAGATATTTATGTAGAAATATGTAGGACGATCAATTTTTGATAAAACCGGGGTGTAATTATGCAGACTTTTACTAAAAATTCTGTAAAAACCATCAGCCGAAAATTAAAAAATTAGAAGTTTTACAATAAGAAAGCAAACCCCAGAATGACTAATTTTTAAGTTTAATAATATAATTATTGTAAAAGGCCTATTATTAATTCTAAAGCCTTTCGAAAGTAACAAACGTTCTTATATGAACATACATCTGTAGTAGCAAAAGGCTAGGCAGAGGCACGGAGGAAACTCGGTCCTGTTATGGGTGGTCACCCATCCACGGATCAACCTAGGTAAACGCGGCTTAACTTAAAGATCAAACCTCCTCCTTGATGAACATACATTTGGAATACATTTTTTATATATCATTCACACTTACAGTTTTCTTCATGTATATTTTTCAGCTTTTCAGCCCATCCGTAAATATCATTCGTATCGTAGACATTTGATTGACATTTCTATTCCTGTATTGTAAATGTCAACTTGTTTCGCAATTCCACTTATAATTTCACAAATACTTATCTTCACGATAAGTAGTAGGCGGCTGTCGGAATTAGACGTAAATAAAATATAAGTTGAGAGTCCATTTCGAAAACAAAGTAATTTTTTGTTAGTGTTTTTTTGTATATAACACATTTTTGGAAAAGGAAAGTTTATAGAACATTTTGGGAAATTTCTTAAAATAGTATGTGATTCTGATGTATTATGATATTGGTCCTAGTGAGCCCATGTTTTATTGTGCATTCGTCTTCGTAAAGACTCTTACGAAGATGTCAACCAAGCATTATGTACATCTAACTAAGTGGCTTTACGCAAAAATTATTGCTGGGACACGACTTTTTTTTTGGGGTGAAATATGATGTTTTACGGTAGGACTCAATGTAACGCATTAAAAACATTGTACTGATGGCTGGACTGCATATTACGGGTGTCGTGAAGGTGTCTTAAGTGAAAAAATTACATTTAAAAGTATTTAAAAAAAAACTTGTGAAAAAGTTGGAACTTTGACCCTCAATATCTCCGTAACTAAAAGGTTCCCAGGTATGGTCTAGAAGAAAAAAATGATGATGAGTGTCTTTCGGCTTCGTTAAGAGTATTTTTACACCCTTTACAGGTAGTTTACAATAAAATTAGATACTAGTAATGCTGTTTGAGAAGAGGCCTTTGCCCAGCAGTGAGAGTAAAAGGCTGGTACACACGGCGGCACATCAAGCTCTACATTTCCAGTATAATGTGACCTCGCTTTGTATATATTTTCTGTACATATCATTAAGATGTATTAAGACAACGTCTTATGTATGATAAATATGAAGTATGAGATGGTTTCAATAAGAAAATCAGACCTGGAAGAATAGTTTTACTTAAATGTTATTTATTAAAGCCCATTGACATGAACTTAACATAATACCTGTAATCCCGAAAGGGTTAGGTAGAGTACCTTTATAAACCCACATTTTGTTAGTCTAAGTCTCATATAATAGAGGGCGAGCATATTGCCATCAACTGGGCACACATCCAGACTCCGTGGCTGCTACCGAGAAATTCCTGATGGAAAACCCAATAAAGCCCGACCCAGGAATCGAACCCAGGACCTCTTGTTCAGCAGTCACGCTTGTGACCACTAGACCATCGAGGCCTATTTAACACTTATAAACTTAAATATGCTTTACTAGTTAATTGTTTAACTGTCCAATTACGACCCGTCATCGCAAGCGCGTTGTTTTTCATTGTGAAAGGCAACGGAGGTCATTACTGTGATGCGCGTGTTTAAAATGACTTGAGTTGAAATGAGATTAACATTTTATTTGTTATTATTCGGTTTCTCATTACGTTTTGCGGTTTTAATTATTATCTGCTGAGAAATATTATTTACTACCTTTTGGCCGCGGCTTCGCTTGCGTTAATTTAGAATATGACAATCGATTCGGGTTGTACTCAGCTTGTAATAATATAACTCAATCATGATTCAAAAGACACGTGGCGCAATCTATTATCATAAGAACGTTATTGTTGTTTTCCTCCGGAAGAGTACTTTTTTTCGGGATGAAAGGTACCCTATGTCCGTTTCTGTACACTTGACAACGTATATGCAAAAAAAAAATTCATGATGTTCGGTTCAGTGGTTTAGGCGTGAAAAGGTAAAAAACAAACAAACTTACTTTTGCATTTAAAATAATGTAGGATAATACCAGTGTTTTAGATGGTGTGTATGTCTATCTGACATCTACAACCCAGTTTCTGGGTAACACGGTACCGTTTGGTAAGACTGGTTGTCAGACTTACAGGCTTCTGAATGCTCGCTTCAGGCTTCTTAATACTACCCGTATTTACTCTTTGCAAAATGCAGGCTTATTTTGTTTTGGAATGATCTTATTTTCTGAGTTCAAGAAAGAAACGGAACTATGACATGTGGCGGTCTAAAATCGTTATTGCTCTTTTTGCTACTTTTAAGCAACAGTACTTTTACCCGTACTTGTTTATCCCGGTGAAGCATATCGATCATCGATACTTGGGGTCGGCGTAACATGTCTTTGTCTTCCATTCTCCTCAGCCGTCACGGTATCCATCCATCGTTTCCTTGGTCTTCCTCTCGATCTCCATACATCAACATTTAGTCATCCACCCCACAGAGACCATCCCACAGTTCGGAAACTAGCCCCCCCTCTGGACCCCCTCTCCCAAAACTGCAAGTAATACATACAACAATTTAATAGTCCATAGATATATGAATAGAATATTCTTTATTATGTACACCATACAAATTTCAATTTACATAAAAGTAAACTTTTCACATAGGGTGACACAATAAAAGAAATGAAGACCAAGGAATCGATGGATGGACTGTGTGCTCCTGCACACAGTCCATCCATCGATTCCTTGGTCTTGGGCTTCTTTGGTCTTGGACTGGCTGAGATGACGAGTAATAGAGAAGTATGGAAGAATAAGACATGCTGCGCCGACCCCAAATAAATCCGTAAGAGTAGGAGAGTGATGATAATGATGATGACAGGGTGACTCAATGGTCTGATCCCTAAAAGTCCCTTTTCCAAGAATAATCATTCTGATTGCATTTCCTCGTATTGTAATTCTTGGTATCGCGGTAGCATTTCAACCTCAACCTTTGGCATTATCAGGACCAATGTTCACAGAAAACTGAAACTTATACACCTACTAATTCAATCAAACGATATTAATACAAGAAGCCAATGAAATACACTTACGCATCGGATATTTGGACCATTTGTTTTTCAGGGAATTTATTTCTTTTGGCTTTGAAACTTAATAATATTTATTGAGTATATACATTCTTGATTTGATTAGAAAGATTCTTGAAATAATGCTTTTTAGCAGGCCTTCCACTAGGTGGACCGATGACCTGGTGAAGGTTGGGGGATCTGCTGGATGCGAGTGTTATGGCGGCACTTGTGGGAGGCCTATGTCCAGCAGTGGACGTCTTTCGGCGGAATGATTCTTGAAATATGTTTCATGGTTTATCGCACTTTCCCGTATATTAATACTACTAGTATACATACATTTCGCATCTGAATAAAATAAAGAGCACAAGCATTTGAACAATCTTCATCAATTCTGCCTAGCCTTTTTTCAACTATGTTGGAGTCGGATTCCAGTTTAAACGGATCATACAATCAATAAGCATAAAAACAAATACCACCTAAAAATATTGTTTCAAATCAAAGTGTGTAAAAATAACTAACACCCGATAAATTTGTTTACCTGGTAAATAAAAATAATAGTTATTCACTGCTGCAATAACCTTGCAAAACAGTGTAATATTTATCAAACTTTACTACATTCTGCAAACAAATCTAAATTTTACGTTTTCACTGCCTCGTTGGTCTAGTGGTCGCAAACGCAACTACTGAGCTTGAGGTCCTGGGTTCGATTCTCAGGTCGGATAAAGTGTTATCGGGTTTTTCTGTCAGAAATTTCTCAGTAGCAGCCATAGAGTCTTTATTTGTACCCGCTTGATGGCAATACGGTCGCCCTCTATTACATGGGCGAAAAGTAGGTGTACTAGTAGGTACACCTAATTTTCGCAGGCGTGATGTTATATGTTATAACATTTACTAACAAATTCCACAATTTATAGGATATCAAGTTGACACATAATGGAGCCTTTATACTAAATTAGGCTCGTATTGATTGGTGCCAAACTTTGCTCATAATAAAGGACCCGGTGCCAAAATTCAGATTGGCAATAACCCTAAAACAACGTAAGATCGGTTTCTTTGGCTCTTTTTGTAATATTTTTGCGAGTTAACGTCGATATTGGCTTAAAGTTTTCGGTTTATCTGCTAGATATTTGAATCGGATTTGGAAGTTGTAATAGTATTTGTGTTCTTACTGGGGGATTTTCCACTTATTACGACGTCTAAGTTTTTCCTTGGATACTTTTGTTTGATGTTGGTATAATTAACAGTTAAGTGGATTAGACCCTATCATTTCTGCCCCAAAAAAATAAGACTCTAAAGAATGACCTACAATTACTCTTTTCTAAGTATAGGTATTCGTTTAGCGATACCCTTTTAGGTTTTAAGATTTGACAGACAAATAAACAAACCAACAGTAACGATGCTCTAATGATCTATTATGAATTTATGATGCTCTTGTTAAAATTTATAATGTGCTATCTATACATATATAATTCTCCTGTCACGGTGTTTGTGGTCACACTCCTCCGAAACGACTCGACCTTTGTGTATATTTGTGTAGATATGAGAATAGATCGTAAAGTATATTTCACACGATAATTTATATGGCAGAACGTTTGCGGGGTCAGCTAGTTTTCAATAAAAACTTATATCAATTCAAAATAAATAATTTGATATGAGCTTTATAGCTATTGCTATTCGATCGCGTTCCTATTCGTTCTGTTATATCAATTTATAATGAAGGATTTTTATACTAATTTTCATTTGATTATGTATGTAAATTGTTTATTGCATGTGTGCGGTTAGGTACTACAAGAACCTATTTGTAACTGTGCTACAATAGCTTAGTGTTATATAATAACTAGCTTATGACCGCGACTTCATCCGTTCTACCTCTCTGCCAAATTTCAAATTTGTAGCACAAAAAATAAAGGACTTTCAAACAAACTTACGAAAGCCCTTAGACCTCTTTAATCAGGCCCTGTCGCAAAATCCTACCTTAGCGGACGTCTACTGACTACAAACTACCTCCCTACCAAATTTCATCTTTATACGTAAAGCGGTTTTCGATATTTCGTAAGGAGTGACTGATTATTTTGAAATCCTAATTCACATTCGTATCCTAATGAATTTGTTTGCTTTTTCCAGGTAAGCCTTACCTTCCATCCTCGCGTTTCCAGCACGTAAGTTAATCCAGCATGATAATGGAGACATTCTCATTTGTCTAGACTGGAATAGACTGGGTAGTCGTAAAGTAAACGAGGAAGCTGTAGGAACTAAGATGTTGACTACATTTACTTAAGATTAAGATATTTTGCAGATGTTAAATGTAGACACTGTTCTAGTACTTATACAAGGTGAAAACGGACTCTTCATGAAGCCGTCAACTAAACATTATGTTCATCTAACTAAGTAACTTTACGTAAAAATTATAGCCGGGAAACGACTTGTTTGTTTTGGGGTGAAAAATCACGTTTCACGGTAGAGCTCAATGTAACGCATTCAAAATATTGTGCTGATGGATGGATTGAACAGTACGGGGGTCGTGAAAGTGTCTTAGTAAAAAAATACATTAAACACATATATTAAAAAAAAAAGTTGCAAAATTTGACCCCAATATCTCCGTAACTAGAAGTTCCCAGGTATGGCTAGAACAAAAAAATGATAGCAATGACGGGGAGACAAGTGTTTTTCAGCTTCGTTAAGAATCTTTTTACACCCTTTATGTATGTGAATTATATCTACGCTGGAAATATATTTACAGTAAGCACTACTGTTTTATACACATGTTATCTATGTTTCTTAAAGGATACGTAAAGTTCTCAAATTTGAATTATGAAACAAATTGCCAAATTTTTTTTTTCTAAATTCGATGTTATTATTATTTGTATATCTGATAGTTTTAAATAAGTTCCTGTAACTTCTAATGCCTCTTGCAAATGACTCATTCTATTGATCGAAGCAAGACTACTAATCTCCAAATACTTACAACTTCTTTGTGCACACCCCTAGTCACCATCACAGCAATAAAGACCCACCACTTTCATCTCCTCAAATACACAGACACACAATAATTCGGGGTCATTATAGCCCTCGATGTTACGAAATCCGTTTTATCGATACAATAAAACATCCTTAGCGGTGAGTTGAGCACTCGACTTATATTAATGTACTGGGAATCGATACCGAATCCTCTCATCTCGATACTCAAAAGACCCTTGAATTCGTCAACAAGTTTCGAAGGCTGGTTCTACACGTGCTGGCACGGCCATCGGTGCAAGGTATTTGTGGATCGTGTGTACTGGGTTTATAGGCGTTTGATTTGCTTTGATGTGTTCGAAAGGTACTTCTTAATTTATTGGTGGACAATCGTTTTGGTTGTAAATTGTTGAGAGTATAACAAGATTTTTAACGACTGCCTGCATGAGGTTCTAGGTGCGATTCTCGGGCCGGGTAAATTGTTATTATTTTTTCTATTAGGAATTTCTCAGTAGCAGCCACCGTGAATTTGATTTGGTTGATGGTAATAGGCTCGCTCCCTATAACATTGGAATTAACATAGCTGGTGAAATATGGGTGTACTATTAGGTACACCTCTGCCTAACCCTCATACACGCCACTGCATACGACACTATATGACCACATGAACGCGCAGTGCACAAGTGAAGTGTTACGAACATAGTTTTAGGGTTTTATTTACTAACACAATTTGTATTATATTATAAGTATGTTAGTCTGTAAAGTATTTATCTATGGGCCTAAGTAGCCTGAGAATAAATGTACGACTATGTTGTTGTTGTTATATGACACAGCACTCATTTCCTTATTTCAACAACAGAAAATTCCTCAGATTAATCGTAGTAGAAGAGCATTGTTCTACTATAAAAAAATCTCATCCAAAAAAGCACTTTACCTTGTCCTAAACATGTCTTGATAATCATCGCGTGTCACCCACTTCCCCAATACCATTTGCAACGCTGTCATTGATCATGGGCCCTCCAATAACCGTAATAGCATCCGTGCTTGTTCCTTATCGGTCAAGATTATACTTTATACCGTCCCAGTAGACCCCCTAATGTGGTTTGATATATTACTTTATTTGTCAAATATCAATAACGGCGGATCTCGGCCCACTTTGCGGGACGATCCCGCTGAATATGAAAAGTATGACTTTGTGCGACTTAGGCTGTGTGCTTGCGGACTTATGTATATTGTGTTTATGTTCAGTGGTGTGGTTTTATGAGGATGTTTTTGGTTAGGAGAAAAATGGGGCAGAGATAGTAGAAACTTACTAAAAGCCATTGGTTATATGTCTAGCAAAACTTACCAATTTTTATAATAGCTGTTGCCCGGGACCGTCATTCGTGTGAATTTATTATAAAAATATTACTTACCATATTTGATCGGATTTCGTGAACAATTTCAAGGGGTGTTTTGATTTTTTGATACGGAACCCTAATCCTTTTTCTAAAATCAAAGTAGCCTACTCCGTATAACATCAGCTATCTGCCAGAAAAAGTTCTGTATAAGTCGGTCCAGCCGTTTTAGAGTTAATACGGAACAAACAGACAGACAGACAAAAATAACATATTTTTGTTCTTGTTCTTTCATACGCATTCAGTAAAAAAATCTGTTATTTTGAAATACCAAATAGACACTTCAATTTTATTAATTTTATAGATAAAAACTGGCAAAATCAGACAGTTTATAAAAAAAAAATGAATAGTGGTGTTTTGAAGGCTGTAATACTTTACAGGTATCATACCACTACCGATTTAATTAGCGAACTGTATATACCAGACATTATTGCTCGTGACACTTGTAATAACGATACATAATAATCACTAGTGAAAATAGAAGATAGGCTCTTCTATTTCAGTGACTGCATTTGACTGTTTAATTTTAAGCACAATAGAACTAGAAATTACATTCTGCTAGCTTAAATATCACTTTATCTACATTTCTAATTACAAAATTGGATCAGCCGCCATTTATAAAATGTATTCAGTGAATCGCCATTATAAAACTTAGTTTAGATGATATCATCTAATATCAGAATTTGGAAGTTCTGCATGAACTAGAAACTAGAGCTTTCATCTTAACTCTCGGCATATTATTACTAAGTTGAACATAGTTTGACGTCTCTAAATTATAAAAGCAACTGTTCTGGACGATTGCTATTTTTGAAAGTTTTAATTCTGTGGTCCACTCAATGTCCAGTCATTAGTTTTTAGTCCAAAATAAAGCTCGGTAATGCTGTATCAGTCTAGCCGAACCAAAACTTTGAAAATAAATTTGATAAATAATTTATTAGAAGTAACCTATGCGAGTGACTTACTGAGATGAATATGTCGTCGCTAGATCTTAGAATTGTTCACTTCATGATGTGGTCGACCATTTCAGCAAATGGAATCTAATATAACATCTAATCATCAAAATAAAGAATAGAATAGGAATATAATAAAACGATTATTTTGTTCAATACCCATACCACAGTCAATAAAAGTGACATCTTCGACTGCCTTTTTGAGCCAAATACAAACAAAAGATTTTTGTCATAAGTATCAACTCTTTACTAGCCTCTCATAAAAATATGTCCAAAATTGCCTCCCAATCCTACTTACCCATGTCTTCATGCCGTACGGTACCCACTCCACCGGCTTATGCGGGTCCCCTAGTTTAGAACTACTCAGTAGCTCAGTCCTTACCACTCGGCCACGACCTATACGATCAAGGGACACGCGTCTTGCGACGACGACTGCGGAAAAAGAAATGAAATAAATTGCTTAGAACATGCCATGAGACACCGCGACGCGACGGTATTCGGTTTATTTAGCGAGATTGAACGAGCATGCAAAGTTTTGTATCTGTGCTATTAACTGTTGAAGAGTTCTCTCGTGAGGAGATGATCCTAGCTCCAGGATCAAGTCATTTCTGCCATAACAATGTATTGTCACCAAAACTAAAGGTGTGTGCAAAATTTCAATTCAATCGGTTCGCTCAACTGGTTAGAAATTCAGTTGCAAGATTTGACCATACTTTGGTCATACTAACTGACTAACAAGGCAAGTTAAATAAAAGTTTATACATTGAACTTATTTATTTTTAGGTTTTTGTGTAACAAGTAACGTGTTGTGCGATGAAAGTCGTATCGCCTAAGGTCCTGAACGCGTTCCCCTAGTTCAGAACTACTCAGAGTTCTATTCAGCTCGCTAGCACTCGATTGACGGATTAACATCGTAATTGCGTCATTGCGTGATGGTATCAATGTAATTGAATGCAGGCCGGCCACAAAGGACAGCGGTGTCCCGCTTTTTGGTGAAGGGTTGTCACGAGTTACTACACGGGTTTGTCACGCATATTTGGATAATGTAATTTTTTCTTTTGGGAGCGTGACGGTTGGCTGTGGTATTTTTAATCATTGTCATCAATTGTTTTTTTTTTTGGGATTATTAAAATAACGAATAAGTCAAGTATAGGTTATGTTGTGGTGGTTGTGGTAACTGGACATGACAGTTTCTAATAATCTTTACATAATGGTATTTCTGAGATTTGAATACTTTAGAAAAGCCTGGCTCACTATGTTAGAATCTTTTCGAATTTTTCATTATAGTCCTAACAATATTCTTATCGAAAATCGATGACTAATATCCAACATAACGAATCTCTTTGTATGCCACCAACCGCCACACAAACTTGTCAGAAATTGTTCTGCCAAAAAAATAAATTGTGCGTATTTTTCCTGTAACAATTTATCTATACGCTTTTCCGCTTGCTAACGACTAACTTTTACAACTGAATTACTGTGTTGTTAATACGTTGTTATGATTTTTGTTACGAAGTTTCCCACGGTTACTTACATGTTTATAATTTCCTAATTCTTTCCTTAGTTTTTACTAATGTTTATATTTTTAACAAATATCATTATAAAACACTTTATATTATCATATTAGGAGTTCACGGCTTAATAATAACAGCTGCTGGGGTTGATCTTTAGGTAAAGCCGCTCTTGACTAGGTTAATCCGTGAATAGGTGATCACCCATTACCCACCGAGTTTTCTCTGTGCCTCGTTAAGCTGTTGGTTCCGGCTGTCATTTTTAGATTTTGTCAGTCATTCCTGGTAATCAGTGACCTGAGTCTGACTACCAGTCTTAACAAGGGGTGTCGTATTACTCAGGACAAACTGAGTTGTGTAGGTCAGATAAGCTTTCGCTGCAAGTAAAATACTGGTATTCAGTTGCATCCGATTAGACAGGAAGCAGACCCCAACATACTTGGGAAAAGGCTAGCCGATAACTGTCAAAACAAACAGTATTTCAATTGCCAAATCAATTATATCTGTCATGTTCTACACGCGATACACAAAAATGATTAAAAGCCCAAATAAAACGATAATTTAATACCATTAGGTACATTATTCCAATATTTCCCCGTACCCTTCACAAATGATTAATGAGTTTATTTAAAAATGATACTGGTAACCCTACCTAAGGCGGGCCACTTTGGTCCTCTAAAACCCGATGCCATTGATTCATTATGCCATTACATATGACGCGACCAATGACAGAGCTGTGGTATTAATTGCTCAATTCACAGAGGAAGTGCAAATAGCTAATATCGTATTTGTGTTAGATCGATCATAACTGGATCGGTAATGATGTGACGTGTGTTTGTGTATTTAGCTATGAATTTTGAAGTAGCTTGTTGTTTCATAATGGTAGGAGTGGTGGTTATTGATATGTGATGAGTGCAGTCTTGTTTAAATACTTGTTCCATTTTCAACTGTGTGTCTAACACCCGTATCAATAGTCCAGTTATGCAAAAATTTTATGCAATAGTCAAGAATTTTGAAGTTATACTTCTTTTGGCGCGTTAGGAAAAAATGATGAGAGTATTTGTTACGATGCGCGCGCACACCGTCACGAAAAACCAATACCCTGAAGTTAGCTTGTCAACATACACCCTGAAGTTAGCTAGTCAACATTTTAGTTTTATATGCCAAAGAAGTATAACTTCTTACGTGCGTAATAAGTACCTACACACACACACTTCCAACTATTGTCAGTTCTAACTTCAAGCAATTACTAGTAATTGCGGTGAAGGTATCTTAAATAATGACTTTTACTCAAGTAATCACTTTGATTTGTTTATAAATATGGTTTTTAAAGTAGCGGTAGGTTTTTATAATATGACAGTCAATATAAAAGGCTATAGTTTACCTGTACCTCGATCGGTCTCATTCAAGAAAATGTTTCAGTACATACCCTAGAACGCCCCTTTTTGACTTATATTATTATTTTTAATGCGTTTACGTACAAATTTTGTTGAAAAAATACACATACAACCAGAAACTCGTATAAACAAAATCACAATTCCCAAAAAGGTAGTTACTAATATATTCTAAACGCCAAACTAATTACAAACCAGACACTAACGCCATCGGACATAATGTTAAGAGAATTTTCACCTGACGCGGACTAGACAGGGGGATTTGCATAATTTGCTATGTGACATTAATTTAGCCAGACCCAATATCATGGCGTCACCTGCGAGGCTGCGACCAACGAAATGTTATTACCTACCCTCGTATACCTACATGTTGTGTTTGAGCGCACGTACACTCGAAGTTTTGAAATGTAAAAACTGGAATTTCTTTTACAATAACATCATTTATTTCAGGCTGCAATAGCCCATAGATATATACCTTAAAAACTAACATATATAAAGTAAATACAAAACGTGTATGAAACTTGTATAAATAAGACTTGAAATTATTTAAGTAGCACTTCACTTGTACAAACGTCACTTGTGCTGCCAGATCAGTGGAATTTGTCCGCGGAAGCGACGGAACACCACATCCTGCGGCCACAAGTCGTCCTTCATCACCATGGGCAGATTCTATACCTAACTATTCGGTACTCGCACCACGAACGCCTTGAAGTTGACGTTGAGGCGCGACTCCAGTAACTGCACCCTCGTTGTGTACATCGTCTTTTAGCGCACGTACTCCACGATGTCCTCCGCTTTAGTGCGTTTACAAACCTTTGTAGGTACCCAAACCGACATACAACTCCTTTAAAATGTACAAACTTATCCCTAGGTCTAGAAGGTGTACCTTACCTCTTACATAAAAATAAATAATGAACTGAACTACAAAAACTGCCTCGATGATCAAATGTTCGCATCGCGACTGCCGAGCATGGGGTCCTGGATTCGATTCCCGGGTCAGGCAAATTCGACGACCACGGAGTCTGGATTTCTGTCCGGTTGATGGCAATGGGTTCGCCCATATCGGGAAAATATGTGTGTACTATTAGGTACACCTCTGCCTAACCCCTCGGGGATTACAGACGTGATATTATGTTATGATCCAGAAAAAAGAACATCTGATGTTTCCTCGATAAAAAATCTCAACCTCAAAGATTCTACACCACTTACGTCTCTCTACACAACCAGCTGCTTTTGTCTCCGCCGTCTAATTACTACAGAATAAGGATACTGCTCCAATAATTATGCAATTCTCTAGTAAGCACTCGGCAACTGCCACTTAAAACAAGAAAAGCTAGCCAGAACGGAACGTACAACTTGTAAAAATAATCCAATCTTCGACCGCAATGTCATTCTGAACTAACAAACTAGAAATTTTCAAGTCGATATTCTCGACCCGATTCCCGACCCGCTGCGGGTAAAACGAGCAGAGGAACATTTCAGACTTGTTACTTTCGGTCGTAGTCGTAGTCGTAGTCTTATTGTGGGAACTTGGTAGACGGAACTGTCGCGGCCATGCCA
The DNA here is from genome assembly GCA_950005105.1 of Lycophotia porphyrea. Lineage (NCBI taxonomy): Eukaryota > Metazoa > Arthropoda > Insecta > Lepidoptera > Noctuidae > Lycophotia > Lycophotia porphyrea. The sequence goes on from OX465399.1 coordinate 11,374,552, forward strand.
CTGTGACACTTACGGTTTTTTTCTTACACACTTTTTTAGTTCGTAACTGCACTTGAGTATTTTATAGTGTGTCTCGTTTGCCGGTACGATTACAGGTGAGCCATAGGTTACGATGTTCAGTTGTAGACTTATCTGTGTGTTTTATTAATTAAAAACAGATGGGATGAAGTAGTGACGCTTTGCTTCTTCCACGTTTATTATGCGAACGGCCATCGCGCCAGTCTGTAGAATTCACTGCCGGCTTCTCAGCTTCCCAATCATTATTATCTGGATCTCTTCGAAGTTTGAGTGAATCGGTTTCTTCTGAGTAAGCGTGCTCCACCCTACACTTCACTAAAGATAGCTTGATCTCTGCGACAGCTGTCAGTAAAATCACGCCTATGAAGTCCTGAATTTCATAATAGTACAGACAGTACCTGTCAATGACATACTTTATGGGCATGCAGACCTAATTAGTGATGGGCGATGAATCATCGTGACAGTATCGATATTCGAAATAAAACTTAATTTAAAATTAATTTATCTTTTAATTTTATTGTATATTTTAATATCATAAGTTCGTAACATTACTTATATTTATACATACTTGATCTAATAGTGAGTAAATAAAATCCAATTTCTCACCTACTCATGTAATATTCCATTCGTCAACGTAAGACACCTTGATAATTTCTATCGACAATTTTTTATATCCTGACAACCCTAGGAATGTCAGTTTGACATATGTCGCAGAGATCAAGCTATTTTTTATGAAGTATAGGCCACATCATCAGTTCACCTCAGGCGAGTTGCAGTCAAACGCAAGTCTTTTTAGCGTGAAAAAAAAAATAATTCTAGTGGTGTTAAATTAAAAATAGCAGGACCACTAATCCCGATTAGGACTCGTTTTTTTTCTCTTTATGAAAACTTTATAAGTAAGTAGTCATTTTAGGCTACTAATGCATAATTTTTATGTTTGGCGTTTGTGTATTGCCAAGTCAAACCGATTTTTTATGACATGACAATGCAACATCTTAAAACACATCACACATATTTTAGTCAGAGTGTCGCCTTAACACAACATAAAGCAAGCCCGTAAAACAAATCAACTGTCCTGACAACACATTAAACTTAAAACTGAACAAATGTCCTGAATCCCGCATCTCAGACGCTACATTCGGTCATTATTCAGCAAATCGTCTCATTATTTCTCGGCCGCTTAATCCTTGGCTTACATTTCGCTTTTTAATTGTACCTCCGTGTCTGACCCTCATCGAGGTCGCTTGTTTTTCACAATTTGCCGTCTCGTTAAACCTCGGCTTGAGTTAGTTTGGATGTGGTATAATTTGTAAGAAGTCGCGGTAGAGTAACTATAATTATCTTAGAGACTCAAATCATCATGTCCTCGTTTTTTTAGGATCCCGATTTGCACATTAATTGAGTTGTCTTAACAATTAATGAAAGTATTTTTAAGAAGTTCGCATTAGGTGGCGATTTGCTTGTCGACTACGCGTATCCATTGTTCAAGATGTTTTTTGAAATAACGTGATGGACATGGTCAGTCGTTTTAGCTGGGAAGCAAATGAGTCTTCTGAGTTCTTTTACATATATAAGTAAAACAAAACCTACAAACGTTCTCTCTCTAATCTAGATATTTTAAAATTTTGGAAATTTCAGCACAAAACAAGTATCAGTAATCATACCAAATCATTAAGAAAAAGTAATTCTGTTTTGTGAAGTTACATTAAAAATTATCAGAATTACATTTTTGTTTAGAACCGAACTTTTAACAGCTGTTTTCACCCAAATCTAACCCTAATTAACTACCCGAAAAAAACGAAACCGCTTCTCATCAGGAACACGTTTTTTTCCATCACAAGCAGACTAAAGACCAATTAAGTTGGTCTCTTACAATTTGCACCGTCACGGTGCGTCTGTTATCTGGACTGCGCATCCGTGGGGCCAACCCTTCCGCTACATAATATTGTGATTAATTAAATCCAGAGATGGCGTATATTGCGAAGATGGACACTGTAATTTGTTATGCTGCTCCGCGTCATATTTTTTTGTGGAAAAATATTTGCATATAACTGAGAATCATGCAAGTTTTAGAAGATACTAACAGAAAACATTCATGGAATGTAAAGTGAATACTTTTATAGTGCGGTTTTGGTCGGAATCATAACAAAAATAGCTTGTCTTGTTGTTATCAGTCCTTATCCCAATTTATTTTCGGTCAGTGCAGCATGTATTTTTCTTACATACTTCTCTTTTACAGCATCCTAATTTTAAGAAGTCACCCCGTTTCTAACCACCTCATATTTACTATATATCAGAACGAAATTAAACCATACATAAAAACATCGTTTCCAATCTATCTTCACAAAACACCTTTATTCCCAACCATTTTTATGATCACAAATAAACGTGCCTACATTAAAATATCTAGTTACCAACACGACAGTGAAATGCGGACGGCGAGCGAGATATATATCGTCTAATCCACATTACGGTCAAAACGTCCGCTTGTGACAGCCCATAATCCCCCATTCAATTGTGGACGTGCGCTGGTGTGCCTACCCTACAGTGTTACGCATGTAAGGGAGACGGCCCACTCCTCGTCCACCACCTGATCAACGTCTTACTTTTAAGTGGTATCAATTTCTACATACGTTTGTAGGCGGGAAATTAAATGGTGGGAGGAATTGTTCTATTTTTTAGATGTGAAAATATATATCTATCTCTCGCTAGGATTTGGATGGATATGGATCTCAATGGATACCATTTATCCATCTGTCTTCTCACGTAATTAATATTAGCTAATCATTACTGTCTCGCTCCTGGTCCTAAATCTCCCACTTCCTTTTTCACGCCAATGTGGACTAGTCTTTTGCTCAAAGCGTGACTACTGTCGACAACAAAGGCAAAAATAGCTGCCATCTTTCCCTTGCATCAATCCAAGTATTACCCATTTGTGATCAGGGGTAATAATAAAAATACTTCTATGGTACCTTTACGGATGGGAAATCCTCAAATGACTTCTCCCGCTCCGGGCAGAGCGGAAGGGAGTGTCAGACTTGTACTGACTAAAACCCATCCATGTTCCTTCCTTGCCCTTTGTGTTCCAGGGCCGCGGTATCTCTTTCGAACAGCCCGCAGCCCTGGGACTTCTATGGTACCTTTACACGATGTTTTTAAATTGATTTCATTATCTCTAATCATAATGCATAAGCATTTTTCTTATTTTCCTAAAAATCAAATAAATCTTCTATCAAATGAAATGAAGAATAAATTAAAAAAAACCCGACTGTGTAAAAATAATGATATTTTTTTATTTTACAGTTTTTAGTTACATATGGTCATGACATAACCATTTTAAAATCCTCATGATGAGCCCTTTAATTTGATACCCATATTGCAATGCCCAAAAAAAAACTTTTACCTTTAAACTGTAGCGTATCACAGTCGTCATGTTGGTTTTTATTTTGTGTCCGCCTATCTAAGAACACTTGGGTTACCGAGACAAATCTATCGATATGCTAATTAAATAAATCCGTTTAGCGGTTTGGAAGATATGAGGTAATAAAGAAATTACATGCATACAGACATACAAGATACGTGCGAAAAACATAACCCTTCCTTGGCAGTCGGGTAATAAGACGGAAAAACAAGAATAAAACAATATGATCTGAGCTGCAATAAATAACAAACTTTTATTAGAGAACCTTCAGCGAGTGTTGAGAGTCCCACAAACAATACAAGTAACTTTTCACTATTAACTTAGGTTGGCAAACAGTAACTTACAACAAGTTCTAGGGAATCAAGCATATAGGGGCCACCCAACCTGAATAACATTCTGAGAAAATATAATGTTATTCAGCTTGATTGTTAACACGTGTAAGGAGCTGTTTCTATAAATAGTTATTGAAGAAGTAATAATATATTGTGTGAAGTTAAATATTGAAGCAGATTTTTCGATTATTCGGAGCCTTGGAGGAGCTCGTGGCTAAATAATCACAGACGCTCGGATCGATCTTAAGGTTCAACCGTGCTTGACTAGGTTGGTTCGTAGATGCCGAGTTTCCTTCGTGCCTCGGAAAGCATGTTATGCCGTTGGTCCCGGTTGTCATTTGTAGATATTTGACAGTCGTTACAGGTAGTCAGTGGCCCGAAACTCTAACTACCAGTATTACCAAGGGGTATCGTATTATCCAGTACTAACTGGGTTCTGGAGGTCAGATAGGCAGTCGCTCCATGTAAAATGCTGATGTTCAGTTGCATCCGGTTAGACTGGAAACCGACCCCAACATAGTTGGGAAAAGGCTAGGCAGATGATAATTACCTAACGTTGACAGTTTCTAGATTTGAAAGCTTAGATATTATTGGTTATTAGAGTGGTTAAGTGAGTTTACGTTGACATGGCAGATTTCATTAGATACAACGATATCGTTTCATTTAGATAAAGTACTTCAATGAAACTTTATTTCTGTCCAGTAAGAAGTTATGTTACATTTTTTTACTATATGTTTGGTAAGAAGAACAGTTTAGTCTAACAAGCAGTACTAACTGGGTTGTGCAAGTCAGATACGCAGTCCCTCCATTTAAAATACTGGTATTCAACTGGATCCGGTTAGACTAGAGGCCAACAGCCCAACCCCAACATAGTTGGGAAAAGGCTAGACAGATGATGATGATTTTTCGAACGTATGTGAGGGAGCCTTAGTTTGTAGCCGTAAATTGACCTCCGGTGATCCAAAACCCACCGTAGTGGCTCCATCTAAAAGTTAATTAGGTTTCTTAAATATTAAATGGCAAACTTATTATTTTGTTGTCATTCCCAACTGATGTTTTCTTTATGACGATTTTGGAGTTCGTTTTTTTGAATATCACCATTGCACTATTAACGTCAGACTTCTTGCCTAACATATTTAAAAACTTGAATAGTTCTTGCACATAATTTGATCACAATAACTTTAAAGCAGACTGAGAAGAAACAAATAAAAAGTATGTTTCTGTTTTCCGCAGTAGTTCAAAACTCGAATAAAACTAGCTTTAAAAAACCAATACCGAAGTTAGCCCACTATTCCAATCTCACAAAACGTAACACGCGCAAATGTGATTCGAACTCACTTTCCAACATTTTGCGTAAAGCAATAAGAACATAGAAGTTTCCAAAGCTAATATATATTGAATCGTAGTTGAATGGGCAATGCAGTCCGCGTCTCATCCCGAGAGAGAAAGTTTTGCCAATGTATTACTTTGTGACGCTTCGAACATACTTCTAGTTCTCAACAAATGCTGCTTACTGCGCGTGAATTGGATATTACGGCCGTTTGATCAAACTTCAGTCGAAAACTGTATAATAATAGCCTTTGTAGAACTGTACAATGTGTTTGACATCTCTATTGTGTAAGGACGGAAAAATATCTGTGGATAGCACTGTAGATGTACGGGCTATGTTTTGGTGGAGTCAGCTAGCAAGAATATAGGAAAAAAAGTAACACGTGGCAAAGCTAAAAGTGCTAACAATAGATTTTCATTCATATAAGTACCAGATGTAGAGTAATCTTCTTTCTAAATGGTTCCACTTCATCATCAGCTGCCTCGCCTTTTTCCAACTATATTGGGGTCGGCTTCAAATCTAACCGGATGCAGCTGAATACCAGTATTTTACATAGAGCGACTGCCTGTCGGACCTCCACAACCCAGTTGGTTCTGGGTTATACGATACCCCTTGGTAAGAATGGTTGTTAGACTAAATTGTACTACTTACCAAAGGAATAATAAAAACTAACTAAAACTTCTTACTGGGCAGAATATAGCACCATTGAAGTACTTAATCTAAATGACATATCGTTTTATCTAATGAAGTCACAGCCACGTCAACGTAAACTGTCTTAACCACTCTAATAACACATAATATCTAAGCTTTCAAATCTAGAAACTGTCCTCATAAAAGTCTTCCTAAGAGCCTCAGATAAGGCTAGATCTAGACAACATTCAACTTTACTGTGTAAGTAACCCAGTCGATTTATTAATCCCATTAACTGGACATGAGCTTCCAGCCCGTGAATTGGGCCTAGCCCACTAACAACCTGTTAATCTGACGTTTGTTAGACAATAAAGTTCACCGGAATGTCTTATAAGAAAGGTCTTACTGCCTATTTTCTTGGTCAAAGTAGTTTTAGGGAATGATATGCTCTATTTTGAATAGGTCTTCAAGTCTTATAGTTTTCTAGAAATTGTTCTTAATTTATATAGTACCTTGGCGAACGCTTTGCGATTTGCGATATGAGACGTAGCTAGGTCAATTTTTTTATTTCATTCATTCATTTCATTGCAACTTTCATCTAAGTTGTAGAGCCCTTTTTATTAAAACATCACGCCTGTAATCCCCGAAGGGTGTACCTAATAATACACGCATTTTTAAGTCCCATGTAATAGGAAGCGAGCTTGTTACTATCAATCGGCCACAAATCCAGACTCCGTGGCTGCTACTGAGAAATTCCTGAAGGAAAAATCCAATAATACTTTGCCCGACCTAGAAATCGAACCCGGGACCAACGAGGCAAGACAAACATCGCACTAGCCCCTCGTGATGGATATAGCCCACCCCTTGTCACAGAGAGGAGCCCTGTATACTAAAGGCTAATTCCTAAATCGTACAACAACATAAACCAATCTACATTTAATTCCACACAAATTGTTCACACAAATCTAGGCACGAACAGGCTCTATAATCTGGGCTCCTTCCTTCACAGGCGATACCTATACAGGATCATAACAAACCATTTAACAAAGACCTCTGATAATTCAAATCATCTTTAGCTTGTATCGGCGTTTCGAGCACAAAGCCTTCAGGTGTAAGGTGAGGTGGGAGGGTAGTGGGATCATCTTATTCTAGCTGTTCGTATCTTGTATCGTTCGGGGGAGTTTCAGAGCGTTCGAGATAACGTAACAATGCAACGTTCACTTCAGAACCATTTATTCGATAGTGTTACCTGTATACAAAGGTTCTAGGTTTACACAGGGTGTTGCGAATGTAGCGTAATGTAATGGTACGGCTTTCGAATGGAGCCTCTTTAGAAATGAAACGCGCAACTTAATCCTTTACTGTCGGCGATAAGAGGATACTTGCTTTATTTATTGCTTTAGTAACACATAACGGGATGATCTAGAATTCTAAATAATGGTGCTTACTTTCTAGTCTTGTTTATTACTTATTCTGTTTATATGTGCGTGTATGCCTATACAGGGTGCAGACAAACTCTTCGCGAAGCCGTCAACCAAGCATTATGTACATCAAACTTAGTAAGTTGACGCAAAAATGAGTGCTGTAAAACAACTCTTCTCTTTTTGGGCTAACAAATCACGTTTTACAGTAGGACTCAATGTAACGCACTCAAAAAATTGTGCTGATGGATGTATTCAATAGTAAGGGGGTCGTAAAGGTGTTTAAAGTAAAAATCTTACATTAAAAACATATATAAAAAAGTTGGAACTTTGACCCCTAATATCTCCGTAACTAGAAGGTTCCCAGGTATGGTCTAGAACAAAAAAATGATCGCAATGACGGGGAGAACAAGTGCCTTTCGGCTCCGTTAAGAGTCCTTTTACACCCTTTATATAATACAGTTGCATAAGGAGCTTTTGACCCAGGTAAAAGCTGGCTACCGCTTAAGCTGAAGCTTTCCTACCGCTGGTATTTCAACACTAGGTACTTCACTTCATCACCATCATTTACCTGCCCTTGTCCCATGTTACTCGGGGTCGGGATTAATATCATTCCTCACACATCCATCCATCGTTTCCATGGTCTTCCTGTCTCTTTCCATCCATTAACATTTATATTCATCACTGTTTTACTCACGAGCGTTTCGTCTATACCAAGACAGTTGTTTCACATTACACTATTGCACTCATTTAAATTAATTCAGACGCCTGTATAGCACTTTCCCTTTAATTTTATTGCGTTTCAAACATAAAATACTTACATGGTCACAAAACCTTTCGTTCCCAGACCAATTAAAACACGATCAGAAATATTTAGCTCAATAAGGAAACTCACACAGTAAATCACATTACCGACAAATAAAACTAAAATATATAGCTTAACGTATCTACCTACCTTATTTATATTCATGGGAACATATTTAATTTGACATAATAGCTTCTTTCTGTCTCTCCATTACTGCTCTATGGTATGGGCCTCATATCGTGATTAGTTTCCGTAACTAATATAAAACAATTTATGATTTTAAAACGTCATAAAGAATATTAATGACAGTAAATTAAGCGTTAATGGGCGCATTAATAATGTGAGCTGTTGAATTTTGACAAGTTATTACGCTGTTAGGTATTCATGTGTTCAGAGCTTTAGTTATGGACATTATTAAGGCTAGGACAGATTGTAGGGACTAATGCTCGTTCCCACGAACTCTGGGTTACCATAGATAGATTCCACTTGGAAGTAAAAACGGGCCAAGTGCGAGTCGGACTCGCGTATGAAAGGGTTCCTTACCATCGTAGTAGGGGAGCCGCCTTTTTTTTTTTTGTTGGTATAGCGTCAAAAGAAATACACATTATGTGAAAATTTCAACTATCTACCTTACGGATCGTGAGATACAGCCCGACAGACGGACAGCGGAGGCTTAGTAATAGGGTTCCGTTGGTTACCCTTCGGGTACGGAACCCTACAAACGGTCCTAAATTGCAGCTATGTCGTTATTAGTCCAGAACTCAGATCAACTTTCCGTTATTTGTTTTTTAATGTGCCTCATACCCAAAATACCTACAGCAATGTTTTTAAAGTACAGAAAAATGATAATTGGTCGGCTATTCAAATTAAAACTACCATCATCTGCGTTGCCCTTTCCCAACTTCGTAGCGGTTGGCATAAATAATAATACTAGTAGTATTAGTTCCAAAGCGTCTATTAATAAAATAAATAAATAAACACGCCTTTACCGTCAACATCCATAAAGCTGATTAAAAGAACCGTTCATAGACCAAAAATCAATCGTGGGCACGGGTCTTAACAGACGTTACTGTATACTGGTAAAGGGGCATAAATCTCAATCATAATTTGTGTCCCGTCAAGCGGAGGCCGGCGAGGCCCAATGATTGATGGGCTACCCGCGCGCTCATTCCGAATTCAAACGAACCAACCGGCGGCCGCCACGTTGCAAAATGGCCGACACGTACCTAACTAAATTGATTAAAAATCTAGCGGACTAGTTGATTTCCGGTGAAATGTCTCATTTGATACTGATACTTGTGTTACTATACTGGATTGACATTATACCACTGCGAGATTAAGGATTGTTCTTATAACGAAAAGGGATAAACGTGAACTTTGCGCTGGCTTACTGAGTGTCGTCAATTTCAGACTCATGCCTTAAGTTCAGGCTTCTTCACGATGTGTTTCTTCATCATCAGTCAACAACATCCCGAGGGCCTACACAAAGTGACATTCCATCACCGATTGGGATTGGAAAGTCAAAAATGTACTGAGCTTGGCATAATTTGATGGCACGGGTGTCGCAGTGGCTGAGCGAGTGACGAGTTTCACGAGTTCGCACGGAACAAATATTTGGCCTACAGATAGTTGTTCCGGGTGTGGCTGTTTGTGTATGTGAGTTTAAATGTTTGTGAACGCACCCACGATACAGGAGGAATTCCAAGCGTAGGGCAACGTGCTTTTTCTTTCTAAAAAAAGCTACCGTAAAGCTGTTACAAGTCCATGTAATAATATAAGACACTTCAGAAACTATTCCTTTATCCACTTATCTAGGCCAGAGAGCCTAGATAAGTGAAAATAGTTTTCAAAGTGTTTTACTTAGAAAAGTACACGAAAATTGGATCCGATAACCTATGAGTTATCGAAGCATAGGCCTATCTACATTTTATATTATATTATGTTGACGATGAATCTTAAATTCAAGGTTGAATAAAACAAGTTGCCAGAGTATATGAGTACACAAGGTGTAAACAGAGTCTGCACGAAGCCGTCAACCAACCATTATGTACATCAAACTAAGTAACGACTTTTTTTTTGGACTGAAAAATCACGTTTTTACAGTAGAACTCAATGTAACGCACTCAAAACATTGCGCTGATCAATGGATTGAATAGTAGGGGGGTATTGGAGGTGTTCAAAGTAAAATGTTTACATTAAAACCATGTATTTAAAAAAAAAACTTGTGAAAAAGTTGGAACTTTGACCCCCAATATCTCCGTAACTAGAAGGTTCCCAGGTATAGTCTAGAACAAAAAAAATATCGCAATGACGGGCAGAACAAGAGCCTTTCGGCTTCGTTAAGAGTCTGTTTACACCCTTTATGTCAAAACAAATATAACTCCATTTACGATCTCGACTCTAACTCCAGAGTGTAGGTACTTATTGTAGATATACACTGTATGTGGTATTGAGTATTTGGTTACCTCTCGAGTGCGCTATGGGACACCGGTCGCGTTCAGAAAGCGCATTAGTTGTACTTCAAACTGACTGCGACATGACGCGGAATGCAATCAAAGTTTGTAAACTTTACACCTTGTATTATAATGGGTATTATCATTATTATCATATATACGTTGCAAGCAACTAATATGAGCTGAGGTTTTAGCTAGATAATAAAACACTCTGTCGGCGATATTATTATGTGATGGGAAAAAGTCATTCATGGGTTGTATTGATAATTTTAATGATTATAACTCTGTAAAGCCCGTCAGAAATATATCTGATTGACTTATCTACAGAACAGCTTATGTTGTAGAAATTTGAAACGCTTTGAAAGTAAATTCCACTTATGTAGTCCTTCATCATGTATGCACTAGAAGGTATTTCAAGTTACCAAGAGATACCAATACCATAAGATACCAATACCGTAAAATACCAATACCATAAGATACGAATACCGTAAAATACCAATACCATGAGATACCAATACCGTAAAATACCAATACCGTGAAATACCAATACCATAAGATACCAATACCGTGAAATACCAATACCGTAAGATACCAATACCATAAGACACCAATTCCAAACCGACAAGGCATTATTTTAAACTCTGTGTTTTTTTTCCATTTTTAAAAAATGTTTACCCACTCTAGAAAGTTCTCCTGTATCGTAGATGCATTTACAAACATTTAAACTCACATACACAAACAGTTAGACCTGGAACAACTACCTGTAGGCCATACAAATATTTGTTCCGTGCGAGAATCGAGCCCACGACATGCAGTGCAGCAGTGCCACTGCGCCAACCGTGCTGTCAAATTATAGTTAGTTTTACTTTAGTTGAATATATGTTCTTAAAATGTGTTATTTTCTTGCTTGTCTTTAACAGTGGTCCAGCACCCTAATCGAAGAACAAAACAAAATTCATACTGTCACACTACTACCCACATAAAGCCTACGTGTGTCTCAGAACTTATCCTATTACCGTCGAAGAAAGGGTCTGCCCAATTCCGCCAACGACTTCAACCATCAATTTGCCTAAGAAAACTCCATAATATATTAACGGACCCTTCCTGCAACGAATAGTTTGGCTTTATAATATTTGTGGCACGTTCGGACGATCCCAACACGGGACGACCTTAATTTATTAATAGATTGTTTATAGCTTCGCCAGGGGCCCTACCGCCTAATAAATAGATCACCCTTAAAATAATAATGCTCTTTCAGAACACCCTGTACTGACGCATAAATTTTATGAGATTAAAAGGGTGAGTTAGTGACGGACCCTGTTTATAAGCTGTTAAAATTTTTGTTAGTTCTAGACGGGTGGCAACTTATTGGTTTCGTTGCTGTTCGATTTTATAGCCTGGTACATGCGGAAGAAGAGTTAAGTTTAGACTAAGTATTTCTGTGTCTCACAGCGAACCAGTATTTTAGCGTAGGACCGGTCTATATCTAACAGGCTTCGAATTTTGGCGGTTATGATGATGATTTTGGTTTTCACTGTCTGACTCGATTATCATATCCTATATATATATTCAACACAGCATGGCGGCAAAACACTACAAGTCATTTTACCGTAATCGTTCCAAATCAGGGAGACCCCTAACATTTTACCCTCAGTCTATGCACGGACAAAATATAAAGGTTTACCTCTCAATACATCCCAATCACTGAACACGGAACAATCCTTTAAGATAGGCGTCCTGCATGAGTTCACACGTGAACCTGTGAGCGGGGCATTTTAGCTGATAGCCATCGATACCTTGCAGGAATCCCGAGCAATCCCGATTTATACCGAGCAAAGTCGAAGGGCGGAAACCACATCGAGATCCGATCTCTTAGCATGTGTAGCCGTTTTGGGATTAGCAAAAGGGATTGGTAGTTATTTTAACTGGATTATGTGTGCAAGAATCTACAGTAGGCAGGTGCTGTAGTTAGGAATGTTTCTTTTCTTATATCATCCTATTCTGTCCCACTGCTGGGCAGAGGCCTCCCCCATAGCTTTCCAATCATGTTTACAATTAGCCCTCTCAGACCAATCCGTTAAGAATGAGTCCAGATCGTCACGCCAGCGTTTCTTGGGCCTGCCTCGATTACAAGCGACGGCCCAAGAAATGAGATTTTTAAGAAATCCAATAACTTTGCACATCAATAAGATGGTCTTATTATTTTTCGTGTGGTTAGTGCCTAACCTAGTATCAGAGTTTATATGTCGCCCATGGTCCTCTGACTTGGCTTTACATGCCGACGAGAAATATATCTCTCAGGCATGCTAGTTTTGGTTTCCTCATGATTTTTTCCTTTACCGAAGCGAGTGATAATTTCATTTCATTTATTTATTCACCAAACAGTCTACACTGTGTTTGAATTTTTACAAAATAATTACATTTCTAACCATAACACAAGCAACAATCAAATATACAGGAATTAAAAAAAAATATTACTAAACTATAAAAAGCATAAAAATAACCATGTCCATTCCATTTTACGTTAAATAACTGTCAATTAAATTGCTGTTTATATGTCCAACCATAAAAAGCTCAAACACAACCATGTCCATCCAATGCTAGGTAAAACTTAATGAGAATTCAATGTGTACTAAATTTAATTAAAAGAACATTAAATGCCAAAATAATTACATTAATGCATTTACATAATTATCGAAAAGAAATGTCAAATAAATTAAATTTTAAATAAATTAAATGTCAAATAAATTAAATGTCAAATAAATTAAATGTCAAATAAATTAAATGTCAAAACCATATTAAATAATTCATACACAATTTATCTGGAATCATTCAACATAAAATCGGATGCAGAATATAAACATTTTTCTAATAGGAAGGCTTTCAATTTTGTCTTAAATAAGTTTGTGTTATAGACCAAAGTTTTTAAATCAGTAGGTAACTTATTATATAACTCTACTGCTTGATAACGTGAACAATGCTTTGCTATGTTTAATTTAGGCACCATTATATTTTTAATAACTTTCCTTCGTGTGCTCTCTCTCAGCTCCCTTTCTTTTAGTGATTCATATTGATGTATATATTTTGCGAATTTGCTTAGCAGAACTAGAATGTACAAACTTGGAACTGTAAGAATGCCTAATTTCTTAAAGTATTCTTTGCATGAATCACGCTGTGAAATTTTGACAATAGTTCTTATGGCACGCTTCTGAAGGATGAATGCTCTTTGGCAGTTGTAGTTATAGCTATTGTCCCAAAACATGATACTGTACCTTAACCTAGATTCAACCAAAGCATGATAACATGCTTTAAGTTGCTTTAAATCTATTTCATCCCTGAGGCTCCTAAGTGCATAACATGCAGAGGATATAGAGGAATCAATAGCAGTCAGCTCCTGTTTCCAGTTTAGATTCGAAGCAATGTATATACCTAAGAATTTTACCTCAGTTACCAATCCTATCTTGTCTCCTTTCAATGTCACATCTCACATCATAGTCTCGGTGTTACGAGTTGTAGTCTTAAATAACATTATATTTGTTTTATTTGTATTCATTAATAAATTATTAGCTGTAAACCATTCAGAAAGATTATCTAGACTTTTATTTACTTTTGTGGATATTTCTTTTAAATCATGCGCTCCAATTTTTACGTTAGTGTCATCAGCAAAAACAACACACGAAGCGTCAGGCTGAGCTGTGTTTATGAAATTTAATAAAGCATTTGTGAAGATAAGATACAATATTGGACCTAAAATTGAGCCCTGAGGTTCCCCGCCTCTTATGTATATCATATTATATTTATATGCTATTTCATGATTGTTTTCATCAAGGTTTTTTATTTCAACATACATTCGTCTGTTTTGTAGATAAGATGTCATAAGGTTTATAGCATCACCTCTTATGCCATAATGTTCAAGTTTAGCAAGCAGTAATTGATGATCTATCGTGTCAAATGCAGAACTCAGGTCAATAAATAGTCCAGCCACTTTCATTTTGTCGTTTAATTTACTAACTACATCATCAATGAGTTTGTCTATGGCATCTGAAGTGCCAATGCCCTTTTGATACCCAAATTGTCTTAAATGTATTATTTTATTTAGATTCAAATGTACCATCAGTCTAAATTTAATTAACTTTTCAAAGAGTAATTAGATAATATGGTAATTAATATATCAGAATCAGATGGTGAATTCTCAGGACACTAGAACATTGTCTCTGTTCTATTATACTTTGGATTGAGCATGTTAAATACAGTACATTTCAGCAAAGTTGAAATCTAAAAAAGCGGAAGAGAATTCAGAACAATACCAATACAATCATCTCATTCATTAACTCATTTTTGTTCCCTTTAAACCTGACGCATTACGCAGACATTATTACTTCTGAACATAAATGATGTAACCAAGGTTTTGTAACAATATTTTGATTGAAAAGAGTGTCCATGGAGTTTCTTACCCATTCTTCTCCATAGAGATCTTCGCTTTGGAATAGGCAGCTACAGTACTTTCAATAGTTATTATGCCTTGTGTGTGTGATTGTAGCGAAGCCTTCTTCGTTTTTCTGGCATTCAAAAGTGCCTGTAATGGTCTAATTGAAAAAAATGCGTTTGAGTTTTTTTTTTTTAACATTTTTTGTGACACAAAATGCCATTCAAAATGCGTCAGTTTTTGTATTGAATCGATGCGGCTTTAATATACGCTCGTTTTTCCTATACATAACTACCCCAATAACCCAACCCGGTTATTTAAAATTATACCACTTGCATACAACAAGGAGTGCTTGATTGCAAATCCTTACAGCGCTGTAATAACACCCTGCCATCATCTGTCTGCCACAGCTTGCGCAAGTAAAAACCATTCATTATGCACTCAGTAATTTTCTTCATCGTTGTGGAAAATAGTTCCTTTACATAATCTAAGGAAACGCTAAGTAGAGGGTAGAACCCTCAATGTTGTGAAGATGATACTGTTTGGTAAAGAATAGAGAAGATAGAACTTTCATATTGAGCGTGCCTATTATCAAATATCTATAATCAATTTAAAACTAGAGTATTTCTAGGAAAGTAACACCAACTGACTGACTGAGTGTGACTGTTGAGCATGAGGTCCTGGGTTCGATTCCCACGTCGGGCAAAGTGCTATTGGGTTTTTCCATCAGGAATTTCTCAGTAGCAGCTACGGAGTCTGGATTTGTGCCTGATAGATGGCAATAGGCTCGCCCTCTATTACATGGGACTTAAACATAACTGGCGAAATGTGGGTGTACTATTAAGTACACCTCTGCCTAACCCTACGGGAATTACGGGCGTGATGTTATGTTATGTTTAACACCAACTGATTAATTGAAGCATTGCATGATCTATGATGGCCTTAATTTATTTGTTTAGAAATTTAATATATTTTTAAATATTCCTTAAAAAACAATAGCCACCGGTATCGGGAACAGGGTCAGGGCAGTCAGGGCTCCAGAGAAAAGAACATCCTAACAATACGAGCCGAGTTAAGGAGTACCGCTTTCTGTATCAAGTATTTGATCCTGTTACCTAACGAGATCCTCTCCAGGTATTGATCGAGGCTCTTGGCAATTATGCCATTGGTATTATTACTGCTGCAAAATAAACTAATTTATTCTTGCTTTTTAAGAAAAGCATTACTTATGCAGTGTCTCACGAATGACAAAACGACTCTTACGTGCTTGATGATCATTGGCTCTTTCTACGATATTTGTCTTACCGATACTTTTTGATGACCACTCGCAGCTGGACTGCAATCTGTCCTTACTAATTTTATTTGATTCACCGTTTATAAGACACCATCAAAATCAGATGAGTTAATAATGGTAACTCATCATCATCTGCCTAGCCTTTTCCAAATATATTGTGGCTGGCTTCCAATCTTACCGGAGGCAGCTGAATACCAGTATTTTACATAGAGCGACTGCCTATCTGATCTCCACAACCCAGATAGTACTGGGTATAGGAAACCCGTTGGTAAGACTGGTTGTCAGACTTTTGAAAAGAAAGAAAGAAAAGAAAGAAAGAAAAGAAAGAAAGAAAGAAAAGAAAGAAAGAAAGAAAGATAGAAAGAAAATTGTTTTTATTTGGCATTAATAACACCTTAAAAATTCACAAAATAAATAAACAAACAATACTAATAATGCCAAAAGGGCCTCAGCTCAGCACAATGCCAGATGGCAACACAAGTGTACCACCTGACGCTGATTTTCAGCTGCAGCCCACGAGTGCCATACCATTTTGGGCCACAAAACACCCACCACTACACACCACTTCCACTCCACCCACACACACAAAAATTCCCAAAAGTGGAATGGAGTGGCACTCCACTTTTGGGACTTTGTAGTTGGGTTTTTTAGGCTTTTGGCAAATAATGGCACTACATACTCTGAGATAGGCCTTTTGGCTTTGTACAGAACAAATTTCGTTTGTTTTCTTTTTAATTTTTAGTTTTAATTACTGCATTGTTAATTTTAAACGATTTTCTTTCTGTGTTTTGTCCTGTGCGGGCTAATAAATACTTTTTCTTTCTTTCTTGACTTTTGACAATCATTGTATGCCCCTTGATTCCCTTACCCGATTCAATCTATTAAACCTGATCAATAACGTAGTAATATAGTTGGCTATAAATTAAATTAATTCGTCATTACACCCACTCTACTATATTGCATTAGTTAACACGCAACGCTGTTTCAACTTGCACGTAATCTTGTTTGCTTACACAGAGTAACGGTATTCCCTTACTAATGTTGTTATACTGGTTTAAGCCATATGCTAATGTATCTGTGAATGTTTAACGTGGAAATATAACGTTAGAGTCACACACATAAGTAAATAAATATACCTAACATAAGTTTCATTCTAAAAAATTGATCAATACTCGATGACTCCATCGGACCGACGACAGATCTCCCTTTAGAGATGTACAGACGCCAGCACATCAATCTACTACAATCTGTCAAATTTCTTTAATAGATTTACTTACTTTTTTTTACTTTATTTACTGACTTTATCTTTGAAGCATTAGGTTGAAGGTTGCTTGGAAAAATCTGACAGTTTCGGGTAGGTTGACCTGCTGGCGTCTGTACATGTCATCATCATCATCATCAGTCTCTTGCCCTTATCCTAATTTATTTGGGGTCGGCGCAGCATGTCTTCTTTTTCCATACTTCGCTATTGCTCGTCATCTCATCAGACACCTCCTTTCTTGCCATATCATCTTTTACACAGTCCATCTATCGTTTCTTCAATCTTCCTCTACTCGATGACTCCATATTAATTTAACTCAATTCAAAACTCTTTTACGAAAATAAAATTAAATGACTTTAAAAGAAAATAAAATTATACACTTCCATTGTTCGAATCACAAAAATAATCCGATTAAACCAAACCGACCACCATACCATTGAAATAGTGAGATAAATCGCATATTGATTCAATATCTTGCTAGTACAGGAGCCAGTGTGCTACCATTACTGCCCCAAGCGTCAGACGAATAAATATTCATGGGAATAATTCGACAGATTCCCTTAACGATGGGACGTCAAAAAGCGAGCCGAACATAGCCGAATGAAGCCGAGAGGAGCCGAACATAAACGAAGCTATCCGATTATGTATCGCTAAAATGTTTTTACACGATGTCGTTAAAGTTGCATTGACACGTAGTGGCGTTTTGTTTGAATATCAAAGGCGTGAAAGGTTTTTGCTTTGTAATCAGGCTTTTTTGTTTGATAGCACTTAATGGATGTTGTGTTGACATGGCGCTAATAACCAATGAACTTTTAAATAAGTATTCGCAAATCAAATTTGAAATATTTGAATGAATCCCACCAAATATTAAATACTAGCTTTTGACTGCGGTTTTGCGTGCATGGACGTTCAAAATTATCCCATTGGATTGTGTTGCCAGGATAAGAAATTTCCTGTCCTAACTTGAGTCGTGGTTTCTCCGTGTGCGAAATTGTTTTAAATTCGTTCTGACAGACAGACAGACTAATTTTC
This sequence comes from Lycophotia porphyrea, assembly GCA_950005105.1. Lineage (NCBI taxonomy): Eukaryota > Metazoa > Arthropoda > Insecta > Lepidoptera > Noctuidae > Lycophotia > Lycophotia porphyrea. The sequence continues at coordinate 11,392,975 of OX465399.1, forward strand.
ACAATCATGATGATATGTATGTATGGTTTAAGTACCCGCAACAAAAAGTACCAAAGCTTTTAAAGAATATTCCAACATTGATGTACGTAAAAATTGTCGTTGAAAAACGAAGCGTCGTCTTCAAGAGAAACGTAGCACTCGAACACTCGAATACTTGTAATCAAAGTGCTAGTGTCGTTCCATCTGCGGAGACATTAATCACCCTTCCCACATTTATTGCGGTTTTCGCGAAAGAAAAAATGTCTCAAAAAACGCAAGGCATTACCAACCTACTATATGAGGGAGAAAAGGGAAAATCGCTGATTGCCCTCGTGAAAAATTACACATCATCGTATGCGTCTAAAAGCCTCGACATATGCATAATGTGATGTCGCATATTAGGCTTCTGTGCTCATGAAACAAATTGCTACTGTTGAAAGTGTATTCCTTGCTTTATTTTATTTTTTTAGAGACTTATGGCAATTGTTTTATCGCGTAGATGCAGCCAGTTTTCTTGCCAGTACGACTTAACTGTCTTAGACACCAGTGTCATTGCTGACGAGGAAGCTACTAACTATTGACTAGTTCCTCGCTCAAGAAACCAACAAAAGGCGGGTTAATATAAGAGATACATGGTATGTATTAATAGTTCATCGCTTAGAGTTCACACGCCAGCGAATAATCTGGTATGTCCCACAAAAGATTTCTGTTGCTGTAAGTAAGAGACATCATTACATCACCACGACAACAGCTATCAAAGAGAGTACTCGCTTGGCGAAAAGAGAACTCGCTAAGCGACTGTCGCTTGGCTGGCAGTACACTCGATAACAGACTCTTGCCTGGAACATGCACATACCAGCGAGTATTCGCTCGGCTCGCCGTCGTGCACTCGCTCATTGCCCATTGACAGATCTTTCCTCGCGTACATTACTCGCGTATCTAATCTAGTAGTCAGCCCTACTCGCTTATCGTCGACGCTGAGACAGGAGCCTTGTTTTCTTTTTTTGTGACGTACGGTAATTGTTTTGTCGCCTAAAGGCTGCCAGTATTCTTACCATTTCGACATATTATCTGCCTTATAAGCATGTAGACTTGGCAGGGAAAGTATTCCAGTTTATACCTCGGCTTCTTATCTTATGTCCTTTCGTGCCTTATGAGCGTTCCAAATTAGCTTTCTTTTTAAGTGCGTATTACGTAGAATTTATAAGACAATTAAGCTCTAAGTAAGGTATACTCAGTCGTAAGTGTAAATAAGTTGAAACTTTATACCACAAAACAAAATACTAAATCTTATCTAAAAATACATTTTGCAGAAATTGACAAACCTACTGAAACTTGTAAGAGAAATATGACAAGTCTTCTTAAACTCGATACTTATAAGTTAGGTACTTTAAGCTTTTAGTTATTTCTTAAGTGAAATATGTTTTTTTTCGTCCTGAAACTTCGTGAGCTTCTATGTTTACTGATAAATGGGCTTTAGATGTTTTAAAAGTCACAATATAACAACAATACACTAATAAACAATTTTCTATGTATATCACTCATGATTATTTGATATTTTATATGTGGAGGAGTTTTTCGAGTAAATCTGTTCTGAAGTTCCTCAATACCTATCTATTTTCAGAGAATTATCAATGAAATAGAATAGGATTGACTATTCCATACGATGAAATATTCCAACCATTTATTATTTATTCCTTGAACCTTCCACCACCCACACCAAAACTCTCTCCCACCAAAAAAAGCACAAACAAAGAAAAGTTTCCTTGCCAGGAAAACCGCCGAAAAAGCTGGCATTATACAAATATACATGGCAAATAGTACATAACGTGGGCGTATATACTTGATCCGGCAGTAAATGGAGTATAACTAGGCATTAGACAAATTGGCACGGCGCCCGGCCCATGGCAGGCAGTGTAGCAGTGTATCCATGGCTTTATACAGTATGCTGCCGACTTATTATATTTATGCTACGGGTGAATGCGGTATCATTATTTGTGCGGTTTCCGTGAGACTTTGAGCATGTAAAAGGTGTAAGATTTTGGGAGAAGAGTTGTTTATGTATGTGTAGGTATTACTGAGTTCACTTATAGTCGACCGCATTTCAACTTTATTACTTTGAGCATAATAGTGAAAAGTGGGCAGAACGTCAGTGAATACAGTAGTACTTAAAAAATGTGCTTCAATAATGTTCTGGTGCTTATTTTTCGGTAGGGAACTCATCAATTGACTTCTCCCGCTCTGGGCAGAGCGGAAGGGATTGTCAGACTTGTACTGACTAAAACCCATCCATGTTCCTTCCTTGCCCTTTGTGTTCCAGGGCCATCTCTTTCGAACAGTCCCGCAGCCCTGGCAGGTATCGGCCCTCGCTGGCCCTCCCTGTTTATGTTCTGGTGCTTTGAATGACATTTATTAATTTTTTTTTGAAATTTTTGTTTTTTAAAAAATAGTGACGTTCGTTCCGATTTTGCCCACGCGCCAAAAGATACTTGTACAGTTATACAAAGAAATTAATTAAAATTCTAATCTCACAAGTTATTATGCCTTGTGACTGTGACTGTAGCTTAGCCTTCTTTGCTTTTCCGACATTCAAAAGTGCCTGTAAGGGTCTAATTGAAATAAATGCTTTTGGATTTGAGTTTGAGTTTGAGTTTGAATTATCAAATGTACGAATTCGATTTGCTCAATAGATTACTTAATCTACATAAACACCGCCACAACTAATACACTATAATTTGAGTAATAAATAATATTTAAATGATAAATATCGTATAAAAACCAGGCATTAACTTTCCATAACACATAATTAAAACAAATTAATTACCGTAATAATAAAACTACGGACATTCCATTATCCAATTATCCGACATGACCTCTCATGCTGATTAAGACTTAATAATTGGTAATTAATTAATCAAAAGCATCGAAACGGATCATTAAACTACATTAAATAACTCGAAACGTTAACTGGGTCACACTAATAAAGTTACCATAATATCGCGATCGTGTACGCTATTAGCGACTGTAGAACCATGAAGTTAGAGGTTATATTTGGTTGTGTGGTTCCGACAAAGGCTTTGTACGCGGCGTTGCAGCATGCAGTCCCCAAAAGCTGGTGCTTGAAGTCGTTAATCTTCATGCAAATTCGTGCGCAGCGTCCCTAATGGTCCCGTATTTACTATTTACATGTCTTATTCTTCACGCTGAGTTGCAGACTTCGGGACGTAGTGCGAATTGCTTGGAATCTCGCCTATGTAGGTACCCTTCACTTGGATTTACGCGGGAACGTGAATGCTCGTTGAATTTCGAACGAAGAACACCTCCAAGGAGTACCGGTTTGCTTTAGGTTGTATTCAAGGAAAGTCTTGACTGATTAACATTCTTTATTCAGGGTCTTTTCAGGATGTACCGTGCTGTTTTTTTATTTTATTACCGATGAAAATTTTCTATGTGGGGGGGTTTAGAATGATGTTCTGAACACGTGGTAACCGTTCTAGCGTCAATGTCCGTTCTGCCTCGTAAACAGGGTGAAATTTTAACATTTCACGTACTTCACCGACTGAAATCAGACTATCATTAGGCGATAAAATCTCTTAGAAACCCATTAAATGTGGCATTACAAACAAGATACCAGTGAAACGCTCAGAAACATCAGCCTTTAAGAACTTAACGCTTGGATAGCCAAGGAACCTAACAAAAACATTAGGCTCCAAAAATACGCATTAGAAATAACAGTTATTTCCAAATAACAGCTATTTCTTCTACATTTAAATAATAATAGGTATTTATACAAGCGGCAGGCGTTGTGCCAACTCCATTTAGTGTACGTCTCTGCTATAACAACATTATCGCGTTATTTCAACCATTATGTCCTCCTGATAATGCCCTCATTAGTTATTTGTGTTTTGCACAGGCTAACAACGAATTGATGTTATTTTGGCTGCCCTAAAATGGTTACACCTAGTAAACGTCAGCCGTATGAGAATACTTTTCGGCAAAAATGTTGGGAAATAAATCTACATTTCGAACGAAAGGTACTGCAAAAATGTGGTAAAAATGGTTTAAAATGTTTGACTTTTGAAATGTTGGGGGTTACAAAATGTTGCTTCGAAGTACAGGTTACAGGGTGAAATCTAGTATCCAAGTTTTTCGTAAAGGAAAACAAGACCCTGAGTGTTTTATTCGCATAAGCAGAGTAGAATAGGGTGTAGCATCTGTTTTAGATTTTCTATTCCGAATAGTTCCGGTCAAAAAAATTCATGATCCTGATAATCAAATGATTTAAATTTATTATTATTAATTTATTTAATTTATTTTCTAAGAACAAAAAATATTTTTTATTAAATAATCAATCAATCCACAATCAGCGCTATTTTTATGCTTTTCTGAAATCTTTGAACGGCGGTAAAGAGTTTAATAAAGTAAGATTGTTTTTTTTACGTGTTCCTTATGATCAAATGTAACTTTCCAGAATACATGAGCTTAGAAAATCTAAGAAATAATTGACGCTCCACCCTTGTGTAATCATCCCCTAACTTTAAAGCAGCCTTTGTTCCATAGTAAAAGAAAAACTTAACACTGGCATTGCAGCACTTCTGTAGAAAAAAAAATCATATAAAAAAAACGACCCAACCCATTTTAGAGGTCTCACCAACCAATAACCAACATTTTCCTCCTTACATTATTAGTATGATACTCGCACGGCCATATTACTTCGAAAAACACACAAATACGGCCCTATTCTGACACGCCAGCGTATACCGCGGCCTTATTCTGACGTGACACGACGTGACGTAGCATGAACACGTGACATTCCCCTTTTTGCAAAAACAAAGGACGCGACAATCCGAGCGCATCCCATCTCCTAATTACAATACAAAGACTCAAAAAACTGTGACGCGTTTTTGAGACGACGCTAATATACGTCGTGTTGTTTTAGACGTCATACTTTTTAGAGACGGCGTGAAAATACATCAGCCATCTTTACTATCTGTACAAAAAATATTTTTAAAATTCAGACGAATTGAGGACCTCGTTCTTTTTATGATGTCAGTTTAAATGTCGTTTCTCGTATCTGTTTGTGTATCCACGGTGTTCCTCTAACTCCGTTTACCACGACTTTATTTAGAGTATTTACCCCGGAAAGTTTATACGCATAAAACAGTGATATTAAACTTACATAAAAATAAAGAAATCTCGATATTCTTTCAGGCCGTAAAAATCATATGAAGCAGGGGCTGGATTGCTAGTGAACTAATAATTTGCTCAAACACGAAGCTTATTCGCAGTGATCAGTTAATTAGAACATATAAACACGAAAGCTGGTCTAAAAATCATGAAAATACGGTTTTTAGAACCGTGTAGAGCGAGGTTATTATTGAATTAGTGTTCGCTCAGCGCAATGCAGTCTTTTGACTCAAGAGCGGAAAGAGAACATTGAACGAATTTAATGTTTGCCTCTCTATGTGAACTAGTTTTTGAATTCGAACAAAAGGTTTCAGAGTTAAAGGGAAACATTTTAGTAGTGTTTTTGTGGAAGGATTCCTTTTGTGTTGCTATAATAGTTTTTACGGAAATTCTGTGCACCACAGTGCAACACACAAAATTAAGAGAATCAGAAAGACATATTTAAAGTACTAGATTATTGTTTCCAGGAGCTCGAGGCTGTATATCAGCTGCTCGGGTCGAACTTTAGCCGCGCTTGCCTAGGTTGGATCGTGGATTCATCACCATCATCATGATTTCCGCCGAAAGATGTCCATTGCTGGACATAGGTCTCCCCCAAGTGTCGTCACATTGACCGGTCCCGTGCGACTCGCATCCACCGGATCCTCGCAACCTTCACCAGGTCATCGGTCCTCCTAATGGGAGGCCTTCCAACGCAAGTGGCAATTCAGGCTACGGATGATGATGATGATGATTCTTATTGCGCAAATGTCAGTTAGTACTTTTCAAACATTTCACCCACGTTCGGGATGTCGAATATTAATCAGTGCACCCTGCCAGTGTCGCTACGAACTGTGATAAAGCAATAATGACGTCATGCGATTGACACATTCGATTCTTTTGTGACGCAAATGAATATCAAAAATTGTTATGATTTCCGTTGATAGGCTAAATTATGATGTGAATCCGATTTTTTATTATTTTTAATGCAGTAAAATTGGAATTGAGTTATATCAAAAGTAATGCTAGTTAACTAATGCACAGTAAGGAGCCGGTTTATAAAAATGTTATCTTATTTTGCTACTAATTATAAATGTGAAAGTTTGTGAGGCTGGGTGGATGTATGAATGGATAGATTTTTGTTACTCTCTCACGCAAAATAACTGAATTGATTGGGATGAAATTTGGCACACAGATAATTTATAATCTGGATTAATATATAGGTTACTTTTTATCTGGGTAGTACTATCCCGTGGGACAATTACTGCACTCTGCGCCGACAAAGCCATGGGTATAAGCTACATAAAAGTAAGTCTAATCAAAATTAAAATAATATGCCAATATTGAGCGTTGACAACGAAGATCTTTTGCGTTTCACCAAAATTAGAACTAATGCGCGTGGTCAAAATCCCCACATCGCCAAATGGACGCTCCCATTTTGTTTTTCCAGTACAATTTTACGAAATAATTTTACTAACGTGTCCCATCAACGCCCCCCAATGAATGTCATTCAATCGTCAAAAGATCCTTGTAGCACTGTACCTGTGATTGACTGCCCTAATAATCTCAGCCAGACATTTATTAAACAACCTTCAAAAGCATTTCACAACAAGAATTCCAAATCAATAAATGTTCTCCTTGAATTATGTATGAAGAGAGCCTTCAGTTACGTGTCTAGTTTATGTAATATAAAATTAATTAACTTAATATCAACGTCTTTGGTTATAAACTAAGATCCATCTGTATTGTATAGAATTTAATCAAAGTCATCAACGTTCCATTCAGTATAGTTACCTAGTAGCTTTAATCATCACCATCATCTGCCTAGCCTTTTCCCAACTATGTTGGGGTCGGCTTCCAGTCTAACCGGATGCAGCTGAATACCAGTATTTTACATGGAGCGACTGCCTATCTGACCTCCACAACCCAGTTACTACTGGGAAATACGATACCCCTTGGTAAGACTGGTTGTCAGACTTTTTGGGCCACTGACTACTTTAACGACTGTCAAAGATCTTCAAATGACAGCCGGGACCAACGGCTTAACGTGCTTTCCGGGGCACGGAGGAAACTCGGTATATAATGGGTGGTCACCCATCCACAGACCAACCTAGGCAAGCACGGCTTAACCTAAAGATCGACCCGAGCGGCTGTTATTGTTTAGCCACGAGCTCCTCCTAGTAGCTTTAATACAAAGTTAATTTGTTTAAAAAAAGCCTAACTCTATTGCCTTGTTACATTTTCACGAAACTATTTCATACATGTTTACCAACAACGACCACTCTTTACTATGATTTACGCCAAAATATCCTTGTAGCACTGTATAGTCGCCAGCTCAGCAAGTCACGTCAAACTCAAATAAAAGCATTAACTACAAATTTTCAAATTTTCTCATTCGATTTTGAACTTAGCCCAACAGGGGTTAACTTCAAAATCGAATGAGAAAATTTGACAGTTTGTGGTAACTTTATGCGCTGGCACTGTACATAACGCTACACAGCAAAATTCAAGTAAAATAAGAGTACATCATGTATTTGAATTTGAATACCAGGCCTGCAATCCCCAAAGGGATAGGCAGAGGTGTACCTAATAGTACACCCACATTTTACCAGGTATGTTTAAGTCCCATGTAATAGGGGGCGAAAAATTCCTAATGGAAAAACCCAATACCAATTAGCCCGACCAGGGAATCAATCCCAGGACCTCATGCTCAGCAGTCGCGTTTGTGACGACTAGACCAACGAGGCAGGCTAAAAGACTATAATAACATAACATTTTTAGAACACAAACAGCAACACACACACAAAACAACAAAGACACAACACACACTTGGTTCTTACTGGCGACCTTACTTAGCACACATCTTGACAGTTTCCATCATGATATCCACACAAACTAACTACGACAAAAAACTGGAACACATGGCTCTATTGCCTGCTAATATTGCAGCTACTTAATCAACTAGAACAATTGGCAACAAAAGCCATAAATTATTAAAAAAAGACTACATATTCGACTTTACACGGCTATTCAAACCAGCCCCCAATGACCTTATTAGGGTGTAATAACCCCATTGTGTCCTAAAGCCGACAAGTGCGACAGATGTGGGAATTAAAAATGCTGGCCTTAAATTTATTTACATCACGACATTCGACTATTAATCCAGTACGGGGCCATAATCTGCTAATACTCGCTTTATTTGATCGCGACTATATGCAACCTGCAAGTTAAAATAATCCTTAATACAATGCACTCAAAACCACATTTGGCTGCAAGTGAAATGTCAACAGATTTCATAAAGGAATTGGTTCGAAAACTTTGATTCTTATAACAAAGGGGGAAAGTTAAAGTTAGAATACACGGCAGTCATATTTTAATGAATATTTTTAACCAAATTACAGGGGAGGTCGGGGAACATTGTATGGGCGTAATTGTAATTTTTGAAGTAACTGCCATAAATGTCCGGTTTGTTAATGTTTATTTCAAATGTAGTGCCACAATGACGGTCGTTAGGTAGAATTGGTGTTTTTGTTCATTTTAATTATGTTTTACTTGATTGCGTTACTCCCTATACATATTTTGGTATTAAATCATTACCCTGCTACACTGAATTAATTAATTAAAAAATACGTTGACATTTAACTTACCAGGCTATTATTTTTATCAGACACCGAATCAATACTTAGATAAAACAATACTTTATAATTAACGGTTACGTTTGGTAACGGTTTTACAGAATTTCAGGATGCAAAAAGAATATAAGTAATGTAATGTGGTGAAGTTATTAAATAAACTATACCACTTATTAAATAAAGTATAACACCTAAGCATTATCCTGTTTTACGAATGTAAAGATAAAGAAAATAAAAAGAAAAAAAAAAGAAAAAAAGATATAAAGTATGGGTATGGGTATGGTATATAAAGATTTTGAAGAATTTCTCACCACAATATGATAAACCAGCTCCATATTGCTCAACCTATAAAAGAAACCATAATAAAGAAAAATGTTCATCAACATTTTCTTCATTACGACGTTTTACAAAGGGGAAGCGCGGCAAATTCCTTGCATATCGGGTTACCCGGCACTTAAGGAGAGCCAAGCCTCGCCCGTATAAGTGACGTCTCGCTAAAAGGTACGGTTCTACTACATATAACTTCCGCAAGCTTTTTTAAAGACATTTTTTTTATAGCCTGGGTTATTTTAATGGACAAGGGCTTTAGGATTTCGGGTTTCGATTTTTTGTTAATTTGTTTTTTTCTCTACTGCGTATTTAAATGATTACTCTTTCTCTTTGGTTATAGATAGATGAATAGTATACCTCTTAGACAAAGGCCATCAGAAAAAGGACTTTTATAGACTACCCACCTGTTTGTCCTACATGAAAATAATTTTTCTTTCACTCTTTTTTTCTGTCAACGAAAACACGAAACACGAGTTTTCTCACTTAATGAAACTTATAAACAACCAATATTAAAACGACCATTAAATCAAATAACCAGAAAATATTTATAGATCCTTCAGGTACCGAATAAATGAATATGACAATGTTAACAAATTGTGACAACAATAAAACTTTGTGCATAGTTATTTATTTTATATTTTCCTTATAGTGCTATAAGGAAAATATAAAATAAATAACTATGCACAAAGTCAATCTTGACAATGATTATGTGGAAAGGAAAAACTTGTACCGTACCTACCTACTCGGATAGAGTGCGTTGATCTCTTAACCGTCGAGTTTACAAACAATATAATGTAAACAAACAGTTTTTGTTTTAATACAATGGGTTTTTTTCAACACATGATAATTTTAGTGAAATTTGTCTGAAAACAGTCCATAACTCACAGCCTCACAGGTATCATAAAATATTAAAACTTAATATTCATCACCTGAACACGAATAAAAAATGTTCATTTCGAATTCTCTCTTTTGCTGTACGAATAATGGAACAGTTTAAAAATCGAAAATATTTACGTAGGTACACCTCAATACGAACATCGTCAGAAAACCACCCCAATGTAAAAACTCAATTCCCAATAAAAGAGTAAAAATTGCTTTCTAAATACGCGACCACTTCATTTGGCATCAACCCAACAGATTATTATTTTTTTCCAAATATTCAGCGATAAAGTCACGAGGCAGAGGGGCCGATTATTTTCAATCGGAGTTTTCCATAGTGGGAAATATTCCCCGTTCAATCTCTCCCTCTTGCTCCATCTTGTACCCTCAGCTCTTGTCGGATACCGCATTGCAGCCGATGTTATGAGAAATATTTGGATCGGTTTACAGAACAAAAAATGTGGTCGCCATATTTCCAACGAGATGGGATTGCACGCCGACAGCTTATTTTAAAGAAGATAGAAATTTATTCGCACTTGCTTATCTCTGTATTATGCCAACAAATAAGAAAAAATGTTTTCTATTTCAAAAATAAGTGGCCAAAAATAATGTAATTTTTCTTTTGTTACAGGTATTACATCGCCCCACAAATGATTTTGCAAAAGGATTTGAAGACTAAAATCTTAATTTAGTTTTCGAATTTGAATAACTTACAAAGTTAAAACTTCGCAAATAAGCAAGTAATTACAAGTAAAAGAGTTCTCGGTAAAGAATTAACCTAATTAGACGGTGTATTTGAGAATTTAAAGATGATTGTACAGTTTTTCTCTTTAAAATCACGTTTGCGAGTTATTCATTTACAAACTTGGAGTTATTTTTAATTGTTTAATTAATGTAAGGCAAGAGTTTTTTGTTATCTTATTCGCCAGTTGGTTTGTGTTTATTTTTTCGCAACTCCTTAATTTTTTCGCCGGCAATTTTTTCCGTCGCTAACGATGGAGAATTTGGAATTGCAAATGCCGTTAATTGCCCGATGGAAGTTAGCTCTCGCACTTAGAGGAACGCGGCGCGACTGATTGTTGAAATATTTAACGCTCCCAAAAGCCAAATAATTTAGCGAAATGCTTTTGCTGTCAAATAATCACGCCCTTATTGTCGGACTAATCTGAATTTCTTATTATGTTTGTAAATCTTTTGACTTTAATTAAAGAACGGGGTACGTGTTTGGGAGTCATTATTTCGATGACATAAGAGTATGAATTATTCCCTCTTGGTGGACAATTGTGAACTGAATAAACAAGAACGCGGAGTCGAAGTAAATCTAAATAATCTCAACTTTCCGTTAAGAGGTCTACCGACATCATTAGTATTATTTGTTCTGAAATATTGCCAAATTCGTGCCCTCTTACATTAAGAGCGCTTCGACTTTCGTGCTTAAATCCATGTAAACGAGTCCTTCAGAAGTACATAAGTAGTTGTTACTACCTACTACGCCGAGATTAGATGCTTTTAATATGTAATCATTATAAGTATTATATTATTTTTATTATGAAGCTAGTTTGTAAAATAAAATCCTATTGTGAAGGTAAAGCTTTATCCCAGGATACATAAAACATGAAATAACGACGGATATCAAAGAAACTTCTCTTAAGAAAATAAAGTAATATTAGCAATTGATAAAAGATTCCTCTTCATAGGACGTAACATAACTTTATTAGAATCACAATCAGAAGATATATTCTCTTCTATTCGAACTCAATCCCATTATCCTTTCCGCAAATAGAAAACATTTCGATAAATCTGGATATTGAAATAACCATTACTGTAAATAAACTGAATTATGGCAGGAAATTTAAAAGCTTTATGTTTATATTACATTTACATAGCATTTTTTTAAGACTTTAATTATGAATGTATCGACGTGTTCCAAAGTACCCCAACTCACCCATTCAAGAACGAACTAAATGAAGCATTTCCCGAAATTCTTCAGTCGACAAAATTATTCTCAAAAAATGTGGAACGACCGAGATCGGGTTCACGATTACCCATTCACTCGGTCATAAATTATATTGTTTTTCATATTTATAACTTTTTCTCTATTCACGCTAAATGTTTTTAATATTTTTTTAAAAGCTTGTGTCGTCCATAATGTGTTATCTTGAACCCTCATCATCGGCGTTCCACTTAGGGTAAGTTGGGGCTAAAAGAGTACGGCGCATGGTAATGTAGCGAAGTAGAGGATATAGGTAACAAAACCCGGGTGGAATGGGAATGTAACCTTTTAAGAAATGAATTTGAAATGTATAGCTTACTTGGGGTATCTAATGTTGAGTATTTTTCGAGGTATACATTGTTTATTTAAATTCGTTTAACAGTTACAGGGGCTTATACAATTGACAATTACATTAAAAGCGTTTTGTATTTATACACTGACTTATTGAAGGATTGACAATAAGCTTTCTGCTGCCTTGTTTGTTCTAAGCAAACGTGACTGCTGAGCATAAGGTCGTCTGTTCGTTTCCCGGGTCAGGCTAAGTGATATTGGGATTTTCCATCAGGAATTTCTCAGTAGCAGCCACGGAGTCTGGATTGGTGCCCGGTTGATGGCAATAGGGTCGCCCCTATTACATAGGACTTAAACATAACTGGCGAAATGGCGGTTGTAGGTACTGTTAGGTGCACCTCTGCCTATCCCTTCGGTGATTACAAAGATTTTCGGTATCTTATGACAATTCCATGCCACTTTGACTTTCCTATAATCGTAGTAGCTCCTAGAAACGCACTTTATCTAGCCCCAAAGTTTAGCCTATAACTTAAACACTGCTTCAAGGCAACTCTGTTTAAGAGAAGATAAAATAAAAGTAGTAAATGTCACCAATAAATCTCAGACACAGACAAAGTCTCTTTGATAACTGAACTGAATTAAAAATTTACTCTACCCTCCGAAGTTGGCAATTAAAACTAAGTCTTCTTAGTTCAAATATCTGCAAATAACGACTGGAGAATAAATTAAACAGACAATAACTTGCAGAGACGACCAATCCCAGAACAAGTGCACTTAGATTTTAAAATTAACGGTCTGCCGTCAATAAAAAATAAATATACAAGACCAGTCTCTTTGTTCCATGCAAACTTGTACAATAATAGTGATAAAAAGATATGATTATGCTCATCAAGCTAATATCATGCAATGAATAAAGTGTATAAACAGCCTCTTTACGAAGCCGAAAGGCACTTGTTCTCCCCGTCACTGCGATCATTTTTTTGTTATAGACCATACCTGGGAACCTTCTAGTTACGGAGATATTGGGGGTCAAAGTTACAACATTTTTATTTAAATACATTTTTTTAATGTAAGATTTTTACTTTAAACACCTTCACGACCCCCTTACTGTTCACTCCATCCATCAGCACAATGAGTGCGTTACATTGAGTCCTACTGTAAAATGTGATTTTTAGCTCAAAAAAAAAGAAGTCGTTTCCCAGCACTAATTTTTGCGTAAAGTTACTTAGTTTTATGTACATAATGCTTGGTTGACGGTTTCGTGAAGAGTCTGTTTAAACCCTGTATAAAAAAAAACATCAGGAACCAATTATAGCAACAAAAAAAAACAAAGCATAATATAAATAATGAAATGACAATAATAAATCAATCAAAAACTTTAATAATCTGTCAAATGAAATCAATCATTTCATTTCGGTTTAATGTAATTTCATTTTTCGTGTATTTGGGTCCACCTTTTATTGAATTTTAAAACAGTTCAAATTGATTAAACAAATTATTTTGTTTTAAAAATACTTTCACTATTGTTTTAATGCTTTCCTGCCTTAATCTTCAATTAAATAGTATTCTTTACAATCAGCTCCCTAAAACCGGTGTAATCCAGTTTGATTTATATGTCGGCGGCCATGACGGCTTCGCAGACTGATTACTTCCTATGCATTAGCACTGATGAATGTATTTGCATTAGAAATCCGTGGATTAGCTACAGATCAGCTTGGGTGTTTGATACAGATGCTGCATAGTGAAACGGGAACTATTGAGGGGTGTTTCTTGTTTACAGCTGTTAGACTTGTCCCGTTTTATCTGCACTTTCTCTGATTAATAATGGAAATTGCTTCTTTTAAGGACCTTTTTTCCGACAATTGTGTATTATAACATCACGCCTGCAATTTCCGACCGCTGAGGCAGAGGCGCACCTACATTTTGCCAGTTATGTGTAAGTCTCATGTAATAAGGGGCGTGCCTATTACCATCATCCGGGCACAAATCCGGAGTCCGTGACTGCTACTGAGAAATTCCTGATGGAAAAACCCAATAACACTTTGCCCGACCCGGAAATCGAACCCACGACCTCATACTCAGTAGTCGCGCTTGCGACTACTAGACCAGCGATGCAGTCAATTCACGTCAGTTTTTAATTATATCTATTTACTTAGATTTCCTAGGATAGAATCTCCTCATCTACTCAAACTAACAGTTTCCTCCTCACAATCATCAATCAAAATCGTTTTACGTAACAAGTTCTCAAACTGACAATAATTCCCGCCATGACGAATGTTCCACCAATGATTTGCACTTTGATCCAACATTTGGCCACAATATCGCTAGTCTTTCAAGTACAGTCCCTTCACAGTAAGGTTACTTCTGGCAGCAGCAGCCCAACAAGAACCTTATCAAAATGAGAATAAAGATCACTGTTATTTGACAGATTTGCCAGTGGCTACAACTGAACAACAACCTTATAGTAATGAGATTAAACATCACTGTCATTTGGACAGCGACGCCAGAAGTAAACGAACTGTGAAAGAACAGTAACTTTCTATATTCAAAGCGAAGTGTGACGTCATCGAAAATAACAATGGCGGCGACAGATGGCGACCTACTATTGGCTAACTTAATCAATTGTTATTGGCTATCGACACATATGAACTAATCAAGTGGAATGGATCGAATGACAGCAGTGAGCAGTCTAGTGGTTTCTGATAATGACATTCAATTTTGTAAACGGTATCGGTCCCCCTTTTTGGACAGATAGGGGCACTGAAGACCCTAGTTCGGTCGTGACAAGTGCATTTAGTAATTAAACACGGTATTGGACGGCAACATGGTTATTATTTATCTTTAAAAAACCGTTCAAGTGCGAGTCGGACTCCATACCATCGTAGTAAAGCCCCCTTTCATTTTCTTATTATTTTTTTGTTATTAATAGCGGCAATAGAAATACACATTCTGTGAAAATTTCGTCTGTCTACCTATTACGAATCATGGGATACAGCCCACTGACAGACAGACGAGACGGACGGACAGACAGCGGAGGATTAGTAATAGGGTTGCCTAAAAATTATATTTTTGGCAAATCATAAAAAAAGTTCTGTCCCAAAAATAATAACTTATTTTCAGCTTCACTCTGATCATACTCAGTTAAAAAATGTTAATCCAATTGAGCTGAAATGCTTATCTTTTATATTTCGCGAACTTACTTAGCCTAAAGCACTTTTACTTCTTAAATATAATAAGATTTTCACCAAAGATATGCGGAGTAACCTATTTAGGCAATCTGGTTTTCAACTAATAAGTATTACTTATTTTTAGGCCCCAGAGAGAACTAAAATATTTCTTCCAAATTCTGATTTTCATTAACCCTTTCAGTGCCCAGCACCCGACACACGGGTCGAACAATAAATTCGTTCGTTCGCACAACCCGTATCCGTAGCTATGGACACGCTAGTCGGGTTCTGGGTATGGATACAAGTCATCTATAGCTTATTATAACGACGACTCGGATACGGGTTGTGGGCACGCGAACGAATTTCGCGAAGTTTTCGCGAAGTACTGGGCAGTGAATGGGTTAAATGTATCCAACTTCACTTTAATATGATACTTAATATTGTCCCTTGATAATATAATAAAGATTATCGCTTCTTTACGTTTATTTATTTATTTTATTTTAGCGCTTCATAACAAAACGGGAAACGAAAACAAGAGAGTGTTGTATAAAAATTTTAAGTCATGCTAAATTTAAACAAATTAAAAAGCAAACTACGGATGCAAATGAAGGAACAATTCACCCTATAAGCGATAACCACCATTACTAAATACAGTAAAAAGAATATACCTATACCCAAATGCATACATAAGCAAGCAACTTCGTTTGCTATACAACCCGCCCACTTCAGATTTGTAAGTAAAATTCGGAGTCAACCGACTTAAATAAATTGCTTGCGAAAACATGAGAACGGAAAAAATACTGTTATAGAATCAGGAGTCGCAATTAATGTAGACGGCCAAAATAAATATAACGAACTAGCTTTTGGCCGCGGCTTTGCTCGCTCTAATTTAGAATTTGACAATCAATTCGGGTTGTACACGTGGCGCCATCTATTACCATGAGAACATTATTGTTGTTTTCCTCGGGAATAGTACTTTTTTTCGGGATGAAAGGTTCCTACGTCCGTTGCTGTACACCTAACAATGTACATATATGCAAAATTTCAGGATGATCGGTTCAGTGGTCTAGGCGTGAAAAGGTAACAAACAAACTTACTTTCGCATTTATAATTTATAATATTAATAAATAAATACTAGCGGACGTCACGCGGTTTCACCCGCGTAGTTCTCGTTCCCCTGGGAGTACGGAAATAAAATATAGCATATGTTACTCGCTGATAATGTATAATGTAATCCATTGCTGAAAGAACTTTTCAAATCGGTCCAGTAATTTTAAAGTTTATTCGTTACATACAAAAATATAAATTACAAGTACAAATCTTTCTTCTTTATTATTAGTATAGATATAGATTAGTTAGGAATTTAGGATGACCTAGCGTTTGTCCTGTGTCGTCAGTAAGTAAACTCAGCGATATTCGCGTTTATTTTTAACGAACATCAAATGGTTTTCATTGATCCTTTGATTTTCTTTCCTTGTCTTTCATCCAATTGCTTCCAGAAATTGTGGGAATGTGATGAATTTTTAAAGTGTAAGCGAATTCTCCGTTTTCTTTTCTTTAGATATTCTTCTCTTAAAATATTTACATTCGTATAACATGATTTTACGTTTAAAGCAACTGGCAGTAGTATTGTAATGCTTGAATAATTAAATCCGAATGGCTCAATACTGAAATCCAAATATAGATTTGAAACCAAATTCATGGGATCCAAACCACATGAATTATTAGCTGCAACTAATACCACTCGAATCTCGTTTCGCTTAATGGAGATCTCGGGGGTCGAAATTGTTCCCGTTAAATTAGTAATAACAGTACCATATGAGCGTTTGGCTGGAAACAATCTAGAGCCACGTGAAATAATAGTCTTAGTAATAACATCTAACTACGGTCACAGAATATATAGTTAATGCTGTTAACTTGAAATGAAATGAAAATAGCTGTGGCTAATTAGATTACTGAATTTCAAGCTTCGAAATATTAGTCCCAAGAAACATATAGTTTTAAATCCGAAGTAATAATTTCATTAAGGTAATAAAATCAAATTCATAAGGCTTACTTTATTATCTTTAAAACTCAATTTATTTACTGTTATCAAGGATCGAAATCTTGCCTCAGATTATTTATAAAAAAATAAAACAAATTGTGTGTTATCAATTCAACTTCCAACACTAAATATTTGATTATTGCCACACAACCAAATTAAAGGCGAGCAAAGCCACAGTGATAAAATCAGCCAATAAAATTAAGATGGCTAAAACAATATTGTTTTCAAATAATGGCACAAAATCGGAGCACCAGAGTTCCTAGCAAGTCTAACTTTTCCGACCGCAGCAGATTGCAGAATCGCGTGCAGTGATTACCAAGCCACAGTGATGCACCAATTAATACCGAATCAATAAAACCGATTAATCGGGACCGGTTGATTATACCGCCGCTGACCATGCTACATGCCGAGGTAATCCAATTCGGTACCACTCGGTGACTGGGACTCTACTTAGATTAAAGGGCCCTAATCCATATATTTATTTTCTTTTGTCCCAGAGATCAGATTTTCTTTTGTTGGTATTTAATGTTGGATTTTATTGAATTAAACTGGTACCGAAAAAAATAAAGTTCTTTTTCTATTATTTCAAAAGATATAAAGTTGCAAAAGATCTATTTCAAATGAGTTTTCAATAAGTGCAGTCGTGAGCACTAATAAGGATCGATTATACGTCGCGTCTTCTCCAGAAACGTATTCCAAGTATTATTTACAAGTTTCTTCCGATGAAATATGACTAGAATATCTCGTGGCACCACTCGCTCTCGACGTAAGAAAAAACATTAATTTCGACACATTCGTAAACCCGGGTTTGCGTCTCGCAATATCCATCAAGCATCTATTTGCATAGAGGGTGATAAATCTAGGAAAGAAATCTTATATGGAGACGATATTGGCGACGAAGAGGGCGATGTATCATCGCGTATTCATTTGTTGACTTATTGCCCTATATTCCAGTAGCGAGTTGGAATACTCCAATTTGATAACATGGAGGAAGGTTCTAGTGCTGCCCTGTGTAAAAAAAAAGATTGCATTACTTGTGCGAGATCGATTTGCAAAGCTGTAATGAGACTATTACTTTTATTTTTTACTTGCAATCGAGAGTAGAAGTGTCGAGTTTGTGAAAATGCATTTGGCGCTATGTTATTGCATTATATTTTTATAGGGATCTAGGTTGAACACCTCATTAATCCTAATTTCAAATCAAATACCATTTATATACGTTTCAGTTAATTAATTTATCTTTTCATTTATTATTTAAACAGTTAAAAGGAACTCTAACTATATCCAAACTTTAGTGCAAAGGCTACTATTAACTATACTACCGAAAATGTTCGTTTTGCCTTGCTTGTACAATTAAATGCTGCATTTGAGGATATAACTACATTTCGATATAACTTTAGTTTATAATGCTGAATGTATTACGTGAATATTAGTTATTGTTTATTTATAATAAATGAGTATTCGGTTATAATTCTGTGTACGTTTCTTGATTAATTTTTGGGTTTGTTCAACTGGTTTCAGATTCAATCTATGTCCTTGCATGTTCACAATCAATGACTAATTGAGTTTGAAACTAGTCGGAAAACGAAAATATTAAAACGTGAGTTGACTCCATACTTGTCTCAAGCTCACTAACATCAATAATTCTTACAATAATTATTAAAAATCTTATTATTATTATCGCTGTCTTCAAGATTGTTTAATAATAAATTTCTTCAGTTTCAGGTGAGTCTGTCCTCTTGTCGAGGGACTCGTAAGGTACACAAGTGTCACTATAGGAATGATTGTTGTATTAATTAATTTCCGAAGTTATTTTCAGTTCTCAATTGGCTGATAATTATATTATATTCAATACGTGTAAGTAAGGTATATGTTGGATTCCATTGAATAATCTCCCTGAAAAAGATAAAATCAAAGTAAATTAAATCACAGTCCATTTGATTCTGGACGATGCTTTCATCGGAAGTAAAAGAATATTTAAAAATCGCCAAACTTTTGGTATTTGGAAAATGGAATCCAACTGTCGATAGCCTTAATTGAAACGATTCCGATAAAACGAGCTTAGCTCACTCTCCAAATGCAAAGATTCATCGAAATTAAATTCACTTTTGTTTCATTTCTGTCTTTTCATTTGCTGTTGTTGTTTTGTTTTTAATAAAGACGCATTCACATTCGCACCGTCTCCTAAAACTTTCGATTTGGTTCAATTATTTTTATTTCTGCCTTAAATGTTTCACATTACATGATGACTGTCTGTCTTCATTTCTCTCTCACTGTTAGCTCGTTTCTCTCTAACTGCTTTGTGTGTCACCGTAGTAGTTCTGTCATTGTCTGCGGTGTTTTTAGTTTCTTTTTACCCTTTATGTTACATTTTATATGAAATGCAGTTGTTTGCATCTAAGTGTTCAGTAGTTATTGGGTATTTAGATAAGTGTGTAATGAAGTAGTGTTATTTTGTCAATATTTAGTACCTAAACTTACTAAGTTGAAGATGGTAAGACACACTTAAACATACAACACAACTGCATAAACGTGCTTGATTCGTTCATTGCTATTCCCGCATCCTGAAAACTTCTTCTTTAATCACTTTTGCACTAAATCATAAAGTTCAAAGAATAATTGTGCGACTCTGGAATAATTGTTGAATCGTGACTCGAGTTGATTTAATTACACGACAAAACCGAAGCATCATGGAACTACTAAAAATTTCATAAGTTCCAGAGCTTGCAGACCTCAAAATATTGATCGTGGCTCTCTCTCATTCATGCTAACGTGTCACAAAGCCCGCTTTGGCTCACTGCTGGGTAAGCCACGCACACATACACACAATAGTCCAACACATACGTGCTATTAAAACCGTTTCAGCGGGCGTCAGCTGACTGGGGGAGTCTTGCGGGGAGCGGGGGGGAGGAGGCCGTTATGAACAACGCATGCGCTGTGGCGAGTAAAGCGGCTGCAGCGCTTTATTTCCGAGCCAAGTGTTAGAGTAACAAGCTGCGGTTAAAGCTAGCCGCGCTTGCTGGAGTTAAATCGACACCCATTCAGAAAACAAACTGCGTATCACGGCCGTTACGTCGGTTGACGTAATTAGTTCCATGGAATCCGCATGCTGGCTTCGCGTATGAACACTTACAACATGTTGAGTTGGAGATGACAGATACAAGTGATGTCAGGCTTATTATAAACAGCTGTTCCTCATATTCTTCCTTGGAATTATGAGATAAGTGACACAAGCAGACATAAATGTTTCTCAATTTGTTTCAGTTAAAACTATAACCCAATTTTGAACCGGACATTTTCTTAGAAAAATTCGAAACATACAGTCGAACACTGAAGTGCTTTCCGCTTTAAGAACAAAACTTCTGGTCGTATCATAAACCAGAGGAAAATAAACAAAAATGCAATTAATAATCCGATTACTGCTGAAGTACGTGAATCTATAAATGAGGTGCAACGCCTGTAAAATATTTCGTAAAATACAGTCGTACGCAAAAATTTCGATGCAAAACGTATTTCACCGTTCGCAATTCCATCTGATTTTTAATTTGGTGCGCATATTCTCGTCACGTTCGGTTGCAATAAACAATTATTAATGCGTTGTTCGAGGCACATGCTCACAGTTTTCGAGTGTGGCGGACTTTTTAAGTGTTCGTTAATTTCGAGAGGACTGGAAAAGTCCAGCCCGGGAATGAGGCAATCACTTTAACGCTTCAACCACTTTCGTCTCTATCGAAAAATCGGGTCCGCACATGATAAATTTGGCCGACTGTATCTAGATAAAACGCGGCCATTTTCGCTCGATTTACTGAGGGAGTTTGGTTAGAAAGGCTAAAATAATTTGAGCGTTTGTTAGACTCGGATTTATTGGAGGTACTAAGGTTCCTAAATGTTTGATTTATTGTCCTTTAAGATGCTTTTGTACCCTCAACCTAAAAATAGGGGATCCGACAAAGTGAGCGAATCAAATGTGGAGAAATGCGAGCTTCACACTTTCACTTTGTAAAGGAGAGATATATCTCTATCGTAATGATGCGTACTTGAAATTTCTCAATTTGTAATATTCTCCAATTAATGATTGGAATTTTTATCAAGGGCACTTAAGTGGCATTTGATTAAGGGAAAGTCTTCACAAAGACGTCCCTCAATACAAAAGTTATCCAAATCTTTTCCTTGTCTTAACCATCTGCGAGCCTACTTTCCCTATTGTGTCCTTCTTCACAAATTAAAACTTCTCCACTCGAGTAATCTATACTGACTTTGTCTTTAGATTCCATTCTGAAATCCCTGTGATTGAAAATGGATTAATAAATATTTTTTGTCGTTAGCGGTGTTGTAAAAATGTCAATCGGTATTAGGGCGAATAAGGGCGCAAAGCATTGAGTCGATGATCCGTGATAGGGTTTAAACATTCATTTAATTAAAAAGGCCGGGATTTAATTGGAAAAGTATACATTTATATAGTCTTTTGTTTGTTCCCGTTGTGATTTATATTCGGTGACGTGAGGTGGGATTACTGAATAGGAACGGGAATGGCGCGACTTTTTGCTCCATTACACGGGATTTTATTTTGACACGTTGGTTTTTTGTTAGGTACGCAAAGATAATGGAATGTGTTATTGGAATAATTTAAATAAACAAACGGGTTGGCAGGAGTACCTATTGGTATTGTTATGGAGTCTCTTTTGACACCGTTTTGCAACTTTTACGGTTGGATGTACCCATATTCTGTATGGTCATTTAAACCCTGTTGACAGAATTGCGATTTACTGCCTCACTGTGGTTCCCTCTCAATGATATCTATAAAGATTTAGCCTTCAGAAAAAAATGGTAACTGATAAAAGATACCTACTCTGATAAGTAATATGGCCGTTAGCAACGAATATAACCTACATTTAAAACAACACAACGCTTATAAATTAATTCCTTCCTACTCGTAATCTCCTCCTTGGCGTTATTAATCGTGGCTCCCTTGGTCCTTTATATGAAGGTTTCACCGCCCTGATCCTCAGCAATAAAGTCAAAAACCTATTGAGATCAGTTTCTGTCATCCACACTCCTACCCGATCGTAACATCCCATATTTTATCTCTAAGTTCGATTCTCTCGAATATTCTTTATTTTCTTTGTCAAAATTTTCTGCGATCGTGTTTGCTGGATATTTTTCATGTTACACCTGAGTGCACCGTTACCCTATGATCGGTGAAATGTTTTGCATATATGCAAGCTAGTTTTCTCTAACGTGGTGAGCAGAACTGGTTGGAATATAGAATTTTTATATCCACAATGCTTACATAGTCTTCTAAATCTTGGTGGTACTAGCATTTAATGATGATCTTCAACCAAAAGAGGCCACAAAACACAGCCTTTCCCTGTCTTAAAACAGTACACAGCTGACACGTTTACTGGTTCAACTTACACATGAAAAAAATAGAAACACACTACTCCATACATATGAATAATCAAATTACATTGATATATTACAGTGACCTACTGGACCCTCGAAATTGATGCTCCAAGGGGCTCTAGTCGTAAACTAAGCCGAAGGCATATGGAAAAATTTACCGTTCTTACTCGTAGACACGGTGGTACATGAAGCTGTACATTTCCATAATAACATGGCCTCGCTTTGTATAAATTTCCCGAACAACGAGTGATCCGCATAAACTGGTTTGTATAGCTTGATTGGCCGTCGTGCGTACGTTACATAGTGCGGGCGATATTTGTGGTGAACTATAAGTAGACTGGTGTCAGCACCATACCTGTTGTCCCCGAAGGGTTAGGCAGAAGTGTAGCTAGTACTCGTAATACCACCACATTATGCCAATTATGTATTAACTCCCATATAGTATGGGACGAGCCTATTACCAACAACAGGGCACAAATCCTGACTCAGTAGCTGCTACTGAGAAATGATTGGTGGAAAAACACAATAACACTTTGCCTGACCCGAGAAAGGACCTTGCGACCATTAGACCACCGAGATTGGGGTCGGTCTGGATGTAAAATGGCCAGCATTTTCTTCTACTCTTTTTCTCATCTGCTGTTTGTCTAATTCTCTTACCACCTCCAGTTTCCACTCCAACATTATCTCCCAGTAAAATTAAATCCGTATTTAAACGGCCATATTGTACTACCCGAAAATATAGCAATTTGTACGACTAATGGACATCCCTCGACATTTTTTTGCGAAGCCGATACAAGCGGGCATCATTACAAGTTTTTCGGATTGTGCCACAAGGATTTTCCTTATCTTATCCCTCCTATTTCCACCATAATTACAGCTAAATCTATCCTTAGCTGTAATGTACAATGGTTCTTGTTTATTTTCACTTGAACAATTACTTTTTGTGTGGCCTTTGTGGTAGGTAAGCTGTGTTTTTGGGATTGTGTTCATAATTCTTTTGTGGTAGTAATCATTTAATCAGAGCTAGCGATTATTTATGCCTCGTCCAATTTAGCTATTTACGCGACTAGTATTGTTATGATCGTAGACTGATGGCATCCTAAAATGCCTACCCCCTGAGAAAAATGCGTGGGTTATGAATGCTTGTAATAAACGAGCAACGGATAGTGTTGGTTTGATTTTTCAAATATAGAGCAATTAATTAATTTCTATGAGCTATTTATAAGTCTGTCGCAGGCCTGTGCCAGAAATTTCTTTCAAGTACATGGTTTTGGTTACGCTTTCCTTTATTTTTTATTGTACTCATAGTTTCAAAGACTGCGTAAAATAAAACCAGTTTCAAAAGCTATTCGCCCGAAGACGAAGAGATGAAGAACTTACATAAACATAACATCACGCCTGTAATCCCCGTAGGGTTTGGCAGAGGTGTACACCCACATTTTACCAGTAATGTTTAAGTCCCATGTAAGAGGGGGCGAGCCTATTGCCATCAACCGGGCACAAATCCAGACTCCGTGGCTGCTATTGAAAAATTCCTGATGGAAAAACCCAATAGCACACTGCCCGACCTGGGAATCGAACCCAGGACCTCATGCTCAGCAGTCGCGCTTGCGACCACTTGACCAACGAGGCAGTCAAGAAGAACTTACGTATAAAACTTTAAGCATTATTATGTTTATTAAAGCATTAACTGCGTGTACATTCTAATTCTACATATTCACCAAAGTTGTGCAAGTTTATATGAAAAATATTTTTTCTACCAGAACCACGTCACGAAATAATCTAAAAACACTCCCCGTACAACATACATCAATACATTCCACTTCAAGCACTTACCGCATGACCCTGAACCCAGCACTATGTATGCATACCAAACGCGGCCTAAAAGTAATAAATAAGACTTCAACCGCGCCGTGTTTCAGAAGTCGCTTCCGACTTCCGACGGCGACAAAATATCTGCAAGTCTAATGCCGCAAGTTGCAGTGGAGAGGCCATGCATTACAAATGCAGGCGCCACAGAGTACGGAGAAGTGCTAGAGGTGGCAATGTGACATTATCAACAAATATACAAACCATGCGTGTCACTGCGTGTCACCAGACTCATACTTTTTGAGAAAACAAATGAAAAAATTTGCTGAGAGTATACTACGTCACTAGTCACCGTCACCGTCATCGTCACCATCACCGTTTTTAGTCACTACGATGCAGCTTGCAACGCGACGGTACTTAGGAGAGAGAATCAGGTAACGCACGCGCGTTTCTCTTGACGCAAGTCGCAACCCCGAAATCATGAAAAGGGCTATAGAAACTGTCGGCCGTTGACAATTCTGGCAATGACTGTGACTAAGTATCGAATTTGCACTAAGCGCTGATTGCACAGGCAAGAATATTATAAATATTTCATCTGTTTGAACTTGAATTATATTACCAGGAAGGAAGATACTGTTGGTAAACATTTGTGAAATTAAATATAGAAATTCTATTGACAAAACAAAATGGCGGAGTTAATAAGCATTTATTTCAAGTAGGCCAGTTACAGGCACTTTTGAATTATCGAAACAAAGTAAAAAATGAAATGTAGCTACAGTCCCAGTCACTAGGCATAAAAAGAAAGTGCAAAGTGTAAGTGCTGTAGTTGCCCATTCCAAAGCGTAGATCTCTATGGAGAAGAACGGGCAAGAAACTCGTGGACACTCTTTTAAATCAAAATATTATTACAAAACCTTGGTTGCATCATTCATGTTGAGATGGTAACATTATGTGTATGTTATGGTGTTAGTTTAGATTTTGGCCACGCGCCGAAAGATACATGTACAACTATACTGGCGTGAAGCGTCTCTAGTCGCTGCCGAAGAGCGACGCGAAGGTTCCGTACTCTATGGCAGACGTAGGTAGGTACAAGTCGCAGACGCATCCTATTATCGCCCGTCTGGCTTATGTCGGGCTAAAATTTTGCCTTTGTGCATAAATAGGGACAGTAATAACATGATTGGCATAGCACGTACTTGCAATTCTGTTGTGTGTTGCTCATGGTTCGTGGGTTTCGAGAAAGGGTATTAATGATTGTGAAAATGATTATTCTGCTACCTTCTTTGTTTATTCAAGGTCATAAATTAGGTAGAGAAAGTCCGCATGCCATGTATATTGGATATCTGAACATTATGAACAAAAGATAGTGCAATTACTTTAAATATGTGCTCCGGCGGCATCATCGCTTCATATGAGGCGAGTTGCGGTCAATCGAAAGCCAATTTAGTAAAAAAAAAAGTTTAGAATCGGTTATTTTTGAACTTGATAAGCGTCTGCGGAATTTTGCTACCTTATTTATTTTGACCCTGTAAAAGCTTCTCTCCCATAGCTACTCATCATCATCTGCGTAGCCTTTTCCCAACTGTTTTGGGGTCGGCTTCCAGTCTAACCAGATTTTACATGGAGCGACTGCCTATCTGACTTCCACAACCCAGTTAGTACTGGGTAATATGATACCCCTTGGTAAGACTGGTTGTCAGAATTTTTGGGCAACTGACTACCTGTAACGACTGTCAAAGATGTACAAATGACAGCCGGGACCACGGTGTAACGTGCTTTCTCTCCCATAGCCACTACCATCCTTAATTAGGTTAGCATCATATCTCATAAATTTAACAAAAAAAATAAAAAAAAATAACGACTATTTATGACAAGACTCACAATGATAAGTTTGTAGTCAGCTAGTATAAAACTGATGAACACAATAAAGGCATTATTAATGTTCGCCTTCGTTATTAATCTTAATCTCGTAAGCACTTAGTTATGGGCGTCATAAAATCTGGAACAAAGCACTTTTCTTAGTCTAGACGTCTACAAAGTATTGTCCAATTAAACGCCCAGTGAGATAGAATACCAGGTTATGATCAGTCTTACTAGGTTTTATAAGGACGATCGCTAGCGATTTAATATCGGTTGCCAATACTCTGTCTATAATAAATTTTGATGATTATATATATCATCATCATCATCTGCCTAACCTTTTTCCCAACTATGTTGGGGTTGGCTTCCAGTCTAACCGGATGCAGCTGGATACCAGTATTTTACATGGAGCGACTGCCTATCTGACCTCCACAACCCAGTTAGTACTGGGTAATACGATACCCTTGGTTAGGCTGGTTGTCAGACTTTTTTAAGCCACTGACTACCTTACTGACTGTCAAAGATCTTCAAATGACAGCCGGGACCAACGGCTTAACGTGCTTTCCGAGGCACGGAGGAAACTCGGTATGTAATAGGTGGTCACCCATCCACAGACCAACCTAGGCAAGCACGGCTTAACCTAAAGATCGACCCGAGCGGCTGTTATTATTTAGCCACGAGCTCCTCTTTGATGATTATATATAATCAAACTCAAAACAATAATAAAAATATATATTTATAATAAAGAAAAGAAGATAAGCTTTAAGGGGCTTCAAAAAATTCGTCCACATCGTTGTCAACAGGAATAGTGCCCAGACGGCTGGCAGCATTGCCATGTTGGATGGCAATGTTGACTCTCTCTGCTAGAAGAGTCGACCGAGTCGAGTTCAGTTCTTAATATTCTCAATATTCTATTGAAGAATATTGAGAAGAAGATTACTTCAGCTATTCGCATTTGACTTATCTAGAAAGTATGTGTCTTTAGGCACATTAAGGTCCCATTAAAATAGATGAACAAACTTTTAGAAATTATTCAGACCACCAAAATAAGGACAATGATAAAAAAAAAAACAAATAACAAAAACGCATTAGATAACTTACAAGAAAAAAAAAACAGTTAACGAAAATACACTAAAAATATCAGCAATTTGATATTTTATTTTAGGTTAAAATAAAATCACTTTAATCAGTGTTTTTTTTGCTTGGATATCTTTAGTTAGACGTATTGAACGCTGTGTTAAAATTTGACCATCTTTAATGGGACCTTATATGTGTGGGCCACAATACGCATAGTGTCGTCATACGTACGTACTACTCTATTGCAAATAAGATGCTGTTCTGCAATAGATGTAACACTACGTGCCCTGAAATGCTCATAGCTA
The DNA here is from genome assembly GCA_950005105.1 of Lycophotia porphyrea. Lineage (NCBI taxonomy): Eukaryota > Metazoa > Arthropoda > Insecta > Lepidoptera > Noctuidae > Lycophotia > Lycophotia porphyrea. Next base: position 11,420,910 of record OX465399.1, read on the forward strand.
AGTTGTGTCATGCAAAACCAGAACCAATTCTGGATTGAGACAATTCAATTGCTATTGACTCTCCATTTCTCACAGAAAGTCTGCAAATTGGTTTAGGATGGAACAGCAGAAAACTTCAACCCAATCACGATTCGAAAAATTTTGAAGGAAATTCCTAACACCACACTGCGCTCCAAAACACAAATTACTGACGTTGCTCAAAAAGCCGCTAAACTGAAGTGGGACTGGACTGGCCACGTCTGCCGCATGCCCAACGACCAGTGGCCCACATTAGCCCTGGATCGGAACAACTGGAAGTCATGAGGAGAGGCCTTTGCCGAGCAGTGGGATGACGCAGGCTAATAGTATCAGTATCCTAATGCACTGTGAAAATGAACGGCATTGCCAATGTAAGTGTTAACCAAACCTCACACAATGATGGACTGAATCGATGGACGATAAAACAGAGATACAAAGGGCATTGCACAGTTTGCTTTACAACCGTCCTTAAAACAACTTATATTGTTCAGAATTAAAATGATTGACGGCCCTATTACGTTTCGTCTAGAAAATATACTTTTATAACAACCCAATTATACTTGTAGGTCTATTACAAAGTTTTAACCTGATTTGTTTTAGAAACATTGTAAATGGTTTTGCTTGAAATGTTTACGAAACACCTGCAGCAATTCAGAATACACCTGTACCTTAGCAAGAACATGTGAAGGTCGGACGCGAACATTTATGACGAATGTTATTCGATTATAGTTGACCTCACGGCATGAAAACTTTGACCTTGGAGCTAGTCTAACGTAGCACGGAGTTGAATGAGATTAGAGGTCAGCTTATACTGGTTTTGTTATCATTAAGTACGTACTCAGTCTCAGTTTACTGTCTTTGACAGTCGTTACAGGTAATCAGTGACCCGAAAGTCTGACTACCAGTATTACTACGGTGTAGCGTATTACCCAGTACTAACTGGGTTGTGGGGGTCAGATGGGCAGTCGCTCCATGCAAAATACTGATATTCAGCTGCATCCGGTTAGACTGGAAGCTGACCTCAACATAATTGGGAAAAGGCTAGGCAGATGATGAGTTTACTGGCGTTGCCTTTATAGACTACTCTGATGGACATTCTCAGATGAAACACATACAGTCATGACTCATAGTCTATCCATCAACTTAACATTTCTGGACGACGATGTTTACCAGGCAATTGCTTGCAGAATTACCTTAAATAAGTTGTGTCTATTTGATGACACACATCACGTGGCATTTTGAAGCATCTGTCCACCATTATAAGGATTAAGGGTATTTAAGTATTGCGAAATTCCTGATGGAAAAACCCAATAACAATTTGCACGTCCCGAGAATCGAACCCAGGACCTCATGCTCAACAGTCGCGATTGCAACCACGGAACCTGGATTTATGCCCAGTTGATGGCTCGCCCCCTATAACATGGGACTTAAACATAACTGGCGAAATGTTGGTGTACTATGAGGTACACCTCTGTCTAACCCTTCAGGGATTACAGGCGTGATGTTATGCTAAGTATCGCCCCGAACACTCAGCCAGAACCCATAATAATTTTCCACAAATATTTCCTCTTCTATACTTCACGAGCAGTTACAAAACCGCCCGCAGCGCACTTTGTCCGGACACTAGCCACAAGTCGGACAGGGCACTAGCCCGGACAAGGCACGACCCGGACAAGGCACTAGGCACTACGAGGCACTAGGAAATACGAGCATGCCTCGGGCGCTCTAACGCTTTGAGTGAAAACCCGTGTATAGCAAACTACTGTGATACATAAATATGGCGGCTGTGATATAAAATGGATGGATATCGAATATTGTGGTATGAAGTGTGTTTTTGTTGGTGTAGAAATAATAATGGAGAGTTTTATGTATATTTTGCCAAAGATGTGACGTAGAATTATATCGAAAGGGAATTGCTCAGTTCTTGCAGACTTTAATTTTTCATCAGCATTTCTTAGGCTGTGATAGCCTATTGATGTGATCGTTGGACTGCCAAGTCATAGGTCTCAAGTTCGAACTCAAGACACGCACCTGATTTTTGGATTCATGTGCGTATTGTGTAATTATCACTTGCTTTGGTGAAGGAAAAAATCTTGAGGAAACCAGGTTGCCTGAGAGATATTTCTCGACGGAATGTAAAGCCAAGTCAAAGGTTCATGGGCGGCATCAAATCTCAAACACTAAACACACGAATAAAAGGGGATCTCAGTTTACTGTTGGACATTGGGCCTATGCTCCCAAGCGTGCTACAACACCCTGTCCTCCATTTTTCATACCCAGTTAGGGTTTAGATTTCCCTTCTTCCCATCACTTGCACTCCTCATTCGTAATTACCGATGATATGATAGACGTATAACCTCCAACCCAACATCAAACATTACAAAATGATTTACCAAAAATAATATGGTTGCGTTGAGGTTTCACATTCACCAATTAAAACACGCTGTGCCAAACCTGGCCATCAAAACCGTTACTTTAACATTATAATTCTATAAATAACTAAAATATCAGCATAACGAACCGCAGACAGAAAATAAACGATGGAATACAAAATAATAATTGTTAAACTTCCCCGTCTAACTATGTAAATCAATTAGTCGGTCGGGAGGTCTTCAAAATAATTGGATCAAATGAAAAGCTCTCATTTCAATAAACAATCCATAGACATCACAAGTTAGGGCTGTCACTCATTGAACGTGATTTCGTCTGGAATTTTCTTCTGTGAAAGTTCATATATGATTGCTTTTAGTAATCGCTGGGTAATAAATTGTTTTGAACTTGCCCCATTTTCAAGAATGAGTGAATTATCAGCTGCTGAGTGCATTCTCCGGATATTTAGGTCTGAAAATTCTCAATATTGATAATATAATAGACCTGGCCGCTTGTTACTATGACGATAATTCATTAAATTTTCATTAAATTTCATTCAATGGCTTTCTCAGGTGGATATCGAGAACTTTAGTGTGCTGCTCTTTGTACTGATTTGGATTCAAAAACTCGGACCAATTAGGTTACACAACGCAAATTATACAAACATACACGCTCTTGTTTCATTCACAATGTACAGACGCCAGCAGGTCAACCTACCCGAAACTGTCAGATTTTCCCAATCTACCTTGAACCTAAAGCTTTGACATTTAAGTCGAAAATCTATTAAAGAAATCTGACAGATTGTAGTAGCTTGATGTGCTGGCGTCTGTACATATCTGCACGCAAGGTTCGAAGATTCGAATTCATTCGATATCTAGTGCAGGGGCTGCGTTCTAAAACGAGTGGTAACCCTACTCGTTTTTGTACAGATTTGAAGATTTAATTGATCAGAACAATGTTAATGAAATATGAAAGGAAATAAATCCCTATTCATCAGGACTTTCAAATATATTGTTTAGCAAAAAAAAAAGAAACGCTGGTATTCTTTATTTATAACTTCATGCAAATCAACAAATCACACATATTTTCGATTGTGACTATAATAGTATCAAGTCTTCTTCTTTTCTTTATCGTGTGGTTAGTGTCTAACCTGGTGTCAGAGTTTTTATGCCGCCCATGGGCCTCTGACTTGGCTTTACATGCCGTCGAGAAATATTTCTCAGGTGTGCTGGTCTCCTCACGATGTTTTACTTCATCGAAGCAAGTGATAATTATACAAAACGCAGATGAATGCGAAAAATCAGAGGTGTTCTTGGATTCGAACTCGAGACCTAAGACTTGACAGTCCGACGGTTACACCACTAAGAAATGACATCAGAGGGCCTACCATGACGTCTTAAAGCAGAAGTAATTTCAGTGAAAGAAAGAGATGGCGCTAGACGACCTGTAAAGCTCTGTCTCTTTCCCACACTGGAACTACTCCTGCTTTAAGACGACATAGTAACCCCCCAGAACTTATGAAGAAATTACAAAAATCTACATACAATTAATTTCTTCGCTACCCATTACGCAAAACTCCCTTCAGACTAACACAATGTTCCCATATCCAAAAATCGGATATTCATCATTTCCACTGCGGGCATCCCATAGCCCTCTCTATACCCTGGGAAACCACAGCTGCGTACATTAAAATATCTTCAGCTAAAAACGTTTCTTTTGTACGCTTATGTCTAACCCGCGGCGCTACTTGCTTTATTTCTCTGATAGTTTAAGTGCACTGTCATTGGGGAAATGTATTTGAGATATGAATTGTTAGAATCTTTATAAGAGATACCGCGGCCCTGGAACACAAAGGGTAAGGAAGGAACATGGATGGGTTTTAGTCAGTACAAGTCTGACACTCCCTTCCGCTCTGCCCAGAGCGGGAGAAATAATTTGATGATTTCACATCTGAAAAAAAATGGGTTTATCTTTATGAAGCGTATTCTGTCCCTTAGGTATATATGAAACCATCATTATCACAGTTTTATATCGTATGAAAAAAAACAGGTTAGAGCGTTCTTCGTTCTTCAAAACTATACTACTATACTGTTGCTATAATATAAATACTAATTTTGTACTAAGCTCGCCTTTGTGCCTAACAGAAAGGCGAGCTTAGTCCAAAATTAGTATTTCTATTTTTTTTAAACGTTTCCCCACACTAGTAATTTCTCCTGTATCGTGGGTGCGTTACCAAATATTAAAACTTACATACACAATCAGCCAGACCCGAAAAAACTACCTGTAGCCTTACAAATATTTGTTCCGTGTGGGAATCGAACCCGCGACACGCAGTGCAGTAGCCAATCACTCAGGCATTGCGCCAACCGTGACGTACTATAAAACTACACTAACAATGCGCACTGTTTGGGGAATCCAAATGCTATGCCACTTAAAACTCGAATTCCCAACTGCTTTCTATGAGCTGTAGAAGTGTGAAGTTTGGCAATACTAAACAGCACTGATACTGATTACTTTGACACAAAAATACATCAACACAATTCTTCCAAAACAATATTCAAGTTCGGTTTCCACGAACCGGTTAAGAAGATAATGCTTACGTCCAACGAAGATTGATTTCGGCGAGCATCGTTCATCACGTGATAGTGCCAATATACACTATACAGTGGCTTCGTCGAATAGTCACTATACACACCAAACTGCTTTCATTAGTAAACAAAAACTGGTCAAGAAACTTGATATAAATGACCTTTGGGTAATTAAAAAAAAAATTGATGGTGAAATTGGATTTTTGGCATTTTTCCAGGCAACTTTTGGGTATTGTCTACATTTTCAAATAAGTTGAAGTGAAAATAGGAGAATTCAAATGAATATTCATTCTATTCAAACTCTTTATTGTGCACAAAATAAAAAATATATATACAAATTGCAATAATATAGCTTATGTACAATGGCGAGCTTAACCCAGAATTGGCTTTTCTAGGAACTTGTTATGGCTAAGTTAAACTGGACCCTATGTATAAAAACTTTTCAGACTAAATTTGTGTACCGTGTAAAATACTCTTACATACATATTTCATCAATATAGATCTACATTAACTGAGCTCTGAATAAAATATGTTCTTCCAATGATATACCCAAAGGATACATGGCAACATACCTCCAAATTACATTGACCTCGATACACTAACGACTTAAGTACCAACAGAGGTCAAATAAAGCTGGCATAATGTCTGTTATAGCCAAAGTTAAAATAACATAAAAATATTATAGAGGTCACACATGCTGCCCTTCAGACGTCCATAATATCCTGCGGTCAGAGGCATAAATTCTCTTACGTAAACCGAGGACTATTTAATATTAAGATGGTCAACCTTGCTTCTATTGTGGTATTAAAAACTCATTAAGAATAAACTCGAATAGGAATTTTCTAGAAAATTTGGGAAAGCAATTACACTTAATGACAGATTTGGCTATCTGAATCGAACTATGGCTACACCTACAATACATGACTACATCATCAATCATCATATCAGCCCGCAATAACCAACTGCTGGGTATAGGCTTCCCCTTTTTTCTGACACACTTCCCGGTTCTGTGCCTCCCTTATCCAGGTGTTGCCCGCGACTTTGACAGTATCGTCGAGCTTTAGGATGGCCCTGGTTTCTTTGGCCCGACTTTGGCCACCACTCGGTTACTGACCACCTTCGCGTCTAGCCAGATGTGCGTCTAACCATGACTACATGCGAATGAATTGATACAAACCGAAATGCAAATTAACCGAAGCAAAAGCTTTAAAATACACACACTCCCTCAAAAATATGTGCTTGTACTACAAAAATTTTCAAGACATTTCATCCCGAATCTGCTGCATACAGAAGTCTCAAAACAGCGAGCTGCGAATTAAACATAATTCTCGACTCCCAACTCTAAAACTTCTATCAAGAAAGAAATAAGTTTCGCACTCTGAAATTAGATTTGAGAAACTAATTTAGCCACAAATAGGATTGTTGTATAACTACTTAGAGAAAATTCAAGTGCTACTCTTTAGTATATCTGATTGAAATTCAAATTAAATCTGAACTGAATGGGTGAAAATTTTTGCTTGCAAGATTTTATATTCAAGATGGGATACCTACCACAGGCCACAGTAACACTTTTACTCATTGCACATAATTAGTAGTAGGTACATACGACAGGTGTCTTAGTTAAAGTATTGTACCTATTCTTCTGATAGATGAATATCTCAGAAAGCCTAAGATCTTCATAGAGGGATAAACAAAATACATTCAAACCATTTAGCCATCATTTTGGCAAAAACTTATCCAGGTTTCACATCCACGTAAAACCAACCTACAGTGACCAACACATAAAATTCTCCCCCAAAAATAACAAAGCGTGGTAACCACCAATTTTAAAACAATAGAAAACAACACAAACCGGGGGCCGGTCTCGAGATCAAACACCCAGATACGTCGCCTTTCAATCAACTCCCGAACGCAAACCTAACATTAAAAAAGCACTACCTAGAATTTTGAACAAATTTCACGAAGTCCTATCTATCTGACACCCCCATTGATCGTGAAATAAAAAGGCAGTGTTCACAAGGGGCGGAGAGACGCATTAGGCTGCGTTCAGACGGCATACTGCGTCGCCCGCGGGTTGTGCCGTAATCAACGGGGCTTTGTACCAAGAGATGGGAATTACAGATACGCAACGGCCCTAGGCAGTGCGGGCGCGTTGTGATTGCGGCGGGCGAGTGCCGTGGTCTTTATATTTATGTCCTTGTGGTGCATGCGAATAAAAGTTTATTGGAGATAGGATAGTAGGTAGGATGCAATTGGGTGTTATTGTTGTGTATGGGTGTTGGTTTTAATTGGAAAACCTTAAGGTAGTGACATAAATAAGGCTTTTGTTGTTTTCTCCACTTGGAAGCTCATAATTCCATTAAAAATGCTAATATGCAAGAACTAACAAAACACACACATACATGATAACACGAAGGAAAATCTTCAAAAGTTTCATCAGTCAAGCAACTCTCCCATGCAAAGGAGGCTCCTCACATACATATGTTTGCGCACATTTTGTTCACACGCCTTTGCAGCCCACGTCAACGGAGAAGCTTTTGTTCTTTCCATTAGGCAGGGCCGAATGCTAACTGTGTCTGAACATACCCTTGTCGAAAACTTATCTGACAGACGCACGGCAAGAAATCATTGGGAAATTGAGGATGGACAATATGACATATAATAAAGCTTTGATATTAAAAATCAAAATGATCGGTGGATTTTTGAAAAAGATACAACAGAGTGAGTAAGGGATTTAACTTAAAAATCGTACACCTACATTTTGCCAGTGATTTTTAGGGGGCGAGCCTATTGTCATCAACTGGACAAAAATCCTTCGTACTGAGCAATTCCAGTTCTATGGTTATTTATCAATAAAATTCCTTTTTAACCATACCTACAGTTAAATGTTGATAGTACACGCCTTTATAAAGGAGAAACTAGAATACTCAGTATTTTTAGCATAAACTTGAGTAAATTACAAAATACTACAAACGGCGAGACGTCTAATGAAACTAAGTACTTTATATCATAAAGAGTTAGTTTTCTGTTTACAAATATCTACCCACGCAATTCTGCGGGAACAGTCAACTGATACAAAAAGTTAAGTTTACCGCAAAATAATCCTCAACGTTTAGTTTTTCTTTTGAAGATCTGAGACATATTTATAAAACTTGTGTAAACTATTTTAACTCTCTTCTTCTTAACCAATACGATGGTTTTTAAGTACACTCACACTGTGGGTACTCGCCCTATAACATTCCCAATACTGGGACCGAAATACAAGCCTCTTCTCTATGAGAGGGTGTAGGGAGTAGATCAATCTACCAGAGATCCCAGCGGGAGAATGGTCTTTTAATTTTTTATTTTGGACATGCCTTGGCTGTTGGCTCACAATGTTTTCCATCACTGTTTACACAGATGATAATTTATACAGTTTTCATATTGATAAATGATGTTTATTTTGCAAATAGGTTTTTACAAACACTTGTTTTTTTTTTAAACCGGTGTTTCGTGTCTGACTACTCTGAAAAGAACAGCCGAAAAAAACTTACGACAATATTATAATCTTGCTCAACTCACATGAGGACTATGCAGATTAGTGTCTGAAGAAGGAACCACACAGATTTGAGTGGACCTATCCAGTCAGTGCAAGCATTTATCAGTAATAGTAGCACGACGGCTACGGCGACGGATACAAAACCAGTTTATGCGGATCTCTCATTGTACAGAAATTATATACAAAGCGAGGCCACGTTGTACAGAAAATGTAAAGCTTGATGTGCCACCGTGTGTACATTGCACCAACTACAAGATCTCGAAGAATAAATACAACTTTAAAATGATTCTCAAAACTTGACCTGCACAGAAAACTAATAGCCTCTCACAAAGCAACCGTACATTCAATACACGTCTCACCAAGTCTCATAAGTCTCGCGACAATTTTAGTTATTTATAGGATACATTGACACTTATTGGTATTGTCGAGTAAGAGGCATGTTTACGGAGCGGGTGATGGATGGCGTGGCATCAGAGCCGAATCAATCTTCGTTCGTTCGGAACGTTATCAAACAGTTAAGTCAAAAGCCATACAATGTTTGGAGAGGACATTAAAAGTTATTTTGTAATGTTGTTGCTATAATGTTTTTGTGAGGTTGGCTTTAGTTGGACTGGGGGAATGTGTTTTTTCATGGTTCTAATAACGTTCTATTTTTGCAACGTAAAGTTGGCTGTAAACTCTATAGCGTAAGCGTCATTTTTGTGCCACAACTACGAGAAAGTTTAAATATCATGAAAAACAAATGCGATTTTGCATCATATATCTTGACGCTTTATAGGTACTGCTCCAGTTTATCGGCCACATGCTGTATACTTTTTTAAATAATATAAAATGCTCTCTTGAAAAGTTTGTAGTAAAGATTTGAATTTTAATTCGCGTACATTTTTTGAAGTGAAATCTTCTTTAGGTGAGTCGGGCATTTTTGAGATTGGGAAAAACAATTAAACTCGCGACACCGTTAAACGACCTTTTTTTCGTGGCAGAGTAGGCGTATTGCTACATATTACAAGCCCAAAAAATACAGCGTATAGTCAAATGTATAAGTAAAAGCCTTATGCAAAAATATTTTCCATAAATAATCCAAAATCTAGAAGAAAAAAAAGTTTTCAATTCTGTCGGCACTCCCGGAGTGGTTGGGTTTTTTGGAATTAAATACTATGAGAGGCAATCTATCATTTGATGGCATACATTAGAGATAATAAATCTGTTCTATCATATTTCAGCACAAAACACACGCATAAACACACTAACATTGAAGCCACCCACTCAACAAGAACTCGGCAGTCCCATACAGATAGCGATCTATGGAGTATCCATGCTCCTGTTACTGCCCGAAGCCCAACTAAACGCCCCTAAAAAGTTATTTCATCGCCCATTGTAACAGTATAACTAGACATAAAAGCTGAAACCACGAAAAAGCCAAAGTACCGAAATGCCCGCGTAGGGCGGGCGCACATTTTCCACCCGGAAGTTCGCTGGGCGGACTCGAACAGCGGATTTATGGCGCCACATCCGCTTCCGCCCCCCACGACATACACATTATATCGATTTTCGATTCATTCATATTTTTTGTTAGTGTGACTATCTGATGTTTTTGGACTGACCATTGTATGTATGTACGAGAACCTAGGTACATTCGTTTTATGAATTGTTGTTATCACATTGAAACTAAATTTGTTAACGAATGTTAACGTAAAATATTATATGAGAAAACTGGTGTATTATCTAAAATCATAATCTGTCTAACCTTTTCCCAACTATGTTGGGGTCAGCTTCCAGTCTAACCGGATGCAGCTGAATACCAGTATTTTACATGGAGCGACTGCCTATCTGACCTCCACAACCCAGTTAGTACTGAGTAATACGATACCCCCTGATAAGAGTTGTTGTCAGACGTTCAGGACACTGACTGCCTGTAACGACTGTCAAAGATAAAAATGACAGCCGGGATAACGGCTTAACGTGCTTTCTGAGCACGGATGATTTAATTATACAAAAAATTATATAAAATACGGGTTATTTAGTTAGGTTGGCCATTCAGTCTCTAAATTGACATCCGTTGATTTTTTATAGCTTTAGATATTATAAATGATATTTAAACTGTTTCAGTAAAATATATCTACCATTATAACAATGGAATGCGAACAAAAAGCAAAGGGATTGTATAAAAATATCTAAATTATGTTACTAACGAAATAATATTCCGGTTTTTTAAATTGTTCAATAGAGTGGGTTTGAGTGGTTCAATATATTGTAATGATTTTATTTAATGTGGAGAGTTACACCTAGTTTGGTGTTTTTATACAGATACATATCATGACACCGTATTCTGATCGCCAAACGCGTTGCCAAGCAACAAGCTTGTGAATAGCCGACCTTACGGCAAAGAAACAGGGCTAAAAGTATAAAATTCTATTCGTTAAAAAAGTATAAAAATCTAAATCGTTTGATATGCTTATGCTGTGACTTGGAGATATCCCTACCTCTGTCTTGCACTAGATGTTAGGCAGATGTGCGACAGTCACAGGAATTTCGCATAGCCGGAGTAGGTACTACCGAGTTCACTGAGGGACTGCCACTTTTAACCCTTATGTCTTAAGTAATAAGGTTGAAAAATGGTCGACCGTTAGTGATCTCGGGAGTAGAAAATTTTCAGAAAATTAAAAAAAAAAAAACTTTTTTTTTTTCAAATTTCGTCTTTCGGTTTTGAATTTAACCGTCAATATTTTGTGGTTTATAATCATTTGGAGAAATTTGTAAGTTTGTGGTAACTTGGTGTGCTCTCGACTGTAAATGTAAAGTATAATTCAAAGATCTTGCCTGAGACCTCATTTAAAATATTCCTGTCATCACGTAAACCATTTTTTTTTCTCAATCTCGTAGACCCAAGTATAGACGTTCAACCGCTCAAAAACGTCTCATCTCATTAGCATTTTGATCATACACGTGGCCTGTTCTTATCATGCTGCGGAGCGTACACAAAGAACACACACAACATAGCTAATGCTATATTTAGTAAAAGTACATTACGTTAACCCTCGAACGCCATAACGGGCTGTTTCCCCTATATAACCCTAAAAATCGATACGCACACTTAATTTTGGTTCAGATATTCGTTTCGTTGCTTATCTTTTTGTGTAGATTTTGAAATTCTGAGGAAATAGAACGCTCTAGAATTTATTCTCTGCTGAAAAAAACTAAAGACTGAAATTCTAGAATGTATCATTCTTGTGATTGGCTGGATTACAAAATTTCATTGAATGAATATGTTCGGAGTACCGGAATGTATTATAAATCCTAATAGTCGGCCGCAGTACTTTTTTAATGTTTTATCGCCATCTAGATAGATTTTTGTTCATATGAGCAGAACAGCACCCAATCACAAAACATTCTGTGTAACAATTCAATGTTATTTTGTTTGTATAAGCAAACTTAAATTACTTTTTGGCCGACTGCGTGACAGGTTTTCATAATTATATTGTTGGAGTAACGACCAACGCATTTAAACCATCTTAACTTACATACACACAGAAACACTTTACAGCTACCCTTAAAATTCAGTAAACACAAAGGCATATTAATTAACAATTAAATAACACCACAAAAGCCACGCGGTCCTAAAAACGACCGCATTAAGAATAATAAATACAATTTATTCGTAATTATTCGAGTTTATTCGATCCGGGTAATAAAATAACTGTCCAAATATCGGTCGAAGGGGTTCTCTGCCTACACTCTATTTCCCTTGGCAGTGTTTAGGAGTAAATTGTGGCAATATTTTCTATAGTAATCGTGGTTTACACCTGAGGTACCTCGCCAGTTTAGAGTCGATTTTATTTTAATATTATTCCGTTGAACCGAATCAGATACTTTAAAAGATATTGTGGGGTTACTGGTAATGTATTGAATTCTTTATATGTTAGAAACTGGTTTTTATATCAGAAAAATTACTTAATCGGGTATGTTGGGTATGTCGAAAGATAAGATGTATCAGATTTCTATTGTCTATAGATATGTATTGAGTAATGTATTATTGTATAGTATAACTGAATATGAGATTCATCATTCTCCTGTCGTATACCAATTTATTTGGGGTCAGTTCAGCATATTTTCTTCTTTCATACTTCTCTATTACTCATCATATCAGCAGTCACCTCCTTTCTTTATATCCACACAGTCCATCTATTGTTTCTTTGGTCTTTCTCTACTCTTTAGAGCCATCCACATTCATACTCAAAACTTTCCTCACGACATTTTCAAGGTATGTATGAATCTAAAATCAATTGAGTCGACAACACACCAGCACGGTTTAAACATGGCGTTCCAAGGGGCCAACAATTTGGCAAGCCCATAAGGCAGGCAAACTGTTCAGAATCTCTTACATCATTAAGAGTAGTAGCTTATAAAGGCAATAAGCCAAGCTCTTCGGCTTGTATGAAAGTACCGCCACTAAAACAATTGAGAAATATTTTTTATGGTGCCAAGACGTAACCTCTTTAAATCCACCAAAACGGTATTTGTTTTTAATACAATTATTGTCATGTTGGTATTATTTCCCGAAAAATAAATAGAGTTAAATATAATAAATATAATTATAAATAAACCGAGAAATAAATATAATATATACACAGTTCGTCGTATTTGAGAAATAAAGTGCCAGCCACTAACAGTTCCGACCGCGGTCGCAATCCGTTCGACTTTCTATTTTTAGCTCACCTGGTTTCTTTTTAAACGGCTCGTATTTATAGCAACTTACCTAGGCAAACATACTTAAAATACATTCCAAATGTACTTTTACAAAATCAAATTCTAGATCAAAGTACGGTAAGTTGTGTTACTATGAGCTGGAAATCTAAACCGTAAGCGACCATTGCTACCTTAGACAGCTACTTACATTTGCAAAAAAGAGCTCAACGTTTGATAAACTTGTAGTCTTTATCAAAGCCTGGAGAAGAAATCATTCTGAACTCCATCTGTCCTATCTATAGGAAAATGAGCTCTCAATATTATAGATAGAGTTGAATATGTCATCATCACCAATGTCTTCTTATTTGAAAGCCCGCAATACTGCGTGACAGCAATAGTGTTAATAAGAACTGTACCAACATTACGTTAACCCTTGAACGTTATAGCCTTAAGCACATTTTGCTAAAGGCTAGTCCTTTCTTTAGTTTTCCAAGCATACCAACAACTTGTATGTTATTGGCTGGTTCACGAACCTATTTTAAAATAACCCAAAAAAAAAAAAACATCAACCAAAAATAAAATGCAGTTCAACTCTCCACTGCAAGATCAGAGCACTCACAACACATTCACTTAAAAAGCTTTCCCGCATTCATCTGCTTTCAGTTTTATATCGCGATGCGATCGGTCGCATTGACCCAAATGAGCAGGCATTTGGCGCCGCGCCCGTGCCGCATGTCGCCCCAAACAGCGGAGGGTTATGTTACGATACTTTCGAATCGAGTGCCATCCATAGACGGGTATGATAGCTGTTTCGATAGTAATTGGAGTTGTGGTGGCGCAATGGATTGTGATATGGGAAAATTGTTGTGTGTTTTTCTGTTTTGGAATGCTCAAATGCAGTGATACTTTGCTGTTTTAGTGTGTTAGAATTTCCTTCGGTATATCATTGAAAGGGAGCGACTACTCGGAAGACAACTAGTATGGAAGAATACATGCTAAACCAAATCAAAATAAACTCCCCAATTTTTTGAGATGATGTCATTGATAGCGAGAAACATTATACAACATGTCAGGTCATTATCGAAGCATCTGTAGCTCTTGTAAAGAGTTCTTAGTCATACATAATTCTAGATGCTGTTTTTTCAGTCGCAAACTTGAGTAACGTCAGTTCTAGAGCAAACGCAAGGACAGTTTAAATACACTCGTTTAGGTGTAGAAAACTACAACTAATTGACCATTCAAAACTCAGTTCATATGCCTTACGGATATGGACTAGATTTGACCTCCTCCACAAACACACAGTTTGGGAAAAAGAAAGAAGTCGACTGCAGCCATATCTGGTGAATAAGCTGTTTGCTCGTATTTGATGGTATTTGTTGAGTTTTTGGTCAAAAATTCGTTGACTATGATGGCCTTGTGCGAAGGCGCATTATCATGGTACAAAATCCAAAAATGTTCTCTCCACAAATCTGGCCTTTTTCGTAGAATTTGCTCTCTTAAACGCCGCATAACGCTCAAATAATATTCTTTATTTACTATTTGACCTTCTGGCAAGAATTACGAGTGCACAATACCGCGATAGTCAAAGAAAACGGTCAACATGACTTTGAGTTTTGATCGACTTTGGCGTGGTTTTTCGGTTTCAGTTCTGTTGGAAGGTGCCAGTCCGAAGCTTGTTGACTAGTTTACATGTCAAACTCGTAAACCCACATCTCGCCACCAGTATCATTGCGTTTCATAAATGTTGGGTCGTAATTGACTCGTTCTAGTATGTCATTGAGTTTTTGGCGAAAATTCAGGTCTTTTGGGACTAGCCGAGCGGCAACATGTTTCATACCCAAGTGATATTTTAAAATGGTACAAATCATCTCGTGAATAACAAAAAGTTCGGCGGCTATCTCTCTCAAACTTAAATGAGGATTTTCAGTCACTATTTCCTTCACTTTTGCGATGTTAACTTCGGTTGAAGAAGTTGACGGCCTACCAGAGCGAGGTAAATCTTCCATCACATCTCGACCGCTTTTGGACGCTTTGTACTACTCATTAGTACGTGTTTTTGATAAAGTTGATTCACCGTAAGCCTTCTGTAACATTTTCGGGGACTCCGAACACGAAATTCTATTGGCGATGCAAAATATAACACAAACCCTTTGTTCGATGTTTTTGTCCATTATGAAATTCGCAATACACACAAGATATGAGCTAGCTAAAAAAAGCACTGTATTTAATCTAAATAATAGACGCAACTCAAACTTCGCGCCAAAATGGAAAACAGTTGTCACATCGAACAAAAAAAAAAGCTAAAAATTGAATTTGGAACCATAAACGAATCATCCATTCCCGATACTGAATTTTTTACGAGATGGCCTAGGCTGGACCTTAAACTATAAATTACTTGTAATGTTCTCAACATTTTATTTTGTAGGAGACTTTTATAACTTGGTACATGTTTTAAACCAGGATTTAACACATGATTGCCCACGTAAAGTAAATCAAGTCCACCAAAAATTCATACAGTCGCCATTTGTACATGATCATCATCAACGGTAGCTTTTGCACCGACCGCGGAGTATAAGATAGTGATAGACCTCTAGTGTTTATGCTTCCCTGGTACATGTGAGTCTCATTCAAGTTTTCCCTGCCATCTTCTGTAGGTCGTTTACCCTTCACCCTACCCTTGGCTGCTGCAATCTCTACACTACATACACATTAATCCTTTAAAAATACACCAGCTAAATAATTTCTCGAAATTATGCATCTAATCTTGTGAGGTCAGCTGGTTTGTCTACGCTTAAAATACAGTTTTGCATTTTACTTCGCAGGGTCTGACAAAACTTATGTTAAAATTAAATTTTAAACCCGCTTATTTCGGTTTAGCACAAAAAAAACAAGTGTGCTTTAGACCACACGACTGAAGTAAAACTTAAACAAATGCCGAACAATTGTCTGTCAAATTCAAAAATGTAACTCTGTCTCTTTCTATCTTTTCTAACTTATATCTCCCTCTCACCAGCTTAGTCCCAAGTCAAGCGTGCGTAAAGAAGTTTTACTTCAATAATTCAAAAGCATTATAAAAAAATGAGTCTTGACTTCAAACGGAAAGAAAGAATTCATAGGAGATGTGAGTTCATGTGAGAAATGATCTCGTAGGCGAGTTTCGTAGTAGACACTTTGTAGCGCTACGGCGTAGGCGAAATCTCGTAGACATTTCGTAGCGCCAACAAGATGTCATAAGGCGGGGGCATCACAAACACATTTGAAACGGCAGGCGTAATTTCGTATACAATGTGAATTTGATAAGATATCTCAGCCTGTGGAAATTTTCTGGCACACACGAATGAGCAGAAAGATACTATCGTTTCCGACAGGTCATGAACTTGGAAATTAACGTGTTCATATATGAAATTTTCATGAGAACAGCAATACAACATTAATCAATACATTTTATCTACACGTATCCTACACACGTAACGACAGCCAAAGGAATACATAATTAAATTCATTAAATCACTGGCAGGCACAGAATGCGTAATGAAAAACACTGGACCATCGGAACGACGATCACGTCACATAAATCGAACTATTTTTATTGGCAACTGGCTAGCGTTGGCAAAAAACGGGTATGCCGACTATTTGATTGCTGAAGTATGTCCATATTTTTTGCCAGCGCCAGCGTTTTATGTTTTGCAGCGCCATCTGACGGGCGACGTATAAGTCGAGCGCAGATGTCGCCGAACGACCCGAAACTAATAAATGAGAAGGGCCTGCGGGAAATTAAAAATAGTTTGGCGCAAATCAATGCTCCAGGGCTGAATATTGAACTATAACTTCGTTGGCTCTCATTGTTTTTATGATCGAACTCACATCGGAAGGGTGTACAAGTTTTCAATTAAATTCCTTACGTTGCCAACCGAATACGTATTGCGGATTATTAAATTTCTATCTAAATGTGATTTTACTCGGAAACGGGGAGTGATCTCCCAAATTGACATAAAATTACATGATTTGAATAGCAAATGAGATAACATCGATTGGTTGTACTTGTTTACATAAATAACAGTGCGACGGTTCAGTTGATAGACATGTCTATTTATTTAGACGGAGAGAATTACAAATGAGGAGATTCAATTTAATTGATTGAATTTATTTGAGTGAGGAAAAAATAAAAGTATGAATCGTGAAATGTATTCTTGAAAACGGTCTTATTTTTAAGTTAAGTCAACGCGTATATAAGTCCGTCGTCCCGATACATATTTTATGACGACTGTACCGGTACAGTCACGAACGTTACGAACAGCAACTTTGTTCCATTATTGGTACTTCCAATCAACTTTCGTCGCCTTTACCTGAACAAGTTGCAAACAACAGTTAGTTGACTGAAAACTTACGTTTTCACACAAAACCGAATATTTTTGTCGCAATATTTCGCAGAAATAGTACAAAGTGAATGGATGTGAACGTAAATGAAAAGTTGCACAACTTCAAAACATTTTTGAGCGCTTGTTCTGATTTACAATACTATGTATATATCTTCGAGTTTTCATAAAGGCAAAGTGGGTAGTACCCATATTTTTATGGGTATTTTTATATCTCGTGCCAGAGGCAAACAATGGAGATTTTAGTGCTAGCTTTGGCAATCAGTTATCTTTCCAATTTTTATATTAAATCTAAAAAGAACTAAAATAATTTATACGAAAATGATATCGAAGTTCGGCTGCTAGTTGAAATATTTGAAAAGTTTTGCATTTAAGGTATCATTATACTGCACTCTCATAAATCTTTTCAGTTTTTCAGGTGGTATTATAATGGACCAACTGTTCCACTGTCAGCTGTTGGTTTCACTCGTTTTATTTTTTATATTTCATTGTCTATTCATACCTAACCTGATAAAATGAATGTTATGGTCAATAATGAAACAAACGTACCCGAAAAGACACTTCGCCAGTTAAACACATTTACAAACCTCTTTAACAAAAATACTTCTCATAACAACAAGCAATAGAAATACTTACAGACTCATTTCAAAGGTTATATAACCTTTTTAAATAAACAGTCCAGGATGTTTCTACGGAAATACTCTTTTCGCTGACATTATCGAGACCAACTTCCAGTTATCGGACTTCACAATCAAAATATGAATATTTATTCGACGCCGAAATTAACTCGATCGCCATTCGTTTCGTTCATTTTCGTTCATTCGATGCTTATTGCCACAGAGATCAATAGAATGGAAATTATTGGAAAAATATGGTGTTTTTAATTGGTATTTTTATTAACTTTTCGGTCTTGTTTTGAAGTCTTTCTTGAGCTAAATTGTTATTTTGTTTTAAGTCCCTTTTCCAGTTTCCTAAGTTTTTACCAATTTAGATTACTCTAAGATTTTACTAGCTTTTCGGCTTACGATAAGCCTTCAGCAGGCTTCTTTGTATATTCACCCTATCATATAGTTTAATACTCAGTATCTTCAAAAAATCCAATATGTTTCAACCATAACCGACTCGTAACGTGTTTCCCTATTACTTTCGTGACGGATACCCGAATTTGATACAGAAGTTAAACATTATTTAGCACTTTTACGACCAACATTTAGAAGTTCAGCAAACCGCTTCGTAAACCTTCTATGTACTGTAAAGATTATCCTTAAACACACTAATATTATGTGGTAGTTCTAAGCTATAGTTGTCTAACAAACCATAAAAACTTTTGCCCGTTTTCTGTTACGCGTTTTGATCGATTATCATATTTTTAGCAAACAGAAGCGAAGATGTTTAAAAAAAGACAACGAGTTTTACAAAATAATGAATACAAACGTTTATTTTAATTTAGGAACAAAATATCAATCACTGAAACTAACCTAAACCACCACAGATCATAACGAATTCAGTTAACACTTAATTGTTCAGAAAAATAACGAGGCACACAAAATAAGAAATTATAAATCTTGCAGCCCTTTGAGCGATGGTCCCGTCAAGCGTCACACCCGATCAGAGACAATCAGAAGTCGTCACTGCTTTCCATATAATAATTATTTGCTACGTACAACCTCATTTCATACTAACAATATAATGTCATACCTGTCTCCGTACCTCTTACTTTGGCTGTTACTTGGGTACTTCTTAAACTAAGACCAATTTATCCATCGAAAATAACAACCATTTTTCATAAAATCAAATCTTCACAAACATTATTAATCTTATTCTTACTCCTCGCTTACATACATATCTAAAATACATAACCAACCACCCTATGTAATCCACACCAGAAACACCCCTTGCATCTTACGTACGTAGGTACAAGTAGGTAGGTATGTACAATATAGGTGCTTAAGAGTGGCGGATAATATTTATTTACACAAATAAATCGCGTCGTCAAGTAGCGCAGGCGTCTGCGAAGATCGTGTGCAGGAAATTAAAATCAGCGGCAGGTGCGAATAATGAGATTCCCATTACTCACACCCCGCCGGTACAAGTTTTCTTGCTAAATTAACGCTATAATCTAGGATATCTTGGAGGGAATCTGAGGGCGAAAATTTTGCGGTTTTTTGTAGAAGACTTGATGCAGGATTTTTTTATCTTTGGGTGGATTTTTCCTCGTCATACCAATACCATCTTTGTTATGTATCTTATAAGGTTTAAAGTATATTCTATTAAACTGCTTTACGAGTATAAACTGCTGAATCTAGTCAGCATTCTTCAAGAAAGTTGCAGTTTATGGATGAAGCTGATTTATAACCTTTCTGGTACTTTTTATAGTTCAGATCACGTTGTCACTACATCTATAGTTATGATCTATTGGAAGTGGTAAGTAGTTTATTGCAGTGTCTCGTTAAGTAAAGTACAAGACTTCCATTCATCTTTCATCATTATCTAGCTAGCCTTTTCCGAACAATATTGGGGTCGGCTTCCAGTCTAGCCGGATGCAGCTGAATACCAGTATTTTATATGAAGCGACTGCCTATCTGACCTCCACAACCCAGTTACTACTAGGTAATACGATACCCCTTGGTAAGACTGGTTGTCAGACTTTCGGGCCACTGAATATCAAAGTAATGACTGTCAAAGATCTACAAATGACAGCCGAGAACAACGGATTTCGATTCATCGTTGTTTGACATACAAAAACATGTGTGGACAAGACGCGAACACTCTTCACTGGTTGGCCAAAATAGATCTAAAAGTAGTACTTTTCAAGGATTAGCCAATTCTAGTTAGCTTTTTCTGCGTCGAATATATCTTGACAATATTTATTACTAAAGAAGAGAAAGAAATTCTTACCTTCAGTTTGATCTTTCATACCCAACGACTTGGCCACAAAGAGTGTTGCAAATTACCTACAGGGCCATTGACCTACAGGAGGATATTTAAAAAAAATAAACAGTTTTTCCATACATTTTGTAAGAAACAACTGTTTTTTTTTTAATTACTTTTTTGCGTGGTTCCGAATTATGTAGTGAATACGTAGTAACCTCGGAGTCCCTTACACCCTGTATATGTTTAGGATACCATCGAAACTTAAAAAATGAATGACAACCAGACTAATAAGCACTATAGCACCTAAACTGTAGTAGGTACATGTATAATACCGTATTAAGGTTTCAATCCGACTCTAAGACATTTTATTAAAATATACACGTTAATGCGACAATCTGAAACGCTTAAGAGCACTTACCAGCGTAATTTCTCAGAATTAAATGTCAAGTGAGTCGGTGCGCTCAACTCGCTCTGTGCGCTCGTTTCGGTAGTTTCACTCGCGACGCTCGATGCGCTCGCGATTATTCTCGGCTGAGTTGCAGAAATCCTGCGTTTAGTACGTGCAACACGAGCTATATTGTCGTGCTGGCAATATTTTTAACTTACGTTACATACTGGCTATTGACGGATGTGCAATAGTAAGGCCGTCTGTTAGGTTTTGCCTGTTCTGATAAAGTTGCTCGATTGATTAATAAAATTGTGATCTACAGCAAAAGATCCATTGGTATTTCGTCTCATGAGTCATAAAATGTTCATGAGTTAGGTAGCGTATTTTATGCTGATGGGCAATGGCTTCCTTTTCTCTATCTCGATCATTGACCAGTTCATCACACCATCTTCGCCGCGGTCTACCTCGACAGTGATGACGTTCACCAGGCGTCTAGAGAGTTGTTACCTTTGCTCATCTCTTTGGGTCCAAATCATGCAAACCAATAATACTGGCCAATAACTTTCCAACTGCAGGACAAAGGCTTTGTCATTCTCTGTATAAGAGAAGCCTGGCACGAGCATTGATCACCACGCTTGCTCAACATCATCATCTGTTTAGCCTTTTCCCCGAAAACAATGGAGTCAGCTTCCAGTATAACCAGATGCAGCTGAATACCAGTATTTTACATGGAACGACAACAGACTCCATACTCACTCAAAGCGAATTAATGTACTTGTGTAATGTACGTAATTTTTAGTCACGTCAAAAATTACGTCACCAACGAAATTCCCACGTTCCTACACACGCTAGGAGCGTCTTCACATAACAGCATTAGTCACGCGGCGCTAATGTCGGAGGAACAGCGTCTTGCGTCTCCCGCGCGTTTTCTAACAGTGTTACCTCTAATCTATCGCGTTAAGCTGGGAGACGATGTCAGGCCTGGTAACTGGTTTGCATAGATTGCTACCTGGTATGTGGTGGAGTATTGAAACTTGATTATGGTTTTGACATAATTATTTCCACCAAAGCTCGCTGAGGAACTCGTGGCTAAATAATAACAGCCGCTCGGGTCGATCTTTAGGCAAAGCCGTGCTTCCCTAGATTGGTCTGTAGATGGGTTACCACCCATTACATACCGAGTTTCCTCCGTGCCTCGGAAAGCATTTTAAGCCGTTGGTCCCGGCTGTCATTTGTAGATCTTTGACAATCGTTAGGTAGTCAGTGACCCAAAATGTCTGACAACCAGTCTTACCAAGGGGTATCGTATTACCCAGTACTAATTGGGTTGTGGAGATCAGATAGGCAGTCGCTCCATGTAAAATACTGGTATTCAGCAGCATCCGGTTAGACTGGAAGCCGACCCCAACATAGTTGGGAAAAGGCTAGGCAGATAATGTTGATGATGATTTCCACCAAGCAGTCACCAGTCTTACCAAGGGATATCGTACGATCCATTAACTGGGTTGTGGGGGTCAGATAGGCAGAAGCTTGGATCTGGGACATTTGTGCGAAAGATTTTTGCGCGATTGTACTTTTGCGCGAACGGACATTAGCGCCCATGGACACTTGCGGGAATGGACTTTTGCGCGAACGGCCTTCTCAAATGTCTTTCGCAAAAGTGTCGTGCAAACTGTTCGCACTATTCCAGGATATAATCTATTTCATCCAGATCTGTTCAAGCGTTCTGGTGTGATTGAGTAACATACATCCATCAACCCATCCAAACTTTCGCAAATAAAATAGTCAACATTTCAATGGTAATAGAATACTCTCGGCACTAACAAACTCGCATCATATCTATAGCCTTCTATTGGCCGTACGCTGAGCAGTCAGCGTAGACTGACAGTCAGTGTCGTCGCTGACGTATGATTTAAAAAACGCTCCACAAATTCAGACTTTAATCCTCTCAAATGGCCAATGGGTAAATTAGTAAAGGCTGATGAGTGTAAGTCGACAATTGTAAGCGAAACTCCAAAGTTTTTGGATACATAATTGAAGAAACCTTCAGATATTTTTAAAGTTTTGCATGAAGTATGAAAAAAGTTTGCCTTCCCAAATAAACTGTCTGTCTGTCTTTGATTAGACTAATAACTTGGAGAAAACTTAAAGGTTAAGCCAAAAATAAGCTTGGTAACGATGGCACAACTCCGGCTAATCTTTGAAATTGGCTGTCGGTAATACTACATAGAATATACTCGTAATTCCAGCTCAAAATGGTACCAGAAATCCTGTACCGTAACAGCAAACTGCAAAGCCTCACTCGCTTAACCAACCTCCATGAACTAAGCTGTCTAACATGCAACATTAACATAAGCGGTGTGCTATCGTAAAAATATGCAAACGCCAGAATTACATATTAAATATTCGTCTCCAACTGTACTTGGAAGATAGTGGGCCAACGTGGCCAATCGTGGAGGCTTGCATTTACACTACTGTAAAATATTACGGGCTCAAGTCTTGTCTCATGGATTATGTAATACTGCACGTTAATAAAGCAAGATAACAGGTGAATGCGACACGGTTCTAAGTGCGCTTTTGTTGTACCTGCATCTGGTACTTTGTCGAATTTAAACTACGCGTGTGAGTTGCAGATTTTAGTGCACGTTTGCTAAGCCTAAGTCGTTTACATTTCCGCATTAGTTTGTATATTATGTTTATTTTCCATAGGTTGGTTGGTTATAAAGATTTTTATTCTTAATTGCACACAAAATTACAATATATGCTTATGTACAACGGCGAGCTTAACTTAAAGCGAGCTAGGCGAGCTTATTCTTATTTAAAGATTTCAAACAAAACATTAGAGAGACGTTATGTTGACAAATTGTTTGAACCATTTCTTCAGCTAGAACATTGAAACTGCTGGAGTGGTATTTTTGACCAATACAAAAGTTTTGACTTTACAAAGGCACAAACGTCTTAACATGACCGAACACAAAGTTATTTCAACCACTTCATGTCCTAATTCTTAAATTCTATGATTACACTCAGAGAACATAAACATGGTCTCCTTCAAAAAGTCTAGTTAGGTACACACATTTAACAAGGTTCACTACAAACCCCAATCCTAGCCGAGTAATTAATTTTGTCCTACCATTGACCTACCTGTATAAAACCTATCCGGACAAAGAATCACAGTGCAACAATCAGAGCACAAAACAAAGCTTGCAACGGTTACAGCAACTGATACAGACACAAAATGAGTCGAGGAACGAATTAAAGGACGTATTCCGTATGCGGTAGAAGAACATTCGATAGTTAAAGACTGGTAGATAGAATAGTAGAAACTAACTAGTAGTTAAACTTTGTCGTCCTTTGAATGGAATTGTAGTTATGATCTTATTAATTATAGATGCTAGTGTAGATCAAGATAAGATAGATTATGAATGATTATGAAGGTTGGCTATTTGTGTTTTTAATATTTTAGAGAAGATAAAGATGAGAGTGATGCAAGAATATCTTGCATTGGTCTAAATGGTGAAAACGTAGTGAGGAAAATGTTGAGTATGAATGTAATATGGCTACAGGAGTAGAGGAAGATAAAGAAACGATGGATGGACTGTGTGGAAGACAACTATGACTAGAAAGGAGATGACTACTGAGATGATGAGTAAGAGAAAAGTATGGAAGAAGAAGACATGCTGCGCCGACCCCAAATAAATTGGGATAAGGGCAGGAGAATGATGCTGATCACCTTGCGTTGATGTTTCGTGGAGGGACATAATAACCATTTAAAAGTGACTCCTGACAAAACGAATATATCATAAGATATAGCCGTGATTGAAAAGCTCACAACTCAAATGGTTTTTAAATCATCAACTGTTGAAAGTCAAAGGAATTTCTGATTTAAACAAGTTAAATAAATCCGAGCCGACTTCAAAAATCTCCCCACAACACTTGCAAACGTAACGAAACGTCCACTTAAACTATTCCCATAATAGGTCCGCAGGCCAGCCCGGTGGCGGTGACCGGAACAAAATAAGTAAGTACACAAGATTAATTGTCCCTAGCGGACACCAGCGGAAGCGCATTCGCTGGCGCCGCCATTTTGTGCAGATAACACCGGTGTACACTGTCGAAATGTACTGCCTGTCGATGCGGCTAACGTCTTTGTTGAACTGGCCTTATTTAGGATACGGTTCTTGGTGATTTAGAAGTTAGTGATATTTTAGATAGGGTTAATTTGACTCATTCATTTTCTTCACCCGCTGAGCATGAGGTCCTAGGTTCGATTCCCAGGTCGGGCAAAGTGCCATTGGGTTTTTCCATCAGGAATTTGTCAGTAGCAGCCACGGAGTCTGGATTTACGCCCAATTGATAGTAATAGACTCGCCTCCTGGTATTTAAACATAACTCGCGACATGTGGATGTAATTAGTTACACCTCTGCCTAACCCTTCGGGGATTACAAGCGTGATGTTATGTTATGTGAATGGAGTATTCAGTCAATGAGGATATGAGCCCTTAGTTACCGACGTGATATCCACGAAACATATTATCACGTAATACCTATCCAATAGGTCTAATTTAGCTTAGCTTTTAGTACATGCTTCATCATCTTATAGAGGAACTTATAAGAGAGTTGATTCACTAGTTACTAAGTTAATCTCATCGAAGCATCGACCCAAAGCCGACAGCCAAACCGACTTTAATCGCCCCGATCTCTATCAATCCGAAGCCGAGCAAAATGCATCGTCATTCTTTGCATCTAACTTGTCCCTCAAAGCAGTGAACTTTATCGCCATCCGAACTTAGTCCACATATCACAACCCGGCTTACAGAGGATCAGGGCTAATCAGAATCCACACTCCGAAGGCTTATTCGTCGCCTCAGTATAAGCAGTGTAAAAAGATCGCTAAAACAAGATAAAGCTTGGTGACAACTTGTGTAACTCGACAACCCTGCTTGTGACAGCCCTGCGAATGACAGACCCCCCCCCCGGCGCGACCCGCCTCAAACCCCCACAGCCTCGCCAACCACTTTGCACCGTCCGATACTATCTTTTACAATGCATTTTCCTTAGGAATATAAATTTATTCGCATCCCATTGAGATATCGAGAAGTCTTCGAGTTTAAAATCCGTCCGATTTCAAAGTTTATCCTTTGAAGTCTTGGATGGAATTATTTTCATTGAGAAACTTATAGGAGTTTGAGTAGCCTGTGAACTTGAAAATATTTGGATGTCTTACTTAATGTTTGTGTCAGATCGTTGGGTTAGATTAAAAGGTATCTGGCACGTGTATTACGCGAGTGTTATATATTTATTTATTAAAAATTTATGCATTCATGTACATACATCAATCAAGTTACTACAATCTGTCAAATTTCTTTAACAGACTTTCAACTTTATCTCTGAAGCATTAGGTTCAAGGTTGGTTGGGAAAATCTGACAGTTTCGGATAGCTTGACCTGCTAGCGTCTGTACAAAGGCGGATTTAATGCCTTGGGCATGTTCTACAAGTCTACCTTTACTTAGTCCTAGTCTTGATTCTATTATATTTAATTCGTTTATTCCCAACTTTCTTTCAACAGTAATTATCTTAAAACAGTTTAAAGATAACGAACTAAAGAACTTAAAGAGTTTTAGATAAACCTACAGAAACGCCAATATATTTAGAAATTAACCAAAGATACACACGAGAAGTTTCCTCGAAATAGAAGTCATCTGTCAGCACTAATTATGCGTACTTAATGCAATACCCGAAGAGCTGTGCCCATTGCATATTTTTGCACACATTTCCTGTCTTAACGATTTAAAGCGAATACAAATCTAACTTAACCATTCCTCAAGCTTTTACTTCAGATCTTCAGAGAAACAAATCAGATTGCCTAATGCCATGATCAGCTTACTGAAATGGTCTGCAATACGAACGGAACGGACCTCTGGACCTCTTAAACTGGACATGTCTGAATACATATATGTGTGTGTGACCTTGTGTCCTGCTTTATACAAGGTGTCACTAAAAGGTGCTTCTATTCCATTCCAATTAATGTGTCAATGTGTGTGTGTGTTTAATGTGTGTGCTATAATCATCACAATCTTACTGTGGCTTTGTCATGTTCGAGTATTGTTGCAAGTTATTTGGGATCATCACGGTGTACTTTTCTTTAATTTCATTTAAATCTCTCTGGCTTTTTATATTTTGTTCACTTCATGAAGAAAATATACAAAATATCTTACGAGCATTATTAAACATCTTACGAAGGTAGGTACGTCAAAATCTGTATAAATCTCTTTCGTATTTGTGTTCTCTTAAATACGTTTAACGAATGTTCTTCGTTGTTTCAAACAAACATTTCCCTTAACAGAATTACTGAAGCCTGAAGTTGAAATTGGCACATTGCTGAGAAGACTTTTATTTTGAATCCTGCTTCAAACAAAAACTTTTGAAGTCGACTGTAGTTTTAACGCAATACAATTTCGGTTACAAAAGAAGAAGTTTTTGGAGTATTAGTTTCAATAAACGTAGCTCCTACATTGACTTAAATTAAAGTTTCATTCACTTATACAATGTTAAATAATTAATTAAATATTAGTAGTTAGAAAATTAAAACGTACTGCCAGCTATTTTGTTTCACTCACCATATCCTATATTTCATCGAGTAAGAAAGAGACAAATGGAACATCCTAGCTCTCATGTTCTGTGTAATTATTCATGAAGTCTGCGACAGCGTATGCTTTTTTATATACTTTCCAACACTCGTCCTAGCTAGTGAATGGGTTAATCAAGTCATGCTTGCATTGTATGCTCTTTTCAGGATATGCTCATTTCTGGGACTCATTTGTCTGTTTTCCATAATTATTTTTAAGCATTTGGTTACGCTTTTAAAAGAAACCATTTCATCTGAAATATTATCCTTCATTTATAACATATATATTTTTTAAAGTAATACTTCTTTTGGCGCGTTAGGGAAAAATGATGACGGTAAATTTTTACGATGCGCGTGCACACCGTCCCGAAAAACCGACACCTGAAGTTAGCTAGTCAACATACACACTGAAGTTAGCTAGTCCACATACACCCTGAAGTTAGCTAGTCAATATTTTTTTTTTTTTACGCCAAAGAAGTATAACTTCTTACATGCGTAATAAGTACACACACACTTTTTTTTGTAATGTCACTGTGCTTCAACTAAATAAGTATGCTAACACGAGTTCGATTGAATTGTGCATTTGTTACAATAATTATCCATAATAGAAATCAACGGTACCTACTGCTAAAAACCTACAAAGGTAGTTACGTCCTATTTATGTTGTCTGTAGATATTATATTTTATATCACGTTACCAGGGAGAACAATGATAATAGCGCCCAAAATTCTGAATCTCATAATCCCATGATAACACAAAAGGGATTCTTTCTTTGAAGAAGCCACCGTAATTCCTTAAGTACGAAAATATAAAAAAATATAAATCACGGTCCAGCTTTCAGCTTCCCTGCTGTCTTACCACTTTTAATCTCCGTCACAATGTGTACTGGAATATCGTAAATCATTCCGCTATCGAAGACGGTAATATTTTATTATATTGAAAATGTTCAGTTTCCAGTCATTCATCTTTGGTTGTATGTACATCGCTTAATGGACTTGAGAGCCAAATATTTGGAGAGTTCAAATTGATGTATGGGGGAAGTGGGTGGTGTAGTTATACTTAAGTATTGGGAACGCTACTGGTTAAAATGATGCATCGTTCTTGTTGTTGTCAACAGCGCTGTTATTAATGAAAAGCCTTCATATTTTGAACGATTCTACAAACTAAAGGTTTGGTTCTTGCATTGGAAAGCCAATGAATGCATTGACTAATAAGTAGACCTATTGACATAATCTTTCCGAGTACTAATTTAGTATAGAGTACACATTCAACGTTAAAGCACTCACAAAGAAACACATGAACACACACACAAACAGCCCACAAACTATCACAAAACTAATCAGTTCCCAACGCAAACCCATCGACTACATTCCTAATGAGACTCGCTCGCAAAACCTATTTATCTGTCCCATACGTCGAAACTTACGATCTTCCGCTACTGCAACCGCTACTTCCACCTAGGTAGCGCTAGGTGTGCAAGATTAATCGCTAGTGCCTCTCAGAATGGTACGGAAACGCATCCATATCTGTCCAGGGACGACCATTCACCATCCCACGGTTTCCTTAGCCCAGTACATATGTATTCAGCTTGTGTGCCAACCAACCACTTAGGAGTAGTGTTACAAAACGCATTTGCAAAATCGATGGATCGTCAATAGATTTTGACTTGTTTAAAGTTTGCGTTTGGTCGCTGAAGAAAGAAGATGGAGTGTTGTTTATTTTGTGTTAAAGATGGAAAAATCTTAAGGATTTTTTTTAGAAAGTTTGCTTACGAAGCTTCTGGAGCTTTGCTAGACAAATTAAACATTGTTTATCGTTGAGTTTAAATACCAATGACAAACTCATTTACAGTTAGAAAACAAACAACAGTTAGTTCTGACTTTACATATAGGCACATAAAATTGTATTCAACCCTATAACATCGTTATGTATCGAAACAACATTTCCTAAGTTTCCAACACACAGCTAAACATGCCCATACTCCTGCAGATTTTAAACAGCAATTAATATCGCATTTATAATTCGAACAACGAAACTCACACGAACTCGAGAGACAATAAACAGAAAACTTTGCCGACTGCAGACAAAAATAAGAAGGTACTTACTTTGCGAACTTGGAACACGATCAACTCCGGGATCCTCTCGAACACCGATTAACGAACCCCATTAGATCATCTTAGGGTGATTATTATTTAAATGCGGTTCACGTTGGCAACTTCTTGAATCACCTGCAACCCTGCCCCCTTCGACATTTGTAAGCACTTCAGAACCTCCCCCACCCTGCCCCTCCAACGTCTTCGGAACAAGGAATAAAAGTAGCTCGTTTCTCCTAGAAGGGCTTGTTCTGTTTTTATGAAAAGGAAATTGCATTATTGAGAAAGTTATCCGGGGAATATAAATTTCCGATAAGTGTTTGGAATATGATTTTGTGTTATGATATTAGCTTTAGATGTCTTAGATTATGACTATTTTTGCAACATTATAATCCGTATTTTAATCAAGATTTATTGGGGTAGGCAGATTACTTCTGTTCTGAATCATTCCTAAATACTCGTTTGAAAGATTATAAAATAACACTTTCCTATGACAATAATTATGTACATGTAGGTATCTATGCAGCACCTATGTAAGAAACATAAGTATCTTACACCACAGTGTAGAATACGAGTATCGTGATCATTTTCTCAAAACATTTCCTGTTTAAACACATCTTTTACGTTGATAACATATTCTAGGTTGCGACTTCCAGTTTCTTAATGCTTGCGGGGAAGCGGGGCGCGAACGGTACCGTGGTAGTGCACAGGAAATTAAATCAGTGCCACCTTACTTATATAATCGTGTGCCATTCGCAATTTTGCCGCTTTAAGAAAATGCGGGTCAAGTATGACCTGAATTTTTATACGGTTACACTGAATCGAACGCTCCAGTGTTTTTGTGATATGGTTCAATGAAAATAAGCTTACCTTCCTAATTTGCTCTTTCCATAAACACCTCTGGAATTGAAACGATCGAAGTAGGTACTTCCAGTTTACTTCGTGGAAATAAAAACCAAATATAAAAGCGATACTCCTTCTTTATTGCCTCACAAAAATTTTGATTAACCTCACCTTTTCAACATACCGAAGACACTAAAATGGAAGCCTTCTAAGGATGCTCATTAAAGCCCTACAAGTAAGTCTTATTTACGCACAAATGATTTATTTTCAATCCCTAATTTTATCAAAATTTCTCTTCGCTCCTCTGAACTGGAAGACCTTCGAATGTATATTTTAAGATTAATTTATCCTCAACGATCGCTCCTTTTGTGTGTTCATGAGGACCGGTGGTCCGTTTTTCCCTTACCTCCTCTTATTTGATAGCATAACAAACTGAGCAACAAAAGGTTGTTCGGTTTATTTTGTAGTATCGTCACAAAATGGATAGAATATGTAGTTCAGTATAGTGATACGTTTGTATAAACAGTGTGTTGTTATATGTATAAAACGTTAAATAAAGAGTTTCAAATAAAGTAAAAACGAAGATCCACCTGTATTACTAGGACCTGAATAAATACTCCAACTGACTTATTTCTCTCAATACTAAATACATAGTTTTCACAGCTAAATGTGAGGTAACGATAAACAATTGTAAAACAATCCAAAACTGGACCAAGGACTTTACCGTAACTTGCTCAGGACCTTCAATTATACCCCTTACTTAAATAAATAAATACAGACTACCCGAAACCTCTCAATTTAAATTAAACAAGAAAAGCAGCACTTAGCCTGCAGTAATAGACTCAAATAGAGCATAAACTTGAAACTAAGCTTTAGTTAACTTGAATAATTGCCGCTGTTGTCCAAACTTAAGCTAACTTGAGCCGGCTAGTGTGTCTGCAGGTTTAGTCAGGTATTACCGATGACATACGGACAGACAGACCGATTAGCTTTGGACGAATTATGTCGCTTGACCAGCGTTTTGTGAAGGACTACACTGGCACTATATTGGGTGTTGTACATTGGTCAAGGATTTTTTTTTATTTTTTGACGGATCTTTGTAAATTCAACCTCGTCTTCAATTACGAATACAACCTGAGATAAAAAGTAGTAATGGTCAAATTAAATTACTTAGCGAAACCTTCGAAATAATTCAACAAAAGAAGAACATTTGTTTTTAAGAACTTTTAAACGCTAATAATATTGTTTACTCTCTTAGAATTATAGCTCAAAAATATAATCTAAATCTCAAAGAACACTCAAGCTGGCAAAACTACCAACATACAAATAAAACAGACACACTCACACACAGATAGAATACGTCACGACAATCCCAAGCAAAATTAACTACTATCACTCACTACACCATTATTGCTACTGTCATTGCCACATACAGTACTCGAAACACATAATCAAATAAACGTCTACCGTGCAATTTACCTAATCACTTGCTGACTCAGATACAATCAGATACATAATGTATGTACAGTCAAACAAGCTATTTGGTATCCACGCAGAAATATTATTATATGTTTATAAATATTTTCTAGTCTCTTTTTCTGTTTTTGCACCTACTGTGTATTGTCTCTGCATCACCCTAAGGTAGACTGGTAGAAAATGCCCAAGGCATTAAGTCCGCCGTTGTACAGTAATTTTACTTGTGCATAAAGTTTTAATAAATAAATAAATATTCACAATCCTACTAGGATTGTGAATATTTATTTATTTATTAAAACTTTTCTGAACCAGTTTTATGGAACCCGCAAGAGCCAAAGCCCAAGAAAAAACATGTTGTTTTCCGCTAAACGAATTATCGCGACGTTCTAGACTATCGCGACCTAGTAAAGTTTTTTTGATATGGCCAAGCACTTCGTCATGGATCGAACATGAACTTTTATCGTGACAACACAAACACACACGAACACGAATCTTCGCCTTCAAGTCTGGCCGTAGCATAAGAGTAAGTCGCTTAATGACAAAAGCTTTATAAAATAAAATTTTGAAAAGTATACGCTTCGGAATTGTATTGTGAATATTTTTGCGTGTTTACCAAATAGCTTGTTCGACCGTACATAGGTATGAAAATAGAGAGACTATGTATATGAGGGAGACAAACAGCTGGCTCTATACATATAAAACAGTTCCGTGTGACTGATTGAGTGATTGACAAACAGAATTTAGCATGAACAGCTAAAGATATTAGAAATATGATATTTGGAAGATGTCTTCGTAATAGAGAGTATTGGTGTTGCTAAATATGGATGAATACAAACTATATTAAAATTTTGAAGGGGTCTAACACAAAGTTTTAACTAATACAGCAATACAAACTATTATACAATACGAATCATCATCATCTGCCTATAGCCTTTTTCCCAACCGTGTTAGGGTCGGCTTCCAGTCTAACAGAGCTGAATACCAGTATTTTACAAGGAGCGGCTGCCTATCTGACCTCCACAACCCTGTTAGTACTGGGTCACACGATACCCCTTCGTAAGACTGGTTGTCAGAATTTCGGGCCACTGACTACCTGTAACGACTGTGAAAGATCTACAAAAGACAGCCAGCACCCACAGCTTAACGTGTTTTCCGAGGCACAGAGGAAACGCGGTATGTAATGAGTTGTCACCCATCCATGGGCCAACCTAGACAATCGTGGCTTAACCTAAAGATCAACCCGACCGGCTGTTATTATTTAGCCACGAGCTACCCACGAGGCATTGAAGTAACAACCACACATTTAACCTGTACACATACAGATACCCTAATTAAATTAATAAAACTTAAGTATTGCCAGGAACACTTTGAAGTTCCCATGACAACGTGTGCAAAACGAGTTAAGTGACTGGGTGGTCCCCGACTCAAAATAGAACAGCCTGTACCTTCCTGTGCGAAACGAGGATGTGGCTAAGTGGTTGCGTCAAGGGTGTTAGCAAAATTGAAAGGCGCGAATATCTGATTAAAAAAAAAATGAACATCTTTAAAAAAAGAATGTGAGTTTGTTGAATGAATTCACATTAAGGTTAAGGTTAAGGAGTCACGACAGGATAGCGTGCGAAATTCAAATTTTCTTACGTTTTTTGCAATTTGCAGGTCAGTGTCAGATCGTTTATTAATGAAAAATGAGCCGCGCAAGTAACACGTATGTAGTATTAGAATTTTAATCATTAAAATCAGTAATACAACCCTCTAAGTTCGTTTAATCCCATTGAATGACTTTTTCATGAAATTGTAAAAACAACTTTCAATGCTTCAGCAGTTACGGTATAAGAGACAATGTCATACAAACTTTTATCAAGGACAGAGAACCAAAATATTTTGCTGTTCCATACCAAAGTACCAGTTCGGCCCAAAAATATATAATTAACCAAAAAACTGAACCCATGATAAAAGTTTATGCCACGATGTCCAATACACCGTGTTTTGCATTCACAGCGCATATACTGCATGGTTGTTACAAATGACGAATGAGCAAAGCATTTCCGATGCTTTCCGAAGTTCTCCGAACTTCAGTGCAGTGTGTGTCCATAATACTCAGGTTAATAGCAGGTAGTCTTAACTGAATAAACCCAGTCCAGAGCACTGGCAACTTTGAGCACCTGAGCACTATCAAGTTTCATGAAAGACTCGACAGTATTTACGAAAAGCACTAACTTTAAATTAAGGCGGTCAAAATAATTCCACGGTGCTCTTGTTTTAATATAGAATAAAAGAGGATGCATGCATCCTCTTTTATTTGGAATAACAAAACCTCTTTTTTTTTTTTTAAAGGAAATTCACAAGGTTGTGGCCCAAACTATCTACGACTTGAATAATGTCATGGACTGGAATATAGCCTGCGAAACTCCGATATAACGACAAAATCATGATACAAATGAAAATTGTATCAGTAGCTACGGAGATTATTCAAAAATTTGCACTTGACACAACAATGTGTACTAACTTTGTAAATAAGAAAACCACCTCATATACTCGTACATATTAAAATTCTTCCACATACATACAACCATCGCAAGTATTATTTTCCTGCCGCTTAACCTAACAAAGGCAACAACTCAATTGGCGTTGATATTTTTCCACTGGCAACGCCCGCAAATAATAATTTACACGGGCAACATTTCAATGATAAAGCGAAGATTTTTCGTGGCATTGTCCGGTAAAAATAGAAGGCGATAACATACGAGCGTTGTTAGTCGTTACCATGGCAGGCTCTGCCATTAAACCTAACGAGCCAAGCTCGCGAGGACAAAATGTCCTGCCTGCCAACAATGACCGGTAGGGATGTGGCGCAGCTAGTCGATAGTATTGGGTAGCGTGTAATCGATTTGCTAACTTGACTTACCTATATCGAATATTGATGCTGATCTTATTGGTGTTCGATGAAATAAGTTAAATACACAAAATACGGCTGTTTCTTATTCGATATCATCTATTGTGCCTTCAAAACACATTTCATCTTAGACAAAAAAAAAATTAGTAAAAGGAGTTTATTTTGCACAGACACACATGCTATTAATTCTTATTTTTTTGCCATTTTTTTGTATTCGTATTCCATTTCAGTTTCAAGTATTCAGTTACATTACAACTGAATTGTCTGTTCATATGTAGAAAAGACAAACATTCTCTTTTGTTATGGTGAATTTTAATCCTAAACCAATTACAGTTTGCACAAACGTGAACGTGCACGTTAAATCTACATTTTCAAGAATTCTCCGAATTCTATTCAATATTCGATTTCTCCGAATAATCGTCAGGTTATACGATACTCGGTAAAAGACGGTGCCCCATCCCTAATAACGACCTTTACCTTACGTGAGTAAGTGACACATGTTCTGTAGTTGTTAGCCGAGGACCTTTTCACTCGAATAATTCATCGTGTCTTCACTTCAGTCGAAAAAACCGTTACGATACCATACTGCTTGCATAAGGATTGTTTGGTGAAAAAATCCGAGTATATTTTTCTTTCACCTTTGTGTTATTTTCTTCACTTGCGTGTTATTATGAAGACACTGCAGATTCTTTAAAAGATATTAAATAAATTACTTAAACAGCTTACATTTTCTTTTCATGCCAATAATATAACAGTCAACTCTAATACTTTAATAAACATTTAGAATCAAATTATTAAGCCTCATTAAACGTCAGATCTTTAAAGCAGCTACCAAATTTTATTACAATTGGTTTACCAAATTATCAATCGACCAATCGATCGTATGGTTTAATTTAAAATCAGAAGACTTTATAAAACACCAAATGACATTAATTTAACGTTTTGGAAAAAAGGACTAAGTCCAACATTACATATTGCATTCCTGTGGCAAGTCCGCTGAAAGAGATTTCTAAATGAAATAAGCTGTACCTTTGCGCTCTTTTTTCTGTATGTTATTTCCTGTACATAATATATCTTTTGGGGATAAATAAAGAATATTGCTAATTCACTTTGGCTAAATTTCACCCATATAACGTAGGGCAATCAGCTCTTCTAAACCTCATTTTAGAGATGTCAGTATCAATATTCCGACGCAATATTATCACTGACAGCTCTCGAACTAAATCACCATCACTGAAAACAAGTACAGTACACCACAAAAGTTCCGCGTTATTATAACTAAACTACGATTTATATCGCTCGCCACTTGTGGTGCCGACTGTAACAGCGGTCCCCGCTAATGATGACGGATGCCAACATCATGAGGGCTGCGGTTTTTATATCCCTTAGAGAAAACTACCCGCTTCTACAATATACTGGGACAAGCTTCTTGGGACAATTCTTGAAACATAAATCTTAGGTTGTGACGATTTTCAAAAGAAAAGGATCACTATTGTGGAGCAAAGGTTTTCTTGTAGGATTCTGGATCGACTATTTCTATCATTTCTGTTTTGATTTGATATTACGATAACTTTGAATTGTAATTAGGGTTTTTCTTGTACAGATTTATGAACTTCTGTTAGTAACTTATGATTGATCCATGAAATAACTTATTTATATACTCCTCATAGGTACAATGTATGATCATACATACAGTATAAGTGCGGTTATATAGAAGTTTATAGGAAGCTTATAGAAACAGGAGTTGTTTACAACCATTCCCCTGATGTAAACATTTAGCACTTTACGACACCCATGGGAAATGTGGGGCCTTATTCATAGTGTCGATTTTACACAAACCCCATTTACTTTATAGGCACCGCATGTTCCATGCTTTTTTTTTCAAATTAAATATTTTTATTTCTCAGTAAAGAAACAAAGAATTGTTTTTCAGTTGATTGATAACAGTTTCGTGGATAAAGATATTATTTTTCACTGCTATCTTTCATTTTCAGACTGATTAATTGTCTCGAGTTCTTCGTTTTTCCCATCGCTTTTCTCTCGATGACAGTTTTATATTTATTTAGAAACGAGTTTCATTGTAAGTTCAGTTGGAAAGTTGGCTAATATTGATTTGACATGTTAGCTTTTTATTGCATTAAATATTAAATAATGCTAAAATCTAAAAATAACGATTGATCAGTATTTAGTCATGATTATTAACACAGAACGCGCAACATGAAATTTTGAAAAAAAAAATTATATGCTTTAAAGTTAACAACCGAGCGAGATAAGGCGATTTTCAGCCAATACAAGAAAAAGCCACAATGGCGCCGAGCCAGGTGGGCGAGACGAAACACATCGGATATCATCGTCGTAAAATGTTATCTCGCTCGTTATGCCGACAACACGTTAAGTGCGACTTTTATTCAGTACAGAATTCTGTATTCCTTTTTTAAATCCGAAAATTCTGAAGAAAATCCGCAAATTTTTGTTCTCATTAGCTTGTTGCAAAATGACTACTACTTGCTTTAATTGAACAACATCCTGGCAACGATTTGAGATCAAAATAAATAAACTCTTATTGTTATTTCCACGCCTTGATCTATGGGCTACTGGTTTGGTTTGGTATGGTTTGGTTTGTGGTTACTCACAAATTTCCCCAAACCGATATACCTAATACGGGATTGCACATAGAAATATAAACTTACCATACAATCCACATTTACGAAAACAACCACCAAACAAATAAGCAGAAAACCTCCATACATTTTCATATACGGTACCCTAAATATAATGTCTTTGGCAAAGTTGAGCAGGGTCATAAAACCTTGACTATGAATAGAAGTTGTAAAGATGATGTTACACGTCATGACGCGTGTAGCTATAAAAACTTTAACTTTTACCATGGGAAATGGCCGCTTGGAGTTTTGGCTCCTATTGTGTGGGCTGATGTAGTTTGCAAATGGTTTTTTTTTTATCCCGCATTTTTAAAACGGTTTTGTTGACAACTCTTTCTTCCACTCCCGGACCCACTAAACGCTAGAAATGTTTGACCTCAGCAGTAAAAAGGCTTTAATTCAAAATTCATTAGTAGATTTTCAGACTCTTCATGAAATTGAAAATAGTGCCATAATTCGGGTGCTATTCGGAATTTTCGGGTTACCACTAAGGATTTCAAAAAGCCGAATCGAACCAAACCGATACCTACAAGTAAACATTTTCAAAATTCAATCAAGCTCTCCCACCCCTCTCATCATAAAATCCTCATCCACTAATTAATACCGTCTCTCATAAGTCACAAGTTCACAGCAGAACCTGCATCC
Source organism: Lycophotia porphyrea (assembly GCA_950005105.1). NCBI lineage: Eukaryota > Metazoa > Arthropoda > Insecta > Lepidoptera > Noctuidae > Lycophotia > Lycophotia porphyrea. Next base: position 11,458,987 of record OX465399.1, read on the forward strand.
AGCGTACATTTAATTTCCGCACATAAACGTAGCTAGCTCGAAAAGGAAACCGAAACTATCTCGAATCTAATTAAGGACATCTCTATTACGTATACTCGCACCCCGAACTGAATTAGCTCTGTAGAAAAATGTTCTATGGTACTGGCAAGCTAAAAGCGAATCCGGTTTTTCAAAAAAAGAACATGTTTCGGTAAGTTTACTCTGGAATGTTCTTTGTGACCAAATTGACGTAATTTTTGCTTTATGGCGACGTCACGGCTTTTAAAACTTTTGTTTTGAATTTGGGTAAAAAAAATAATATGGTTTACCTTTTTCAATGGACGAAGGATTATGAAGAGTGGTTTTATGAGTTTTTACTGTTGGTAACTCTTTTATAAACATAATAACAGTAGTATAAAGCCAACCGAAATGTAAAACAATCTCATTGCGTAATTTAATTAAGGAGTTAATTTTGGAAGATTTTATTTCTCTTACAACAAAGATGCCACAATAAACTACAATACGTACCTAATGCTGCAAGAAAATAACAATCCAAGATAGCTAATAATGCCGTAAAGGAAAATAAAAAAGAAATAATTCACAACAAAGGAACCATCGCATGCTACCTTATCTTTCTTTATCTTATCTAATGAAAAAGGAAAACCATTACGTTTTTCTTTCAGTTATCGTCGCGTTAAAGTTTAACAAGGTCTCTTCGACCTTTCATTATTTTAAAACTAATTAAAAAGTCCCGTTTCAGCCCAAGGCGGTAACGGGACGCGTGAAGACGCTTTGAATATATCGGCCAAGTCCGCCATTTTGTTGCTGACGAGGTCCACAAATAAAAAAGTTTAGATGTCCCTTGTTAATAGGGATTTAACCTAAATATCCCAAAAGTTAGATATTCAGATCGGGTCAAAAGAGACATATTTAGACCGAGACTAACGATGTCAGACGTTCGTAAATTCATGCATTCAAAAGGGTATCTTTTTTACTGATTTTTCCGATCTTTTGGAAAACGACAAAGGGGAGAGATCGCAAACGATTGTGGAGGCTAATATCCTATGATCGACACTCCCAGTCGTGAATGGCGTATATGGAAAAAATGTTCACCCCAATACCATATACCACCACCCAATTTATTTTTTTGCCATTTCAGTTGACGCGACACGCTTCAATACTGTGAGCGAAGTAAACAACAAACTGTGGTTCTTCACTAACGATGTAAATAAAAACAAATGAATCAAATAACAACAGGTTTTTCAGTTTAATCTGTTGTCAAGTAATTAAACTGTTTCAACCTTATTGTATATCTTTTCTTGTTATTATCAAACACTAGCGACCCGCCCCGGCTTCGCACGGCTAGTAGACCATATTATGCCTACATATTTTGTCTGTCCAGGTAGCCTCGATGAAAGCTCCCAGGCGGCATGACTTTTTCCAACAATACCAACAAGACACCTTGACAAGTTATATACCTAACCTAACCTTCCCTGTGAATCACTCTATCTATTGGTGAAAGCCGCATGAAAAACCGTTCAGTAGTTTTTGAGTTTATCGCGAACGGACAAAAGCGACGGAGAACTTTGTTTTTTCTTTTATACATATGTAGTGATTAAACGCTTTGACGTGTTTTTAAACACGTGAAAACCGTTACATGGACAAACTAAAGACAAGTAACTTAAGTATATCCTAGTTTTCAGCAAGAAGTATATCTGTAAGTCCCTCGGAAAGTGGCTTTAGACCTATAGATGGCATCATCATCATTCTCTTGCCCTTATCCCTAATTATTTGGGGTCGACGCAGCATATCTTCTTCTTCCATACTTCTCTATTACTCGTCAACTCAGCAGTCACTTTCTTCCTATAGATATGAAAACAATATGAACATTAAGACGTGAATAGTCGCATATATTAAGATGTTATTTTTAGATACTTCTCCAAACCTTTACTTGCCTACATATCTTGGAAGTACTTGACAAGGTACCTAGATCAACAAAGTGAACACACCGGCACCGGCGCTAAGTTACGTAAGTATACAAGAGAGTGCTTAAATATTACTTCTGACACGTATCAAAAGGAGTTCTTTAAGACAAATTGTATTTCTTGGCAAAAAATAAAAGCCACTGCAATGTAACTTATGATATGTCGGGTAAATTAAAGTAAAAAGTAGGTACTACGGCGAAAAAGTAACGTACTAAAGAAACTAAAAGTACTTCCATAACATTCAGAATGAGTACTTTTTAACAATACCTCAATCATTTGACAAACTTAAAACTCGCGTAAGCCAGCTCGTCTACTTGGAAAGTTTTAACTCTTTCACAAATTCTTTTTTATTACAACCTTTTTTAAAAGATTGATAAAGGATCTTTGTGGTCTGTAAAACTACGGCCGTGGCTTAAATGACATTTCTGAATTTTCGAACACCCGGACTTATTGTCTAAAACTGAGCCTTTTCTTTTCAAAACTTCTTTTATTTTTACTAAGGATTCCGTTCTGAAACCGAATGTTTTGAAGATTTTGTCCAACTAAAATGTAGTTCGTTTCCGCACTCAAAACGCGACTATTACATTTATTTTCATACACAAACTCGCATAAAAATTTGCATACAAACTATCCACAGGAAAAGCACGGAAAAAAACTCCCTTGTATTAAAAATTTAGAATTACAACAAACAACAAAATGGCGGGTAAAATGATACGCGGACCACCGCGAGCGCGTACAGAAACTCGGTACAGAATACATGTTTTAATTCCCACAGCTATGCGCTGTAATTACCGTTTTCGTGTATTTTATATGTAGATATGTTTATAGAGCATAAGCAGAAGTTTACTTGACAGATGGCGTAGGAAATGATGGTGAGTAAACCTCAACAAGACTTTGAAATACAAATTGTACATCAATGTCTTATTGAGGCAGTTCAAAAACTATGCGTTTGATTTATTAAATCCATAAAAGTTGTAATTGGAAACATTATTTGAACTTAATTAACAAATCCTGAATATGTTATTTTTGGGCTTCGCCGCACTTCAGTTCCAAGAGCCCCCGAAAAAAATTGATACAGGACCCTACTAAGACTAGCTCGGCCACTGTCAATAATGTCAACAGACCAAGTGTTACTGCCAGGGTACGAAGGGGTATCGCATTACCCAGCTACTGGGCTGTGCAGGACGGATTGGCCGTCACTCCTTACTAAATACCGATATTCAGCTTCGTTCGGTTGAACTGAAGGCCGATCCCAATACAGTTCGGAAAAGGCTCGGTAGATAATGATTGCCAATGCGATATAAGTTTACGAAGTTGTATGCAGCTGGGAATTGAGGGACAAAGTTCGTGGTGAATAAAACACGTGAGTAACTCAAAAAAGTCTATTGACAGATAAAATTGAGAGCATGCAATTAATGTTGCAAGACAAAAAAAAAACAAAAATGTTGGAGTTACCAACAATAAGCAATTAAAAAATGATCATCATTGCCAGTGCTTTCTCCGCTGTATGAAAGACTTTGGTCCTACAGTAAGTCAACTTTAAGCTGGTATTATTCAGGTAGAAGTCGTAACACAGTTTTACAAATTCTCTCGAATTTAGCTTAGGAAATCCAGGTAGTTCTAAGTTAATCTTGGGAAGCCAGTATTCATTATTCTTGTGAGTAAACTAAGTAGTTTATTGCGAAAGAAAGTGTCGGAGGTGCTAGAAGCCACAACGTGGTTACCTAGTGTGGCTTACTAGCGTGATAAGTGTACCTTAATTAGAAGTATGTAGTTTATGCAAAAAGGACTTGACTTGGATCTGTAGACATTACTCAGCAGTTTGACGTAGACATGTTTCCACCTCTATGGGACACTGTAGTTTGAAAGTTGTGCGACAGTGACTGGAACGGAACATGCCTATTATCACTCAAACCAAACGACACCTAAGAATTATTAGAATTTTAGAATTTTATCTATCTACATTGATCCGACCGTTGAAAATCCAAAAATGCATTCGTATTTAGGTATCGCCTTAATGAAAACAAGCAAACTTTGCCTAATAACTTCGAAAATCAATCAATCTATATACGACGTCTACCGATGCCAAACTAGTGATTTAATGTCTCTATACGTGCGTTCCCAGAAAACGATTGGTTCCCACACTTCCCCACCAAGTAATCTATTAGTGTTTTTTAAACGATTTTCCATTTGATTGACGTCGCGATGAACCCTCTCGTGAACCTATCTGGTATAAAAAGTCACTTTGAAGTAATCGCCGATTTTATCGCAGAGATGGGACGAGAACTGTCGACTCGAATCAATTTCGATTAAGTTTCTTTCAGTTCCGCGTAGTTTTTAGATGGTTGAAGAAGTACTTTTTACGCGATAATTTTGACCTTTACAATGATTTTGTTATGGATTCAAAATTGTTGCTGATCAATCCACAAGCTACCAATTATATTATTAAATTGTAGTTTTGGAATCATTCTTTGAAACACATGTATTTAATCGAGGTTGACAACATTTAATGAGCACAGTGAAATAAAAGAAAAAATCACTTGACTCATTTCAGTGAATATGTTTGTCGTTTTCACGCCAATTATCCCATTATCATTCACAATTAAAATTGATTAATTATATAACATTTATTCGAATGACATCACTACTTTATCGCACTTGTTGTTTAAGCATTTTACTTGTCATCTTATTCAGAGATTTTATGACTTTCGAATAATGAACGTTGTCGTTTTTACGAATATTGTTTTACGCATAGCTGCACTGTTTCATCTAGGAACAATGTAAGAGCTAACAAATTTCACGGTTCTTGCCTTTACGATCTGAAGGCAATCAGTTTCAGGTAATCCTAAATGATACTACATTAGCCATATAACCAGGAACCAAACCTCTTTGTTCTATTTCAGAAAGATTTCCAAACCTTTTCAATTTCTCAAATAATACTCCAAAGCTCAGAACGATAGGACGAATGCAACAAAGCCGAAGTGGCAATGCAGACGTGTTCTTGAGTGGAAACCGCGAATCGGCAAACGTAGTGTAGAATGCTCTCGACCTGGGGTAGAACGACGATCTTCGCAAGGCTGGTTTTAGATGGTTGAAAATGGCCCAGCATTGAGTTCAGTGGCGTGCAATTGGAGACGCCTATGTCCAACAGCGATCTAGATAAAGGCTAGGCATAAACAGGCGAAAACTCTTTATATTGTATCCATTAGCACCCTATAAACAAAAAACAACAGAGCCTTTCAAAGGCGTGACTTTGAAAAAACAGCCAAGGTTATCTCATCTCATGAATGTTTTCTTCGTAACATCTTTCCTCTTACGAAACAAAGAGTACTTTATCACAATGGGGATAAAGTGGAAAATCGTTTACAAATTCCAAATAGGAATCAGATGTCAAAAGACTAAGTTCGGATCACGACAAAAGGAGTTTAATGAGAGCCACACCCATTATTTTAGACCTCATTTAGACTGGAGTTTAAGCCTTTCGGTCGTATTAGAGGCATCTTCATGAAGTGTGCCATGAATTTTAATGTGTATTTCAAAGAGGCTATTAGTAGTTAGCGAGTTACATTGTTATCGATTTTTGTTTGAAAATGGCTATCACTAAAAGTAACGTAATTTCAAGGGAGTATTGTACCAATCCGCACTGGGCCTGCGTGGTGGATTATAGCCCATTCCCTCTCATAGACAGGAGGCCTGTGTCCCAGCAGTGGGAACATTATAGGCTAATGATGATGATGATGATTGCAAATGTTGATTCCCATCGTAATTTGAATTGAAGTCACCCAGTTACTGTTCTCATTACTGTGAACGTATCAAACGTCTATTTCGTTTAATTCTTCATATATCAACTACATACTGTTTGGGACTTTGGGCCGAGTAAGGTACCTGAGATGGTCCATTCGAAAATTAACAGACACAGTTCTAACCTATATTATACCATCATATCATTGCATAGATACTACTAAAACAAGAGGCCTATGGGCGGCATTAAAATTCTGAAACCAGGATAGGCACTAACCATACAATAAAGAAGAATAGATACTATATGCAAGTATTTAAAAAACATAACTGCAATTACTGAATGCAATCAATCTTCAAAAGTCGCCCTTACAAAATTCCCCTTACAGGACATTTTACCCATTTAAAACTAGTCAGATGACAGATAGATACACATGGGGACACATCAACTTATGCATTTCCAGTATAACATGTCCTCGCTTTGTATTACATTTCTCATACAATGAGAGATCCGCATAAACTGGTTTAGTCTACCTTGATTGGTCGTCGTGCGTACCTTCACTAATGGATATGCAAATTGCTTCAGATCCACACCATATTGTAACCTGAAACTAATAAGGAAAAAGCGTATCTAACCTTTACCTGCTTTTACCATAATTGGATCTAGATAAACGTGAATATGTTGTTCAGAGGCACGAAACAAGGTTAACGAAAGCTGCTGTATTTAAAATTAGATTATTTTAGTATTTCGTCTATCGATTTTATCGATAGGTACGTAACGATGGTTCGTCGAGCTACCGATAGTTAAGTAGAATTGTCAAGCGTCATAAAAATAACGTCAAAATGATGCTAATTGTGTGTAAATGTGTGAAGTTAGCTTCGGTATTTACCGTAATGATATTTATATGTGTTAGAAATAAATGTAATTTAGTATATTTATTTAGTTAAATAATTCGGTGTCGTACTTATAGTGTAGTTTCATTTTCAGCTTTTTTTTGTTATTACAATTCTACTACTACCTATTAATTTTCGTAGAAAATGACTATCTGATGCCTTGCGAAAACCTATAATATATAAACTCCGAAATATTTGTACTAATTAAGAGTGCCAATTAACTAATTCCGCTTTTTTGGTGTTGTTTCAGGAGTTGATGACACACACAAGTTCCTGGGAAACGATACGCACACAGATTACTTCAGATTATTATTAAGAGATGGAAATTATCTCCTAGTTGGCGGCAGGTGAGTGTCCTCATTATAACCATAAATATTGATGGCAAAACTTTCCGCTCTTACAAGTATTACAAATTCAAATTATGACGAGAAAAAACGCCGTTTAAATATAGAACGTCACGCCCGAAATTATAACGGAAATTGTGAAATCTATGAGCTGTTTATAATAGTACCTTTTGTGGAAATATGGTAACATAATTCACCTAAATCGCTCTAATTACACTTCGAAGAATCGCTCGTTATAAAAAAATGTGACTCGAATTAATTCGGTCTACAAACTGCCACAGTTAAATATGAAACGCGTGTCAAAAACATAAATAATCGCGCCGCTATTCGCAGTAACACCTATTTCGTTTTAAAGACTCCAAGTTATACATTCAAATGAGATACTTAGTTATTTGTTTTTCCCAACTCCACTCCAATTCGTTGCAAAGTTGGGGTACCCTTAACCGCACCGACTGAAGCGGTAAGAACGTGCTGTATCTACCCGCAACCGCAGAGCTAACTCAGATGCACCTGACGCCGTCCCTGTCGCACCCACATAGATTTAGATAGTCCCGTCTCGTTTGCATTTATAAAGATTTTTGGCTTGTGTTTGGATGGAGGCAAGACGACTTAAAAACACCCGCCGCCCGCCGCCTACAGTCGCCATTTTATTACGATTTTGTGAGGAGCGACTGTCGATAAGTTATATAAAATGTATTAAGCACTTGATATTGAAGTGTGCTCAAATATATCCTACTGATCTTTCAAGAAGGGATAATCTTCACTGTAGCGAGCTGAAAGGTTCCATGAAAATGAAATAGTCGACTTGTTGTTTTTGTATGTCGATAAAATGGAATAATTTTGATAAAATGAAGGACAAGGAGGAAATTCTATTAGAGAAAATTTTCTGAAAACATTAATCTCCTCATAGCTTGATGAATGAACTTCAAAAACTCTTGAACATATTCCAACGCTCTAGATAAAAGTTTATGTTAATTAAGACGCTGCGAAATTATGTTAGGTATGAAGCGGAAGCTTTTATACGATATATAAAAGTTCTAAAACACTTCAATTTAAGAGATAAAAATATTAACGTCTTTCACTCATCTGACAAAATGAAACATGGTCATTATTAAAGTTTTAATATAAAGTCATGTCTTCAAGGAAAGCTCTCAAGTTTTCAAACAGATTTTCAAAGCGTATTGTTGCCAAAATGATAATAGTTTAGCAATTTTATCGACATGCTACCCACACTAAGCCAGGCAGAGCCACGCGACACATCTGCCTTCCTCGTGGCCGCAAGCCACTGTTTACATTCCACTGAATATAATTCTTTGTTTTTATGTAAATACTGCTCGCGTGCCTCCACTTCTGTAAACCCTTTGTTAAATAAATAACAACAATTGTAGCCTGTAATTTTCCACAGTAATCGTAGGGGCGAGGAAGAATGCTCTTTAGTTTCGAAAAAAACACGCCCTGTGTAAGAACTGGGAAAAATCTTTACATTCCCATTTAGTGAGGAAAGTAGTCGTGTTTACAAAAGCAAATGTAATAAATGGTAAACATTCTGTTTTGTCTAACATGTTGTTTCGTGATTTTATCTTTTTGCTCGCAATTGTAGCGTCTCATTACAAAAATGTTTTTGATGTTTGCGTAAAATGTTTGATAAATGTTTTTAACTGGAATGAAAACGTGTTCTAGCAACTTGTTTTAAAATATTTGTTTGTTGAGTCTAATAGCCCGATATAAAACGAAATGAAATGATAAACTTCAACAAGTTAATTGTGACAAACTGTCAAAAGGTTAAAGAATGAATTTCATTTGGCAACGTCGGGGTGGTCGATTATTAAATAAAACAAACGTCTGGTGTTCCAGAATGAGTCCATAAAACAGTAGTATGTAGCAAATTGGACAATATTTTCCACAACGAACGACGACTGTGTCCGTATAATTTGAAATATTCATCCGTTCTAGCAAAGTTTGCATTTCTTTCCAAATCAGATTTACATGACAATGGTCACGTCTTCTCCGATGAAATTCTCATTGCTGGAACTTCGTTGTGTGGGATTTATTAAAGGGAGCAAAAAGGTTTGTAATAAAACCGATGTCGAGACGGTTCCTGACGGGCCGAGGACTGGACCGGAGATCATTTTGTTTACACTTTACTGGTTATTTATTTATTTATTTATTAAAACTTTATGCACAAGTAAAATTACTGTACAAAGGCGGACTTAATGCCTTGGGCATTTTCTACCAGTCTACCTTAGGGTGATGCAGAGACAATACACAGTAGGTGCAAAAACAGAAAAAGAGACTAGAAAATATTTATAAACATATAATAATAATAAATACATATATACATACATATAACAAAATGTATAAAGTTAAGATAGGGGAAAAAAAAAAAAAAACTAAAACAACTTAATTCTGAGACGAATCTGCCAACTTCTTATGAATATGCTCTCGAGCTTTTATTTTGAAAGTGAACCGACTGGTCACCGTCCTGATACTCTGAGGGAGCGCATTCCAAAGGAAGACCGCCTGGACAAAGAAAGAAGATTTTATAAAACCAGAGCGGTGAGAAGGACATCGTAAAAGACAGTTATTGGATGAACGAAGATTCTTGCTATGCGCAGAGCATAAGTATTGAAAATGGAAAGTCAGATAAGAAGGAGAAGTGGGTTTGTGAAGAAGAGAAAACAGGGTTGTCAAAGCCCTCAATGCTCTGCGCTGCCGGATGGGTAACCACCTTAACAGCGATCGATGTGCAGATACATGATCATACTTGCGGAGATTGAAGACGAATCGAATGCAGTTATTTAGAAGTCGGTCAAGCTTATTGAGGAGCTCTGCATTCAGGTCATAGTAGCACACATCACCATAGTCAATTATGGGGAAGATTAGGGACTGTACAAGCATTGCCTTAATGTGTGTTGGGAGAATATTTTTCAGCCGGTAGAGCGACCGCAACGTTCCAGTGACCTTCTTGCTTACAATCGCGACCTGCTTACGCCAATCAAGGCAAGTGTCAACATGCAAACCCAGATCCTTGACGTCAGAGCTAAACGGAATCACTGTGCCGTCAAAGGTAACCGGTGGCACCGTTAAACCATTCAGCCTTCTCAAGCTATGGGGGCTCCCCACAATGATAGCCTGGCACTTGTTTGGGTTAACCGCCACTCCGAAACGATCAGACCAGTTTTTAACGACGCGTAGATCCCGGTTTAGCTCCACGACCGGTCCGGTTATCATTGTCTGTGCGAATTTGCTGACGCGTAGTCCTGTTACATGTCTGTTTCAACTTCTGATTCTTTTGAGTGGCCTATACTAGTAGCAATTGCAACGCATTTTTGACTTTTCCGTCATCCTCATGGCTGATAGGACGTCACTTTTTCTAAGCTGGCGTTTGTCGAAATAGATTTAAAAGCAGAAAATGCCTGTACTCCATTAAGAGTATCTCATTGCATTGAAAAGAAACAGTAAACATTAATGCCATTTATTTTTGAAATTTTCATTTTTAACCTATTTGCAATTACAATTATATGTAAAAGATACATCTAGGTACCTAATACTAGGCCGTGTAGACGGCGCGTTCGTGTTCCACGCACGCCTCAAAGAGATATCAGCAAACAGGGAGGGCCCCGCAAGGGCCGTTGCCGGCCAGGGCTGCGGGACTGTAGGAAAGAGATATCCGCGGCCCTGGAACACAAAGGGCAAGGAAGGAACATGGATGGGTTTTAGTCAGTACAAGTCTGACACTCCCTTCCGCTCTACCCGGAGCGGGAGAAGTCATTTAATGATTTCCCATCTGAAAAAAAAAGGTACCTAATACTCATAATCTAAGACAACAAGAGCTACAGAAGTCTAACCCAACAAGAATAAATATTCAGTGAATATCATCTGTCGTTGGAGTATTAATGCCATTATAAAGTCAAATAGAATTTATAAATAAAATTCAGACGTCGTTTGATTATACGGCAGACATTGATTTAAATAAGTTACCCAAAAATAACGTTGAACTAAGTCGGGACCTAATGTATGAAAATCTATAATTAAATAATAGTCAAAACTGCTATATTTTGTTGTGGGTAATTCAAGGGAGAGCAGCGGGACTTACGAACAGTAAGTCGTGGGTTCGAACCCAGGCAGGCGCATTACTTGTGTAATTTATTTGATCACCACTGCTCTCAAAAATTTCGAAGACATGTGACATCTAGCAATCCGCACTGCGCCCGCGAGGCGGATTATAGCCCAATCCCTCTCATAGAGAGAAGGCCTGTGTCCCAGCAGTGGGAACATGCAGTGGGATGATGATGATGAATTCAAGTAAGAAAAGTAAGAAAGAATTGTTAATACATTAACATTACATTTATATCGAGAATTTTTATCAACACTCTCTTGCCTTTATCCCAATTCATTCTGGGGTCGTCGCAGCATGTCTTCTTCTTCCATACTTCTCTGTTACTCGTGATCTCATTAGACATCGCTGTTCTTGCCATATGATCCTTTACACACATTCATACCATATCCATCCACATTCACACTCAAAACTTTACACACGATATATCGTGAACTTTGTTCTTTTCATATGGGCCTGGACGTTTTCCATAAAATTGCAATAAATCGCGATGGATAAATGAGCCTATTTTATACGTCACTTTATCAAAAATTTGACAGTACTGTAGTTATAGAATATGTTGTAATGAAAGTTTGTGATACAATAGTTTCCACATCACACACGTTTACTTCTTCCATTCTCCCCTGTCATACGTTCCATTAAAGGAGGAGCTCGTGGCTAAATAATAACAGCCTCTCGGGTCGATCTTTAGGTTAAGCCGTGCTTGCCTAGGTTGGTCTGTGGATGGGAGACCACCGAGTTTCCTCCGTGCCTCGGAAAGCACGTTAAGCTGTTGATCCCGGCTGTCATTTGTAGATCTGTGACAGTCGTTAGGTAGTCAGTGGCCCAAAAAAAGTCTGACAAGCAGTCTTACCAAGGGGTATCGTATTACCCGGTACCAGTTAGTACCGTTAATATGTTATCTGGAAAAATAGCTACATTTTGAAAATGAGAATTTTCTGCTATTTCAGACTTTTTTTAAATTACCTCTCACAAAGTAGCATGCATTAGGTTTTTAGTAAACACACAACACCTTATTTTGCCGCCCGCACTCGATTTAATCTCCATTGGCGTAATGAAATTCAAATACTATGTATGATAATATCTACAAAACATACTCTTTTATATAACACATGTCGTTTTGTTGTGGCCTCGTCGGAGGCGGAACCTCTACATTAGGTCCTTATGTTTATAAGGGCGTATCTACTTATGGACACATGTAGATGAGGCTTTTTTTTTTCGGATGGGAAATCGTCAAATGACTTCTCCCGCTCTGGGCAGAGCGGAAGGGAGTGTCAGACTTGTACTGACTAAAACCGATCCATGTTCCTTCCTTGCCCTTTGTGATCCAGGGCCGCGGTATCTCTTGCGAACAGTCCCGCAGCCCTGGCAGATGTAGATGAGGCTGGTGTGCTGAAATTGGTAAAATTAAGAGCCTTTGCAGTGTAGCAGATTTTGACTGTGATTAAACATAATAGGTCGTTGTTTTGGCTGTGACTGCCTTGTTAGTCTAGTGGTTTCAATCGCGACTGCTCAGCATAAGGTCCCGGGTTCGATTCCCGGGTCGGGCAAATGGTTATAGGGTTTTTTCATCAGAAATTCCAAGTAGCAGCTACGGAGTCGTGATTTGTGCCCGGCTGATGGCAATAGGGTCGCCCCTTATTACATGGGACTTAAACATAACTGGCGAAATGTGGATGTACTATAGTACACCTCTGCCTAACCCTTCGGGGATTACAGGTGCGATGTTATGTTAACAAATAGGTACCATTTGATTTATCAACATCATGTCTTATGATATAGGTACAGACTTCGAATACGCGAAAATCCCTCTTAACATATGTTTTCGTCCTTCTGAAAGCCTCATTAGTATAGTTTTCATCTGCAAAATTTTCTTTTCATATTTTCTCCTTTAAAATCATGCAGCCCCTAAATTTAATAGCCCTTATTACGCGCTCCAACATCCCATGTTAAGCGGAAAACGCTTCGAGATACGTTTTATCTTCACTGTCGAAAACCCTTTCGTATCCAAACGAAGTAGAGAGAAGACACTAGTATAGTGCAGGTTCTGCAGGCCGCGGCTTCCCGCCCGTTTCACACCCGCACCCTTAATTTTATAAGGTCGCTTACCGAACGGAAACGTTATTCGGTGCGCGTCCCGTGTAATGGTATTCCCCTGTAGTGTGATCCTCTTTTGTGCGGCCTTTTAACGAAATTAACGTTGTTTCGACCGGCTCGTATGTACCTACACTATGTTATCAAAGCACCAGCGTTTACATAAACCCGTTCAGATTTTGGCGGGAGCCAATCCCAAGATTGCGCATCGATTTTTATGATGAGGGTCGGGCGAAGGAATTGATTTGAATTGAGCCTAGCGTTCAGTTAGTTTCATGTTTTATTACAATAATACTGTTTGCAGAAAAATATCTGGTAGTTATTATATTTTGCTCCGATTCTATTTTTGAAAACGAAAAAAAAAGTTACATTCATTTTTCTACACAATGATTTCTTTTGTCGGATAGTCACTGGCCACATTGCCAAAAATAAGTAGATACTAACCTATTTTCTTTTGCCCTATAACTATAGAAAAAAAACATCATTTGCGCCATAAGCGTGGTTTCAAGTTCACTTCACCATTCTTCGTATACCCATCCTCATATAAGAGTACGTGTGTATCGTTATGTAGGTGAGTTTTCTCTCAGCATATTATACGTAGGACGTTAGCAGGGGCTCGTAAACACCGGCAAATGGCCACTTGTGGCCTTATCACACGCACACCCACTTTTACATAATGGCCGTCAAAATGATACTTGCTGATTTCGTTTTTACGTCGCCACCTAAAAGCATAAAGTATGTAGGTGTATCTTTGTGTACCTGGTGGCTGGCTCAGGTACTTTATATTGAGTAAGTTTGAGAATAAAAATGGGAATATTTTGTTATTCATAATGGTTATGGTATAATTTTGTACGCTTTACGTTTTTGGGACTATTTTACAATACATTTTTTTACAATTCTGTCCTGTATAGCGATTTTATAGCCAAGTTATAAAATCGTTTTTTTAAACGTAAAATCTACTATTGACGATATTTCACAATCTACAAACCCATTTAAACTAAAATACGAACACAAAACTCAGCGACCGTAAAAGACCGCACCAAAAATAGCAATTTCAAAATATTTCCTAACCTATTTCGAAAATACAATTTTCATTTCGTAGTTTCTAGTCAATTGGCGCGTTACTCTTTTTACTCTGTATTCATGTGCGTCCATCGTATTATAAACTCGACGCAGTCAATTTTCGCGCAGCATTGTATAACACGTAATAACATCGGGGTTGAATAAAAGGCTGAATAAACAAATCTGCTCCTAATTAATCATATTCATACGGGCCCCAGTCGGAAAATCAATTTTGGATATGAAAACATTTGGCGGACAAAATATAATAGGTACGCTTAAAAACTCGTAGTTACCTACGAGTTTTTAAGCGTATTATATCTTGAATATTTCGCTCTTATCTTGTTTGCGCAAACTTTTAGGTACCCTACCTTCGTTAGGTACGGTTTGTAAAATCAGTTTACCTTTGCGAACACTAATTAAATAGAAAAACGAGACTTAAGTATTTCTAGATTTAGGATAAACCTTTTAGGTCGTTTTTTATGTTTATAAAAAGGTTGTTTTTTTATTAAACAGTTGTGCTACTGTATAATTATTTTTTTAACATTAAGTAAACACTTAATTTAGGCTTACGTTCAGTTCAGAGAAAATCCTCGAGCAATTTACTAGTTGCATTAGAAATAGGACCTTAAACAACTGTTTTAAGTAGAAAATTGAGTGAATATCAATGCGGACGTCAAGCCTTTTAACATTAGTAATACCTATTTTCAATGCATCCAGTAATTTGCTCGCGCATATTTTCGTTCTGTCTGTACTGACCCATTTACTGTCAGGTAAATAAAAGTCAATGATACCACAAATACTTAACGCAATAAACACTCAAATCTAAACTTTCAGCACTAATAAAATCCAACCTAAAACATCCTATAACGAGAAGAGGTCGAAAAAACAAAAAAGCGGCGAAAGTCGAGCGTTCGTGGCAAAAAAGGAACGAAGGTAATCAGCGCATCAATCACGGAGCTACCAGGCCCTGGAGTGGTCCCCGGGGGCCCAGGGCAGGAGCCGCAGCTCAACTCTGATTGTGACGTATTTATAAGAGCTTTGGAACTGACGGAATGACGCCACTGATGACGTAATTGTCGTAGAAAAGTTTTGCTTTAAATAAAGATGTTGAAAGATTGTCTTTAGGGGATAGAAATAGGTTGGCCTATATTGTTGGCCTGTATATAGACGGGCAGATGACATTTTTGCCATTGCGGGGATATCTTGAATGAGACTGGCACAAGAACGTGGAGCTTGGTACAAGCAAAGGGAGTCTGAATTTGAGCCCGGTCGATGGCAATAGGTTATGAACACTTAATTCATAACGGCTGAAATCACAACATACTCCACACCTCTGAGGAACCCCTTAGGCGTGAATATAAATAATGTCTGTTTTAAGAACAAGTATTTCGCAAGTAAGCGAGTAAACATTTTTTTTAAATAAAAGGGTACCTACGAGTAGTTGGAATCCTTCTGAAACTATACGCGTATTTTTAGAGTTATAGAATAAAGAAATAGTATAGAGTACTTATACCATTTCGTTACAGTTCACGAAAAAAATTAAGTAGCTAATAGAACATGGAATAGACAATTTCTTACTGTTTCCTGTAGTCTTTTTAAGTATATATATTTATTTTATACTAGCTTCTGCCCGCGACTTCGTACGCGGATCCTGTTGCTTATGCCAGCGACAACGGGGTCGTTAAAATCTGAAACGTCTGATGTAGAATTCTAAGGCCCGGGGACGGGAAAACAACGGGATGAGCGAGACGATTGGAGACGTTCCAGATCTTTCAAATTTGTAAGACCACAGGAAATGCCCATCAGACTCAACAACTTTTGCTAAGACGTCATTACTTAATATGTTATATTGTCGCTGGGCTTTGGAGCTCCACAACAGGTGTTCCAGATCTTCAAATTTATTCTCACAGCAGAAAATGCTCATCACGTGGAATAATTTTTGCTAAGGCACCATTTTTGTATCTCTTATAGTTTAGCTGGTCTGTTGCGGTTCTGCATCAGCTGTTCAAGTTTCCAAGATAAATTATAGCCCAGACTTAATACTTATACAACAAAAAAGTTCCGAAGATTAGTGTGTACAGACAAACAGACAGAATTTTTTTTTGGATTCCTGCTCTATTACTGTTACCCCCATTTTTTTTTAATATATTCAATGTACAGACACAGTTTTTTACTGTTTTATTATATGTATAGATTATACTGGAATATTATTAACTTCTTTTTAAAATTTCGAGGAAATTAAATCCATACTTCTTATATTAATACGCAGATCTTACATTACGTAAATTTTTCTCAAAAACCAATGCCTCTAGTTATACGTAACTTCAAGAGAACTCAAGTTCCCCAACATTCTCCTCAGAAACCACAAACCGATTCCTCTAGGAGCAACAAGCATGAAATATTACTGGCAGGCAACTCACACAGAACTGTACCTACGTCTGTAACATTTCCAAATTAGTATCTATTGTATAAACAATGAAAAGGGCGAGTGTACCCCACTGGGGTACGTACGTACGGGGTATAGGGGACCCCTCAATTAGAATTAGCGAAATGAGAGGGCGTATGGAAACTCCTACTTAGAGCACAAAATAACATAAGTCAATAGCATTCCCTGCCATTTGTGTATGGAAAGGCGAAAGGGAGAAACGACATCACATTTTCAGTTTCCGTTTACACTTGAGAATAATAAAATGACTGAAATAATATCAAAGTTTGAAAGTCTCATTTAGGGTTACCATGCGTTCAAATTTGTCCGGACCTGTCCGGCTTTTTGGATCTCCGAATCTAGAATTTATCCGGCATTGTCAATTTATCGACAAAGGCGGATTTTTCGAATACGTGTAGTTAAATGAGTAGGAACAGAAAATTTGGAAGTGGAAAGCCTTTTGTGAAAACTTTTAAATATTCGAAATGATAACCCTAGTCCCATTATAATTGGTAACTTATGGCGGATAAAGTTGAAAATAGAGTAATAGGGGTAGGAAAATCATTTCCCCCATCTGTATTAGTAATGTATGGTTGCGAAATCCCTTGTGTATTAAATAGGGTTTCCAGTGATATTAATTTACACTAATATTGATATCGGTGGAAACCTTTAGCAAAGCCTGAAGTTATATTACGAGAAGGTGTTTACGGTATTAATATTATTGTAATGGGAAGCCTATTCCTTTGGGTAAATAATTTCACCATCATTGCTCTGACTGCCTCGTTGGTCTAGTGGTCGCAAGCGCCACTGCTGAGCATGAGGTCCTAGGTTCGATTTCCAGGTCCGGCAAAGTGTTATTGGGTTTTCCTTGAGGAATTTCTCAGTAGCAGCAATGGAGTCTGGATTTGTGCCCGGTTGATAGCAATAGACTCGCCCCGTATTACATGGGACTTAAACATAACTGGCGAAATGTGGGTGTACTAATAGGTACACCTCTGCCTAACCCTTCGAGGATAACAGACGTGATGTTATGCTATGTTATGTGCTCTCAAAAGAGTGATGGAAAACCTCATGACATCCACCAACCCGCACTAAGCCCGCATGGTGAATAACGGCTGCTCATTCCCTCACAAAGAGGACAGAGACCGGTGACACAGTAGTGTCAACATTGTAGGCTGTTTATGTCTACGCCTATTCCCAACTATGTCGGGGTCAGCTTCCAGTCTAGCCGGATGCAGCTGAATACCAGGATTTTACATGGAGCGACTGCCTAACTGACCTCCACAACCCAGTTAGTACTGGGTAGTACGATACCCCTTAGTAAGACTGGTTGATAGACTTATGGGCCACTGACTACCGCTGTGTTCAGTGACTTAAGAAGTTCCTGTGACGGAATTTAGTTACCATTTTCATCCAGTGAGTGGGTGTGATGAGCTGCTCGATGACCATTACACAAATATCTCCAAATGTATTGTAAATGTCAAACGATATTGATCCTATCCAGAAAACAAACAAATCACATGGTAAATAGTTAAACAAACCATAACAGCTATAAATTAAAAAAAACTTGACCATTTAATAACACAAAAATACTCAAAACATTCCACAATTCCCTAACACGCCATTAAAGAACCACAAAACTCCTACCGACCTCAAGAAAATCAATAAACAAACTTCTAAACATAAGTGTTTTATATACAAACGAGTAAATAAAACAACCTTATTATGACTACCATACGTTTGCTGGCCGTTCTTTTGATTAAACTATACAAGAGTTAGGGGCAATTTGAGGCAGTTTGAGGAAACTTGCCCAAGAGAACCTATTTGTTGTGGCCTAAACAAATAAAGTAGTTTGGGGGAACAGATCAGTTAACTTCTTAAGTGTGTAAGGACGGCACCTTGCGCGTTTGGATTCGTTACAAATTGCCCACCCTACTGTTTACCCCACCCTTCAAGATTGGCCTGAAGAGTACAGTTCCTTTGCTGCCCTACTTTTATTAATTTAGTTTTCTTGCAAGATGGATCTTTATTGGTTTATTTAATTTTTATCCGTATATACAAGGTCGATAAGGACTGTGGGCCAAAATAACCACTTTCTGGAGCCCTGACAAAGCTAGAAGGCGTCGCGGCAGACCTCGTAGAAGATGGCGGGACGAGCTGGATAAAACCAACGACCAGTGGCGCACATTAGCCCTGGATCGAAACAACTGGAAGTCATGGTTAGAGGCCTTTGCCCAGCAGTGCAGCAGTGGGATGTTGCAGGCTAACAGTATCAGTACAAGGTCTATGTATTCATACACGAAATCTCTGATAGCGGTCATTGTACTCATCATTACGAACAACGTTCACTATGGGACCAAACCTGAAATCGCAAAAAAATATCTACTGTTGCCTACGAGTACATTTATGTATGTTCGCATAACTCGTCAAAATGTAAGCAACAGCTGACTTTTTTTTGCGACTTCATGTTTGGTCTAATGAATAGATAGACCTTATATATGTAATAATACCTATTTATTACATATATACATTTATGTTAACAAAATGATATTTTTCTTATTTATTTTTTGTGTTTTATTACAATGCTGTCCTATTTGACCTAAAGGTTGACTGGTGCCTTGTGGCATTAAGTCCGCATCTGTACCATTCTGGTACATGAAGTTTAAAATTAATAAATAAGATGGAAATGTATAGTAACGTTGCTTATCACTGTTCATCTAAAATTATAATTATTCTGAACATAATTTGTAGCCATGTAACAGTTAATTTGTAACATTGCTTTTGCTTAGACTTTGACAGAAACCACTTAGGAATTAAATAATTGAAACTTGTCTTGTCAGGAGTTATTTTCGTTAAAAACAAGAAATGTTTCCTTTGAGGCATCTTGTTTATGTTTATTCCAGTACTGATGGAATAAACATAAACGACCGTTCTAGCATTCCTATAATCTTTTTCATTAAGTACTGATAAATTATTACTATACTTGTATATCTTAATCAATGGGGTTATATTGCAAGAAATGCTTCCTTGCTTCTTTTGAAGGTTCTTGTTTGAAGTTTATTTACTTTAGGGCTTTTGACTTTTGTATTAGCATTCTAGTTAATCTTTCACTTATTCTAAGTAAGTACAGCTTAATATTACTAAGTATACAAGGTGTAAACGGACTCTTCAAGAAGCCAGCAAGCTTTCTATACATCAAACTAAGTAACTCTACGCAAAAACTATTGCTGGGAAACGACTTTTTTTGGGGTGAAAAATTACGTTTTACAGTAGGACTCAATGTGTCGCACTCAAAACATTGTACTGATTGATGCATTTAACAGTAAGGGCATCATGGTGGTTTTTAAAGTACATTAAAAAAAAAACTTGTTTAAAAGTTGGAATGTTAACCCCCAATATCTCCGAAACAAGAAGGTTCCCAGGTATGGTCTAGAACAAAAAAAATATCGCAATGATGGAAAGAACAAGTGTCTTTTGGCTTCGTTAAGGGTATTTTTACTCCCATTATCTTACAAAATACATCAGAATACACTCAATAATCGTTAAAATTTCTTTACAGCTATACCAAATATCGCTCAATAATAGCTATATCAGATCATCGGTTGTTAGGCGTGACGCTTCAACGAAATTAGGGAATATCGTTCTCACCTCAATCAATCGGTAATCCGATAAGTGATTGACATGTTTATCGTTAAATATTTAGCGCTTCAAGCGATTGTGAGCGCTTCAGCGGTGGACTGTCGGATTGTGAGTTGGATGTGATGTTAATCGTGATCTAATTTCTTGCGTAGAACTGAAATGTAGGTTACAGTTAGACGGGGCTTAGGCTAATTGTTTGTTAATTATTCAAGTACCTACCAGTGTGCATTAATTCGTGGCTGAGACATTAATTTGTGCCTTAGGTACGTGTTACGGGCTTGATTCTTGTGAGAAACCAATGTTTTTTTTTATTTTTATGGACTACTTTTAATTTGCGGTACGACTGGATTTTAGAAAGAAATGCGATGCTAATATAACACACTTAAACATTTATCAGGTTAAACTAACGTTATATACATAGTTGACGCTTCCCGTGACCCAAGGGCTGGCTTTTACCTTGGCCAGAGGCTAAGTGTTGCCATACAACGTGGCAACACCGCCAGTCTCTTGGGAACATTGCCAGCTGACAGCGTTGAGGAGGAGTTTTTCGATGCCCTTTTATAGTTTGTTGTTAGTTTATTTATTTTAGTTTAATAGTTTCTAATTAGATGCTAATTAAATCAGTAGTTTAGTAGGATCAAGTAAAAAACATATTGTTCAAATACAACAAAGAACATAAATAAACTCCTATAGCTACAGCATCATACTGAACAATGACAAATGTGCGACAATGTTTCCGAAGGATTACTTGCGCAAATGTCATAACCCTTTCGTGACGCCCGCGCAAAAATGTCAATTATCATTTCGTGTATTCCAGTGAAAGATGAAACCCAACCCTTCCCATTTACACTCGCCATAAATCACGGCGGTGTCAGAACGAGACAACAATAGAGCCGGCGCGGTCGGCGTTTTGAGCTCTTTTAATTAAAATGTTAAGAATTTGTATTCTGCATGCGGGCCGTTGATACCCAACCTACTCAGACCCCTCCTTCTCAACCAAACTCAAGGAACGCAAAGAAATGCCAGAGACCAACTACACTGGTCTTACTGATGTTGAAAAGAACACCTTTGTGTAAAAAGGTAATAACTCACACAAAGAATATGAAAGAAAAATCGTTGCCGAAAATACGTACCTAACGTTTTTAATTCGTTTACATAAACAAACATTTTCGTGTTGTGTGTTGGTTGTTTTGTATTCATTTCAGTTCGTTAGGTAAGCGACCGTGTTCATATCTAATATATTTTTTGTTTCCACCGTTTTCAAACCGGAAATAAAATGCCGCCGTGGGAACGAGTGTGTATTTTTCGTAAGTTATTCTATTTTCGTTCGAATGCTGGTTATTTGTTCGTGACTGTATAAAAATAGACCTTTTATTCCAAAAAAAATATCACTACTTCTAACAGAACTATAAGCAACCATCTCTAGAAATACCCAACTCCCTCACATCATAACATAAAGTAAAGAATTCACGAACATAATATTTATGCAATGGCGGAGCATTCACAATAAGCGCAGCGTCCAAACGTCATGGATTCGATGAAATAAACGATGGATATTGTTGAGAAACAATTGCAATAAATCGTGGAACACGTGAAGCCCAATTTCTCGGCGGCCGATGGTGCAAACTTTCGCAATATTGACGGCTCCAGCCGATACTGACGGCAACGGTCTGCATCTAAAACAGGGGAAAAGATTAAAACGTAAAAAACGTTTAGTAAGACACAGATTTTTGCTGTTTAAAGTAATATTGAAAGTGCGGCTTAAGAGTAGATGATGACCGTAAAATAGGACAAAAATAAAGTTAATAGTGGACGTGACTTCGATCAAAGTCAAAGCACGCAAACCCTAAAAATAAAAGCCACAAAAAATGATACGGCATACGCCAAAACACAGAAAATAAACCGCACAAGTCGTAATGCCTGCCAAAAACATAACGGAAAGGCTCCATTCAGAGAAAAATCTTCACGATATGTCAAGTCTATTTGCTAGGACTCGGCGGTAAGATGGCTGACTCGCTTGCACATCAACCAATCCGTGTGAGTGCCCGTTTGACAGGCGAATGCTAATGACATACAACTTGCGCGACTCGATTTAACTTTAGTGCCTTCAAATGGAACGTTTGATGGTTCGCGGTTATTTTTATGTTTTTTTTGCGACTCTGTATGTTGAAATTCGGTGACATTTACTTTCACAGAAGTCATTAGTTGGATGGCTCACCAAAATGGAATTCGTTGAGCTTGGCTTTGTAGTGACGTTAAATGTAATTAACTCCGACAAATATGAGAGGGTTGTGGTAGAAATATCTCGTTTGCTGGAACTTTTTAATTATTTGTGACAATTCTAGATCTTTATATGCATCAGTAAATAAAACATCGGTGAGGTGCTACCAAGTACGTCGGTACATTCTCAATATGTCAGGCACGTACACCAATGTCCTATTGATATTGTTCTAAACGGAACTCGTAAAGTTTTCCAATATCGGGAGCGTGTCGAGTGTATGCAAACAAATTGCATCTGTCGACGTCCCAATTCGTCGGTTCGGCGATGAAATTTGAAATTTTTGACATCGCCCCTTTTGAAAAACGTTGCGTTGCTCAAAGTCTTTGTAGGTTGTGTTCAATGGTCAGTCGTAGTTCACACGGTTTTTGATCGATAGTAAACCTGTAAAATATTAAAAGATTTTTTAAAGAAAATATACGAACCTGTTTTATTAAAATAAATAAAAAGACATAACATTTTTAATATCATCCGTCGCTGCATAGAATAACGCCATTAACTTGTTGGCAACAACAGAATTTCTTTCTGTTCCTTTACCCATTAAGCGGTTTTCCCGAGCCAAAGAGATACGCTTTTCATCCCATCTCCCCCAACATTTAGCAACTAATTACGAAAATATCCTGACAAAGGCAATCCCTGCTTTGCATAACATAGTCAAAATAAACGCCACCTGTAGTTTTTCACTGATTAAAGATAAAGAAATTTACGATAGAGGGGGGTGTTTTTTGTGTACACGAGATAAAGTCACATTGTTACACTATCTATAATTTATTCGTGTGACGACAGTTGCCCTGTCTTCCCAACTTCCCCTCTTGTTGTGCCGAGCCTAGTTAGAAGACATTTTATGGACCCTTAGTAATCCCCTGACGTGGTTGAGGCACACATATCCAGCAGATTCTGAAAACAGGGCAAAATAAATAAATATTGAATATACTAGCAGGATTGAATTATTTATTCGAAGTTTCTCTAGGAGTGATAAATCGAGAAGGCGAAAATTGAATTGGTTAGTATGTCGGCGTATAAAGGGTAATATGATGTGAGTTATGTTTATTTTCATTATTCAGCTCTATATCCTCGAATTCAAGGAATCCTATTACTACAGCCTTATGAAAATAACTGAGCGAAACAAAATAGCGAACTATAGACTAGGCGTGTCCGTATTTCATTGGCTAGCAACAGCAACAGCAACGTGAATCAGTTTCCACTTATTCAATCAAATTCTCGTGTTCGAAAAATACTTTTTGGCAAAGTACACAATCGGATAACAGGCGCTATGAACAAACTCGTTTTCCTTTTTTCATTGAGTACCTACGAAAGTTATTTTCTCGCAAATATCGATGCCATTTGGGTGAACTATTTAGGCACATTTTCCTCGTATTGAGAATTTAAATGTAATTCAGAAAAAAATGTATTGGACATTTGTAGAATAATGTGATCGTTATCACATGATTCTACAAATGTTACACATGTCTGTGTGGTGATAAATCACATTAAACGCTTCACAAAATATGGATGTGACGTATCTCGTGAAGTCCTCCAAAAAGAGTCATTCGAATTAAACCAATAATATTATTTATTATGTAAATCTCGCTTTAAAAGCACCACCACGTTTGACGTTTTCATTTGGATTCGATCATTGGCTGTGTGTACGTCATGTATATTGATGAGTATAACTCTGATTGGCTGAGCATCCGCTTTTGTTCCACGAAATCAATTTGTACTCGCACCCACCCAGATATTTACTTTAATCCGGATAAAGAAAATTTTCCGAGATTCATTTATTTTGCCAAGAATGAGAGACAAAAAATAAATAATCACGAAGACACAAAAATAATTGTAAGTTCAGACCATCAATCAGCGAGTCGCCCGGATTGGACAGAACAGAAAAACATGGGCGAGTGACCGAACAATAGATGGCGCTGACGATCCGTCGCACACAGTCCAAGATGGCCGCTGCCTTTTGGCGGGAACCACTGAAGCGAATAATTGACAAAGGATACAGTCTTTGTGTGCTTGGACCAGCTCGCCTGTCCGCCAAAATATTACCCAAGAACGTTCCAAAATATTTAGATTTTTTGTAACAAATAAGTTTCGTTTCTGGAAAATAAATTCGAATCGAGGCCAGGATACATCGTTATTTATGATTCAGAAAACTTGATAGGCACTTCTTAAAACACTAATGACTTTGGACACTATTTTCGCTGGCTTAGACTTAGAGGGTTTATTCTTTTCACATGTGCCAAGTCTCCTTTATTTGTCACTACACAATGAAACTACAAATCATATTATTCTGAGAAGCCATCATCTGTAGATTGTATGTTTATTACACAATCTACTCACGCCCAAATAATTGTCTTATTCACATGTATATCTCTGTAACCGGATTAGCCATTAGTTGTTGTTAGTGCTCGGATCACTTGATTGCATCATGTCACTTCGTTACCCAACAAAAAACGGTTTGTTCATAAAATACGAGCAGGGTCTGCCCACAAATTGGCTCCCCTAACATTGGTGAATTACAGGCATTTCCCTTATTTAAGAATAAGTGCCGCAGGACCCTCGACAATAGACTACAAAGAACATTATTCGCATGCAAGACGTCGAATGTGAATGCCTTATTTACAACATAATGGAAGTGAAAAATTTCATTTCGTACCATTTCAGTAGTTGTATTCGAATTTCCTATGAGGACGAAACAGACAAACGGCGTGCTTTAAAATCTGGAAATAAATAAAATTGAAATATTAGATAGTTCTTCCTTATTACATTTCTTTATTGCGCGGATATTTTAGCTTAATTTCCAAGTTAATTACCTCGACATTACAGCGAAATAAGGTAATTAAATTAGCTCTTCATAGAAAGTACGGTCATTATGTTAATTGATTGAAAATTCGCAGAAGTGAAGACCGAGCTTTCTAAACAACCTTCAATGTCTATGAAGCGAAGCTATTTACATATTTACGGAGGTACTCATAAAATATTATGTACTCTTAGTTTATTGAGAATTGTTCTTCACACTCTTTACAAATTCTTTTATTCTCCGTAAACAATTTTGACAATTTCGTTACAATAAAGCTGACATAGTTCCGAGATCGGAAAGTCATAAGTAGGTTCTCCAATACGTTGTCGTTCGACGAAAACAAAGAAGAACTATAAAAACTTCATGGGATTGCCATTTAAAGAGTGTATTGTGTTATCAATAAAGTCGGAGTTACAATCTGGTAACGGCCTGGCCTTTACTATGTCTGTTCAATCTCTGAAACATTATGTAAGTCACACCGGCCATTCGCTGCGCTATAATTGGCAAAGTTTACGTCATAATTTCTTTATGAAATTTTCGTGCCAAATATCTTAATTAAGGGTTGAAGGACTTTCGCAATTATGCCAGACAGAACGCAGGTATGCTCAGCAAGTTTAATGAATTGCCCCAACTTGTGTCACAATTCATATGAAATTGTGTACACTCGTAATGTCACTTTGACATTAGTTTTCAAAACTACAGTTAGTTGCGGTGTTATAATCGTTAACTGCGCCTAATCACGCAGTTAAAGTCGTTTAGAAAAGTGGAATTTGATTTAGTTAAAGCTCTATACTTTTTAATCGTATAACAAATTCAGCCGAAAGCGGCTCACAATAGTATGTCGCTGCGTCACCGCACATTGTGTAATATTTTGCTTTGTAAGCTAGCTTACAATAAAATCTGTCATGGTGAACTTTGGCCTGCCACCAACATTGACATCCACCTTATTTACTATATCGCACACAATAGCACTATACGGCTGTCAATAACCGATTCGGGCTCTTAGGATATAACAAAGGTAGACAGATACGTGCGTCGATATCTGGCATTACTCTGCTAATCAAACGTGACCGCAAACAAACCTAAATACGATGTAATGAGTTAATAATTATTGGTAAATAGTCCTAAGTTCGCGTGTAACGTTTCACGCTACAGGCGAGCTATTCAGTAGATCGGCTAAGCCGCACGAGAGCGCGACAAATTGTCGCCGCAGCGCCTACCCGCAGAATAAACGCCGCGGCAATAGGAACCATTCCAACTAACTTCACCTGAAATCCTCAACTCGAAGTGCGATTAAAACCACGAACAAACATTCAGCTAACAACTATGAGTTCAGTTTCCACCTTAAAATGAACTGCGAGGTTTGAACGAAGTAGAACTAGCAGAAGGTGCTGAACCAATGGTCGGAGTTCTGTGTTATTTGGTTACGTATGTTGGCCGGCTTGCTAGAAGAGGCGCAAGTAATTGGCCACAATAACAAGTCGAGTAACAACATTTTTAGCATCTGTTTTTGTATTACTAAGGCTTATTAGTTTGGTCGCAAAATAATACAAGTATTGTCTGTATAACTACTTTGTGGAAAGGGTTCGTACAAAATTTGTACCATCTCACCTATTTCTGCTGCCAAAAAAGCTAAATTACGGTTATATTTTTTACAACCAATTGAGTATTACAGACTGTATACTGTTACCAAAGCATGCAGTAGACCGTAATCATCAAGACCCAATCACATTCTGAATTATTATTGTAACCAAGTACAAATACCTCTGACACAGCAGCAGCATTTATGCGGGACCCTAGCTGTATCAGTCGTCAGGAGTCAGGTAGTAAACCGTTTACTATTTGCCTACCACAAAAAGTGACAAGATTCTGCATTATTATTGTATTAACTAATACAAAATACAAACAGCTCCAGCTATTCTTCATCATCTGCCTAACCTTTTCCCAAATTGATTGGTGTTGGCTTCCAGTCTTACCAGGTGCAACTGAATACCAAGTAAAGAACTAAATGCAAGTATTTTACACACGGTTACCCCTTGGTTAGACTGGTTGGCAGACAGCTCCAGCTTTTCTTACTGTATAATTAAGCAGCAAATTCCTTGTCTTATGTAAGTGTCATTTGTTTCAGAAACGTGGTGTACAACCTCAGTCTGACTGACCTCACGGAGCAGCGCCGGCTGGTCTGGTACTCGCCGGAGAATGACGTCAAGATGTGCGTCGTCAAGGGGAAGGACGAGGTGAGCTGCAGAACTTTCTTATATCTTCGCTTGCCCCACTGCTAGATCTAGAGCTCAAAAAACATAGCGCGTGTTACCGGTTTAAAAATGAGGATTTCTCCGATTCGTCTGTGTGAAGGCTTATCGCGTGAACTTGATCATTTACATTTGAGAATTGTTTATGATAGACGAACAAGCAGATTTCTTAATAATTCTCGTCAAACAACACATTTTCTTCTTGGTAGTTAGACTGTTCCATTTAGATCCGATACATCTTACAAATGTCAAGTTCTAAAGATGATTCTGGGTAGAATAATTTTCACGTCTAAAAGCATACTGGAATTCCTTTCCTCGAAATCGTGTCCCAGCAGACTGTAACTTTGCTTTCTTGAAAAGAAATGACTTGTACATCAATTTAACTCGTAACAGACTCGTAGATTGTAACATACTACGGCGTAGGCGGTTGCTACGAACTTTCGTAGCGCTACGATAAAACGTAGCAATTATTCTTGATTTCAATATTAAATAACTGTTATAAGAAACTATTTCATATATTAATAACTAGTTAATTTAAGATTCTAATAACCACAATATGATAATGATTTTAAATAAAGAAGAATGAAAGAACGCCCGCAGCTCAATATCAATGTTACCTGCCGCCATCTTGAGGCGAATAATTGAATTTGGAACGAGTCGGTCGCGTATGAAACGAGGCCTTATTCCGCTAAACGTCTCTCTACCGAATACCGGCAAATTAAAAAGCCAATCGAGTGGAAATTCTCGCTAGACTCGCACGGAAGATGCTCCAGGAGGTCGTATAACTTTATTTTAGTTCGAGTTAATGAGCGACCTCATTTCGGGATTACGAAATATGAATGTGAGCTCCCGCACGGGTATATGGTGGCAATAACCCGGATAATATATGTAGTTTGTATTAACTTACTCTTGTGCCATTCGAAGGATTCGGAGAGTAGTCAGATCGTCGCAAGAATGTCTTGCATT
Source organism: Lycophotia porphyrea (assembly GCA_950005105.1). Lineage (NCBI taxonomy): Eukaryota > Metazoa > Arthropoda > Insecta > Lepidoptera > Noctuidae > Lycophotia > Lycophotia porphyrea. The sequence goes on from OX465399.1 coordinate 11,487,560, forward strand.
GCGAATTTGCGATGCACTTCGAATTCAAGTTAATTAATAGTACTTTTAGTTTACTTACTTTTGTGAACTTCTTGAGTATGAATGTAGATAGGTGTAAGAGTCGAGGAAGACCAAAAAACTTATGGATGGACTGTATAAAGGATGATATGGCAAGAAAGGAGGTGTCTGATGAGATGACGAGTAATAACGAACTATGGAAGAAGAAGACATGCATGCGTCCCAATTCATTTGGGGTCACCCAAATGAATTGGGATGACAGCAAAGAAATGGTGATGATACTTTTATGAACTTCATTTTTACTGCTGAATAGATGATTTCAACATATACAACACCATGATTTGATAAGTGAATTGATAAGATAGATAGATTATACACCAATATGGTTGCACAGCTCTTTTACTATGAACATAACATCACACCTGTAATTCCCGAAGGGTTATGCAGAAGTGTTCCTTTTTTTATCTGTTTAACTTTCCTGTACTATTGATAAATTCCTGATAGAAAAACCCAATAGCACTTTGCCCGGCCCGGGAATCGAACCTAGGCCCTCTTTTACTATATTGTTAATTTACAATAGCATTCTTATCTCTGATAGCGCTTTCTTCCAGACAACCTTTAGATGAAATGACTGAACTTAAAATAAAAATGAATCATCTGCCTAGCCTTTTCCCAACTATATATACTTATGTTGGGGTCAGCTTCTAGTCTAACCGGATGCAGCTGAATACCAGTATTTTACATGGACCATGTGCCTATCTGACCTCCACAACCCAGTTCATCATCATCATCATCAGCCTATAATGTTCCCACTGCTGGGACACTGGCCTCCTCTCTATAAGAGGGAATGGGCTATAATCCACCACGCGGGCCCAGTGCGGGTTGGTAGATGTCACATGTCTTCGAATTTTTGGTTCTAGGACATGCCGGTTTCCTCACGATGTTTTCCTTCACCGTTTTTGAGAGCAGTGGTGATGAAATACACAAAGTAATGCGCTTGTCTGGGTTCGAACCCACGATTACTGTTCGTAAGCGGGGTCGCTACCACTGGGCCACCGCTGCTCTCACACCCAACCACACCCACAACCCAGTTAGTACTGGGTAAAACGATACCCCTTGGTGAGACTTGTTGTCAGACTTTTCGCGCCAATGACTACCTGTAACGACTTCAAAGATCTACAAATGACAGCCGGGACCAACGGCTTAACGTGCTTTCCGACACACGGAGGAAACTCCATATGTGATGGGTCGTCATCCAGGTTCATTCCCACTAGTTCTACTGTACAGTTCCACGGTAGAACAGGTAATTGGAATATTTTTTCCTATTAGTCCCACGATTTCAGGTGGTACTCCGATGAAGCCATGTGTGACTGCGGTGCCTCAACGCAAACAATGGCTCACCTCCTGTCCTGCACTGTGTGGTTCCTCGTGCACTTTAAGGGACCTGTCCGAGGCCAGTACAACGCCGTCGAGGTGGCAGAGTACTGGTTAAAACTTATTTAATTTTAAAAAAAGGCAAATGATCGACACGACGAAGAAGAAGGTACTAAATCGTAGAACTAGTGGAACCAAAAATTCCCATTTGTCCTACCGGTTATTACACAATTCTACTTTAAAACTGTGGAACTATTGGATATGAACCGTCACCGATCCACAGACCAACCTAGGCAAGCACAGCTTAACCTGAAGATTGATCCGAGCGGCTGTTATTATTTAGCCACGAGCTCTGGTATTCAGTGGTGTCATCATCATCATATCAGCCCGTTGCTGTCCACTGCTGACCATAGGCCTCCCCAATCGATTTCCAACGTGTCCGGTCCGCTGCCACCTGCATCCTGCAACTCCCTGCAGTTTTTACAAGGTCGACAGTCCATCTGGCAGGTGGCTGTCCCACGCTGCGCTTTCCAATGCGTGGTCTCCACTCCAGTATCTGTTTGCCACATCGGCCGTCCGACCTTCGCGCTATGTGGCCTGCCCATAGCCACTTTAGCTTGCTTACCCGCTGGGCTATGTCGACGACCTTGGTTCGTCTACGGATTTCCTCATTTCTGATTCTATCAAGTAGAAAAACGCCGAGCATAGCCCTCTCCATAGCCCGCTTCAGTATCAGACCTATTGTGAGAGACCACGTTTCAGATCCGTAAGTCATCACTGGTAACACACATTGGTTATAAATCAGTAGTGTACTGCTATAAAATTAAAATACTAAAATCAATTGATTTTCAAGTTAACCTTTACCTTCCTTCCACTTTACAACCTCTTGATTCTTAGAACACAAAACATCCCCAACATTTACAACGTTTTCCTCAAAAATTAGCATAAACTGCAATAAATATAGGGGCCCATTAAAAATAGCTGTAAACTATTCAAGCGATCGTGTTTGTTTTATGACCGTACACCGGGTTCCGTAAGGAAAATTAAAAGACTGTTAAGTAAAATTACCTTTTTACGAACTTGTTATTATTGGGTAACATTTTTATGACGGCCGTATAGGTATTTCAACCTTGTAATGGCGTAAAAATGGGGACTGGTGTTGTAGAAGGCTTTTGAGTTGAATGGCAAGGACATGCTGTTATTTTCAGCGTTGTTTAAAGATGTCATCAACATCATAACATCACGCCTGTAATCACCTAAGGTTTAGGCAGAGGTGTACCTAATAGTACTCCCATATTTTGCCAGTTATGGTTACGTCCTATGTAGGGGGCGACCCTATCGCCATCAACCGTGTAAAAATCCATACTCCGTGGCTGCTATGACACTTTGACTAACTCGGGAATCGAACCCAGGACCTCATGTTCAGCAGATGGCGCTGGCCACCACAAGACTAACGAGACTATTAAAAGTGTTTTTGCCTTATCTCTAGTTTCTAAAAGGGTACTTAGATTCGCTTTTCTTGTCTGCTTACTGTGACGCGTTGTTCTTCTTAGCTAGACAATGGATGTTGATGTGGTTCACCATCATTTAGAGACTTTGTTTTAAAGGTTTATGAAGAGGAATAAGACATTAATATTAAACTAACGTAAAATAAATATTGATGTTTAGGCTGGTTGTAAGAAGCGAAGCAGGACCAGGTCGTTAGTTATATGATAACACTTTCAAATTTGGACATATACTTAAAAAGACAATGTTTGTAAGTGACCTATAAACTTAGATTAAAGACAGGGCCCACAAAGAAAAAAAAAATTCTCGTTTAAATTATTCCACCAAACAAACGTTTCGCGTTTACCAAACGAATTACTTAGACTATTTACAAATTCACTCGAATTTCTCCAGGAAAACGTGCAAGTAGAAGAAGTTTTTAAACGTTTATGCATTCATTAGTGGTGTGTAGTAACGAGTTTCGATTAATGTAACTGCCGCCATTTGGTCGCAGCTCTCGTTTTAATAAGTTTTTTGCTCGACTAATTGGAAACTATAATTTATTTCTTTTGGTAAGACGTGGATACGCGGGCAATGTCGGTAATCGTGAGTTACTGCTTTGGGGTTACAGTTTTATCGTTTCTGTTGGGGTTGTGTCACTAGTATTTTTTTAATGTACCTTAGAGGTTGTCCACATTGGCCTTGGATCGAAATAACTGTGTGTCATGGGGACGTATTTGCCCAGCGAAGGATCATGCAGGTTAACAATATTTGTACCTAAGAGGAAGTCTTTTTTTTTCGGATGGGTAATCATCAAATTACTTCTCTCGCTCTGGGAGGAGCAGAAGTCAGTACAAGTCTGACACTCGTCAGACTTGTACTGACTAAAACCCATCCATGTTCCTTACATGCCCTTTGTGTTCCAGGGCCGCGGTATCTCTTTCGAACAGTCCCGCAGCCTACCTAAGAGGAAGTCTGAAAGTGGCGCCAGTGACTGAGAAGTTGTGTGGTAATCAGTTAGCGTGGTAAGGACATGTGATGCGGAGGAATGAGGAAAATGTTGAGTATGAATGTTGATGGCTATAAGAGCAGAGGAAGACCAAAGAAACGATGGGTGGACTGTGTAAAGTATCATATGGCAAGAGCAAAGCGGTGTCTGATGAGAAGACGAGTAATAGAGAAGTATGGAAGAAGAAGACATGCTGTGCAGACTCCAAATAAATTGAGATAAGGGCAAGAGAATGATGATGATGATGATGCCATCTATAGGTCTAAAGCCACTTTCTGAGTGACTTACAGATTTATTTCTTGTTGAAAACTAGGATATATTTAAGTTACTTGTCTTTAGTTTGTCCATGTGAAGGTTGATGATAGTGATGCTGATTGTACCTACCTAACTTGAGTGATCACTTTCAAAGCATTTCGAATTCTTATAATGACTTTCAACAGAATGGACATAGTTTTTTTTAGGCAAGTTTCCTTATTTTTAAACAAACTTTATCATCATCTCTTAGAGAACGTCACATTGTTTAGGCTTTGAGGTAAATGAATTGTTCATAGAAAGCATGATTTTTTTGTTTTTGAAAAGGTGGTGGAGAGCAGTAAATGATTTCAGTTTTTTCCAATACCTATGTCTAAATCAAATAGATGATGTTTTTCCTACTATGTTATAACTAACTACCTACCTAGTTTGATTAATAATTCAAAGAGGTATCGAGATGCTCGCTCTCTACTTCATCGGACTTAAACATAACTGGCGAAATGTGGGTGTACTTTTAAGTACACCTCTGCTTAACCCCTCGGGGATTACAGGCATGATGCTATGTTAGGTATTGAGACCATTTAAAATAAAAGGCCACCTGTTTTAATACCTAAACATAAACCACAAAACAACAGAGAAATTTCCTCAAACATTTATCCCAACAAACCTGTTTACTGTCACGTTTACCACAACAGCCTTGCTAATCTTTGTAATTCTTTTATCTCAAACACTTCTTATCGAAACCTATAAATAAATAGTTTTGGATCACTCACTACTTCACCATTACGTGATAAACAATCTCCAAATGGTATTAGGAATAGAAGATATCAGAGTCTGTTTTTCTTTATTTTAGTGGTTTTTCTTCAGAATTGTTTTTCTTTGTGAAATATTTTTGTATATATTGTACTTTTATAGTTAGAGAAGGTTTGAAATACTGCGATAATGAATTTCTACAATTTTCAAATTGCGAATAAGTAATTAAAGCAAGTGTAGATATTGTGTTTATGTCAATCTCGCATAGTGTAGTTTTATGTCTTGTGAATTGTACCATGCGAGTCGTATAACAAAATAGCATTTGCTAGAATATTAAATAAATATTTTAGTATTAAAACTAACGAAAACAAAAGCCAGACTTACAAAACAAAGTTTCTGACGTAAAAAATGACTTTTTTAATCTTATAACGTACAACGCAACAACTTTAAAAGTCAAAGTTCACCGCCAGAGGGCGTTACGGTCGACTGAAGGCTAATTAAGGCTAGGTTTAAAAATATATGCTGTGTTGAAAGTAGGTCATTCCTGCCCGAAAAATAATGTTTGAAAGTTGTTCAGCAATATTAATAATGTAAAGAAAATGTACACATTTTTAACGAGAACGTAATGAGATAAGCTCATAATATTATGAGAATTGTTATGTATTTTAGTGTAATTAATATTGTGGTTAATGATGTTTTCCTGGTTGTTACCCGCCAGAAGGCACAGGATCTTGTTACAAAGACGATTGTATGACTGTGTACAAATATCTAATTAATTATTATATGATGATTATTATATGATGTATGATAAGTTGGTTTATTCAGAAAGGCCAGTTTGTAATAATATTCTTCTTTTCTTTTTTGTGCTTCTTTAATATCTTTTTTTTTATTCACTATAAACACAGACGCAGCAATAAAATTAACACACAACTGAGAAATGAAACACAGAATAGAAATAGGAAAAAAATTAATAATTATATTCGAATGTAAAAAGTATTGTAACCTAACGTTTCTACGATATTTTTATTGTAGTTCTTTTAAATTATATATCCACTTCTTGTCAAGGGAGCAATGCGGTATATACTACTGTTACGAGCATGGGATCAATTAAACACTACCGATTAAACAATATCTTTATGAATCACAAAACTCTTATTTCACAATCACAAGTTCACTACTAATCACTATTTACTTAGATATCGCACTTATAAGGTATTCCTCAAAGCGCAACTGTTTTTTAAGCGCAACCAACTAAGCGCAACTAAATTATTCCTCGAAGCGCAACCATTACTTGCGTTCACAAATTCTAATTGTTGTAATGGTTGCGCTTTGAAGAGTAATTTAGTTGAGCTTAGTTGGTTGCGCTTAAAAACAGTTGCGCTTTGAGGAATACCCCGCACTTATAGTTCACTTTGATTCGATTCTTGTATCGTCAAAATCAGATTGACGGCTATTTATATCCAATATGTCGAGAAAGTTCCAAAACTTTCTGGAACCTTCTTCACAGCTCCATAGTGGAACATTTTAGACTCGAACGTATGTCGTAAAACAGCCTACATAACACTACCTAACTACTTCTAACAATTTAGTTACAGGATATTTTCAGCACATGCATTAGAAGTAATACTATACATAAGATTATCAATTCCCTCGAGCAAAGTCACGTTCATCATGTCTAGACTCCCACTTAACGCGAAGTAGGCATTTGATACCAGCTTATTAACTTGAAGTGGAAGGACCACAGACTTAAACTTTTTCATTATATGTATAGTATGTAGCTACATAGATTATTATTGAACTTTTTTTCTTCTGTGACAGGTTATTTCTTTTTATTGATGTTACTTTACACTTTCTTTGACTCATTTGTTTGTTTCCCTATAAATTCTTTTTGGTCGTGGCACCTGTTCTTCTACTAGAATAATACATACACAATTTCTGTTGGCTAGACTTTTCTATTGCTACTTTTCAAAGCAGCCTGTCCGCTGACCACAATTTTAAAAATAAATTTTAAATTTTCCCAAAGTTTGTTGACCACGAACAAAAGGTACGTTCTTTTTGCGTCCCCGAGGTTCGTCTCTCAGTTGATTGCTCGGAGCTCGCGGGACGTCGCAAATTCATGCTTCAATTGCAAGCAAGGCTTGGCTGGCCGTCTACCTGCACGCCATTTTACTTGGTCCCGAACTGCAGGCGACGTGAGCCGACTGCCATTGGCTCCTAAACAGATTTGTTGAATTCCGTCTTCGAGAACATTCGAGTAGCATTGTGAATTAGATTATGCAGGTGCAAAGTGGAATTTATCAATTGGGAGGTATGTTTGGTATACAGATTTTTTTAAATAATTTTTGCACGTTCTTGTCGTACCATCGCACCTTTTAATAGAAGTTAAAATAAAGACTACTCCGGTGCTTACGTAAAACAAAAGACCGTGAACTTTAAAATCAGATACAACAAAAAACCGGTAACATAAACCAACAATAGATTACCTACCAGCGTAATGAATCTTACATTTTATGAAAATATTCTTCATCATTCTCAATATCCGATTTCATTATTCCTTCTGTGTACTTTATTAACATCAATAACTATCGTTGTACGGATTATAACATCGCTCTAGCAAATCCATTTACATCCAGCCTGTATTTACGATTAACTCTAATCCTAGACCAAACATGGCGTGATTTATCCTAGATTTCTCCGAAATGGGCTAGCATTTAGTATGCGAGCTGGAGTGCTCCGAATTAGAAAGTAACTGATCAAGTGAGTGTGGTGTGCGAATCGAAATGCGAGCTAGTACAAAGCTCTGGTCTCGCTGCTGTAACGCACGTAATGGAGGATCAGGGATGCCACTGGCTTTGTTTGTGAGTCTTACCATTAGCTTGTTAGTTGTCCGAGAAAGGAGATACAATAGATAAAGAAATATTTGTATGTTCTATGACAGGTCCAATAGTTAAGTTGATCTTGTTGAAATCTTTAGACTATATGAGAGTTGAATGTTCGCACTGCGTCTTGTTCTGAATATTCAACCTTAAAATAGACAATTTCTATCTCTCCCATTTTCATTCACCTAGAATTCATCAGCGATTTAATACAACATTTCCGTGTAATGCCATTTTGGTCAATTTTTCTATTCTGTTTATCGAGAGTCACCCATTGCACATTATTCAACTCTAGCTTATCCCCACGGCTCCGCCCACGTGGAGTTCGATAATTGTCCCACAGGGTCATAATACCGGGATAAAAAGTATCTTATGAGTTCATCCAGGTTAGAAACTATCTGTCTGTTAAATTTCATCCAAATCCGTTTAGTAGTTTTTGCGCAGACTCAGATTTCCACCACTCTCAATATCATCTCTAAATAATCCCACTTGTATCAACCCTACAAAGTATTGCGGGATGCGTTGCGTGGGATGGGGCGTTACGTAATGGTCGCAGCTGACGGTACTGTGGGCAACGGGCTGGATCGAGGCTTCGAGAAACTTCGAGCACTGCCTAACATGTTCTACATATTTGGACATCAGGGTACTAAGCTCATTAGGGCACTGATTTCGTTTTAGGGATATTGTGCAGGATTTTTTTAGGTTTAGAGAAAAAAAGGTTTATAATAAAACTATTATCAATGAGTTTACTAGTGTAGTATTGCCTAAGGACAATGAGATTTTTTTTACCTTACTCCTTGTTTTAATTTTCTATAGTCTAGTTTCCAATTACCATTGTAGTTTTGCGAAATTATTTTAAGACGAGCAGTCTTCCGAAATAATTTGGATAAAGTATAAATAAAGTCGCTTTGTGGATAGGTCTGAATGTCTAAATTACACAGTGATTAATGTGATCGTCATTTAGAAAATTTAATCCCAGTAGAGAGAGAGGTTCCTCTCTCTGGAGCCCTGACTGCCGGTAGCCTGGACCCTGTTCCCGATACCGGTGGGCTACTATTTTTTATATTTAAAATGTTTTTTTTTTAATATTTGAATATTTAAAAATGTATTGAATATGTGTTAAAATAATAATAATAAACATTTATTTCAGAAAAGGTCTATATTTTGTTAGTAACAATGTATGTACTTAAAAAACTAATGTTAGTATAGGAAAAAAAAAAATATGACATGAAGCCGCACCCACCTTTGCAGCATGGGGGACTCCCACCGACCAGTGAATACACCCAGTATAGTGTTGGTACTGCCACGAACGCGAGTTAGCAGGGAGGCGCATTTTTTCCTAATAATAGCGGCAAAGTCATCCACACGCGTCTCAGAAAACATCCCTGACGCGCTACAACACCATGGCAGCCCCAACAGTACCCTGAGTGCATTATTATATTGAACACGCAGGTTGCTGTATGCCCGCTGCGAATAACTGACCCACAGGTTGCAGGTGTACGAAGATTGGCAAAATGCTTTAAAAAGCGTGATTTTCACTGAATTCGTACACCGTGCAAACCTGCGGGCCAGCATGTTACCACGGACAGCCAGCGACCTGCGTTCTCTCTCTATGTCTACGTTATCAGATAAATCATCGGTGACCCAGTGACCCAAATATTTGGACACCCTACACAGAGGAGTGCCACACAGTGATACACTGGGAAATGCTGGGTAAGAGAAACCACGGGCTTTAACGAGCATTAGTTCACTCCTCCCAACATTATATTTGAGCCCATGAGTCACCACATATGATTCACATATCGACACTAACTTCCTCATAGCACTGATTGATGGACAGCAACACCATGTCGTCTGCGTAACTAAGATTATTGGTACACACTCCGTCAATATGACATCCGACCATGGTGCTGCTGAGCTCAACAATCAGCCGGTTAATGTACAGGTTAAACAAGCGAGGAGAACTTAATCCGCCCTGCCTCACCCCGCATTCCAACCGGTACACACTCGACAAGAAACCGTTCCACCTTACACAATTGCGTTGATTGGTATACCAATATTTGAATATTGATATAACTTCAACTGGTACAGAAGCTTCTGATCGTAATTTGCTCCATATCACGTCATAACTGACAAGATCGAAAGCCTTCGATAGGTCCAAAACACAGGCAAAGACAGGCGTTTTTCTATTCTTGTAGTACTGCACAGTCTGCTTGAGACACTATATAGCGCTTGCAGAGGACAGCCCCGGCCTAAAGCCAAACTGAGCATAATGCAGAACTAGATGCTGAGCCAACTGTGCGTCAAGCAGACTGTCCAGCACCTTGGCTGAAATAGTTGCCAAGGATATAGGCCTGTAATTTGGGAATCAGAGGCATTCCCAGTTTTATTTTTAATAACAGGCACCACAACTGTAAACTTTAAACTATTTGGTAAATAGTGACTCATACACAAATTATAAAACATGGCAAGGACATGTGGCAAGTGCACTCCAGCGTATTCAGTCAGATGTTCGTTACTGAGGCCATCGTGACCTGGAGACTTACCTCTTTTCATTGATTTTACCACCGATGCAACTTTCTTAGGATTAAAACGAACGTCATGTCCCCAGAAACGGCCTCAGCATCGACAACCCGTGTCGTTCCAAATGTGGTGACTCAAACTTAAAGTGCTGCTTAAATAAGTTTGCTATTTCTGTTGGCTCATGCACGCCCGCAACGCTCACAGGAAAACTCGACCGTGGATTCAATTTATTTATTGCCTTCCAAAATGCACCAAATTGCTTGTCAGTCTGATTTTTAGCTATAATATCCATTTTTATTTGCTGCTCATTATCCTGGCAATATTTTAGCTTATCTTTAAATACCTTCCTTGATTTACACATGTTTGTGTAAATGTACCCCGATTGGGGTTTGTTATGTAGCAATCACGTCTGATAATGCATGAGAGCCTCCCTGTGAGCGCTACGTACATGCACAATCCAATCAGTTACATATTTTCTATTACAACGTAGGTTATGAGAACCTTTATATGAGATATCAGCAACGTTTTTCAAAAAACTTATAACTGTGTCGTACATCTCATCTAACAGTCTGCGATGGGTAGTATCAGAGCACATTCCATGCGAAAATCCACAATCAGCTGATCGAGTGATATTTTTGCAATTAAACGTGGCTAGATCTTACTCTGAGATGAATTTTCATCCTGTTGTCTATCCTATTCTTGAAATGTATAAATCTTCTGAAAGCAATCGTTCAACGATTAATTATTTTTATTTAATTTCAATTTATTATTTTATGTCAAAATAAAATCACTTTAATCAGTGTTATTTTTGCTTGGATATATTTGGTTAGACATACTGAACGCTGTGTTATTTGTCCATCTATTTTAATGGGACCTTATATAGTCACATATATCCTCCTCTGTAGTTTCTTTATTTACATATGATATAAACAAAGGTATTTTCATATCTGCAGCTCGAAACTTTATTGGTACATTTGACACAGCCTTCCCTATCAAATCAGTAAAACGGTTTTTAAGTTTTGATTTCTGCACTAGTGTCCAACCATCCTCACTTTTATTTTCTTTCCACTTGCCATTGCTTACAATCTCTGCCGTTGTCAGCTGTTTCTCTGCGATCGCAAAACCGGTCGGGCGCTGTGGGGCGGGCAAGACAGGTATAATATCCCTATCACTTGCGACGGTAGCAAGTGGCAGAGCACTCGAACGTTCATGACTCATACAACTGGGGCTTCGTTGACTTGGGGACGGCGCGCAGAAAGTATTATGAGATACATTCAACGACTCTGAGGTATTGTTTTCAATATACCCTCCTCTCTCAACATTCACATTCAAACTTGGTAACGGCGCCGGCGTCGAATTGCTTGTATTCAATTTCATGTTTTCCAGCTGATCTTTAGTCACATAAGCACTTTTGATTGCGTTAACATCTGACCGTAGAACCAATAAATCCTTCAACAGCTTCGTCACGTCTACGTGATCAAAGCAAACTGGAGGCAATTTGTGAAGGTCATATGCTACAAAAACCGGGATTTGTTCGGGATCCATGGTTTTAAACACCGTTATCATGTCCTCTAAGTCTTTCTGCTTTTTGTTCTTACGCCTCGACACAAGTTTTTGGCTTGCCTTCGTAGAAACAAACAATAACTTTTTTGCCCCCTCAATATCTTCGTCGGCAAAAGCCGATGAGCATATTTTTATTAAACTTTCGTTGTCCACTACATCATGCCTATTTCGTATGAAGGCAAGAACCTCCGAGATAACAACATTACAACTGGTACACTTGACCGTATTTATACTGTTCATAGACATTTTTAACATAAAAATCGGCGACCGCTCATTAGTGCGCGCGCGCGATGACTGAATTGTATTGTGGTAGAGTACAAAAAAAAGAATATATCATTATCTAATATTTTAAATATTTACATATGTATCAAAAGGCATTATATCACGGCAGTATCTAAACATAATACGTCACTCGCTTTGCTAGTCAATCACGACAGTAATTGATGCAAGTCAATAACTGACGCTAAGCTAAGCCAACACAATAACTATTGTAATGCAATGTGCGTGAGTTTGAGCTAACTTAGATCTCTATTCGGATTAGTTACTGTTGACGTTGCCTAGTGTCAGGCGTTTAGTAGGAAGTTAGGTATGTCTTCTATGAATGTTCATATACTTACCTACCATTTGTAATTACCTATGTTTGTCGAGGGATGGTTTTGTTAAAACTGGCACGGACGCTCGGGGTAAATAAACATTGGAAATTCGACAGATTTTAAAATTGATAATACTCGTTTCACAAATAGTATTGAGACAATGTTAAGGTTTACGTATGTGTGAAATAAAATGTACTTGTCGCAACGAAAAAAAAATAAAGAAAATGTCTAACTAATAAAAGTGAAGATCCAAGTATGATAATGGCTTTGCTAAAAAACGGCTTTATGTATATAATACTTAATAGGCAGGCTTAACAATTCTTAGATACTAATTTGAATCTTTACCGTTGAAATATGACCGTTGTCTTTTCAAAAAGGAGTTAGTTACTTGGTATTTTGCATTTGCATTTGCATCCAGAAAGCGCTTTAAATCCCAGTGTCACTTTAAATTATCTATATAAAATATGACCAGGAAAATACTGCTAGAACACTAGGTCACTAAGAAACTTTCAAGATACCATAAAACTATTAAAATAAAACTGGAACTGGAAGATTTATTTCCGGTAAAATACCGTTCTTTAAAACTGATTCAATGATAAAAACTTAATTCGTCTTAAAGATTTTAAGAGGTTTTTTGATTTGCTCTTAAAGTTTTAAGTTCCAACATGAGATTACTCAAGTTGAAACTTCGGTATTCAATGTTAATGAGCGGTAAGAAACTCCATGAAACCTAACTAAATACGCATGGCCTCTTAGAAACAACTATAGAATAAAACCACTCTTGGTTATTTCAAAATATTCAGTGTAAAAAATATTTATGCCAATTTGACCTCTAACGACAAAATTACATGGTCTATATTCGTCTACCCTCCTCCACATCACTTCCAAGGACGCTTGTTACTTCAATTTTTCTTACAAAAATTGCCAATCACGTATCTTCAACTAACTTATCAAGTACTACGAGAAGGCTCAACTAGTTATACAAAACGACGTGTATGTCTGTCTGTATGCCTGTGTGCCCGGATCCCATTGCGACGAAATAGGATTACGGAACGTACATCTGGTGGCTCTTGGAAATGCAAATGCAATCATATTACCGAACTATATCGCCGATATACCTGTGCGGACATGGATTTACTTGGACTTAATTTTACTGGCGACATGCTGGGAACTTGGGCTCGATTAATTTTGTGGTATGGTATGGTTTAGGTTGAGAATTTTTGTTTTTTTTTTTTTTAAACAATTGATAAAGTATTGTGAGGAAATACGAGTAATCCATTATAATTCGGAGGGAAAAGATATTCACGAAACTTTTAAGACTTTAAAATACAATCTGAATCCGCAACTTAACGTACTGTTTGTTAGGTGCCGTGGTTAAGGGCCAGAATAACCCAAAAATTATATAAAATTTAATAGCTCTCGTTTCAATATTACTGCAGCATTCACTAAGTAAATTTTCCTGTATATTTGACATTATTGCCTATACTCATAATTTATCTCTTTGACTTCACTGAATTTTGAATCTTGACGTAGATATGTAATTAATCTCGTTGACTTTAATAATAAATTGTTAAATTTATTTAAATTATTTGTAATTATATTTCTAATTGTACTGATTAATTAGTTCATTTTAACGTAATAATTACCTATAATTACGGCAACGGCAGAATATCATGACCATAATATATAATGCATAAAACAAGTTTGTTCAATATTCTCTCACAAATAAATGATTCTATTATATTTGTGATTAATTTATAACAAAGTTGAGGACTACTTCTAAGTATTAGATGTTTCAAAAACACGATTCCATAACATTTTCTCAATAGGCTGAACGGCTTTGTCGTGGGACAATAATATTATGTATACTCGCTTGTTCACTCAACTTAGACCGCGTGTAGGTTGGTTTTATCTTTCGGAGAATTTGCAGCGAGGTAAAAAACCTATACATATGTAGGTATACGTGCTAACCAACAAATCATAATCTTCCTGTGTACCCAATTTCTTAGAAATCCTTCCAGTGGTTGAAGCTTAAAAAGGTACTTAGTGAAAGAGTTACTTTCGCATTTATAACAGAGGGGGAGGATGTAGCACTGCCTTTCAAACATTTTTTGTGAGCTGGCAATACCGCCCACGACTCCGCGACTCGCCAAGCTAGCCGCCAGTGGACGACGATTTCGCGCGCAGTTTAAAAGCATTCGCGATACGCTCATACAAATTCTTTAAGTTTTGCTGTTTATTCCTGTTTGTTTTGTTTTCCAAGTCCTGTAACCTTAATTATATACTTTTTACTATGTAACATGCGTGAATTCATTCAATAGCCCAAAATACGAAACCCCTGAGAAAACTGTTCTTACAGAAGAATGGATTCTAGTTCTTTCCCTGCTCTTGTTATGCCTTCGTCCAGGTCAACCACTCAAACCACTCCATCTTTCACAGGAGAGCTGCCAGAATTACATCCGCGTGCTGGTCTCCCTGGGTCCTGGGAGGCTACTGGTCTGCGGCACGAACAGCTTCAGGCCCTTCTGCAGGGAGTACAGCGTGCAGCGAGACTCCTACCACATGGAGCGGGAGAAGTCAGGCCAGGCCGTCTGTCCGTACGACCCTGAACATAACTCCACTGCCGTTTATGCTGGTAAGTGAAAAAGTTAACTAAGTCATAGTTAATTCTGGTAACGGAAGTGCTGAGCTGTAATTTCATAGAAAGTTTACGTATACTTTCAAAGTCACGATAAAATTAGAGAGCCTTGACAAGGTGACTCTATTGGCTTTGATAACTATTGACACACATAAAACCGAAAACTTACGTAATCTAAACGAAACCATAAGATAACTAGACCTATTCGGGACCAGTCACAGGTGCCAGTGATATTATTTTAGTCTTTGGCGTTCTCAAAACGGAATAATAAGCCACAATAAGCAGCCCTATTCCTAACAGCAATCTTTTAAATATCTTACTTTTCACAATTTTAACGTAAAATTTGAAAGCACAGATAACGGTAAAAACATCTACTGCCACACTCTCAGCAAATAGTCTGACAACCCTAGCAGCCAATTAGTGCCACTGGAATATTTAAATTCGGAACATTTTTTTATCAATGAGAGGAAATTTTGTTGAAGTTATGGGCAGACTGGCCAGTACATACATACAATGGCTATAACGAGGTCCGTGCCTAAGTGTACCTATTTGGTGACGTTTGGTCGTTTTGGTATTGTAAAGGGTGTGTAGATAACTGAAACTGGAACTCCTTAAAATCAATAACTAGTTGACTACGCTATAGTGCGGAAACTATTCATTTGATTCTACACTTAGCTAGTAAATATGACATGCATAAAATGCCCTTGGTCTCGGCTGTCATTTGCCGATCTTTGACAGTCGTTACAGGTCTCTCCGTCAAAGCCTGACAACCAATCTTACCAAGGGGTATCGTATTACCCAGTACTAACTGGGTTGTGGAGGTCCGATAGGCAGTCGCTCCATGTAAAATATTGATATTCAGCTGCATCCGGTAAGACTGGAAGCCGATTCCAGCATAGTTGGAAAAAGGTTAGGCAGATGATGATCTCCCCTTCAATAGATGCCATGACGTCTCTTTCAATTAACTCTAAACCAATCCCGATTAACCCCCACACTCTATTTGTCAATACTACCACAATAATCCCATCAACACAGCTCAGTTTATAATCCAATTTACAAATACACATCGCACAATACCCACATGACTTATCTTACGATATATCACAAGATACGGACTATGTAAGCATGGCCCGACTGGACTATAGGCATTACCACGCCCGTTAATGGGATACAACGACGGACATGTAAGACCGGGACACCAATTAGGCATTGTGTATTTCCTGAAACTATGTTTAGTGATAGAAGTAGCTGTAATGCTGTTGTTTTTGGATGTAAATTGGTAGTACATCTCATTAAAACATAACATCACGCCTGTAATCCCCAAAGAGTTAGGCAGATGTTTTTACCCACATTTCGCCAGTTATATTTAATTCCCATGTAATAGGGGGAAGCCATCAATCGGGTACAAATCCAGCCTCCGTAGCTGCTACTTAGAAATTCCTGCTGGGAAACCCAATACCACTTTGCCTGACTTACGAATCTATCCCATGTTTAGTCGAGCTTACGACCACTAGACCAACGAGGCAGTCATCTTATTATATAAAGAAAACTTATTTATTGGATTCATACAGGACAAACAATAAAATATTAAAAATAAAGGAAACCAAACTAAAATTCAAAAATCAGAAATGCGACATTTAAAAAAAAACATGTGTGCAATTCACACGTGGTAGAAGTGAAACCTTCAAAATAAACACTGTATAATGCTTCCTATCTCATTTTCTACCACGTTAAATTTTATGAATTTATGTGTCTGTCTTTTTTTACTGTCGCTTTTTCATTTCATCGACTTTCAAATCACAGCGATGCTAAAGAAGTTTTCACTTCAAAAATGATGTCGCAGAGAGTGCAGTGCAGTCAGAAACTAAAAAAGACACTATCCTCAAACCATGTAAATATTTTCCTTTCTAAGATCACAATACCAGCACCTGCGACAGTATTGTCGATAAAATGACAATGAAAAACTACTTACAGATAAAAGCGTATCTCACCCTCCGAGTACGCACCACAATCGGTATCGATAAACCTCAGGTGTGTATCATTAGGAGCTCCACATTTCCTGAGGGTGATACCGTGGCTCAATATCGATCACAGCTTACAATATAAAAAACATAATATACGTTTACGCTTGTTACCACTAAAAGGTTAGGCAGAGGTCTAACTATGCTCCCATGTTTTTTTTTTTTTGTAAGAAGCCCACTATTCCCAAACCACTGAAACTCCTGAAAGCCAGAGTCAACAGTGGCGACCACCAGAAACGCGGCGAGACAATGAAGTTCGACGAAGTCCCAGAGAAACAATTTAACTGTCTAGAATCCCGCTACAAAATTAATCAGAAAAGTATAGCAGAGGAGTAGGAAAACTATGCTCCCATTTTATAAGGTATTGTCATCAACAGAGCATAAGTCCTGACTTCGGGCTGGTACTGTAAAATTCCTGATGGATAACACTTTGCCAAACCTGGAACACTAACCCAGGATCTCACGCACAGCAAAAGCACCTGCGATCACTAAACAATAAGAAGGAATTCCTCAATTTCAACAAGCGAACCCTAAAAACAGTCCTCCAAATAAGCAGGATCTTCGCAACATAACAAACCCTTGTTATCAGGCTAAGAATACTTTTAACATTCTGCCGGAACCCTTTCCAGTAACGGGGTCACATATGTTAAGGGAGTCCATGGTCGTTCCATTGTCAGGAAATTAGGAAAAAGGGAAAATCTTTTTCATAACGATTGAACCCACTTTCACAGTCCGTCGACGTACAATGGCCACGCATTGTTGCATTGAAAAGAGGACCGTTCAATGGCACGACGAGTGGATTATGACGTGACTGTTATACATATTATTTGCGTACCTGGCCCATGTGTGGGACGGCATGTAGGTGGGATGAATAGCTAGCTAACTAGTCTCTATATTTTTTTACTTTTAACGTTCAAATTACCACACATTTTCGCAATATTTTAATTTTTTCCACCCCACACTAAAGCGCAACTATTTTTGAGCACAACTAAATTATTACTCGAAGCGCAACCATTAGTTGCGCTCACAAATTCAAATTGTTCAAATGATTGCGCTTCGAGGAATAATTTAGTTGCGCTTAGTTGGTTGCGCTCGAAAATAGTTGCGCTTTGAGGAGTACCCCACACTAAGGACTACACTATAAGATACACCTCTGCCTAACCCTTCGGGGATTACAGGCGTGATGTTATGTTATCAAGGACAGCCTGTTTAGTGGCCACAGGCACGACTGCTGATCACGAGGTCCTGGGCTCGATTCCCCCAGGTCGGGAAAAGTGTTATTGGGAGTTTTCAGATCAGAAATTTCTCAGTAGCAGCCTAGATTTCTACCCGAATGATGGCAATAGGTTCGCCCCCTATTACATGGGACTTAAACATAACTGGCGAAACGTGGGTGCTCTATTAGGCACACCTCTGTCTAAACCTTCGAGGATTGCAGGCGTGAAATTATGTATGTCTACTAAGGACGGATTTTTCACCAATAAAACTGAACATGATCAACTTTTTAATGTGCGTTCAAGAGCTGTCAGTGTCAAACAATGCAATGCAATTCTTCACGTGATCAAAAAACCTTCGATCAAGGGATATTTATGTACATATCAGCCTGTATCATCATCTTCCTGCCCTTGTCCCATGATATTAAGGGTCGCCGCAACACGTTTTTTTCTTCCATTCTCCCCTGTCAATCGTCACGGTATCATTTACTCCAGCGAATATCAGCCAGTATACAATACACGTATCATATCTTTCATATGTCTACTGTACTGACTGCTCACTTGCTCACTTACATTTCTGATTTAGAATTTGAATAACATACAACACTACTTTATGCATCCCACACAAACATTCTAACTTACTAGGCAGGTAAATTAAATATACTCACTCACAGATATAGACCCCGCTATTTATATAAACCCTTCAATACTAAATCCAGCGAATATTAAAACATCCGCCCACGTTACTGCTAACAATAGGTGATATTCCAAGACGCTGTCACCAGCCGACTTTATAAGCAAGCCTAAAATAGAAAACAATACGCGGCGTATTATCGTAGACAATAATACGCAACTTACGTCCGAATAAAGGATCTGTTCGTTATTACCCGTGCGTATACGCGGTTTTGTGTATAGACATTCATATAATGCGTTCATTATTGGGCATTGTTCTAGAAAACAGTTAAGTTGGAACCATCTTTTAGTGATAACAATTCGACCCAGTCCATTTTTTTTGCGTCCTGTCAGAAAAGCCGCCTTTTTCAACCAGTGTTGCCAGTATAAGAAATAAAATGTCCCAGTAATCGAAAAATTTTTACAAAGTTTAATTAGTATTCAAAAACCTAACACTATTTGGCATCATCTTAGCTTAGTTTATGTCCATACCATATTTTTTTTACTTTTCCACCATCGTTACAGCTCGTAGAATGTTACTTTGGTCAGGTTCTCGTCATCCATAGAAACATAGAATATACCATTCTCATCTGGTTCATACTGGTTACATGTATGTATGTTCCCCTGCATCTACGGACTAAGCTTCCTACATAATTTAGGCTTGGAACCGGAACTGAATAGTAATAAAACCCCCGGGTGCATGAAAGCTAATACTGTGAGCATATTCTGAATTTATCCTTTGCAGTGATGCATAAATATCTAGTGGGCTTTAAGCATCACCAGAATACAAGGTCAAAATGTAAGGGTTTATGAGGCCTTTATCCAATTGAAAATTTCATACCTATATAAATGGTCGTGGGAGTCCGCTAGATACGAGATGTGGTAATGCTTGGGGGACCCCTAAGTGCAACAATGGATGTTTTTGGGTGATATAAACTGCTAATATTGATGTTGCAATGTATGTAGAAATTTCTTTAGTGTTATGGGGACTATTTCTAGAAAGGTTCTGACAAAAATTTGCTTTTTGACCATTCAAACAGTGCTACGGATTCTAATTCTAGTTTGTCTTACTATCTGTATGTTATATCTTCAATAAAAATAGACTAGGAGCCAAATATAAGTAACACTAGCTTATGCCCGCGGCTTCCCTCCGTGAAGTTCGGTAATTGTCCCACGGAATACCGAGATAAAAAGTCCTATGTGTTTATTCAGGCTATTAACTATCTGCGTGCCAAATTTCATGCAAATCCGGTCAGTAGTTTTAGCGTGAAAGAGTTACAAACATCCATCCATCCCCACAAACTTTCGCAATTTATATTATTAGTAGGAAGTAGTATAGGATTATTGGGCCAAAACATTATTAGGCCAAAAACAAAATAAAGTATCTTTTTCTTCCCGAAAGCACATTTTACTGTTGCCATGACTTTTAATAAACCAAGTCACCGCTATCTGAGTACCACAAAATACCTGTATTAACCGACTTTACCCAAGTACCCTCCATGTTTCAGCACAGTTGTAAATACCTCCATATTGTACCTACTCCATTGTATTCAGACAAAACACGTTGAAAAGGACAAGAGATTATCCCGAACAAACAATCGACGTTTTTATATAAAAACCTTTCTGAAAAAATATGTTTAGGAAACTAAGAGAGGTATTCCAAAATTAATTTGGGTTTTACATAATGTAGACTGGACAATGTACTTAATATTCGCTTCCTTGTTTTATGGCGTGAGTAGACTATATACCCTGTTTTAGTATGCACTATATTTTATGCTTAGGTCGTGTGTAACTAGCTTTATGATAAACGTAAAATTATGGACCGTGTGATTTTATTGTGCAAGCAATATAACGTTAATGATTATGGTATAAGCTTGGGGTTTTGATGGGACAACATGCGCTGAAAATTATTATTTGAATTTAACATTGACATTAAAATAAAAGCATTTATTCAGTGGCATAAAACTGACCAAAGCATAATTGTTAACCAACGAAGTTATAATGATCATCTATGTTGCTGTGATTAAACTTAACTTGAACGATATCCAATCATTTAGAATTCTCATATCAAACAACAGACTTAAAATAATTGCAACTGCTTATATAAAATCTTCTTAGATCAGATTCAATAAACCGCTACAAATCTCGTTATCCTTGAACATTGTCACGACGTCACAAAAATCTGCCTAGTTACCATGGCAACAATACAAATCCCCCTACACATACAGTTTGCTATGGTGCTGAACCATCAATTACCGTCACCCTGTCCCTTTGTGCAATTTTCTTTGCATTAAAGCATCCCCTTGCAAATTCACACCCATTTATTACTAGCAACAAAACTATCGTCGCTTGCTTGTCTTATCTATGGCAACACTGTGGTGTTGCTAGCTTTATTTTATGGAGAACAGGGGGTGTTTTTTGTTTAAGCTCTATTCACATGAACTGTTGATTATATTTATTGTTGTTTTCCGCGGGAACAGTACTTATTTTCGGGATGAAAGGTACCCTATGTCCGTTTCTTTATACCTGACCACCTATATGCAAAATTTCAGGATGATCATTTCAGTGGTTTAGGCGTGAAAAGGTAACAAACATACTTATTTTCACATTTATAATATAAAAAATTATATATCATATTATAAGTTAGGATACTGCGGAATGTTATTACATGATAGAAGCCATACTTAACATGATGATAAAATTAAAACTGATACCTACAGTACGTCCACTCATTTAAAACACGTTAAAAGTATTCCACTTCAAAATTCATGTGAGTAATTAAAAACCGTGTTCCCGGTTTGTCGTTGGACAGAAACGAAAAAAAGTAAAACGTTTAAATTAATTGAATTTAACAAAAGCACAGTTGCCGGGTTTGTTATATTATTTCATATAAAACTGGGGCTAACTTTTGCACATTTACGCTGGAAACTTTTTTGAATAAAATGTCCTCGTGTTGTGTTCAGCAATTCACCCATTCACGCCAACGTTACCTTTTTATACAGAAACACATTTTGGTCAAACACACACATAGCCCTTTGTCACATGGTGTAAAAGAGTAAATGTGTAAACGAAACTTTTGTACAAAAATGTAAGCGAATTTTTGCATTAGTGTGTCAAAGTGACCACTTACATCCGCGTCTCACATAAAGGCACTACTTTACATATATTTTTTCGTGCACACACACATGCACGATGCATCCACATGTACATTAGTTACGCGGTGCGGACACAGGACGGTTAGTTATCTCCTATTGATCTGGTCCAATTAAGTGCACGGACGCCCTGGGGAGCAGTGCCCGTACACCGGCAGCTGGTCTTACGTTCACGGTATATACCCAATACCTACGTATCGGTTGCTTCCGTGTCGTAATTTTGCTGATGGTGTAGGTAACAGCACAATTCCCGACGATCGTGTCCGGTCGGAGATTGTGCAGGACTTAAACTAATATGCTAAATACTCATTGTCTTGATGCTGATGCGGCGGTAAATATTGGTAGACTGTTTTGATTGGAGAATGGACGGAATAGTTGGTGATTGGATTGATGAATTAAAAAAAAAAATTGGAGGCAATATTAATTTATTTATACTACCTGCATGAAAGGGTTTCATAGCTGTGGTCAGTTATACATACAACAATGCATGCAGTTCGTTCAAAATTCCTGGAAAACTTTCAATGGACTGCTATGTCAAAGCTTCCATTCAGTTTTTATATTTATATAGCTCAATAGGTACCTATCTACCGTTCATATATTGAACATCTAACACAAAACCAATAGTTACAGATATACAAACATTAATTTCGCTTACCTATCACAAGTCTTTTTGATAATTTAATCTTGAAGTAAACAACAAAAAAACTAAAATCATACAATTTAAACCCTACCAAAAACAAAAAATTAACTTAAAAAATATAACAAACACTATCCAAATTGAAGAAGTTAAAGAATTCAAATTATTAGGTATTACATTAGACTCTCACTTAAATTGGAAAACACATGTCGAAAAAACTAAAATAAAACTGTCACAATTTTCATACGGACTTAATGTGCTCAAATCAAATACTAAAACCCACTGTGCCCTGTCTGCATACTACGCATATGCCTATGCGTGGCTACGCTACGGTATCATCATGTGGGGACACAGTGTAGATGCTAATGACTTATTTATTGCACAAAAGAAATGCATGCGAATATTATTTCAAATAAAACCTAGAGATAGCTGCAAACCCCACTTTATAAAAGAAAAAATACTAACTCTGCCCTCCATTTATATATTAGAAATAGCCACTTTTGTTAAAAAAAACATGAAACTATTTAATTTTGACAAGAATGAGCGCCGCAAAACTAAGTTAATTCTACCAGCACCTAGACTACAAATGTACAAAAATAGCCCAGAATATCGAAGCATACAAATATACAACAAATTACCTGAAAATATACGGTCCACGAGAACACTATGTGTATTTAAAGCTAGGGTAAAGTTATTGCTTTTAGAAAAATGTTACTATAGTATCGAAGAATTTATAGATGATAAAATGTTAAAATAGAGTTCAAATATATATGTATGTGTTAATTTTAATATAGGTTTTTTTATGTATAAGGCTAGATATAAGTTTAATTAATATAATATTTTTAATGTTTTTAAGTTCCTACTGATCTAAATAGACACTGCAATATTATTAGTTTTAAGTTATCTTGCTGCGCCCTAACAGGGTCATGTACTCACTAGTTTTAAGCCTAGCGTGTAAAATTGGATGTGTACATTGTGCATTGAATAAATAAATAAATAAATAAATAAATTTTACTTCGGACAAGTAACGTACAAGCGACCTTATTGCAACAACGGTAAAGATATAGTAAGGATAGATAGTATGATTTTGTCAGTCAAAATCTGAAAGAAGAGCTGAAATACAACAAAAGTAAAGCACTGTATGTGCTACCGAGTTCAGAAACGGTCGACCACTTTTCAAACTTAATACTTAAGGTATTAGGGTCAGTCAATCAGTTCAAAAATTCACATCAAAATGTTCATAGAAAAAAAACGTCATGCTATTTTTTTTTTTAAACGTTGCCCCACTCTAGGAATTTCTCCTGTATCATGGGTGCGTTCACAAACATTTAAACTCACATACACAAACAGCGACACCCTGAACAACTATCTGTAGGCCATACAAATATGTTTACCGTGCGGGGATCGAACCCGCGACACGCAGCGCAGCAGTCAATCGCTCAGCCACTGCGCTAACCGCGTGCCGTCGAATTGTTTTATATGCTCAGTGATAGCTCTGTATTATCTTTATTCATCCAGATGAGAGTTACCAAGAAACAAACAAAATTAACACGAATTAAATTGGCAATAGAAAGCGAACACGGCTTAAACTGCTTAAACTTACACTGTTTATTGTTTACCCCATAAATTGAAACAACAAACGGCCCACAGCCAACAATGTCCAACTAACCACACAACGGTGTCCACAGTACCTTGTCTCGAATACCTACACAGGTAGACAGTACCTACTACCGCTGCCTACACCAGTTTTGGCCCTTATCGCGTTTTACGACACCCACGGGAAATGAGGGGGTTGGGCCGTTGGTCCATTCGTAACAGACTGAGCATCGTGTTGTTATCTAGTTAATCAAATTAGTGCTTGGTTTAGACACCTGGGTGAGATGTAGGTACAGTGGCGTAGGTAATCTAATGAGTTTTAGGGATTTTTATTATAGAGGCGGCGGAAATTAGAATCTTTGTAAGTCTTTTTCGCTTTCTGGACAGTGTAATGTCAGATTTAGATATTATTTTAATACTACTTTTGCCCCCGGTTATATTTCGTGACATATCCTTTTACAAACTCATATCAACACTTAAAAAAGAAGCATCGTATGTACGCTATCAAATATGATGTGACAATACCAAAACAATCTACATACACAGGTATGGAAACAAATGAATTAATGGTAGCTCCACCAGAGCAATCTCTCCGCCAATTCACGCAGCTACGTTTAGGCAATTCACACTGTTACATTTAAGCAATTCACACAGACACATTTGGGCAATTAACGGGCACACGCATCTCATATGCGAGTCACGTAAGCTGATGGCATGTAACGCACTTCGGTACTTACCACTGCATTATAGGGCTTACCAATGAGTTTACCCTTGGGAAAATTATACGTAGACAGAATATACTGTGATGGTCGATAAAAAATAATGAGAATGTAGAAATATGAAAGAAAAAGTATTTCATGTTTCGGGTTAACGTTTTCATATAACTGCGTCATCATTTTGATCGTTATTTTTAAGCCTCTGCTGAAAATAACGACCGTTCTTTATAGCCCCACAAATGAATATTTGACGCAATTCTAACTTAACTACGATGAATAACATTTAAAGTATCAACATTTTTGAATCGGATTTTCATTATTTTCAGACGGCGAGCTGTATTCGGGTACTGTCGCAGACTTCAGCGGTATGGAGCCGATTATCTATCGAGAACCATTACAAACGGAGCCGTATGATTCAATGACTCTAAACGGTAAGCATTTCTTAACAAGTTAATATCATTGTTATCATAAATGCCACGTATAAGCCTAATAAATCATTTTGATCAGCTCCTAAACGTCAGATTACAATCAAATAGAAGCAAACAATAAACATAATGGCATCACCACACAACCATTGTTTACAATATGTATTTACATATCCACGGGCGATTGACTCTCAAACAGACATCCGCCATTATAATTGAATTCAGAAGCGCGGGAACTCCTTGTCACTCGCGTGACGTTTGACGTGTCAACAATCGCTAAATCCGATTTAGATCGTATTAGAAATTATCGACTGAGCAGCGATAGGGTTACATCACTTAGCGTAATTGGGTGTTCAAATTCACTTTGTGACAGAATATAGAAGAATATCATTTGACTTTAGTTATGTACTCTAATAGTGGTGTATTTCTTATTTACAGCTCCGGACTTCGTGAATTCTTTGGTACACGGAAACTTCGTGTACTTCTTCTTTAGAGAAACAGCTGTTGAATACATCAATTGCGGGAAGGTAACATAGTTTTTCTTTCTCATTTCTCCTAATACTTAACAAATCGATTTTAGTTACCTAAGAAAGTTGGAAGAAATAGTTAGTAACAATAAATAAATATTCTATTCTGTTCTTGTTTGGCCATAACTATCAACACCCAACTTCTATAGAAAAACTTTTCTCTTTCATGAATTCTAGACCAGCCAAATCTTAAACTAAGCCTATTCCCTACTCTGTACTCTGATGGCCCATATTACGACCTATTATCACCCCTAGTAGTTTCATTAAAGATCTCTTATTGATGAACCCATTCGTCCCGACACGGAATGCGCTAGTCGAGCGTGTTCTGCTGCACTACGAGTAATAATTCACTCGCAGCGTGATACGGTACGTTTCCCCGTCCTCGCGGCGTGACACGTCTACAATTTATTGCTTACATGTGGTTTTACAGTAGCGTTTGCAGGTAGTTGTGAATTAGATTGGAGGTGCTGTTGTAATTTAATAAAATAGGCCATTTAAGATTTTTTTGGTGTCTTCAATGATATGATAACTTACTTTAAGCTTCGAATTTATTCAAACTAGGGTGAGAACCCGCTCTTAGGTAAGTTTCTTTACACTACAAAATTATTTCTTAGCATTTTACACTCTCCAACTCAGCAAAATCTTCAGAGAAATGTTGCGGCCAAACGCAAGCCCATTTAGTATAAAGAGTCAGCGTTGGGACTTATGGCCTCATGCACCAATCCGATACTTGATCGTGTGACTATAGCATCACGCGGTTTAAGCGGCTACAGTTTAGTTCTAATTCGGTTTACTTAGTAAAGATCACGATTCGATAAAATATGCCTTATTATTCAAAACCATAATATTCAGAGTAAGAACCAAGGATCCAAAGTTTATTTAATATACTCTTATGCTTCGTCATTCAGGCGGTGTACTCCCGCGTGGCCAGAGTCTGTCGGGACGACCGCGGTGGACCTCACCGCTTCAAGCAGCGCTGGACGTCCTTCCTCAAGTCCCGGCTCAACTGCTCCGTCGCCGGAGACTTCCCCTTCTACTTCAATGAGATACGTAAGTGTACTAGTGTTTTTTATAAGTACTGACTAACTAAAACAAAGCAAAGATGAAGAATCACATTTTTTCGACTGGGCAGGTACAGACGCCAGCACATCAAGCTACTACAATCTGTCAAATTTATTTAATAGATATTCAACTTCATATTCATATTCATTTATTTGCGATTTACAAGGTAAAAACATGGTGTTAACAAAAGGCTTAGAGCTAAGAACCGTTGTAAACCCTGTCAGGGCACAGCAAATATTAGTGTTTTTTTTAAGTTATTGCTTAAAAATCTAATTTGTAAAGCTTAAAAATAAAATATACATGAAAACCAAATAAAAACATTCACAAAAGAAAATAATCATCTCTAGAGTATTAGGTTTAAGGTTGATTGGAAAATTTGACAGTTCCGGGTAGCTTGATGTGCTGGCGCCTGTAACTTAACCGTTGTGACTAAAAGAAAATGGTCGTAGGAGACTGTCACTGGCATTCAGAGTCAGGACAGTCTCCGTATAAGATCTTTTGTAACAGCAACAGTTAATTAACCAGCTCAAAAATCCATCCTGTGTACCTCTCGATAAAGACAGAGTCCCTGATATCATCAGGAATCTGGTTAAGATGTTTCACCAAAAATAACATGGAATGGCACCCCAAAAGTTTGCTATGATGCAGAAAGCCTGAAACACCTATGGTTTGCCAAAGGAGACAGAGAAATATAAGTAATGCCCTTTTTTTTAATCGAAGGGTAAGACATAAGTGTAGCTATAGTAGTGAACCTTTTTTCTCTGCTTCTAGAATCAACAACAGAACTAATAGAAGGAGTGTACGGAGGTCTCAATGCGCAGTTGATCTACGGAACCTTCACGACTCCTCCCAACAGTATATCGGGCAGCGCCGTCTGCGCATTCAGTATGCAGGATATCGCTGATACCTTTGAAGGAACCTTCAAGGAACAGAACGCGATCAATTCTAATTGGTTGCCTGTTAATAGTGCTAAAGTAAGTTATGTTAAGATTACGTGATACTCTTTATTGGTCATGTTTTAGAGATTACATTTCTATACTATAATTTAATGTGACTAATTGCACAAGTCCGCCTCACTCTTCACATTTTTTATTTTATTAACATTGTGACCATCCCTAATTTTGATAACACAACTTCGATTTTTATTAAACATTGCGTCAAGATCTTAAAAAAATTGGCAAAAACTTAAAAGTCCGTCACAACGAATACAATCACTTAATCACCTGAAGTTCGTACGAGTTTGTGTCTAAAAACATTACATTTTCTCTATAGGTTCCGGAGCCCCGTCCGGGCACTTGTAACAACGACTCGAGACAGCTGCCCGACCAGACTCTGAACTTTATAAAGACGCATGCACTGATGGACGAGTCTGTGCCAGCCTTCTTCGGAGAGCCCATCGTTATTCGTACCAGTTTTCAGTAAGTTACATAAAACTATACCTACCTTTTATTAATGAGTAGAAACGTTGGTTCTAGTACAGAAGTTAATATTATTTTTTTTGTTTCAGTTATCGATTCACGCAAATAGCAGTAGACCCACAAGTGAAGACTCCTGGAGGGAAAGCATATGACGTATTATTCATTGGCACTGGTGAGTTCCAACATTAATCTTGATAGAGCTTTCCAAGACTACTTTGGAAGCAATTCTATCTATGATGTTTTCGAGAAAAATTACTGTATAATTAAAGAAAATCCTTTTTTGTCAAAAACTAATTAAATGTCTTCTTCAATAGACAACGGCAAAATCATAAAAGCCATCAACGCAGTCTCCTACGACTCGAACAAGCGTGCAGTTCCTGTGGTCATCGAAGAGCTTCAGGCTTTCGCAGCTGGTTCTCCAGTGAGGGCCCTGAGGGTCGCGAGGGCTGGTCGTGATGCAGCCAGGCTGATTGCTGTTTCAGACCGACAAGTTTTGAGTCTGAGGCTGCATCGGTGTTCCAGTGATAAGATCAGTTCTTGCTCGTAAGTGTGAATTAGAATTATTTTTTAGACTTAATCTTGAAAATCAATTTTCTGTACAACTTCTGGCTTATTCCGTTTACTAAAATTCTTTTAATTTTATGGTGACTCTAAAATGGCAATACATCACCTAATGACCTACTCAATGATATGAGGAAAACCCAATAGTTCTCTTACCAAAACAAAATATTTCGTCAAAAAATCATGTTAATGAACAATCGTAGCTTTTGACAAAATTTAAGAACAAGCACTGAAAGCCACCGTTGTTTTATTTCAGCGAATGTGTGGCATTACAAGACCCGTATTGTGCGTGGGACAAGCAAGCGGGTCGGTGTCGCGCCTTCTCTCACGGCGTCAGTCGGTGGCTCGACGAGAACTCCTTCTACCAGAGCGTCAGCACTGGCAGCCACACTGCCTGCCCTCACAGTAAGTACTGAAAATAGTGAAAGTAATAAAATAATATAACTGATAGTTGGCATTAACGGAGAGCTCGATAGAAACTACGAAACTGCAAGTAGAAATGAATTTAGCATAATTTAAAAGAAAAGAGAAGAGCATAGAAATACATAGATGCAGATATGAAAAACAACATCTCAACAAACATCATTATATCCCTAGGTAAAGATGCTGGCGCAGTAGGTGGTCTCAGTTCAGGTCTATACGATGATGCCAGAGGTGAGACAAAAGGAGAAGTCATCAACATCGTGCAAGACAAGGACGGAAAAGGAGGAGGTGGAGGTAACGAAGGTACTTTTACTATCATGTTTCATTATTTGAAGAACATCCCATTTCATCACATTCTGAAACATAATCAGAACCATCAAAAAGATCCGAATTACAACAAATTCTTTTCTTTTTAGGTCCTGAAGTTCTAGCAGCAGACCCCCCGCCAGCTGCATACTCAGTAGAAACCTTAGCATTAGCAGTAGCTGCAGGTGCTTTAGCTGCATTAGGAGCAGGGTTCGCAGCCGGCTACATCTGCGGCAGGAGATGCAAGAAGGATGATGACGACAATATGCCTTACCCTGATACAGAGTATGAGTATTTTGAACAAAGGCAGAATATTAATAGGTTTGTATTTTGTTTAGGGTTAGAATGAAATGTGTAATTTGTTACTAACAAACAATCATTATTAATGTAAACTAACACCAGACATCAGCATACATTCTTAACAAATAACAAAATATTAGTGTTCTGTACTGTTGGAGATTCGCAATAGAAATTCCAATATTTATGAGTAACGTCTTTACAGAATCCAAGCAGAACCCAAGCTTCTTCAGCAAGTAGAAGAAGTGACGTATGCCGAGCCGGTGCTAGCTCCTCAGCCAAAGCCAGCGTCCCCCCGCGCTACTCTACGCAAGCACCCCCCCTACCACCCCCACCACGAGACGCTGTTCCAGTTCCAACCCGACGCGTACCGTCGCGATAACTTCGGAACTCTTCGCTCGCATCAGGTCAATGTCAGTTATTCTCTTTTTTATTCTCTTGCATGGCTTGCTGTGATCGTTTTACAGGTATGAGTAAGGATAGCCGTGAAAGTTTACGACATATGAGAAGAGCAGTTTACTTATTAACATCCTTATTATCTGGAGTAAACCTATAGACTTGAAACATTTATGAATGTTTGTTCAATGCTGCTGGATGTCATTTTTGTCGTTACTTCTTATACCTGTATGAAGATTCAGCGATTTGCATGACTTTCCAATAACCACTGAAATAATACTTCTGTCTCTATGCGCATTTAACCCTTTTCCAATATTGACGTTAGTAACTACTAGTAGAACAATCGAAAAAACAAAGTAAGTTTTTTATTGAACTAATTTCATCGCCTTGCTCTTTTCGGTCATCAACTCATCTGTCACTTTGCATGATTCATCATAATTCATGGTCTCGTCACCTTCTCTTTAATCTTTTTTATGTTTCATTAAATCACTTCCTAATCTGTTATTCAAATTAATAATTCATTTCATTTCCATGGCCTAACCATTGAGTTTGCAAATGTTCGTGAGATTATAATAAATAATGATATCACGTACGTACGCAAAGTAATATTAAGTTGAAAAAATCTTGAACTTTCAAATTATCCGTTAATACTAAGTCAAATTTCAGTTAATACTAAGTTTTAAATATTGTGTCCCGTTTCTAATTTTATGTTTTAGAGAAAATCTCACGTTCATTTCAACCTGATATTAACCAATCATTCGTTCCACTAACTCACGCACGCTTATTCACCTAGGCATGTCAGTTAACACAGGAATATTCGGACCGCAGGGCGATGGGTACCGGCGGGGCAACGACAATGGCTTCTCGACCACGCGCTCAGTGAAGAAGGTGTACCTCTGAGAAACAAGCGGGGCGGACTCGCGCGACCAAATGCATCATCATAAACATAATACGCACCATCACCATACATTGGGTGAGTTCAAGATTTTATGTAATTTTTAACTTTATATTTATTTTTATTAAAATATTAGTCTCTATTGAGGAGTTCGTGGCTAAATAATAACAGCCGCTTGGATCAATCTTCAGGGTAAGCTACGCTTAGCTAGGTTGGTTTGTGGATTGGTGAATGGGACGGAAAGCACGTTAAGCCATTAGTCCCGGCTGACATTTGTAGATCTTTGACAGTTGTTACAGGAAGTCAGTAGCCCGAAAGTCAACCCGTCTTACCAAAGGGTATCGTATTACCCAGTACTAACTGGATTGATCGGTTAGATTGGAAGCCGACCCCAACTTAGTCAGGGAAAGGCTAGGCAATTGATGAAAAGATCAGTCTTTAGCTTTAAATTAAATTGATGAGAAAATAATTTAAAGAGATTAAGTCAATCTATTGTTTAAAATCGAAGGGACTTAACTAAGCTTCCATCAGGAACTTTGAACTATAACTGAGATATATTCCCTATGTTGCAGTGTCGCAGCGCAGCAGCGGCTCGGCGTCGTTGTCGGCGAGCGGCGGCGGGTCCTCCTCGTCGCCGTCGCCGCCGTCGTCGTCGCCGTCGCCGTCGGGCGAGCGGCCGCCCACGCCGCCGCCGCCCGCGCCGCAGCCCTGCGCGTACATCTACCGCAACTAGCGCGCCGCCCCGCTACCCGCACCGCACGACAGACGTGAACTATACGTGATAAAGACACCACCCTATACCTACGCGCACGTGACGTCACCCGCGAACGTGATCGAGACATTCCAAAATTAAACGACATTGTTATTCGAATCGTATTCAACTGACGAGTGACGTTCCATCGAACGTGTTTTGTTATTGCCGACGATTATGACCCTGTAGTAAGTTACTGTGGATACGACGTCGTATTTTGCCTGTATTATACGTTGGAGCTGTTAAGCGTTTATCGGAAACGCACTTTCGGAATGGCTGAATTCTAAATGATTTGTAACTTGATAGAATAGATAATGTAAAATGTTTAAATGTGGATTGTTAAAACAAATGCGAACACAAAACATTCTTCCATGAAAACAAATATATACGTACTGGTAATTATCCACAATCTAAAGTGATCGTATCTATGGTCAGAGGATGTGAGACAAAAAATATGTATTTTTTTTAAAAGACGGAACAATATTATCGATTGATGTATGTAAGATGAATAATGTAACAAATTGTAGATTGTTTAGAATATACATAGTTTACTAATAATGTAGGAGAAAATATAAGTTTTTGTTGGTAACATGTTAACGAATAGTTAATTTAAAACTGTGATTGTCATTGCAGTTTTTTCAACACTGTTCTATCAGCATTGTTGTCAACAAAATGGAAGAGTTGCAATGGAGTCACAAACGCTTTTTTTACATAAACTACTATTTTAAGCATAACGTCATTAAATATAGGGAGGGTTCTCTTATTCTAAAGTTTAGCGTTACTATAACTCGACAACATTAGTGTCAACACCACGATGATCACCTTATGATAAACACGTCAAAATCTTTTTTGTTCAACTTGAAAAAATATGAGGTATTGTGTAATGTTGCCGAGCTATACCTAGTTTAAACGATGATTATAACATTATAGTTGAACAATGACATTATGAACACAAAATATGATATAAATTATATTTACCATGTATAAAAATGATATGTAAAGTTCTGATACTTATTCATTCATTAAAAAGTGCTTCTTATGGGTGTATTTAGATTACTAGGAGATCGTTTTGATAATTATTGGATAATGTTATAGATTTAGCTATTATGTATACATAGATACATATTGTAATAGTTAAGGCGGCACTGTGATGCCACATTGCCAATTTAGATTGTTGGTGCGCCATTGTATAGTTACAACCCGTAACTGTGATCATTGTGTACATACATTCTGTGACACAAACGACGTCTCCTTTTGTCTACTGTCGTTTCTATAAATTAAACTTTTCAGAAATGTGGGCCAAAACGTTTGTAAAAATCCTTTTTCGAAAGACGTTCCTGTTGCTAATTTTGTAATAACCGAGGAATTAGAATTTTCTCGTTGAATAATATCGCTTTATGAATTATTTATTATTAGCTAGCAGTTACTTTAGACCCGGAGATCGTATAGTGTTCAAACTCATCTTCGCTCATTGTTGACAATTGAATGTGTGTAAAGAAAATGTCAATTCTATTTGTAATGACTTAGTGCCTAAGTGTGTGTGGCAGGATTGTAATTTGTACATTACAATGATTCAGTTTTTCTGTTGGACTGATGTTAGTGCGGACATTAGCGCGCATTTAGAGTAGCGATTACAGTAGACAAGACGTAATGAAACACGATAGAGACTACCTCAGAACTCTGGCGAGATCTCCCAAACTGCGCAACAAACAATAAACAACTGTAATATAACTTAAAACCCACATAAAATCTTTGATACCCCTAACTGGAGATTTAACACTTGTCAGAGTTATTTGGCAGTAAACAGAACATAATTTTTATACGCCATAATAATAAAAAAGGCATTCTCGACATTGCCTTCATAATACTCATGTTTAATTTCATTTTTATATAATACCAAAGATGCCATGATTTTAATGTAAATTATTTATTTATAGTAGTGATTGCTACATACTATTACATTACATATTACATTTATTACTTATTCAAGTTGTTATTTTATATGAATATAACTGCCAATTTGTATACTTATTTTATAATTAACCAAAGCAACGCACAGTTTATTTTTTAAATTAATTAATCCATACGATATGTAGATGCTTTAACATGGCAGAAATGTTTGGAAATTGTATATATACAGACCGCGAAAATGGCAAACAAATTGTAATATTTAAACGTTAAGCTTGCAGTCCTTAGTCATGTAGTATCTAAAGAATATTTATCATGTTACAGATTTAATGTTATGGCGTCTTAAGAGTTGATTGTATTTATAGTCCGTTCGTTATAAACTGGCCCTCAAGCGACGCGCTCTGTATGAAGTCGCCGAGTCATACTTAGGGTTGCCACTTAACCCAATCCATTAACTCGTGATTGCCATTTTCACAGTTTGTAATGCGGAAATTAATTAACACGTACATACGTAAGTGAGGCTAGTACTTGTAAATAGCAAGTTCTGTAATGTAATTAGTCTTGTCGAGTAAATAAATTAAGCGTTAGAGTATAAGCGCAAGAAATTTTTGAAAGTGAATTGTTAAGAATTGTTTTTTGTATAACTTAAAAAATGATATTGATGAAATGTACAATAACCATTTCTACGTTTAAATTACTGAACCACCTTTTTATACTCGTAAAGTTAATTGTAATCATAAACATGCCTAGATTTTTCTTTGTACTAAGCGTAAAATATTGATTTATAATATATAGAGAATTATATAGATCGTATGGTAACGTAGATTATAATAGACCGCTTAATTTTGTTTGAAACTCGAAGCCTTAGTGTTAGAAATTGAAGACTTTTATTGAAATAAAGAACTAAGTAACAGATTGGATGAAACAAAGATGATCCATAACGTTTATTAAAAAAAATATAATGTTAAGGTATAGCTCGTTACGTCACGTTATTCTCAAACTATCCATCACATAACTACTCTATGTTATAGCATGTAAATACGAGGATTGAGTTCTAGAGCAAGGCGGGGAAGCGCCCTCGTTCACTGAGACGCGGTATAGAGTTTACGCGACACGCTATTCGTTAAGAATTTACAGAACGTTAAAGTATACCCTAATAAATTATATTCACTTTTAATGACTATTGCGTTAGTGCAATATTAGATGTATGCCACGATACTCAGTGAACTGTAGGCCTCTACAGTTAAAAAAATACGTTATGTTTCGCTGCGTGTGCAATATTTTTCTACTTGGAAAGTTATCTCGGAGTTCTAATTTCAAAATTGTGTCATTAGAATTTTAAAATTAGAATTGTTGACAGCAACGCATTTGGTTTTCTCTACGTAAAAAAATTCTTTATCACAAAATGTTAATAAAAAAATATTAGGTAGGTTTAGAATTAAGAAAATTGAAAATGTCGCTAATATTGATACAGCATTTAGAGCCGTTTACTATTATATTTTGACATACAACCATTCGCTCCAAAACAAAATCCACATTGAGCATTTTGTGATAAAGAGAAGCGGACGGTATATCATGAAGTAACTAATGGGAAGTGCCTAACTATATTACCTATTTGCACCTGTAGTTTACGAACCCGTTAATTCCCATGAACCGACCATTGTCTCATTACCAGATTTATAAGCTTTACTTTAAATTTAATCTATGTCCTGGCCACTATGCAAATGTTACCGGAAACAGGACATAGCTTAGAATTAAACACAAACCTTCCAAGCTAAGTGATAGTGAGTTTCTAATAGTGTGCCTTTAGTATCGCATAGTTACCGCCCTTTAGAAACTCGAAGAAAGAATATTGGAATAGATCTATCAATTTATTTTTGAATCTCATTACCAGTCATTACTTCGTACAATTTTACTAGTAGTCATAACGTATACGTCATCAATTACAGATAAATTCACTTACTACATTACCTGTTATTCCAATTCACTATTTCTATACCTGATGATAGTTTGGTAATCTATGATAAACCTATGATTATAAATTACCTTTTTTATTCTCGTAAACTCATACATGTTTTGTAAGTACTATCTTATGATTTGCTCTTTACTCCAGTGACATTAAAGATGTGGGCTCTGTTTTAAGTGTAATCTATGTTTGAGCCTCTGAACCATTGTTACAAGCAGAGAACATGTCTTATGCTTAAGGCAGAGTCTTATTTTAGTTTCTTTTAAGGCATAGGTTTAAGTAGGGGTTTTATAAATAATAATGCAAACGCAATTGCAGTGATAGAACTGTTACACCTTATTCGCTGCCCGTATTTATAGAGTGCAATTTTTTTATAACTAGAGACAAATAGATTGAAAAACATTGATTTGCAAAATATGAAATAGAAAGCTCCAAGAAAGCAAGGTTTTATATTTTACTCTTCATTGTTTGAAATGTTATGATCATTTTCTCATTAAAATATTATTAATATTATGCTAAATATTTTAGCAAAGGATAAAATGTATTCCTTTTCTTTAGTAAATAAAATATTGAAACTCGATTTTTTTGTTTTTCTTTTTTGTGTACCGCTTCTCTCCAAATGGCAACGGTTCAAGTGAGGAGCAAGAGATCAATTCGATCCCCACCGATTAAATTATACCATCGACGTCGTCAATCGTCTGCTTAACTGACCTCTATAACCCAGTTACTACTGGGTAAAACGATACCCCCTTGATGAGACTGGTTGTCAGATTTTCCGGTCACTGACTACCTGTAACGACTGTCAAAGATCTGCAAATAACAGCCGGGACCAACAGCTTAACGTACTTTCCGAGGTACGGAGGAAATTCAGTATTTAATGACGGTTATATTGGCCACCAATCCACAGACCGACCTAAGCAAGTGCGGCTTAACCTTGAAAATCGATTAAAAAACTCTAAGGCAAAGGTTCCCAAAGGGGCGGTACCGCCCGCTAGTTAGCGCTGGAGCTTTTCGTTGGGGCGGTAGCGGGTACAAAGGCAAATGGGAGGCGTTATGACAGTCAAGTACAAGCAATTCAGAAATAGATATCAAGAGTTCTGAGATATATGCAACTTATTTAACATGTAGTCGGCATAATATTCTCTACCATCTTTTACATTTTTATCTTTTGGCAATTGATAGAAAATATTAACGGCCTCGGTTCTGGTTATCTATCTAGCCTCGTTTTGAGTCGGTGATAACAGCCGAACAAAAGTAAACCTACGGCGTGACTATTATGGTTAATTTGTGTGATACGAATTTTGTGGAGTACCCAGTCCTGTTTGAATAAGTTTAGAAGTTATGGAAGGTTTTTAAGGTTAATTCACGTAAACTAAAGATGCTAGACATTTCTTTATTTAATAAGATTATTAGGCAATGTGCGACGCATGGATATAATTTAGCCCTCAGTAAAACACGCTCCTAAAAACGCCGTGTTTCAAATAAAAAAATCATAGCATAGAGAAACCGCGTTCCATGCAGTCAAAGTTACAATTTTCAGCATGAGATTGACACTGACAATGACATTCGAAAGTTGCAACTTTGCAAGTACTTCGCAGTTGTGCACATGTGAAATGTTTATTTACCTTTGTGGACTTAAAATAAATTCGAAAAAATGGGAACTAATGTATTAAGGCACTTTACTGTTAATTATAAAGAAATAATTATAGATGAAGTCGCTTTGGAAGGGCTAGAAGGCATAGGACTTGATCATTTATGGCGGCGACTACAATATCGTTTATCTGCAGAGGTAACAGAGAAAATGAAAGCCCGATTCTGGGGATTTATTGTGTATTGTGGCAGAATATCCATTTATCAACTGCCAGAGCCCCTACCCAACGTAGAAATACTTGACAGATTCGAAATAGTCGACGATGCAACCGGCCACCTGAAAGAGCCTGTAAGTTTGAATTGATGTTAAATCCGTATTTAAACGATAACTAGATTATTGCTGGAAGTCTCTTGTTTTCTGTACCTTCTATAGATAGACTCTAAGATTATTTATGTCTGCTACAAAACAAGTTATTTCAGTTATAAATCACAACAGAGAGTTTTTAATAATAAATTACTCTACACTTAAATACAGCTTTTGTATTTTGTTAACAACCTGATAAAATACTTCATGAATTTTAATATCATTAAATAAATATGTGTCTACCATCAATGTTTTTTTTTATTTCTTCACCTAATCATCTTATATAACCAGCACCCATAATTAACTGATAAATTATGCTTAAGACATTGTATCTGCCTTAGTATGTGTTATGTTGTAAATAGTTCAGATGGCTATCAACTTGTAACACAGTAATTCTTCCAGGATGACTACCTAGATGGTCCATACGAATACAGTCCGGTTGAAGGTGAACATGGCTCCTGCAAATATTATCATTCAAGACAACTAATACCTATAGCAGAACTAAGGGCAAAAACATATGAGGTTGTAATGGCTGAATATGGGGACACCTTAGCGCTAGTAGCTGACAAGGAAGAAAGATGGCATGCCTTGGCTCCACATATGCCTACAAACTATTTGGCACAGATGACTACTATACATTATTGTTCTTTGGAGCTGATTGGCAGGTCCAGGGGTAATGTAGGTATCATTTTCATTCATATTCTTTTTAAAAATTTCTTAGGACTTACATACATTAGACTGTATATCGATGGTCCCTACGTACAAAGTGACATATGTAAACACATCGTTTACCAGGAGGTGTTATACAAATTCAAACGATTCTAAAATGAATTTTATGAAATGATGTTATATTTTTATTAATGTAAAGTACTCGAAATACATAAGAGTTTTTAATGGCGTAACGGTTTTCTATCATATTATAACACTCTCCTGTAAACCATGTATTTAGACATGTCGCTTTGTACTTAGGGACTGTCGATATGTTATTATACAAGGATACTTGTGATTAAATAACAACAGTTTCATGTAGTAAATACATTGTTTTGAAAACTGTGATCATTTACCGAGTTATAATAAGACAAGAAACTTAAATTTCTAAAACAATAACATTGGTGGAATAAACTACTTTTAAATTTATGGTGGTAAAAATACTCCCTATGCCTTAAAAAGGGTTTAATTAGTTTCAAAAGAAAATAATAATTACTGTATTATTTATATTTCTTTTTTATAATTTAAATATTTTAAGTTAATTTATTAAATTATTTTTTATTAATTAAATTTTTTTATGTTATTATATTAATTCAATTAATTTATTAGTGTATACTAATAAATCATGTGGCCAAACACTCTCTTAAAATACAGGAGATGGGTTATATAAATTATTGTACAAATTTTGCGACATTTTTACCGTAAAAAAATACATAACTCACTTTTTCCCATGGGGGTAAGCAGAAACCACAGAACGCCACCTGCTACGATCCCCATACTCCTTTTGCCATGTCCACGATCATACATGACTGGTAAAGCATGCAAGTCATTTTTATTGTATTGTGATGATAAAATAATTAATAAACTGTAATATAAGTGAATAAAAATTTATTTACTTAAAGCTATAAGCTATATTGTTAATTCAAATACCATTCACACATAAAATCTAATACCAATTTCAGGGACAATCAACAATTGGCTTGACAAACCTTACCAAAGTAATAAAGGACCCTAAGACTTTATTCTACAACAGAAAGTACCTACGCAGCCTTGACCTGATAAGGACCTGCAACATGACTGAAGTGATCGCAGGTAAAGGGGTCAAGGCACTGCTGGTCAGGCTAAAAAGGTTCTACACCCCCAGTGTGATGTCTATGCCCAAATCAGGCGTACTACGCGATGTCATAGAGTATTTGCTGCAGCAACCGGACTATAGTGAGAAAACTGAAGTTATTGTGAAGAAAGGGTTGATCTCACAGAAGCAGAACAGAAGGTTGCAGAAGACTGTGAATATTTTTAATTTTGTAAGTATAGTTCAATTCCCAGGTCAGGCTAAGTGTTATTAGACTTTTCCATCAGGAATTTTTCAGTAGCAGCCAAAGACTCTGGATTTGTGCCCGGTTGATCGGTTGATGGCAATAGGCCCGCCCCTATAACATGTAACTTAAAACATAACTGGTTTAATGTGGGTGTACTATTTTTTTTGTTTTCGATACCGTACATTGTGTCCCACTGCTGGGCAAAGGCTTCCCCTTTCTCCCTCCAAACCTCCCTGTTCTGTGCGATTTCTAGCCACGCTTGCACCGTGAACATGACCAGATCGTCACACCACCTTCGCCGAGGACGACCTCGTCGCCGATGTCCACCCGGTGTATTATTAGGTACTCCCTAACCCTTCGGGGGTTACATGCGTGATGTTATCTTCCATTTAAATATTTTTTTCTTCTTCAAATAACATTTATATAAGGCCTTTGCCCAACAGTGAGATGATGTAAGTTAATTGCAATGGGTGTGTAATGAGTTGGAGAAACCCGGCCCGAAACTTCTTAAATTTCTGTGCAAGTATTTTAGGACGCTTACATTTTTAGATTTTTACATTGTTCACTTACTGTATTTCACACAATATCATGGCTGTATTTTCAAGAAGAGTTAAACAGAGTTGTAGCAATAGTACAGCGACATTCCGCCAGCTATGTTTATGACCCATGAAATAGGGGGCAATACTGTTTCAATATTTCTGAACTAAAGCATGTAACATCAATTTTACAGGAAGAACGATCTGTAACAGCAGAAGACAAAAACAAGAAAGCAAAGACTCCCCTCAAAAGAAAATTCATCTACCTTTCTTCCAAAGCTGACGAATCGTCGGAATCTGATGAAGAAGTACAAGAACCAACTCTTGAGTGCCAGTACAAGGTCGGTGTAAGCCTCATGAGACAGGCTTATGAACGGTTCCTGGATGCAGGACTTGAAGGCCTCACTCAAGTACAGCTGGCACAGTTGCTTGGCATAGAGTTCTATACCAGTCGAGGAATCTGCAGAATCTTCAAATTGAGGAATATTGTTAGGGAGTATCTTGAAGATAAAGGGAAACAGAGGACTGCAAGGTAAATAATGTAAAGGTTTCTCTAACGAAAACTGAATAATTTACTTTAAATGTACAAAATTTTGATTGCCTTATTCCAGATTTATCGCCATAGCTGCCACAGGAGAGATGGATGTCAAATACGCAGAGGAAAAGAAGAAGTTCTTAGAGTACTTAACACAGTACCAAACTCCTGAAGAACCAGTAGAGGAAGGGACAGATATTACACCAGCGCCAGACGGTACAACAGCTCTTGACAGTACATCAGCTCCTGACACTACACCAGCTTCTTACAGTACACTAGCACCTAATGATGAACCACCACAGAAAAGAATGAAACTTGAAACTGAAAAGAAAAATGAAGATAATACTCCTGGAACAAGCTCAAATACTGACGTGGAAATGGCAGAAAATGAAAGCGTTATCACAGAGGTCAAGGTCCTCGAAGGCTTTGAAAGCGGAAAAACGCTCGGAACTTTCAAGAAAAACCCGACACTGAGACAATTGACATTCGCTAATGGTGTCTTCAAAGTACTCAAAGATAAACAGTGCGTTTGTGGCTATATCACACTCAGCAATCTAGCTTCCAAAGAAATAAACGAACCTCCCATGGATACTAAAGCATTAAAGTCCTTCATACAAAAGCTGGTTACTGATGGCCATATTAAAATTTATAAAGTCAAGTGGCCTGGCATTCAAAAGTACTCCGTCTTAATTTGCGCTCCTCATGTCAAGGCAACAGACCCTTTAGTAAAAGCGAAATATAAGGAGATTTGTATGAGAGCAGTCACGAATAAAGCGAGGGTTTCCGTCAAAAAAGATAATGTGGAAAATACTTGCCCATCTCTCTCACAATTTTCGAATCCTCGATATATGAAAATACAAAAACTTCACGAATTTCTCATGCGCTTCGCTTACTTCGAACATGTGCCCCCTGAATCACATTCCCTACCTGCTGGGTTCGTAAGCATCGTCGATTTTATACAAGAGGTAACCATAGAGTTTGTAATCAACAACATGGGCAGTATGGGCATGACAGAAGTCAACCAGTTGATAAATGAAAGCCAGCTCCAAATAAAACTTAAAGACGCACCACCGCACATTTATAAAACTCTGATGAGATCAAACACGCTACAGAACGCGATCAGATTGAATCTGAAGGTGTTAGGGATGCTGGGTCTCATACAGCTAGTTCGTCAGGCGCAGTCGAGCAATACCAGCACCCTGGTGACCTATACTAGTTTCTTATTCTATGTAAATCGCCACGCCAAAATACTAGACACATCAGGCATATGGCCAAGGACAAATGCAGACGAGAAAGCTGTAGAAAAATCTTTTTACTTTGAGACATTTGAAGACGTCACTAACTACTGGAGTGAAGTGTATACGATCAGCACTAACACTGTCATTGAGTTAGCGAAGCGCGATAGGAAGCAACTCAAGCCACCTCAGCGTACCGAGGAAGAGGTGTACAAGTACGACACGGGAGCTCGGTACGGCGACGGCAATGGACCCTGTGGATTCGACTCGTGCTTCTATATGGAAATACCACGGCTTTGGCAAACCTACTACATGAGACCAGTCAAAAGTCACATGATGTCAAAGAAAAAGATCAATAAAATGCCCAAATTGAAAACAAGTAAGAAAATTAAGCCAGAAACAAAGAAGGTTCCTCCAAAAATTGTGGCTGAGAGACTATCGAACGAAAAGTTAACTCGAAGGAGGAACGATTCTTCAATAAGATGGTCAAAGGCGGAAGACATGATAATAACTATGTGTAAAGCTGCGATAACGATCT
Source organism: Lycophotia porphyrea (assembly GCA_950005105.1). Taxonomy (NCBI): domain Eukaryota; kingdom Metazoa; phylum Arthropoda; class Insecta; order Lepidoptera; family Noctuidae; genus Lycophotia; species Lycophotia porphyrea. Next base: position 11,530,391 of record OX465399.1, read on the forward strand.
TGAGCCCCAGCTCACAACCCGGCAGTCTCATAGTCAGAAACATTGTCGCCAAAGATTTACTTTCCATCAATGATCCGAAAAAGACGAAAGGCGTATGCCACAGTAGAGCCTCAACTCTTGAAACAAACTTGACATTGATACACGAAAAGCAGTGTATTATAAACGAACTGAGAAGAAGGCGGAATCTGATTCAGAAGTATGAAGGACTTTTGAAAAAGCTTAGACTTCGATACTCAACAAATATGTCGAAGTTTATAAACAAGTCTCGGGTACCTATGATGGAACTCGTTTGGACTATATCTGAAGTTATGAAATCTAAATCGTACATACAAAAGGTTCCATGTGTCGCAGTGAACCTGGCAGACTTCCACGATCATTTTACAATTATCACATCGACAGCCAACAAACTATGCAACATGTTCAAGACCCCTGAACATGCCACTCTGAAGGAGGCCATAGTACTCACGATAATGCAAACAATAGATTCTGAGATTAGCACCGAAATGGGCAAGAAAATATACAAGACTTTCAAAGAGTACCCTGAGGCCTCCTTGCGGACTGCCGTGGAACAACTACGTAAATGCGGCGCCATCGCCGCGAAAGAGAAAATATTTAACAATCAAATGCGTAAACTTGATTTGGAAGATATTTGTCAGTCGTCATATAAAATATCTGCGTTCTATCAACGAAAGTGGGTGAATCGGCTGAACTCGGAGTTTACTGAGAGTTTGAACAGTATAATGGACACAGAGCAGACTGAGAATGACGTGAAGGGGTCTGCAGAGATCAACTGTATGTACTGCGAAATGCATGCGTATGATGTTATGGACGTTATGTGCACCACCGCGCCCGTCATCACAGACCCTTCGGGCGCGCCCATCTTACCGGAGGAGATTAATGTTCTAGTCATAGACACTAAATACAAATTGAAAACGGGAACGTTGAGGTGGAAAAATAAATCTGAGTTTAGCAAACTTTCTGATTTGTACCAGCATTTGGACATCAAGCATAGTGAGAAGTATTTATCAAGGTAATTACTACTTTGATTTACTTATGCGCTCACACCTATCCTGTCTCCATAATGACCTTAAAAGCTAATTTTAAGAATATACCGTTATTTCATAATTATGTCAATGTCATACGACACTTTATTGCAAAATGCTACCAACTATAATAGTTCTCTTTGTTACAGTTATACTTCGGTAGAAGTTAAAGAAATTAAATCAAGCCTGGACTTAGAAGATCCGATACTATCGCATTTGGACAAAAAAGGTGAAACAGGAGCAACATACCAGGAGCTACAGGTATCTAGAACTTTACTTAAACAATTATTTGACCTCAAAATAGGCTGGTGCAGTGCGAAAGGCCATACATAATACGAAACGGTGTGCTGACGTGCCGTACAGCTCAGTAATTTGCCCGCTGACAGACATCATCACCTCAGACTCAAACGCCGTCTAAGTTAAACGTTGAGCCTCTGTATTATAATTATTATGAAAATTATAAATTATTTTATTCCCGCAGGTAATTTCAGGATTAGACGACAAAGAGCTGATAGAGAAACTACAGAAACTTGAATCTAAGAAAACTGCTAAACGGGTCGGCTTCTACCAAAACATTATCGTACTTACTAAATACATACAACCTTGGTCTGTAAAGATAGGCGACAAATACATAGTAACCACTCCATGGCTCTCTTTAACTGGTAAAGTAAGACTAGATATATTCTTCAAATGGTGCGGTGTTGTTATGAATCTAGTATTCGAAAAGCCCGGTTCTTCAGTAGTATATTTAGCAGATAAAAGTGAATATTTAACGTATAAATCGGTGCAAGATCTTTGCATGTTTTTAGAGAAGTATGAATGCATTAAACTCAGTATTGTGAAAAGCGTTCGAATAGATTTGTTTTCAGACGAAGATGCTGAACCAGTAATTACCGAATTCAATCCTTATGAAACTCCGGAAAACATAATAGCGCATCCTATGAAAAATTCTCTGACAAAATATTGTTATATAAAAAAAAATGTATTAGATTCACATAATTCACAGACAAATAATGCACTAATGGATAAGATTTTCAAATGTTAATTTAGTTTTAAGGGTTGTATTTTTTAATTATTATTGCTTTTAAAAATATAGTACCTAAATTCAAAGACTGATGTTTATTTTTTTATCCATAGCTGCATTCAGCCATTGCAAAGATTTAGCTACATTTTTTTTGTATTATAAGTTCAGATCCTGAACTTCCAAATTCCTAAAAATCTCATTAGAAGTGGACCCTACCTGCCTCTAAGCACATCTTCATTGAATTTAAACATCATTTTGCCTCGATGGTTAGTGAACACAAGCACTACTGCTAAGTGTGACATACCGTACTCAATCCTCCAAGCACTACTGCTAAGTGTGGGATACCGTATTCAATCCTCCAGGCACTACTGCTAAGTGTGGGATACCGGATTCAATCCTCAAGTGGCGTTAAGTGTTATTGAACTTTGTGAAATTACATTAATAGCAGCAGAATGGAATGTAGATTTCTTTAATTAGGATTCTCCTTTTAAACATAACTGGAATTACTAAACATCTCTGCCCACCCCTTCAAGATATACAGGCGTGATGATACACAATTGCAATAGCATTTCTATTCATTCTATCAGCGATTTATATCACACAAATCGATAATAGATCTCCAAGCTTCTAAATTACAGCTATCATTTTGTGTCGCAGTATAAATATTAAACTGGTATTATATAAAACAAGTTTCCATTTATCCTACGGAAACGAGTCGTGTTACATAAGCGAGTTGCGTATGCCGTGATTCGGCCTTGAGTACTGCCAATACAGCGATAGTGATCAGTCGCCGATTCAAATGACCGGCAGAACATAACGTGGGTGTAAACAACCATGAAAATAAAGTTGGCTGCAAGTTTCTTAGTGATAAGCTGTTTCGTGATTACTGTCACTGCAAGATATGTAAAACCACGCATCATAGAAAATCAAACCCAACATGTCACACTCTGTGACGATCAAAAGGATATATTATGTAAGGGTAAGTTCAAAATTCGCGGTCGGTCGCTAAAGGTCTCTCATTATGCTGTGTGCTTTCATCGATACCATAGTGGCTGTTGTACAGACGCCAGCACATCAAGCTACTACAATCTCAAATTTCTTTAATAGATTTTCAACTTTATCTCTGAAGCATTAGGTTCAAGGTTGGTTGGGAAAATCTGACAGTTTCGGGTAGGTTGACCTGCTGCCGTCTGTACCATAGCTGAAAAGAACTTAAAATACTCCGTCTAAAGTGCGTTTTTTTAATCCTAGAGACTAAATTGACACATCCTAATGTCAAACTGTATAGGTCACATCTATACAGTTTGACATTAGCATGTGTCAATTTAGTATCTAGGATTAAAAAACGCACTTTACGAAACAACTACACTGGTATTCAAGAACGCTACATACATTAAGTATTGCAGCAATACTATGCTAAGTAAGGGATTTCTCACAGCGTTCGTCATGGCAGGCCATTCATTTCATAAACAATACTTAATGGACTCTTTGCTGTGCGGACACATAGCATTGAATGGGGCGATGTGATTGGTTAACGTTGTAAAGCGACTTCACTCGGGTTGACTGACTGACAGAATAAACGTCAACCACGATATTTTAAAACAAAGACTGTTTTAAGGTGGTTGCGTCAGGGTAACCCGCGAAATTCATAGAGGGTTGTATTAATGATTTTCACGATTATAATTCTGTAACTACATACGCGTTACTGGCGCGACTCATTTTTCTTCAACGTACAACCTGACACTGACCTGCAAATTGCAAAAAACGTAAGAAAATTTGAATTTCGCGGGCTACCCTGACGCAACCGTTTTAAACGTAAAGTAGCAAGTGAGCTACTTTATCTGTGCGTTCATTATAATGAGCGCATAGTGTTGTTCGTCCCTCAAGTATTGTTTATGAATAGGTTTTTGGGCCACTGTGCGTCCGCACGCACTTTGGGACCTCAAAGTACCGTTCATGAATACCGGTGTAAATGGACGTGTGCAAGTAATATTAACCGCCAGATGGCGCCACTAGTCACGGTATTAAAAAAAAAAAAAAAAAACATTTTAATATTTCCCCTGCGTAAAGCCCAATCTTTATTTTCATTACAGAGTTATTAGCAATAGCGACATACAAAGCGATAAAGATGCTATCCAATAATACACTGCTAGACTAATCACTAGTCTCAGGCCCACCACAGAGTACTCTATAAAGGCGCCCTCAGACCAGTGTTAAAGCATTTGGCAAGCCGATCCCTTGGGAGAAGCAAGCTAAATATCTGGGAGTCACCCTCGACCGACGTCTCTCCTTCAGTGAGCACATAAAGACGGTCCGTTCGCGGGCCGCTTTCGCTCTCGGTAGGCTCCACTCCGTGCTGAATGCGCGCAGCAAGTTGTCACTCAAGTGCAAGTTGCGTATTTTCACAGCGTGCATTCGGCCAATCATGACTTACGCTTGTCCCGTGTTCGCACACGCCAAGCCCCACCTTATCCATAGGATGCAGACTCTCCAGAACCGATTTCTCCGCAATGCCTCGGGTGCTCCTTGGTTTGTTAGGAACGAACGCCTCCACCTAGACTTCAAAATCCCCACCATCAAGCAGTGCATGAAGCGCCTCACCAAGCGCTACATGGACTCGGCCGAGAAGCACCCCAACCCCCTCATCTCATCGGCCGCCCGATACGTCCCCTCTCAGATCTCTAGAATCAGACGACCTAGACAGACACTTGACGAACCTGACGACCCTATCACTCTCCTCCAGGAAGCCAGTAGGGAAACCAGCACATTAAGTAAAAACAAATACAAACCGCGATTCCGTACCCGACCTCGCCGTCGAGGCCCACCGCGACCCTCTGTTAACGTCCGTCCCTTGCTCGACAAGCCAGCCCGCGACGCTGAGCAAGTAGCTTTAAATTCCCCTTTAAATAATATAGACCCAGCCAACCCTTGCTGCCCTCCCCTCAATGACGCACTGAGCCTAGGTCCGAACCCCACAGGGGGTGCCCTGAGTGATCGGTCATTTAATTGAAATCCTTAGTTTGTAAGCCCTGGCTGGGGGCCTTACAATAATTTTTGGCCACCACAGGATTGTCCAGTTAAGCAGTCGACAGCCTCTCTAGGCTGAACTGCGAGTGGTCATATAAAAAAAAAAGAGCTTATTCGTGTATGGTTGACTGTCTCGCACATGACGTAGGATAAGTGTGTTCCTGACTTTAGATATAGTAAAAGAACCATCGTTTCAAATAATAAAAAAAAAGTAATCAAACTCACCCGTAACCCAACAGCCTAATAAAGATGTAACCAAGAATTTATAGTTGTCAAAATTGTTAATGACCAATTTTATTTTGGTTTTATTATTTAAGTCACAGACTAGCCGGTCTGTCGATCGATTGTCATTTATTTAGCTTGTCTATGAACTTTTTTTTTTCTTGTAGCAATTATTTCAAAGGGAGTGAGTGAAGTGAAGTGAAGTAGGGCAATCCAAAATTCGCCATTTTTGCTTTTAGTGAAGGGAGATTTTTATTTGTCAGGCTGGAGGACAAGGAATATTCAGTAAAAAGTGTGTCATTAGATTTAATTTCTCGTAGCGAAGACTTTATTTGAACAGAATCTTAGTATAATAGTGTGGTTTTATTTATTACTAACGTTTGTATGTAGTGCTACTTCCCCATCGTAAAATTTGCTCGTTGGTGTGTCGCTTTAGCTAATTCAATGGCTATAATATCGAAGTTTTAATCTATCGTGTCGCTTAGACGTTCTCCTCACGGGATAATATCGAGAAAGAGAGGCGACGCCTTTAGAAATGAGCAGGCCTCAAGGCGGACGCATTCAAGTCCCGGATGACCTTAGAGAGATCTTATTGGAGTTCACCATAAGTTATCTGCTGGAGCAACCGGGAGACGTGATCAACTACGCGGTCGAGTTCTTCTCAAGATTACAAAACAACAGGACGACCACCGTAGTGAGGGCCCCCACCGCAGCCGCCGGCACCCCTGATGAGTCCATAATATCAGACGAAGAAGGTACTACTCCACTCTTACTTACTAGACACATTAGACAATAACAATGTTACCGGTTGACCGCAATGACAAGAGGTGGGTTTAGTAGGGCTATGCCAGTAGTCGCAAGGATTCCAACATCTGCCTATGAGTGATAGTGTACCCTACTGCCACACTTCACATCAAACTTCACATTATCAGTGACCATGTAATTTGATTTTTTTGCATCTGATATGAACTGATTGACATACTGAATACATAATAATGTTCATATCTTCCCATGCATACAAGGATAATTAAAAAAATATAACATGAATCTCACTAATTCATCATTCAGCAGCTGAAAAATGTAACAGAACTTATCTAGTAAATATTTAATTTCAATTGGTTAACTGTCCTACTATTTGTGGTGTTACAGTGACCTAATTAACACTTATGTGTTGGAATACACATCAGTGTTTAGTAAAAAAATCAATCATTCTCATTATATCAGTACATAACGTTTATTTATCAATCTCATTTAGTCCATCGATAATGATTTGCTCTTTGATAGCTTTTGTTAGGTACACATCTAGGTACTTAGTTTAGTTTTAGCTAATTTTATGCTAGCACCCTCTAGCATTGCGACAAAATGAATACTAATCTAAGTTTACAATTTTGAATATAGACTTGATAAAAAAGAATTATAAATACTCTCTTATAGCCAACATCTGTAATGATTCAATTTTTGGCACACTGCCATTACAGTTTCAATGGTATATAATTTTATTTATGGAGAATATAATTTTTAACTGTTGCCAAGTGATAAATTACAAGGAAATATATAATAATGTCCAGTTTTATAATTATCTCTAATGTTTATCTAAATAATCAGAAAGTATTACCTAACAATATTTACATTACTTATTTGGTGTAAAAACAAATTTAAATAAAGCATCGTAAACACAGATCTAGAGATCAACAAGATATAAAAGTGTCAAATGATAAGCAAACGGTTGAAATAATAAAACCCATTCAGTGTGAAAAAGTACTGAAAGAGAAGACTTGAAGCTTCGGAGAACTCTACAACGAATGCAGGTTTTTACATGAAAATTGTTTGGAGAGGCATAAATTTTGCAGTGTTTACTATACGCTCATCCTATTTGTGTGTTTGTTTTTAACGCTTTGAAGTTGTGTGATGATGAGATTGGCTTATTTTTCCATGTCCGCCGCTGAGTTTAACGTCGTGAACCGAACCAGATGTCGGTGATATACACGCGTGTTACGTAAAATTAGCTGAGCCTATGTAATGACAGGTAGCACAGTATCACAACAAAATTGTTCAGGTGCTAACCAGACCTTGAGTTTTGTTTGCGTAAGAGATTTTCTCTCTCATTGTTAGGATCATTATTTTGAACAACGTACCATTTACCTATTTGAATAGAAATAACCGCATAAAGATTTAAATCAAGTTGACGATTCTTTTTTAAACAATACATTTTTGACGCAGCTACTCTGAAACAAAATGGGGTAATTACCTTATTTCAGCGGTGAATTAGTAAGCACCTGTTGATTAATATGATGTGATGTCATGCTCTCTATAATTAGCCAAAATGTTTTAAAAGGTGTTTACCATGGCTTACTAGATTAATCTGTAAATTTTCACACACACAGTCCAAGTGAGTGTGATCATTTCCACACCCTTTTTCAAGCTTGTAAGCCATAAAAATTGAAATCAAAAGTTAGTGATAGGTAGATAAATTTTTCACATTCATTATGAAATGGATCAATGTACAATACAACAATGGTTCACATCCTGGATTGTTTAACGGTACACAATGTTATCTGTGGAGTAGATAGTGTCATAGAACATTAATTAACTTCAATGCTTGCTGTGAAAGAAGCTTGTAAAAAATATAATTACTCTACGGTTCAAAGTTATTAACATTTTTAATCATACATTCAGGCAATTAAGTACTAGGTGTAGGAATTGTGTGCGTCATTTAATAGTAAAGAAGATACGTTTCGAAATATTACTGACGGAAGAGCAAGAAAGATAATTAATATTCTAAAAAGATTCTTCTTTTGTTTCACAAAAATTCCTTAGGGGCCGTTATAATGCCGTGTTGACGGCGTGTTCGTGCTCCACGCGCGCCTCAAAGAGATGTCAGCAAACAGGGAGGGGCCCGCAAGGGCCGATGCCTGTCAGGGCTGCGGGCTGTTCGAAAGAGATACCGCGGCCCTGGAACACAAAGGGCAAGGAAGGAACATGGTGGGGTTTTAGTCAGCACAAGCCTGACAGTCCCTTCCGCTCTGCCCAGAGCGGGAGAAGTCATTTGATGATTTCCCACCCGTTAAAAAAAAAAAAGGGGCCGTTATAATATTTATTAGTTTATATTATTATGATCAGCCAAATGATACGGTTCTATGTTTCGATTAGCTCTCGAGGCTACTCCCTACCCTGCCGTGGTTTGACCTCCGCCGTGAGAGTGTCTTGGCGTGTTATTAATAATGCAGTTTGCAACACATTGCCGGCCCTGCAACACATAGGTACTAAACACTTCCACTAACTTCACTTTCTCTGAACGCACCATACTGATATTTTATATAGGCACACTGGTGCATACAATTATTTAATCAGGCACATGTATCGGCTACTTTTACCTTTGCGTGTTTCTACAATCGATTGGACCTTGGTTAAGTGCACGCAACACAAATGCAAGAAATTAAAACTTGAAAAGAAAATAAAAGCAGCTAAAATAAAATATTAGCAGCTGTTTGTAGCCTAGCTCAGTAATTTTCAAGACGGTTTTCCGTCATTCTGTAACAATGATGAGCATAATTATCACCAGCCGTTTAGCCTTCGGATATCTAGCACGAGACGCTAAATAATAGCTTACACATAAAATTATCCGTGTCCCTAATGCTGGTCAAAGATCTTCCGAGGCTAGGCTCGTCAGAACACGGAAATTTAACGCATTATAGTGAATTCACCTTCGGGTAGTCGACTCTTTTACATGCTTACTCACTATTGGAACAAAGTACGTGCTAAGAATTTAGAAGTCGCGTCAAATACGAGTAGTGAGCCATTTGGGAAGATGCCCGTGATTCGGCAAGCAACTTGTAAACGATGTTTGTGTTTTATATAACATTACACACACCTAAACTACACATTTGTGTCGACCGAATCATCTGTCTTACGAATGTGTTTGCGTCATATAGTACAAATATGTTTCTGAAGTAAACCTCTTCGATCCAAACGTTTGGGAACAGATGCAACCAAAACACGTCAGGTCACATCCATACGGAACGTTGTGAGGCCTTGAGCACATGTGCAAATGTTCGCCTACATATTTGGTAGCATAATGATGTTCGCACTAAACTTGTAACTAGATATTTACGGAGCGATAAAGCTAGTCTGGTGTCCACTTTGCAATCCGAAAACTAAAATTATAATGTTATTTATGAAGCAGTAATAACGTATCATGTGATAATAATAGGCCCTTCGGGTACTCGATACGTTTAGGATAACAATTGAGTGTTTTGTTTGAGTTTAAATCATTAATGGTGTGAATTACGCTTTTACACAGAGCCTGTTAAACGCATAAGCGCATAAGAAAGCATAATTTATTTTATAATACATAAACAATAAGTTAAACCGTTTTTATTAATGATACCAATGATCAAAGGTAAAGCAAGAAAATATTCTTATAACAAATAACTTTTGACTGCATTACTTAAGTGTTTGTAACGTGTACAACAGAGCCGCCAGTGGCGCGCTTCAACACTCGACGCAAGTCGGTGTTCGCGGAGACCTACGACCCCGAAGAAGATGACTCGGACGAGGGAACCACGACCGTATTCCCGAAGTCGGACGCGCAACGCCAGCGTCTGGCCGAGGCGGTTCGCGGCATCCTGCTGTTCCGCTCACTCGACGCTCAGCAAATGCAGCAGGTCAGTGCAAACTTACTGATACCTTAATAACTGCAGAGCTTTGTCCACTAGAGACTCATTTCAATTAGTACAGTCTACCTCTCGTACGAAGTTACTATATCACAAACTTTGTGCTCCATTACGTGTCTCTAGCTTTCCTGCTGTATCCTTGGAGATAAACTTTATATCTGATAGGGTTTCGCTGTTCCGCCTCCTCTATACGCAGTTTGGTGAGGAACAATCGTCAATCATTCGCGAACTAAGATAAATAAATCACTATTTCTAGACTACGATAGCTGTGCGCTTTCTAATAAAGCCTCATCCCTGTTTTGTTCCCAAATGTCGTAAAAGTCTTTAAGAAGTTAGATTCATAACAAGGCTAAAAAGTTCATAAACAAACATAAAAAACAAGTCGTTGGACCAGTAATTGTATATTAGCAATATTACAATTTTAAAACCTTATGTAATTATTGACATCATTTTCATGGTGATTTACATACATTGTTTTTAAATTCCTGTACATATTTGAATACAGAGTAATTTCGTACTCGTGACTCTGACTACTCACCAATGCATAACCAACTGGTGACATTTTACGTCTCATTCCCCACTAATATCTAAAAGTTTTCTGTCATCACGAATGTAACAACGAAAAAAAACTGTTCTTCATTTCATCCAAGATTAGCACAAATTTTTTACTCAGTTCAGGAACTTTTCTCGCTTGCTTCACTTTAAATCTTAGACAAAAATTCCCACTTGTTACACATACCTATTATAAACAGAGTGTCGACACATGACGTGGTTTGCGTAGGTGCTGGACGCGATGTTCGAGAAGCGCACGGAGCCCGGAGAGTACCTGATCAGGCAGGGAGACGACGGGGACAACTTCTACGTCATCGAGAATGGCATGTTTGACGTGCTCGTCACCGGCGAAGATCGCATTGAGAAGGTACGTGGAGATTTCGCCGGATTACTGTGTCCAAACTATTTGAATATAGTGGTTTCATTTCACGTCAAATGAAAGCAGTGAGGCTCAGGGATATCGGCCTCAACTTAAGAGCTGTAGATCCGTTTCTTGGTGTAATTTATTTCATCACCACCACCCTCTAAATGGTGAGAGAAAACATCGTGAGCCAACTATTGAACCCAAAGGCTTTCCCTTTGGGTTCAATAGTTTCCAAAAAAGACTCGTGTTGATCTACTTACCCGTTATAAAAGGTCACCCTTGTGTTTAACGTTGCACAGTCCATGTAGTTACAGCACAGGTTATTGGCCTCGGCGTACACATTTCTCAATGGCGTCGTAAAATAAAAGTCCAGCATACTTCAAGGGCCAGCTCATTAGGGACTACCTAATTTACGTGGTATTTGGCACAAATTATTTTGGCCCGAATTACTCTGTTTGTGTTTACCACGGCTCTTTATAAAGGAAAGCTTCTGCATAAGCACAGCATAATCAACCTGTAATGATCTCACTGCTGGTACTGGCTGCTGGCCTTCTATCAGAGCAGATTGGAAGTCATAATGTAATCGATTTTATTGGTTTTAGTTTGGGTTTTTTGGGTCATAATGTAATCGATTTTATTGGTTTTAGTTTGGGTTTTTTCCGGTTTCCTCACGATTTTTATAATCCGCTCAGGGTTAGAAAGAATACAAGTTTTGGTGTGTTGAAATCGAAAAACAGCTATTGTAATCGCTTGCCCGTACCCATTAAGTAGATTAGTAATGAAATATAATCGATGATTATTTGGCACCAATAGAAATTAATCAAAACATCTTCTTACCCACTTCAAAAGATACGACGAATTGTTTGTCGGGTGCCTTCAATCGTTAACTGAAATAAATGCCAAGATTTTTTTTACTAAATGAAAATATCACTCGACATTCCTGAACAAAAATGTACTAGCAGCAGAATGGTTTTAGATATTGGACAACAGGACAATCTTATTCCTTGCTTTGAGTACTTTAATTAAGTTGTGATGGCAGATGGCATACGTGTACAGTGAATAAGTGAAATGGGTCAGTGAAGCTTGTGCCATATGGACTATCACTAGACTCTTCATTACTCATTTCCGATAGGAAACTTTAAATTTCCTTGGCTTTTGTTTCCAGCTAGTCTATAATATGGACTAGTATAGCTACAAACAGGGTTTAGGACTGTCAACATCAATCTAAAGCTAAGACTGACTCAACAGGCATACAAACATTTATTTTGAAGTAGAGATAAACCTAATTCAAAGAAGACGGTCCATCTTTTAAGATGTGTTTTATTATGCTATTCCACTTAAGTTACAGTAATGCCTACAGGTTTATTATATAGCCTGAAGACAGTGCAACTTTAGTTTTAGCGTGTTGGGATTTAGGTCCAGTTCAGTCAATAACTTCCCAATTCCTACCAGGTGGTGCACACATACGAGGGCTCGGGGTCGTTCGGCGAGCTGGCGCTCATGTACAACATGCCCCGAGCGGCGTCGGTGCGCGCGCAGACGCCAGGCCAGCTGTGGGCCATGGACCGCCACACCTTCCGTCGTATCCTGCTCAAGAGCGCCTTCAAGAAGCGCAAGCTCTACGAAGATCTGCTGGAGAAGGTGCCCATGCTGAAGGCGTTACAGGTATGTCCTTGACTATCATTATTTAAGGTAAGGTTAAGGTTATGTTGTCAGATTGGCGTGCACTAATGAGCCCACTTCATGCTTATATAGTCAGGGGATTACTTGGGTTCCTAGGAACCCCAGTGAAATTAACAATTGCTACTATTATAAATGCAAAAGTTTTTGAGGATGCATGTTTGTTACTCTTTCAGGCTAAAACTACTGAATCAGTTTGGATAAAATTTGGCACACGTGGTTTTAAACTTAGATTAATAAACACACTACTACTAAAGATACTTTTTATCGCGGCAATACGACCCCGTAGGACAGTTACCGAACTCCACGCGAACGAGCATAAGCGTGTTGTTTCATAAAATTAGACCTGTATCGTTGAACGCGCACTTCATATTTACGAATTTGCATATTTCGTGCTCCAAATTCGTAGGGATATTTGTAAATACTCTTCTAAAGTTGTGAACTGCGCTCATTTCAATTAGTGAATATTATGAACGATTGGAAATGGCTGAGAGCTATTACGATTTTCTGTTTTTCAAATAATGATCTGGAAGTTCTGTCCAATTAATTGGAACCTCATAATTCCAAGTCCAAGTCACTGTTCGGGAAATAACTTGTGGTAATTATGTTCTAAGACAAGTCATTTATTCCCTGATGGGCATGCTCTTCCTTTATCTCAAACAAGTCTGATAGAAAGCGTCGAATAAGGTCTACGATGGAACAAACCTCCCCAAAAGATGCTGGTTTATTCTTGTTTTGAAAGCTGTCGTATTATAGGTGTATTTGGACCTCGGACGCTGGCAAGAGTAATTCTGCTTTAAGGTCTTAAGCCTGTATTCATATTTCATTGAGTTGCACATTTGAAAATGTAGGCGCAGTTAACCAGTTACATTATAAGAACTTGCTCATGGACAAATAGGTGTAATTGTTGCATATATGATTGTAAGATCAAAGATATGTCTGTTCTGCGCTTAACTACCGATATGACAGGAAGTATTTATCTGGAACGGGTTTGCAGAAATACGGCAATTCTTTTAACAAACATTTCAAGAGAATCCATTCAATATTGTTTGGGGAAACTGTTTCTAAAAAACGCCATTCATATTGTAAACAATCGGACTTTAAACCGCGTTTTTCTCAACCAAAAATGGTTGCGTGAGAAGTTATCATTACGATTACCGCTTTGTCCAACATTGTATTCGTAATCTATCTATATAAATAAAAATGAATTGCTGTTCGTTAGTCTGGCTAAAACTCGAGAACGGCTAAACCGATTTGAATAATTCTTTTTTTGTTTTATTCGTCCGAATACAGAAAAAAAAATAGGTTGTGTAGGGTAAGTAGTGTAGGGTATGTAGGGTAGGTAGTGTAGGGTATATAGGGTAGGGTAGGTAGTGTAGGCTATGTAGGGTAGGGTAGGTAGGTAGGGTAGTGTAGGGTAAGGTAGGGAGGTACTAGGTCAATTTGAATTTAATATTCATGGTTGACAGGACAACGTCTGTCGGGTCAGCTAGTAATATTATAAATGCGAAAGTAAGTTAGTTTGTTTGTTTGTTAGTTACCTTTTTACGCCTAAACCACTGAACCAATAATCCTGGAAATTTGCATATACGTTGTCAGATGTACAGAAACGGACATAGGCTACCTTTCATCCGGAAAAAAGTACTCTTCCCGAGGAAAACAGCAAAATTGTTCTCATGGTAATAGATGACCCAACGTGTCTTTTGCTCCAATCCGTTATGATTATCAAATTCTAAATTAACGCGAGCGAATCCGCGGGCAAAAGCTAGTCTATAATATGTCTGACATTAAGACGTGTTTCGCGCAGTCGCAGCTGACATACATTGAACAAACTGGAATTCCTTGAGAAATAACACTTATGAACTACAATTTAACATTAATCTGTTCACTTATCTTTCCCACAACGCTATAAAACTTACATTAACTTATTAAAACAATCTCGGAAAGATTTCAGAAGATATTTTCTCATTAAATTACTATACAAAAAAAAGTGTGTGTGTACTTATTACACACGTAAGAAGTTATACTTATTTGGCGTATCAAACTAAAATGTTGACTAGCTAACTTCAGGGTGTAGGTTTTTCGTGTCGGTGTGCGCGCGCATCGTAAAAATTTACTCTCATCATTTTTCCCTAACGCGCCAAAAGAAGTATAACTTAAAAAATTTTAAGCGCCCATGATTTCATTCACAATCGAATCATTTGACGCTGTACGAATTTTTTGTTTCATACTTTTATGTGATATTATAAAAGAATTATGTGGATGGTGATAGAACAAGCAAGTTTTTCTCCTAACGGATGCTACTAGTGATTAAAAAAAACTATCATTAATAGTACTCATATCGAATCCAGTCGATTCTGATGCAGGCGGTAAAATATATGATAAAAATCTACATGGGCAATTTTCATGCTCTTGTCAGATTCCTACGTTATTTGTTTTAATAAAGTATGTGATAATACTAATTAGTAATGACCACAAAAGTAAAGCTACATAAGTATAAATCTTCCTTTGCTTGCGGTTAAGCTGAAGTCATGCCTCCGTCGCCTACTTTGGAAGCTCATTCTCTTTTTGTTCTTAGTTTCCTTACTTTACAACTGGAAGTGTTGTTGTATTCTGCATTTTAAATCAACGCTTAAAATAAAAGAAAATGCTTCTTCTCTTCGGTTCGATCTCTTAGTAGTATTAAACTGCAAATCATACAAATCTGAACTCCAACTTACACACAACGTACATATTCTACTGAAACATTAGAAATATTGAAACGAGGGTGTCACCGCCCGTCAACATGTTTACACGCGAACGGATCCGTTGCCCAGCGTCCCGAAAATATTACCTGACCACGCTCGAACTCGACTCTACAATCAATATGTTACCTCGTTTACACCTTCCTTTATTGGATTTTTTTTTCAACCATTTACATCTCGACATTCTCTGATATATACTTACTTAGAAAAAATATGAGTGTTTCAATAAAATATTGATTGAATTTTCAATTACATTACAACTTTATACGCTCAAACAGTCCTCTAAAACTCGGGGTTCGCGTCATGGGAGCTATTTGGCATACACACTGTCAAAAAAAAATGTAACAAAAATAGCGATAGGTCATACAAATATTTTATGCTTGATACGGGAATTGATTACGCGACCCTGAATACAAAAGGGCGTCCCGAACTCCCGACATTGCGCCATTCCGGTCGCCAAAATATGAACTACATATACGACTACTAATACTACAGACTATTAATTTATCTTATGAGTTCGATAGATATTCGGCTAATTGACATGGAGGTAGTATAACGTAATAAATGCTTCGTTAATAGCAATATTCATTCATACACGTTACTTTCTGCCCTTATCCCAACTTATTTGTGGTGGGCAAAATACCTAAGAGTATCTTTCTCTTCATGAATATAATATAAATAAACGTGTATGAGGCAAAAGGAGTATGTAAGGATCGTAGCAGAGGTGGCGTTCTGTGGTTTCTGCCTACCGCCATGGGAAAAAGGCGTGAGTTTGTCTGTTTGATCTTTCTCTTTCATACACCTGGTTTCGCCTTCCGCCATCCCGTTTTCCACTTATAAATCAAATGAAATATTGGTATATTTCTCATCGCGAGAATTTTCATATTTATCCTTCTGAGAAGATAGGCTACTGTGAACGGAGAAGGCCAATCCTCCGACTTCCCAGTAATACCCCTACAATGAATGGACCCAAGGGACTAAAGCCGCAAACACTACGCTTAGAAAACGGATTAGCGATCATGAAAAATAAAACGATACCGCGTTCCATGGGAAATCTTTTTCAATCTTCCACTCCGTCCGTTTCCCATTTCGATGGACAAGCACATTAATTGCTTTTAGATAGTAGCGTAACAAGTTGTTACTACTTACTACATTATATCAACGTTTAGTTAGATATTAGAACGATTACATGCAAAGAAACTCGTTGTGTTTCCGCTCCAAAAACGTTGTAATTTTATCATATTTGACGCTCGTCGTGTACAAAAATAGATTGGTGTATAAATATTTTTCCTAGATGATTTCGAAGCATTTTTAATAGAGTTAAACGCAATATACCTTGCGGGCGTAGGGGAAGATAACTCGATGCAAATTATACAATTTATGCGCAAACCACGGCGTAAACAACTTTTTACGCTAGTTTTAAAACGTTTTTGCGTTTTCCACATAGTTTTATGTAGATTTAAATAGTACTTAACTATTTTTATATGGTGTGCCATGCTATTTCAAAGATTATGTGCCTATTTCCCGACACGATTTATTACTTGAGTTAGCACCAGCGCGATTGTAAATCATATTTATTGTTATAATATTATCATAACAATGAAGTTATGTCGTTATAAAGTACTTAACACGCGCCTTTCATTATTGTTTCGTGTACAATTAAAGAAACCGCGTTGTCTTTCCTCAGCGATGACGTCAAGCCTTATTGATTTACCATGAAACATTTTCACAAATATTTTATTACACTTGTGACGTTTTTATCTGGATAATAATGATAAATACGATAAATGAATAAACGGAGTATAAATACGATACCAATACCAATTGAAAAGTGTAAGAAGCAATCGAATGATAAGGTGATAGGGGATATTGTAATAGTGGCTAGCGTCGCGTGATACGTGCGTACGTAACGCGATAACACTTATCAGTTAATACTGATTTAAGCTAAGATTAGGTGTTGATAAGGGGCACCCAACGTCCACCACGTTCTTGGGCGCCCACACTCGGACAAAAGTCTTTTAGTACTGTGTGATGTGAATGCTAAGCGAGTGTGTACCGCCCGTAGCCTGGTACAGAAACTAGGTCGGGTTTGAAGATTCTAATAGTGTGTAAGTTATCGCAGTAGCAAGTTGCCAACCGGCGTCTAGGACACAACGCTTCACGCTCATAGAGCCAGATGGAATTCTTCGCGTCACACACACATACAACTCAAATACAGAAACAACTAGACCAGATAGAAATACCTATAGGTAGTATAAGCGTACTATTTGTCCCTAAGCGAGACTGAACAGTCAACGAAGAGGGCGGAGACTACGCCGACACTTAATTGGCACGAGATGACCGTTGATAAGAAGTTTAATTTATGTCTGTGTAGAAGTGTGGAATATGGGTTTACCTGTACCTACACACCGCACAATAGATTATTAACACTTGAGCATTGATACCTTCTTGATTGCACTGGTTTAGCCCAATAATTTGCTATCTTTACACTTCAAATAATGTGCAAAGAATTAATATCGAACTTTAATGAAAGGCCTGAGCTCATAATGTACTTCGTCAATCGTCATCATCATTCTCCTGGCTATATCCTAATTTATTTGGGGGCAGCGCAGCATATCTGTCTTTTTCCATAGTTCTACAATACGTAATTTCAGCAGTTGCTTTCTGGCATACCATCCTTCGTCTAGAAACCAATAAAGATATGTCAGACACGGCGCGCGGTGCCACGGTATAATCTGTCAATTCCTGATTATCCTCGCTGATTGTGCGCATCACAGGTCTTTGACACGCTCCCACTGTGTCTGTTTACATACACATTAACACCGAATTACTTGCAGTCTAAAATTATTCTCTTGGCGAGCCACATTTTGTGTGAAGTTCCATCATGTTAGGAGAAAATCAAACGTCAAATTTTATCTTCATTTTCCTGTCTGTATCTCAATTTATTTGGGATCGGAGCAGCATGTGCCTTCATCTTGCATACTTATCTATTACTAGTAATCTCGGAAGACACCCTCGTTTCTAACTATGTTTTTCGCATAGTCCGAAAATCCATAGGTTCTTTGGTCTTCCCCTATCATCAATTCTCAATTGATACTCCCCATTTTAAAACGAATTTTGAAAATGATTTTGAATGGTTGATGAAATGATTTTCTAACAATTCTCGAGAAATTCACATTGGAAGTTTTCTTATCGTACACATAACTGCCAGACGCCTCTGCTTGTAAAACCTACAAGTAATTACTGAAATCATGATAAATTCTAAAACGCAACGAACATTTTGTTTCAAAACACAAATATGGACTGTGCCAGTGTGTGTACTAAATGTTGGTCTACGTAGCAGCCCAAATGTGCCCAATATTGGTAAGGGTTGCTGTTATAGGATAACGCAGGACTTCAACATAACTGGCCAACCTATGTCTACCCCTAAGGCGAATACAAGCGTGCTGTTATAAATAGGAACTACTGAAAAGCGTTGTGCGTATATATGTAGTCTGCTTAATTAGCCGTATGATCCCAGCTGTGAATAGTTTCCTTAATTAGGTTCAAGTGGATGAGCAGTGGTTTAAATAGATTGCTGTAACAATATCAGAGCTTCGTTTGACTATACAGACTCGCAAGCTTTGCTAAAATTGTTCGTCACATGTCAATTGCATTGTGGGCTACCACGCAATGTAGGTAGCAAAAAACGTCAGCAACGACGACATGTGCAGACCTAGGCTATGAAGGTGGGATGAGGTCCGTGTTGAAAAGGAGTCTTTTACCCTGCAGTGAAACGTCACAAGCTGCTTATTATATATCGTTATGTATTACATAAAAAGCACTTACAGCATAGAAGCCAACACTGATCCCTGAGATTTCGTAGAGATTTTATGAACAGTCGACAAACAATCTTTACAAACTCTCGACTAACAGAAAAGGGTCAGTTTGCCGCCCGCAGGTAATTAGCTAACAAGCTGTCACTAATGCCCGACTCTACCCCTAAGGAAAGGGGAGGTAGAGACACATAGACACACGGGCGCAATAGTTCCGTTGTAGGGTTTAAACGTGATAGAGAGCACCTCTTCACATAGCGGGCTTTCTGTGGTACTATAGCAAATAGAAGCATTGTTTGCATGGGAGTCAGACAGAAACGACGGACTTATCCGTGCTGTAAACGCTACTACTATAAACCATTGTGTGTTTTAGCATTATTTCTTTTTTTATAAACTAATTGGAATTGTTTCATTACGGAAAAATTACATGTTTAAAATCGATTTAGCAGTCCTGCTAATTTTAGAACTTCTTATTCTGTTAAATGTTGTATGAACACCCACTCAATGTTGCTTCTCCTGTCACAAATTCACAATCATGCATCTTTAAATGCGCGCCGGCAGCCAATTCCGCGTACCGTACCTTTCTCAGGCAGTTCTCAAATTAGATTTTACGTGCTGATAACATAATTCCCGATTTACCGGAAATTGCTCGAGATTGGAACTTTCCTCAATAAATATTTACGATTTGGTCCCATCACAATTTCATTCCAAATAGTGTAGATACATGCAGAAATTCATCTCCGGTTCTATCGCTTTAGGAAAACAATCGTAAATCTCATTTGCATAAAAATACACATCTAAATCTGCTCATACCTTTACTGTGTTTGAGCAACATAAAAACTGATCCAATTGTTCTTTCAAGTAAATCGGGCAATAAAAGATAAAGCGCATGCTACCGCTGCGCCGTCAAAGGCGGTTCCCATTCGTGTGTAGATAATATTGTCTGACAAGCGAGGCGAGAGATAACAGCCACAGGACGCCGATGTTCCTATCGAATTTATTCACCTTCCGGACGATGACGTCACGGCTTTATCTTAGACTCACACGTCACACTGAAACTCGGATGGCGACAGTCCATTTTAGTAAAATCGGACGACGTTTTGATGACGTTCACTTTTTTATTTCAGTCGTAATCTTACGTAGGCAATGTAGACTGTTATTGATAGAGTACCATTTCATACATTTTAAAATTCTTGAATAAAGATTACCCTAACCCTGTTTTTTTGGTAAACAGATCCAAAACTGATAATTTTGTAGCTGTATGTATACTTTGTATAGTACTATCTATGATCAGTATTCTACCGTTATCCTAATTTCTTTGGAGTCGACCGGGGGATGTCTTCTCCCATACTTCTCTATTACTCATCATCTCATCAGCCAACTCCTTTCTAGCCTTATCATACTTCTTACAGTACATCCATCTTTCCTTTGCCTTTCTCTTTTAGATAACAACATTCACACTCAAAACTTAGTATAGCACTAGCTATGCAAAAAACATGCAATGTACGCACGACGGCTGATCAAGCTATACAAAACCAGTTTATGCTGATCTCTCATCCTACAGAAAATTTATACAAAACGAGGCCACGTTATACTGGAAATGTAAAGCTTTATGTGCCGCCGTGACGTATATTGCGTGCTTGTTGCGTCTTTTATTTTTGCTTGCATTCGAAATGGAGTTGGTTTCTCGGTATACACTCATTATAACGAGTCTGTTTTGTTTAAAAACTTAAAATGAAAACAGTTTCTTGTAAACGCTTTGAAATAGGTCATACGTCGCCGACCAACGGGAACTCGTTTAGAAAGATTCCCACATATTATTTATTTACAATCATTTGTCAAACACATGGCCGCAATTTATCATTAGGTTTAAACGGAGAAACAAACCCACACGTTCATTATAAAAATGAAAAAATGGCGGCCAACCGTGGGACATAGGTACCAATATTTTTAACCAGACATCAAAAAATGCAGCATGTTCTCAAAAATGGTCGTCGGAAGTAACAAAGTAAAAAATGAAAAAATCGGCCAAGTGCAAGTTGGACTCGCGCAGCGAGGGTTCTGTATAAACTTGTAGGTATTTTGTTATTAAAGTACATGTTGGCGGTTTTCAGATGTTTTCCTTTACATGTGCTGAAAGACATTGCTTTTTACCAAATCTCGATTCTAGGTCAACGGGAACTACCATACTTATAGGTTTTCGACCCAAAACCTATAGGGTACTTCCGGTTGACCTAGAATCGAAATTTTGGTTAAAAGCAAGGTCTTACAGCACAAGTAAGGGAAAATTCCGAAAAATAAAAAAAGTTGAAAATTAAGGTAAATTTTGGTACAGACGCCAGCACATCAAGCTACTATAATCTGTCAAATTTCTTTAATAGCTTTTCAATTTTATCTTTAGAGCATTAGGTTCAAGGTCTGTTGGGAAAATCTGACAGTTTCGGGTAGCTTGACCTGCAGGCGTCTGTACTTACAAGTTTTCGCGAAAATCAAAATTTTCCCATATCTTTTTATCTTGTTGACTTAGGACCTTGATTTGTATACACCTAATAGGGACTATAAACCTCAGTATCTGGTATAATTTTTAACTTGCTAGGTCCACCCTTTTCTGAGAAAACGGTGATGACACACGGACAGACAGACAGACAAGAGAGTAATCTTATAAGGGTTCATTTTTTTACCTTTTGAGGTACGGAACCCTAAAACGCAAAACAAACAAATACGCATTTTGAACAGAACACAAAACATCAATCAATGACCATCCAACCCGCTTATGTTCTAGCTTTTTGTTAATGTGGACTTTAATTAGTTATGATTAAAGACCTCTTCAATAAACTAATGTCGCAAAACCCACAGCTAATCAAGTTTAGGAGTGGCGGCCAGTATTTTTTGCGTTATTCGTATAATAAGTGCACGTCAGTCAAGTCTAGCTAGGTCTTATAACTGTCTTTTTCGAGGTTCTGTGTTCAATTCTGTGGTCATACAATGTCATACAGATACTAAAAGGACCCTTATTCTTGCCACCATTATCTGAGCGAACGGTTTTAGTATTTAATAGGCTCATGTCATTTTAACTAACCGAGAAGTCTCTAAGCATACTGCGGAGACTCCGGAGGGTTAAGGTGTATGCGCAAATGTGGTGCTGTTCCACAAGCGATGGGACACCTAATTTCTTGGCCTGCGCGCCCTGGTGCTTGCAAGCCAAAGGAGTTGATGGACGATAGTAATAACGCCAACCTCGTATCAAAGTTCTAGGCCGATTCAATATTGATTGCTATCCACACGCTAAAAAGAATATACTTTCGACTATTATCGCACCTGAGTGTGCCAGAATTAACCTACTTTGACTTTGACCTTGACTTGACTTGTCCAACAGTATATACTGTTGTATATAAAACCTTTATAACTTGTATTGCCCAGGCATACGAACGCGCCAACCTCGCCGACGCACTGCTTCCGCGCACGCTTATCGACGGCGAGCTGATCATCCGCCAGGGTGACACCGCCGACGGCATGTACTTCGTGGAGGACGGTGCCATCAGCATTCGTATCACCCGCGACGACGGCAACGAGCATGAGATCAAGCGTCTTGGTAAGTAATGAGTAACACCACTCGTCTACAGACTTCCCAGAAACAGTATGTGCTTCGGCAATCATAGTCTTCGTTCGGAAATATGAACGTATGATGAACGAACGTAAAAAAGAAATGTAACCATGATATTACTACCATATTTTGTATTACTATTATTAAAGATTTATAGATTAACGACTCTACATAGTGGTGGTGCGGTCTTGGTGCTAACTCGCAAATGCGAACATTAAGCGCATATCCTCTCTGTTTAACCGAAGTTTTTCTTCGTTGTCTTGTCCGATTTTACCTACATACTCTGTCAGACCAAACCTGTGCCTCGTAGATTGCATGTTTGTTTGTCTTATCGTTATCCGTCTGCCCCTATTCCAACTATTTTTGGGTCGACGCACTGAGTTGCCTCGTATATGTATCTATCAACTGTCATCTGTTGTAATCAAGCTAACCTAACAAATCTTCTTTAAAACCTAGCCAAGTGATTACAATTAAGTCCGCCTTTGTGCTTAAAGTATTAAATGAATACAATGACTTACTAAAGTGCCTTAAAACTTTTTTCTGGAAATCGAAGCAATCGAGTTCATATTGGTGAACTGCTGCATTTTGAGTCAGCCAGTCTTCATGTTCGAAGCTAGTCACATTTGCACACAATACACATTTTATAGTTCTAAACTGATACTGATACTGTTAGTCTGCATTATCCCATTGCTAGGCAAAGGCCTGCAAGACATGGAGGAGACTTCCAGTTGTTTCGGTCCAAGATAATGTGGACCACTGGTCACTGATTTTGTCCAGCTCGTTCCGCCATCTTCTAAGAGTTTTAAACACACATTCTAAACCTAATGAATTATAAGAGAATGGTGACCCCGCCGTACACGTACTTGTACACTTACCTGTGTTTATTGAGTAATAGATGCAGGACAGATGGAGCATGTAACAACGTCATCTATAAAAGCGTTGAGCCATCAATAACCTATTAGTTTGCCTTACTTGGCTCGCACAGGCTGCTCCGAATGACGGGCGAATGATCGATTGTTTCTTAGAACCGCATGTGTAATATTCTTCTATAAATATTTAGGGCCCAAACTACACATAGTTTGTTGCTGTGGATATCGACTTATTAGATTACCCGTTGCCTTTTCCAAATAAGATTATGGATTGGAAACAATGTCCGAGACAGTTCCTCGCCAAAAAACAATCCATCTCCTCCTTTCTCGAGGATTTCGTGAAAAGGATGCGCAGTTTGCCGTTATCATTTACAATATATCGATAGAATCATGCCCTTGGAAACTACTAACAGTATCTCAAATCTATCGATAGTTAATGACTTGATAGTATCTGTAGTTATAATGTAAGGTGTGGCTAGTGATAGTGCTAACGATACCATGAACCATGAATGTTCCATGATGATACCATGATGGAACATGGATCATAATCATGCAACTGCGGATCTTCCTTTTAGTCAATTACAGGCCTAGATACTACATACGTTCATGATTTTCAATGAGTGTTGGTATAGTATGGTACTAATAATTGTCTTTTGTGTTTAACAGGAGCTGGTGGGTACTTTGGTGAGCTGGCTCTCGTCACCCACAAGCCGCGCGCCGCTTCTGCTTACGCTGTTGGACCCACCAGGGTGGCATGTAAGTATAATATTATTCATGCAATAATATTGTGGTTACGGCGTTGGTCTAGTGGAAGCAAACATAGCTGTTAAGTCTCTAGCTCAGCCGTTACGGTTTCGACCACCATACCAAAATCGTGTCAAACAAAGTACAAAAAAAAAATTGGTGTAATCATTCCAACAGGGTATAAGCTTCAGTAGAGGCCAGGGCTAGACTTGTGCCAGGTAGATGTAAATAGGCTCAATATCCATTACATGGGGCCACCACGAACATCATGTGGAACTATGGTGCACCATATGCAATCACCTCTGCTAGCCCTTTCAGGGTAACCAAGTGATGTTACTTAGAAACATAAATAAACGGAATATTTTTTTCCACTTTTTCTTTTCGTATCGATGAACTCAAATTGTATTAGACCAGTGTGTAGCCACCTGCACAGCTCTAACATTTCCACTGGCAACTATTTATCAATTCAGCCAACCCAACAAAACAAGAACATTGTACAGGTGTTTATTGCTGGCCAGTAAGCGTTAGTATTAGCATCTTATTCCTGCGCCGGGCTCATTTGCATGTTGCCGGTGACAGCCTCGCTGCAGCATTCATCTCCATACATTAACTTCGTTTTCCTCTTATTGTCAAGTCTTTATTGAATTTATTGAACAATGCTTCTAATACATTTTGGGCTTGTTATATATTTAGGAGCGAATTCGTGGATGTAATGTAAGAATTATTCGCAAGAAATTATTTAGCAATTTATAGATATTCCGAAAAAGTTATCATGGCCGCATCTGTCTGTGTATTCGGATAAGGCTTTAAGTTCTATGCTTGTCGATTGTGCGAAATTTTTTCCGACCAGTATCTAGCCATAGCACAGGCTTTGACTTACAACTATGAGTTTTGATGATGTTCTACAAGTTAGCTAGCTTTTACAAACGCTTGGAACAAAATGTATAATATTCGGCACGTTTCAAATAACCGGGATCTTACTAACATGAATGAAATGTGGTTATAAAATCAGATGTAACTAGAAAGGTGTATCCAATACACATTTTGGCAATTATATCACAGCGTTTTTGCAGTGAAAACTTCTTTAGGCGCGTTGGGCATTTTTGAGATGGGGATAAAACAATTGAACTCGCGACAACGTTAAAGGACCCCTTTTTCGTGGCAGAGTTAGCCGTATTACTACATATTACAAGCCCAAAAAAATACAGTGTCAAATGTATAAGTAAAAGATTTATGCAAAAAGATTTTTATTTTTCGTTGCAGCATTAGCCGTATTGCTACATATTACAAGCCCAAAAAAAACAGTGTATAGTCAAATTTAAAAGTAAAAGATTTATAATATTAGTCTTGGAAAAAAAAATGTTTTCACTTCTGTCGGCGCTCCCGGAGTGGTTAGGTTTTTTGTCAGTGGGCCGTGACTATCGTGCTTATTAGTGTCGTTTGGTTTATTAAAGTCTGCTGCCGGCGATATAAAGTTTCAATAAAAACATCACCTGGATACGTGCCAATTTTATCATCACAAAAAAGTGCATACATCGAATTTTTGAGATTCTTCCAGTATGACATAATGGCAATCTCGTGGCGGTATTACGGTTCAAGTCACTGTTATATCTACAAAGCGATCATTATTTAGTAATTAAACGCTATCAATTAATAACTTGTTATCACGAAGTACGGATCGATATAGAAACAAGTTCTATTGGTATGTTTGGATTCATTTTAGTAACCTTCGTTTAATTATTCTACTTATTTGTTATTATGTTTATAATTCGTAGAAACGATAAGTACTAATTAGAAGCCTATCCAATCAATCTAGATTGCAACTATATAATAGAAGTACTTTATACCCCAGCAAATTAAAACATTTTGTATGTCATTAAACTTCTAATTGTAGCTTTGTTTATTTACCAAAAGATTTAAAACAAAATATTACTTAGTGTTTTCGTCATCAAAATAAATACTCTTTTACCTAAACTTTACTAATGTGTCGGATATGGTACATTCAAACCAATGTGTGCGGATCAATACTCTTGGTAGACCCCAGAGGGTATTTCAGCAAGCATATTTAGCAGGAATAGTTGATAGCTGAGTAGGTAGGGCGTGATGAGAGAACAGTATAACTATACAATGAAAAGTTTTAGACAGGAGCCCTTCGCCCCGTTTCAATTTCGAAAACCCATGAAGTTTTCATGATGATTATTGCAAATCGCTCTGCCCCCTCCCATAGTCCTCATCCGATCTAAATCTGCAATAATCGTTCCTGCGTAGCAGTGCCTAAGTTTCTTTATTATTCACTTAGTAAGCCAAAGCCAGATAGTAATACGCAAATACAAATAGAGACATAACATTCCACTTCAATGTTCCAGTCCTCGATGTGGAGACGTTCGAGCGCCTGCTGGGCCCGTGCATGGAGATCATGAAGCGCAACATCGACGACTACGAGGAGCAGCTCGTGAAGCTGTTCGGCGACAAGAGCAACCTCACCGACGTGCGATGAACGTCCGCGCGCACGCACACGCGCACGTACTTGTTTCCCTTCCACACACCGTAATCTACTCCTCTATTCATTCCCGTAGCTTTATGTGGGGTTATGCTGACTTGTAGTAAGACATCTTCGCACATTACTCATCTAAATTATAGTTGAAATTGAAATATGTCATGTTAACGTTTTAGTTAATTACTGCTATTGAATGTGATGATTTTTAAGAACAAGTAATATTTGATTGGGGATAAAAAAAAGTTGAGTTTAGCATGCCAATACATGACAATGATATCGTTTTAATGTTAAAATAACTTAATTAAGGCTCACACGGTAGCTTTTACGTATTTATTGAACAGCATAACCTCATAGAAATCAAGTCAGTTTGTGCTCATAAAGCGTACGCTTACCAAATAGCTTATTGTATCATTTTGTGCTTAACCAACTAAAATGTTGTAGAGGTACAAATACACAAGTTAAAGTTGATTTTATTTGAAGTAGTGCCATGTTGTTTATTTTATTTGAACTTAATTATAGTAGATATAAAAGGGATTACGCGTTGAATGGAAGGTGAAACGATGACTACATAACGAGCGCTCAATAATATTGCATTGATACAAATATACGCTTATTTTAGATAGAGAAATGCCTTAGTAGCTAAGTAAATATAAGGTACACCGAGGGGGTGGCGGCGAGGCGAGCGCGTAGAAAACAAAATGTTGACGAGACATTATGCTCAGTTTATGTGCCATAACTTTACCGAGACCATCGACGACGACGGTATGAACTTATTCATCGCTTTGACGTTCCTATTGATTCTTCTATCACAATTCTGTAGCTTTTTTTATGTGCAATATAATTATTATTTAATTAAAAGCGTGTCATAACAGATTTTGTTTTCTACGGAAGTCGTCACCACACACGAACATGTCAACAGCTGACGATAACAATAAAAGAATTTATGACTCGAGGGTATAAGGCATTAGTATTAAACTTTGACATAAATATGTTAACGTAGTGAGTGGTTACAATGCAATACTATTCGGCACTCGACCACGTCTTATCTTGGGATATTCTCAATCGCTATCGCCATTTCTATTAACTTAAGATATTTCCACTGACACAGGCTTTTCTGAATGATAACAAAATTATATACCTATTAGGTAAATTATATACTTAGTTGTATTCTTTATTTTTTTGTGATTAGATTAAATCTATCACTTTCTATTTTTATTTATTTTTTAGCTCGGTTAATGGTTTTTCGTCGATATATGTATATGGAGATGTAATGCGAAGAGCAGTTTATTATATTATGCCAAATTATAAATTATAGTTTACGTATATGTCATTTGGACAGGACAACTTATGAATTCAATGTCTTTGGGACATTTTTAATTTTGAAAAGTCCATTATAAACATTCTGACTTGATATCGAAAGGAAAATACAGTTTTCATTTAAATACATATACATACATGAATATATATACATTATTTATTTAGTTTTGCAGAGTATTTTTATTACGATTGTTTCATAGTAATTTTGTTAAGCAAAAGGAATTGTTTATGTTGTCTTTTAATTAATTTAAATCTTCCTTTCTGTTGTAGAGAGTTCCTATTGTTTTGTTTGCTCTTTAACAATTTTACATTATAATAGATCTGAGGTGTTTATCTTTGTAATACTTTTATAGCGAACACAAAGCTTCAATGAACAAATGTAGAAGCCCATCGTTGATGTTTCTAATGTCCCTGTAAGAGATTGGTGTATAAACTGTAACAGTTCGGTTCAGTGGGCACATGTAAGGTAGTCCCCTACTGGTAGCGGACGGACCTGCCGGATGCCGGCGCAGGCGCACTCGGCGACCCTCAGGTACAACTTTCCAGTATTATTTGAATTAGAACACCCTACCACCTTTATTTGTGAATCCAGCCAAAGTAGGTGAGTGCGTAAATATCATGTGTAGCGCTAAATATTTAAGTTTATATTTACTATGTAGTAGTTAGTTTTCGTCATTTCTTATTGTAATTTAAATATTAGTAGATTAGGAAATTTTAATGGAATATAGTCAAATCCTGAGGGGTGAGGTGTATCGTTTTTGACGCCATGTACAAAAGTGTACAAATTAATTTCAGATGCCATAGAAGATTTTATTTTATTGAATGAATATAATATGTTATTTTATTGTGAAATATAAATGTGCCGCTTTCTTATTTCACTGGTTAACTAAGTGCAGACATGGCTCTGTGTTTACACTTCATACATGTCGGCCTTCGCTTCGCTGCTTGTCGTTATCAATAGCATTCGTTATGTATCTAACTACTGGTTTGAGTTTGACGTAGCTAATACATTCCCTTTACTGGTTGACATTGTATTTATTTATTTTATTTCTGAGAATATTGTTATCCGCCCATCGATTTCCTATAGTTAAATTCTCACTCGAAGTGCCTATTTCGTACAACAACTTCAATCGGGAAACAATTTTCTTAGTACACTCTCTCACTAACAATTATAATATTATTAATCTCGTGTTTTAACTTACTAAAACTGCCTTTTTCTATGTGAAATTGTGAAACGTGTTGTGAGATATGTGTATTTAGTGCGTCGGACATTAAACAGTCGTGCAGTAGTTCTGGTTCAATATGCGAAACCACTCCTTGTACTATAATAACACGACGATGCTCTCAATATTTACCGTTTACGAATGCGTTTAAGACTTGTGAAAAAACTTGACGAAATGACAAAACTTGTAAAATCACATGCGGTAAATATTTTGACATTAAAGAACATGATTTTTTTTATAGTTAATTGGATGTTGTGGAATCCACAAGATCCATGAGCACTGGTAACTTTGGGGAGTGTGATGTTCGGTTGGTTTTCCTATGATCGTGTACATGGTCTGATATTGCTGTGTATAACGTTGTGTTCGTTACATTGTACAGGTGAGGTGAGTCACGTGTCATCACCACGTTGTCTGTCCCCGTGTAATGAACCCAGTAGTTAATATGATCGTGCAATAACTAATAACTGTCATTTATCTATGTCGTTTACATCAATATCATGTGTTAAATTTTGTCTGTGTGAAATTTATTTATAGAATTTAATAAAATAGAATAAGAAATATATATCGCTCTTAATACTGGTGTTTAAGAATATTCAGCATCGGTAAAGTAGGAAATGCTAATCAAATTACATTTGTATATTCAGTTTTTAATTGAAAATTAATCGACACGCAACATCCTTAATGTTAACATAGAAGCACAAATGTGTAGAATGCGTGATTGTGATCGATGGGAGGTTTTTATTCTGTTGTCTTCCATGGGACGCACAGAGGCTACTATTTGAAGTTCGAACATCCCAACGCATCATTCGGAGCGCTATAATATGCATTCTCTGGCATACTGATGTAAAATTGAAATTCAATACGCTTAACCGTAGCGTAATTTTTTATAAATTATACTAGTCATTGGTGTCTAATGTAGATTTGTAACCCGACAGCACGTTGGAATGGAACATACTCCATATCTTCACTCACAGTAGGTGTAAGTCGTCATCCCTGTTCCATACAAAGTGAAAGCATATCAGCGCGGCGGTCGCGTCGCACCTTTGATTACTATGCACCACATGTGTACATCCGGTAGCCAGTTGAGAACTAGTACCGCTTTTCCCACGTCATGAGCTTACCCTGTACATTTATAAAAATTATGTATCGTAAAATGTTAGAAAACTGAATTATATTTGTTTGTAGATCTAAGTGTTGTTTATTTTATACACACCCTCTTTCCCTTTTTATATTCTAAAGCTAAGTAATTAGAGTAATAAAGTACACAAAATATTGAAATGTAATAAATACTTGTAGTTAGCACAATGGCTACCTACTAATTTGTCAAGAATTTTTCCTTCACTAAGGTAGCCCACGAAAATCAAATTTTCTAAGTTTTTTACAATTTGCAGATCTGTTTCCGGTTTCATGTTGATAACTAATTGCTGTGCGTTCGCTTTTCTTGTGTTTGTAGTGATCAGGACAAGGTTTTTTTTGGAAAATCCACCGGAACAGTCTAATCCTGATGAGTATATTTTTTTAATCAAAATTTCAATAAAAAATGCGTCTCATTTTCTTAATTCGTTTATAATTCCATGCGAAGCCGAGGCGGGTCACTCGTTGAGTATAAAACAGTGTACAGTATCATATAGGGGGTGGGAAGGGACACTGACGCGAAAACTGTTACCACGTTTTCAGTGCTGCTGAACCGTGCGGCGGCAGTCCAACAACCGTCTAATTTGAAAGCGCCCTTATGGTTCGATTCAAATTGTATTTCACCTACTTTGATTAAAAAAACCGCTTACACGGTATAAAAATATATTAGATCTTATAAACTGCACAATGTATTTTGATGCGGCTTTTACCATCATTTAGTTTAGTCGAGCAATCGTACTCGTACTGTATGGATCCAGGATCAGAATGCTTCCCAGCATTCTGATCCTGGATCCATAAAGAAGATGGATGAAAAACGATTGCATATAGCAGAGGTGAGAATGTTGAGATGGATGTGTGGAGTGACAAGAATGGATAAAGTAAGAAATGAGTATAATAAAGGAAGTTTGAAAGTGGCGCCTGTTACAGAAAAATTAAAATGACGTCATTTGTCTTGGTATGGACATGTAATAAGGAGGGATGAAACGCATGTGACTAAAAGAGTGATGGACATGAATGTTGATGGATGGACAGGGAGAGGAAGGCCAAAGAAAAGATGGATGGATTGTGTGAAGACTGATATGAAAGGGAAAGGAGAAAATGATGTCGTGACGACTGAATGGAAGAAGAAAACGTGCTGCGCCGAACCCAAATAGAATGGGACAATGGCAGGAAGATGATAGTTTAGTGTAGCAATTAGTATGGTACATTTTTTTACAGACAATACATTAATATTTTACTTGGAATGAGGGTAGTTCTGAAACCTGGGTCCTTTGACATCGTCATTGCAGTAGTGTAAGCAGGGAGGACCATACATGCTAATGGCCGTTTTCACATTAAGCTATAACAATATCGTGGGACTGGTAGTTACAATTTCTAACGAACGCTTTCACTTTGTCTCTTAGTCGTTATCGCCTAATGTGGAAAAGGCCATAAAGGAAAAGAATATATAGATGAAACAAATGATGTAAAAAAAAAAACACTTTATTTAAGATAGAATAATACAAACGTAAATAATAAAAAACTATTTGCAGAATTTATAAACTAAATCAACAAGTTCACTCTTTTTTAAGCCTGTCAAAGCAGGTAAGCCAGGATTATCCTTATATTTCAATATTTCTTTTAATTGAGTTACTGTGTAATCCTTTACTTTCATATTATTAAGTCTACTTTTCAGTAATTCTTCATCAATATTTTCAACTTTAGCCCTTTTGCTTTCAGGACCACCTTCTCTTGATGATGCAGGCTTCTTTGCAGCACTTGCTCCAAATGGACCAAACAGTTCCTGAAATAAGTCATCTTGTATTCCTTGAAAACTCTTAATGTCTGGTTTAGTGGTATCAATAAATGGTTCAACATCCTCATCTTCTAGAGCAATTGCTTCTATAGCATTATATTGCGCTTGAAGTTTCGGATTTTCAAACATATCAGGTTTATAATCAAACCGTAAGTTGTTCAAGATGTCCTTCATAACAGTTTTATTTGCCATTGGGATTTCCATATCTTCATCATCTTCAAATACAGGAACATTTCGAACATTTTCCACAAATGGTACCTTAATGATGTTAAATCCAATTTCCACATTTAGACCAAGAGGCTTAGAGGTGGGACAAAGAGCTACAATATTGGGTCTAGCATTGACCCTAGTACATAACACACATATTGCTACTTTTTTCATCTCTTCACAAGCTTGATGTAATGCCTTGAATGCTACAATGGAGCCTTCTATTATACTTTCATTTGGAAATAAAAAAAAGCCTGATTTGAAGTACCATTTCTCTTTGCACAAAATACTGGCAGGTTTAAATCCAAGAAGTTTTAACATGGGTGGCCCAAATGGATTACTAAGCATCTTCCTTTCATCTACTGTAAACTCTACTTTTTCATCACCATAGTTGACAAAGTGAATTTCTTCTGATTTAAGTAATGGCACCGGCTTTGATTCTTGTTCAGTATCTTGCTCATCGACATCCATATGTTCACCATTTCCCACTTTGACTTTCATTGTTTTATTAACACTGGTAAGAATTGCATTGGTTTCTCTATGTAAATCAACAGTTTTCTGTTGAGTGTATCCAGAACTCTTTAATAGGTTGTATACTCCTACCCCAATTGCCAAACCCTCGCCAATTTCAAAATTTAATCGGGCAACAGCTAAATGGCGATGTGACTGCTGATGCATCAATTGTTCAACTTCCTTGTGATCCCAAATAGGTTTTGGTAAAGCAACATCTTCTCCTTTATTTGCTTCAATTAAGAACTTTGTATAGAATGTATTTATTTCGTAATCACTGTCAGAAATATTAATGAGCTTTATTTCAATATTAGAATCTACCAAGTCAACAACTCTTTTAAGTGCCGGTTTTTCATCAGATTGTAGTGGAGGTATATCAAAACGAGATAATATGATGACTGTTCTGGTTGAGAGCTGTTTTTTGCAACTTGCAAATACCTTATTGCAGTACCAGAGGACATCTGAAAGTATTAACTCTTTTGCCTGCTTTATTGAAGAAATATCGATATTTTGGAGCTTCTTATAATCATCTAAACTCGGCAAAGATAGTGGAAAAACTTCTTCAACACTTTTTATACCAAAAACTGATGTGTTGGATCCTTCGGTACCGTATAAACACACTCCGATTAGTTGAGAGCTTGATGTTCTTAAATACTGTCGTATCATTCGACAAGTAGCGATGTGAGCTACTTGAGCCGAGTTGAGTTTCCCAGGACCGTAGGTGTTGATGCATATTAAAGTGGCGGGAATGCCTTTCCATGAAGAAAATTCTTCTGTTTCTTCGTCAGAGCTCATTGTGTCGTAATTATTCGCACGTAACAAGTTTTATGATAGTATTTACTTTATAAATTACACAGCTCTTTATTTTATAATTGCACTCGAAAAACTTCTTTATCTTTGATTTTGATAGGGAAAACCGTACTGTAATAATTGACAACAAACAAGTGGCGACAAGTTTCAAACTTTTTTTATCTTGACTGACACTTGACAGTTTGACCAGTGAGTGTTGCCACCTTACTTTTTTAAGAGATACTACTAACCATTGAATAGTCAAATACGCCACCGTGGCTGAAATGATTAAATCAGGTTGAAAAAAAAAATAGGTTAAGGTGGAAGCGACAAGCCCACGAAATTCAATTTTTTTTGCAGTTTGCAGTGTCAGGTTGTTGATGAAAAATGAGTCGCCCCAGTAACACGTGTGTCCTTACAAAATTACAATCATGAAAATCATCTCTACAACCCTCTAAGTTCATTTAATAATTTTTTCATGAGGATTGTGATTGGATTGAGGATTGTGTTGATGATTTTCATGATTTTAATTCTGTAACTACGGTGTAGTTCATGTAAGCCTATTCAATGAATATTTCATGAAAAAGTCATTCAATAGGGTTTATGAACTTACAGGGTTATTTTTCATTATTCTTATGATTTTGATTCTGTAACTACATAATTATGTTACTGGAGCGACTCATTTTTCATCAACATACAACCTGTCAAAGACCTACAAATTGCAAAAAACGTAACAAAATTTAATTTTCGCGGGCTACCCTGACGCTTCCACATTAACCAAAATATTTACAAAACTATCTAAGAAATAAATTTTATTTTAAACTGTGTACTGGAGGGGAAAACTGGGTAAATCCAGTCTTGCTGGGTAATTTATTAACTAACTTCATAAAACTTTCTTCTCTTTTAAAAATGTGTCAAGTATTTTAGTCTTAGAAAACAATTTTTTGTCTAACCATCTAATGAAATGTTTACTTAAATTGAGAATATGGAATGTAAAAAATACAAGAATTTCACACTTAGTACCTTTAATTACTAGCACTTGAAATAAACACAATATCTTATTTCTATATGGGTTCAGGCTCTCTGCTATAAACTTGCATAATTTTCTCCATTATCTCCCAATTTTTCTCCTTCTGCAAGTCTTTAGTAAATACCTGAAATACATTTAGTTTAGTTATTACATGAAGTTGATTTTAATAATGGTACTAAGTAATAATGCCTAATGGTAAGACTGTATGTCTATCTATTGTCAAACAAAATTGAATTGGAAAGTTGCACTTGCATACACAGAATAATCTGTGTATGCAAGTGCAATGACTTTAAAACACCGCATGTTACAAACTTCCCAAACCCAAACTTAGAAACATTGCATTTATTATTTTACTATTCTAAAACAAAACCCTCTCAAATCTTTATTGAAGTCAATAAGTAAACTCACCGAATACCAAGCAGCATCATCATCTAACGTTGATGCTAATGGCACGGACACTCCTAAGACATGTAGAGCTAGAGTCAGGCATGCCACTGCTACATGCGGAGCTCTGTAGTCCAATATAGATGGGGAGTGATGGAAATCTTGCAGGAAAGCCATTGCGGTGCGGGCTATGGGGGCAGAGCGCCACTGTGACGGCGGAAACCATTCCTGAAGAGAGCGCAAATAGTGGAGCAAATATCTGTGTGGAGATGGCGCATCCAAGTTGAAGCCAAGTAGCCGCAGTACCAGCAATTCTGCCTGAGCGACTGCGCCCCGCCACGACCAGTACTCGTCGCCCAACTCCAAAGGTCCTGCACCACGATTGATGGAATTGTGTGCAACGTTCACGGCATCTCTCAGTCTCACAGGTTCATCTCGCGACTTCCCCGCCGCACATAAACATGCAGTACATATCACATAGCAATCGTAATCATTTTTATCAGCTTCCTTGAAGAATTTATGATAAAATACTGCAGCTGTAGCGACCGTCGCTGGTTGCAAACCAAGTTTTATCCCACACTCAAAAATGAAATTTGTCGCTAAACTGTGGCTTGGAGCACTACGGTAGTCAGGTAACCTTCTCTCGCGTCTGCTGCTCTGTAGAGCTAACACGTCAATTACGTCTTTCATTGCTTAGAAAGTAAAAACACAATTTACGGATTTTGTTTGTTTTGATATTCAGACGCCGAAACCGAGCAGCGAGCACTAAAGAGAGGTTAACAATTGAATTTGATTTCATAAATTCGTAAATGATTCAAATGTCAAACATTGTTAGATCTGTAAATCTGTAGCTCCATAAATACTTTTTTTTTTTATTTACCACGAGGTCTTTCGACCATATTGCCTAGTTTTGCGTCCAAGTATTTTCTTTCGTGATAGGTTTTATACAATAATGTCTTACGTTTTTTATTACACTCTTTGATCTATAGTGTTTTATTTTTTTATTTAGCCTGCCTGAATAAGGCGAAGGAAAAAATAAAAATTATGTGGTGTATGGTTTATAGGAGGTGGTTCAGACGAAGGCCATGGCCAGCATACTTATTCACATACACTATAAGGTGGTTGCGTCAGGGTAGCCCGCTTTTAAAAAGCCGAAAGGCACTTATTCTCCCCGTCATTGCGATCATTTTTTTGTTCTAGACCATACCTGGGAACTTTCTAGTTACGGAGATATTGGAGGTCAAAGTTCCAACATTTTTACAAGTTTTTTTTTAAATACATGTTTTTAATGTAAGATTTTACTTTAAACACCTCCAGGACTGCCTTACTGTCGAATCGAAGCGTTTGTGAATAGCTATGCAGTTCTTGTACTGAACAAGTAACAGCACACGCACACTTTAAATCAGTTACTTACTAGAAAAATATTTAGAATTACATAAAAAAAAAAAAAATTAGCGGCCAACACCTTACAAACCTCCGCTTTGCCGATGACATCGTTCTATTCTCCACATCAGCTCCAGAACTGGAAGAAATGCTCCAAGATCTGAGCACAGCAAGTCTTGAGGTTGGACTTTCCATGAACAGATCCAAGACCCAGATCATGACCAACAGCACGAAACGTAGGGTCGCGGTAGACGGGCATACGCTGCAATATGTCGACGAGTATACCTATTTGGGCCAGATAGTGTCGTTCAAAAACAGGCAAGACAAGGAAGTCGAAAGACGAATCCAAAATGCTTGGAAGACCTTCTGGGCCCTGAAGGAACATATGAAGGGAAGCCTTCCACTTACACTGTAAAGAAAACTCGTCGACATGTGCATCCTGCCCGTCCTAACCTACGGTGCACAAAGTTGGGCACTTACTGAACAACAGAAGTCCAAACTCAAGATTTGCCAGCGAGCAATGGAGCGCAGCATAATAGGTGTTAAGCGAACAGATCGCGTTAGAAACACCACACTGCGCTCCATAACTCACGTAGCTGATGTTGGAGAAAAAACAGCCACGCTGAAGTGGGAATGGGCAGGCCACGTGGCACGGATGCACCCGGAGAGATGGGCAAGGATCGTCACACACTGGTCGCCTGAAGAAGGACAGCGCCGTCGAGGTCGACCTCGGCGAAGGTGGCGTGACGATCTGGTTGTGTTTGCGGGGCTAACATGGCCGGAGATCGCACAGAATAGAGAGGTATGGAAGGAGAAAGGGGAGGCCTTTGCTCAGCAGTGGGACACCATGTAGGCTAGAAAAAAAAACATAAGCCTGACTTTCATGCACGACACAGGTTTTTGACAGTATAAAACACCGCCATATTCTCAGTTCCTCGAAGTCAAGGTATAGGGGGAACTTATCTAAGGGGAAGGGGGGCGCTTGCCTAGCAGTGGGACAATTCAAGTTCGATTTCCGGTTTGATGAGGTCGCAGAATCGGTAACAACTCGAAACTACATGAATTTGAAAGATTGCTAGCCCAACCACGAACTATGTAGTTTACCTATATTTTCCTATTAAAGGTTACCTTCGTAGGTTTACCTAAATATAGGTAAACTATGCGAACTAGCACACCTATGAGATTCGAAGAAAGCGAAGGAGCCGAATTTTAGAATTACTTGTATGAAATCCTATCCTATGAAACCTCGCACACTTATACGCGACGAATCGGTGTCACTGACTCTAGCAGGGCCACCATCAGGGATATTAATTTTGAAAACACAAACAATTAGTCGCTAATTAGTCGAAATTTGTCGCCAAATAGAATTTGTCGGTCACTGGTTCAAAAGATATAAAGGGTTTATAGGTGGCCGATCTGGAGAGTCTTCCCAGCAGGGCCACATTTATATCTCAAAAACTAGGGCACCTAGCGAAGATCTGTTTTCACCTATATTTTGTCGCCAATTAGTCGGAATCAGTCGCCAAATATCAGAATTTGTCGGTCACTGGTTCAAAAGATATAAGGGTTTATAGGTGGCCGATCTGGAGAGAGTCCCCCCAGCAGGGCCAAATTTATATCTCTAAAACTAGGGCACCTAGCGATGATGTGCTTTCTCCCATATTTTGTCACCAATTAGTCGTAATTTGTCGCCAAGTTACAGATTTAGTCGATGTGTAATTAAAAAGATATAAAGAATTCAATTTCCCCATACAGTGGTACAGACGCCAGCACGTCAAGCTACTACAATCTGTCAGATTTCTTTAATAAATTTTCGACTTTATTACTACAGCATTAGGTTCAAGGTTGATTGGGAAAATCTGACAGTTTCGGGTAGCTTGACGTGCTGGTGTCTGTACAAGCGAGTACAAAATAATTTATGTAGTTTCTAGACAGTATCTATGACGACTTATCTTATGGAGGAATGTTTGTTTCGAATTAAATAAATATAAACTTATTCTATAATTTCAACCCACCATAGGAAAGCTGTATTCATTACCTATAAACAAATCAACCCTAAATATAATATATTTATTATAGATAAATAATTACATATTATGTAAATAAAACTTAAACTAAAACACTTCTTCAACTCCTCCACTTCTCCACTTCTTCTTCTTAAACTTAACAACACAATGTCTTAACACAATGTGCACTTACCACTTAGTCCCTGGCAGATAGATCGCTGCGCTCCGTTTCATTTACGATAAGTAAGAAAGAGATAGATGCGCGTTTACAGACGAGCTGCTTAGAACGAGTTGCCCGTCACGTAAGTTAAAGTCAGCCAGTTTAATTAAAGTGGAACTTATTATGAATAGTTACGAACTCGAGTGTTGTGATCTCTAGGTATTCCGAAAATACAAAAACGGAGAAAAGAGCGAGATATAACGAGGGTGTCATCTGCTGCACGTCACGGGTGCGGCGCGTCGGCATTCGCGCCCTCTGCTTAAAGTACCTACTTAAAAAAAAATGTAAATAAACAAAATTGCTCTAAAGGATTTTTTCTTTAGTCATCCACCGGGAGTACAGCGAGGTTTGTTTGTGTAAAAAAATAAAAGAACAATTACGAATGCGGGTATTTAAGTGCATTGAACAAGTTGGTGGACAGTTTAAGACTGTTGTGAAAAGAGGACGCCGTATGAGTGCAGATTAATATGTAAGTTACCTTGATCTTTCACGTCACTAGCGTAGCGTGGCTCCGCCCCTATTGGTCATAACGTGATGATATATAGGACTCACATCACATCAGAACATCACTCAGGGATAATATACCTTTCTAACAGTGAAAAAAATTTCAAAATCGGATCAGGATCAGTTTTACCGGAGATTACCCCTAATATCCAAACTCACAAGCTGTATCTGTTCATAATATTGAATAAGTAGGTATATGTAACATTTTCTGAAAGTACAATAATTTTGAGGCAATAAATCATATATCGTTGAAACGACAAGTTTTATTATTCTAACCTAAATTAAGATAAAATAAAAACTCAACCCGTCCTACCCACAACACTCACAATCACCCCAAAATACACAAAAACACAACACACATCAAACCAACTTTTTGGAAATTCATTTTTATAAAATAAAATTTGATTACAATTGACAATACGTTTTCAACGTTTAAGTATTTTAAACATTTTACTAAAGGTACGATATGTTTTCATTATTCTAACATTAATTAGAGCTTAATATTGTAAACTGGTAAAACAGTTGCATGCGACTGTACATCTTGGCACCAAATAGACCAAGAGTAAGGTTTAATGTTTTCAAAGAAGTTTAAGCCACTCAAACCTAGTAATTTAAAACATAAAAACATGAATTTATTTGAGAACTTATCTCTCTCGGACATTTCTAGACTTTAGACCGATAAAACTAGAAATATATTACACATATTAATAGAAATATTTTTTCTTGGTAATTTATCGTGAACTTTTCGATCTAGCTCTTGGACTATACCTTACTAATTGAACTCATTATATCTCCTAAACTAAGACTCGATTAAATCTGTGACTTGGCGACAAATTGCGATTAATTGGCGACAAAATATGGGAGAAAGCACATCATCGCTAGGTGCCCTAGTTTTAGAGATATAAATGTGGCCCTGCTGGGGAGACTCTCTCCAGATCGGCCACCTATAAACCCTTATATCTTTTGAACCTGTGGCCGACAAATTCTGATATTTGGCGACTGACTCCGACTAATTGGCGACAAAATATGGGAGAAAACAGATCTTCGCTAGGTGCCCTATTTTTTGAGATATAAATGTGGCCCTGCTGGGGAGACTCTCCAGATCGGCCACCTATAAACCCTTATATCTTTTGAACCAGTGACCGACAATTTCTGATATTTGGCGACAAATTTCGACGAATTTTTTGTGTTTTCAAAATTAATATCCCTGATGGTGGCCCTGCCCGAGTCAGTGACACGCCGAATCGGACGAATAAATAACGTTATATGTATGAAAGAACGTTTCGTTCGGCACAGACGATTCTCTCATACCCACTATCTATTATAGCTTGTTAAATCAAACGGAAAGCGCCCAAGGAGTAGGTATGTGAAGGGAAGTAAATAAAACAAACATTTATTTGAACATAAAAATTAGAATATAATCATTTTCAGTAATTATTTAAAATTATACACTTAAAGTACATTTATAGTAAATTCAATAAAAAATACCAGTGCAGACAAGATACAAATAAGAGAAAATATTGTTTATTACATCGTTGGTTAAATACATCGCTTTCAGTAAATGCAATACAAAAAATAAGTTGGAAAACAATGAAATCAAAGTTGAATGTCACTCGATATAGAAAAATAAAGATAAGATTGAATCACATTCAAAAATTACCCACTAGTGACTAAAAATTTTACTTTCTTAAACGTTTGTTCAATAATCGGGATCGCTCGGCGCCATTGGCACAGTGGCAGGGCCTGCGAGCACTCGGGTGCCGCGGCTGCACGCGACCGACCAGCCCGCCAGCCGTGCCACGGCGCAACCGAGCGCCCCGAGCGATCCCTCGCACGCGCTAGAAATAAATGTTTACATGTTCATCAATTCTAAATAAGATATTTTCAACATTGTACTCTGATCAGTACCGATACGACTATATTCGACGCTGGGGCCGCGCCGACGGCGATACGTGCGCCGCGCTTCCGCCCTTACCGCGAATCCCAGACATAATTTAGTTATCGAAGAACATACAGTAGGTATAAATAGTGAGGTTAGTATTAACTTTGGCAAATATGAATGAAGCATGGTGATATTGTTTTAGATGGACAACATCTCAACAATACTCAGCGTTAATATTAAAAATTATACTGAACGTCGCTCATTTCGCGAATACCAACAGTAGAATGTCGATACAGGTAGTCTTCGAATTATCTCATGCCACATCACAATTAGAATTAGACATATGCCTCAAAACCCGATCACTAAACGCTACTCCCTTAAAAAAACTTTGCAATAACTTCCCCAGTTGTGGATCTAATAAAGCGCGAGAATATTTGAGCCGCAACAATTCAGTCTTCAAATAAGAAGCTAACGCACATACCACGTGCCGTGGGTCCCGTGCAGTGCCATGCCATGCCATGCATGCGGCACTCGCGGCGCTTGAGCTGCGTCGCGCCGTGCGAGCGGTCGCGCGTATGTCCTCATACTTTGTGCGCACGTTTTGTGTCCCAGACAAACATGTTACATGTGGCTTGTGCGATTCGTTCACTGTCTCAAATCTTATAAACTAAATGTGATTCGAGCGAATAAACAATGCGGCAGTGTACAAAATTTACATCACATTCACTCGAAATATAAGCATACAAGTTATATGTTCTGCGGCGGAGGAACACATCGAAAATGCAAAACTGTCGACAAAGACTGGATGTCGACTGTGGCGGGCGGCGGGCGGCGGGCTGCACGCTGGTGACGTCCGAGTCTGACGGTGGCACTAGGCGAGTAGGCGCCAGGCGCGCCAGCATACTCGCACACAGCTCGCCACGCCACACCGCGCCAACACTAATGTACGAACCCATCATAATGATGTATGGGGCCTTCATATACTGAAGACGGCGAATGATTATATCCACATCGTTCACTCATTAAAAAAACTTTTAAATGTAACGTGAAGCTTACTTAAATGTAGGTTGAATGTAGAACTGCGCTAATATTAATTTTATTAGTTTTACGTACACATATTGTTACATAACAGTAAAAAACCTACCTAGCAACAAGCGAGCGACGAGCGCTCGAGCCGCGGGCCACTACCATACGGTCACGATCCGGAGATCAACACGTTTTATTCATCTAACAAACTATTTATCAATTTTAAAGGAAAGTTAATGCGAGCATTATTCTATTAAAGTTGGTGACAACTTTCATGTTCTGGATAGTAGTACATTTTCGACATTGAGATGCGAGTGGAACAGTGAATATTAACAATATCTTTGGTCTTCAGCAAGCTCGCACAGGGAGCCGGCGGAGTGGTGAATGGCCCGCGCGGTCACAGTGTAGGCGTACATTTTCATTTAATCACTTTTTACATACTCATAAACGTAAAATGAAAATAAATCACCTAACTATGACAATAGTAAAGGTTACTGTCTAATTGCATTATTAATTAATGTTTATTGATACAGTTACTGTTCTAATGCTTAAAAGTAAGATTTTTATTTTATTATTAATAATAAATTATGTTATAGTATATATAATGGTTGATTACGCCAATTCGCGAGTGTATACAAAGTTTATATACTCACATATCTTACACGGACGATCGTCCGCGGAATACGCGCGAGGGGCGCGAGGGGCGTGTGCGCTACTCAAGCCGACTCGGCAACGTACCTAGCTGTAAATACACGTACATAACTGCTTAGTTATTATATCAAATGACCACACCTCACTTCCTTACCGTTACAGACTCCACCCACTTCACAAAAAAATGACGAAGATTAACATGATCATAAACATTGGTTAATTACCTTTAAATATAAAATTAAACATGACAAGTTTACATATACCACGTTTAATACAAGTACTCTAGATAAAATAAATACCTAACCTGATTTCAATAATTGAATACAAGAATAGATCTTAAATGGCTACACCTTAAGGATAACTGTAAAATGATATAGAAAAATATGAACACAAAAAAAAATATTCAGAAATGTGTATATGGCGTAACAAATGAATGCTCTTACTGGAATAAATAATTTGTGCGTAATATAATGCTTAACTTAAATAATAACGTTGGATGAAGGGACTTAGCTTACAGTATGATCGTAGATACGTAACATAAACGACGTCGTCTTATTCCATAGAGCGGTTACAGTTGTGCATTCAAAAGTTTATAAAAAATAATTTCTCATTATAAGTGATATAATACTTAATAATGGAATGATGTTTTGTAATCAGTTTAAGTAGGCCTGCGAACGTATTCATGCAACTCACTACCGTGTTTAATTCAAGACTAAATATTGGTTCCTTTCTGTGTTTGGTCCGTAAGAGAGTGAGTATATAAGCACATATGTTACCGGGGCTCCGCTCGGCCGCGCTCACGGTGACGTCACGCGGCCGCTCCCGACGGACCCGACAGCGCGCCACTACGCCGACAACATCCACTTGTGCCAACGAAACACTATACCAAATGCCTAGCACCAAAATTTAGAATTGAACACTAGATCACTAATTCACATTAATCGAAAACGATCCCAACGGACCGCGTCGCCGAAACAAGAACCAAACTACGGTTTTATATTACAGGGGGAAATGAAAC
The DNA here is from genome assembly GCA_950005105.1 of Lycophotia porphyrea. Lineage (NCBI taxonomy): Eukaryota > Metazoa > Arthropoda > Insecta > Lepidoptera > Noctuidae > Lycophotia > Lycophotia porphyrea. The sequence goes on from OX465399.1 coordinate 11,574,328, forward strand.
GCTACCTGTTGTCGGCTCCAGTCGCGCACTGTCGGTGGGAGCACTTGAAAATCATACACAATGCCCCAAGCCATGTGACACATGATAACTGCACATCGGCGGTATATCCAGTAAGCTTACTTTCCATAAAAATATATAGGTAATTATAATACGCGTAGCTGCGGCGTGAGCGGCCCGCGACGCTCGCGCCCCGCGCCGGCCACATTGATATGCACAGAGTTACACGGAGATATCAACACGAGGCGCTACTGCGAGGCGGGGAGCGTCGCGGGACTGAGGAACAACGTCTCGAAGTACGACCACAAAACTGTGCACCCGACGTCCGACGTGGGATCGAACCGAGCGATGACATGTCATGCGGAGGTGAGGCAGCAACAGTGTGAGCGTTGCGTATGTTTTGTGATCGTATTCGCAGTGGGGTGGCTGGCTCGTTCCTCGGCTCTAGTAGAGGCCGCAGCCGCGCAGGTTGTTGGCGATGATGACGTCGGTGACGGCGTCGAACACGAACTGGATGTTGTTGGTGTCGGTGGCACAGGTCATGTGGCAGTAGATCTCCTTGGTGGTCGACTTGTTCTTCGCCTCGAATTGGGCCTGGATGTACGCGGCCGCCTCGCCGTATTCTTGCGCGCCTGCACACGAAAACAACGATTAGGGTAGGTTAGATTCTAAAATCAGAAAAGAGTAAGTGCTATGCAGCATTACATTCCGATTTTAAATATACACGTCGATTTGCGGCAGTTCAACAAGCCATCTGCATGGAATGCCTTCGTATCTCGATACAACATCTCTCCTCACTACACTACTTGTGTGCTAACTCACCCGTGTATTCAGGAAAGCATATGGTGAGCGGAGACTTGCGTATCTTCTCCTCGAACAGATCCTTCTTGTTGAGGAACAGGATGATGCTGGTGTCGGTGAACCACTTGTTGTTGCAGATCGAGTCGAACAGCTTTAGACTCTCCTGCATACGGTTCTGGAATATTATAATTATGTATTAGTCTAGGATGCTTCAAAAACGATACGCAAAGTAGTATTTGGCTGCATTTTTTGTGAAAGCCTGTTTTGAATGGTGATATTACTAGCAGTTAATTTGTGTAACACCCCTATACTACATTCTTCAGTAAAAATGCTTATCGATGATTTATCAACATCATGAGTATCGTCATGCATGCATTCCATTCGCGTTGGTGATCGTTTGAACTGTCCGCGTCCGCTCAAAAAACAAGCCCGAATAAAAACCCAGAAGAGTGTGGAAGCAATAACATACCAAAACAGGTTCTGGACCGTATTGGTTCTTTATAGCATGCACGCATTTGGAGTTCATTAAATATTTATTTATTTTATAAAATAAATAAATAAATATAACGAGGGGCATTTTAGGGGTATCGTATTACCCAGTACTAACTGGGTTATGGAGGTCAGATAGGCAGTCGCTCGCATGTAAAATACTGGTATTCAGCTGCATCCCGTTAGTCTGGAAGCCGAACCCAACATAGTTGGGAAAAGGCAAAGCAGATAATGAAATAAATATACCGCGATACCAAAAATCACAGATAGGGCTTCGTAAATACCACGTTTTTCTTAGTATCGGTACTTTCATACAAGCCTTCATGATGTTTAGGGTTTCTGAACAGTCTGCAAGTCTCATGGGCTTGCCATATTTTTGGTCCCTAGGCACGCCACTGACTTTTTCTACAAAAACCCTACGCAACAACATCACACTAGTATTTCCTAAGTGATAGGCAGAGATATCTTGTTGTTCTTTTAAGTCGATGGTATTTTTATCAGCATCTGTGTAGCTCTGTTAGGTCCTCAAGTCGCAGTTGGAATATTCTACAGTTGTGTTACAAAAAACCTTGTAACTAAGGTAGTAAGAGCAATGCTTACCGTTGTCTCATCCTCGTGCAGCACCTGGTCGTACTCCGACATGGCAACACAGAATATGATCGCGGTCACATCCTCGAAGCAATGGATCCATTTCTTTCTCTCGGACCGCTGTCCGCCCACGTCGAACAATCTGGAAACGTACATGGTAAATGTGAATTTAAGGGAAACATATACATCATATAGGTGAATTTTCAGCTGCATCCAAATCAACTGGAGGTCAACCGGAATTGAATAGGGGAAGACTTCTACTAAGTCAAGGCTAACTTGATGTTAAGTGGACTGTATTGCATTGACATGTAACAGAATCAGCAGTTATTTGTATGCTTGTCTATATGACAATTTTAAGCAGCAGTTTTTTCTCGTGCTGAAATCCAAATGACCTGTCAGCAAGCCTGACTCTCAAGAGTCTTTGCAAAATTGACAAATCGAACAAATACTCACTTGAAATTAAGGTTTTTGAAGGAGAAGTGCACTTCGACGATGCCAGTGGTTTTGACTCTAGTCCTTAAAATATCTTGTTCGGTGGGCTGGTAATCTCTTGCACCTAACCGGTCCAAGTCATCCAGGAAACTGGAATAAACAGAAGAGTTCCGTTAGAAAGTTACAATCATCATAAAAACGCTACAACACAAATCATTATCGAGAACAACTTATCAAATTTACATTCAAATTGTTATTCTATTTTCGTCATATCATTCACTATAGGATCAATAAATCAAGTCCACGGGACCGAAGCCACGGAAAAGCTAGTTTGTTGTATAGTGTAAATCATGATTATTAAAAAAAAACTACGTAACTACTACTATTGCTTGAACACAACAATTGGAGTACAACGCCTTCGGTGGCTTTTTTGTTGAATTTTCAGTGAAAAAAACATCGTTTAACGCTGTATAAAACTCAACGATTATGCTAAATATTTCATGTTAATCGAACGTATCAAGTTAATGTGTAAGCGATTAATGTAAACCTGCAATCAGAGAGCTCGAAATAAAACAGTTTATTTACAAACAATGAAATCGTTCGAGGTAGAAGGGAAGGGTATAATTATGTCGTTAAGTTTATCAAATATAGAGCGGCTAGTTAGGGTCTTTGACGGAAAGGCAATTTTGGATCTGCTTTTTTACCCTTGATTTTATTTCAATGGCATAGTAATTTTCCTAGCGTGTTGAAAAAATCAAAGTTCGTGGTATTAACATAAATACTCAATTTAGTGCCCTCATTGACCCCGATTATTGCTTAGGTTGGTCTGTTCAGTTTCCTGGCATAGTGGAACGCTCATTAGACGCATTTTTAGTTCATTGCACCCATGATGTAAACATAACCTGAGTTTGTATGTATTTTATGAAGTGAACTTTCAATACAACTATTTGGGAAGCTAGTTCTTTCCATGGCTATCAGAGGAAACCGCGGTTCATAAAAACTAATAATGTAGTCTTTTAATATTAATAAATTAACCATTGCAGTGAATGTCAATTTTGAAAGAAAATTAATAAAAAACGCATACAAGGTATTCGTCATATATTTTCCAATGCATGTCACATTACCATAATAATTCGCAAGTAATAAATTAAAATATTGTTCTGTTCATGTGATAGGTACGTGGCGGCCATCACGCATTCCACTTTAGCGCCGTCCGCTTGCCGCACACTTTTGTGTAGACAATCAAATATTTGTATACAAATTTGGCAAGTATTAAATTCATTGTTATGTACTGATTGCAACCCGCTTAGAATTCGTATTGAATGATGTCAATATATCTGTAATTCTGTTTGAAATACTTGTTTGTATTATAGGACAATATGAGTCAACTCATTAGTATAGCGATGCCAAGAATGCACAAAAACGAACCGGAAAACGGATGCTGTTCAGTGGTCACTAACCGGAATAAAACAAAGGAGTTAAAGGTTTTGGAAAAACCCAAATCTGGTAAGTACGATGGATTAAAAAAAAATCTAAACGCGGTCTCAACAAGTTACCGAAAGTCTGTGTTCAGTATATCAGCAGTCAAGTCTCATGTTGTGATTATTTGACCAAAATAAGAACACCAAAATACACCATTAACTGACTTCGTATGTGTGGGGGAATTTAGACGGTTTAACGATAATTAGAATGAAATGCGTATGTTAATTCCACGTTAGAATATTTTTGCGTTCATAATGAGATAGGAAGCATTAAGTTCTATAAAAGTGCTAAGTTTTATTGATTATTCCGCAAGCTATATCAGCAGACATCCGGCCGGCCACTAGTTGCAGTCGCCACGCCACGCTAAACGACGCAACGACGCCGTGCGACGCCGCCGCATACATATTAACGAGCTGCGAACCGTAGACAACACGCTATACTCAATACATTGCCAGCTCATAACTTATCTTCATACTGGCGCTCCCCAAAACAAACAATTATAAGTAAACATATTTATAGAACATGCTTTCAACTAAACCTTGAGAAAAGATCATGATCGCACGCCTCTGCCTTGAAGAGAAAGGTGTACACAACACAAGTAGTCGTTTATTTCCAACATGTATTTTCGTTAGTCCTAAACTAGGTCTGAAATGGTAAAGCATTCGATAGAACGCGTATATAATGACGTCATAGTACCCAACCTTCATTTTCCGCAGCAGCTGGCTGGCACACGTGCAACTGTGTACTACAGAGCATTGGCTCCTCTCGTAAATCGTCACATAGACCGCTCCATTGAGTAAAATGCTATAATGGCATCGCTTGTTGGCCGGATTTGTGTTACAGAATAATTTTATTTGCACAGGGTGAAAGCTGTACTCAATTTAATTGTCAAGCTTACAGACGTACTTAGTGAGGACTGGGGAAGCATCCGCTCACAATGACCGCTGCATTGCAGTTCCGAATTTTTCGAGAATGAGACAGAACATTTTTATCGTGTCCAATTATACAGAAAGGCGTAAAACGAAAGTCGTTGAGGAACTTTCCATGTACAATTCCACCATCTTCATAGAATTTGACAGCCCGCCTTGAAGGCAAAATTGGTTCACTGAGAAATATAGTCACCAAACTATAATCTGCTGGTGACTGGTACCTGTAAGAAGTGGTCAATGTCACAGAACCACGAGATGGTAAGTGAGTCAGTCTGTGACGCCATCAAAGCGGTTGACTGTACCGAGCAACGTGACTTTGAACTGCTGTGATCTCGACTAAGGTTAATGACAAAACAACGCCAGTGTTCACCCAGATTGCTTAAGATACCATTCTCACACAAACAATCACGTCTGGTAAATTATTTGATAAAAATATAGTTCTTGATTAATCACAAAAATCTAATGGAATCTTGAACTTGTCAAGGTCTGTAATTGCTAATAAGCATGTGCTCAGTCTTTCTCTGTACGAGAAAAAGCTTTTGCATTGAAATGCGAGAAACTATGGGCTTGTTGCTGAATTTAAACAGTTTACAGCTAACAATAACCACACTCAATTTACAGGGCTTTATAGGTTTTTGTTTTTAGAATAGGAATGCACTGGCAGCCATTATTCTGTGATTAGCGGTACAACTACAAACATCGTCAGGAAACCAGCATGCCTAACACATATTTCTCGACGGCATGTAAAGTCAAGTCAAAGGCCCATGGGCGGCATAAAAGTACTGACACCAGGTTAGGCACTAACCATACGATAAAGAAGAACTACAACTGTGCAAAACATGTCATTGTAGCACAGGACTAAAACCGTGAGCTTAACAAAAATCTGCATTGCAACACTAATAAATTTTCATTGTATGAAAGTTTATAAAAATTAACAATTCAAATAGGTCAAAGTATCTTAATTGCAAGTGGGCATGAATCGGCGCCGTAGTTACCTTTCGTGTGAAAGGCCAACTTTGACACGATACACCGGTAACTCCCAACCTAAATGAAAAACTACGTTGGCAACACGCAACCTTTTGTATAGTGAAAAACTTTGCTATGTTAACCATTCGGCTCTGTAATTATAGCGATTGTATTTAAAAAACGACGACGACGGGCATGGAAGAATCTAAGCTAGGGTCAGCGATTGTAAGATTTTCTGCATGTTGTGAATTCTAAGTTCGGAACTAAAGAATTTATAAATCGACGGCACGGTTGGCGCAGTGGCTGAGCAATTAACTGCTGCGCTGCGTGTTGCGGTTGCGGGTTCGATCCCCGCACGGAACAAATAATTATAAAATACAAATATTATTATAATTATAATAATATTTGTATGGCCTACAGATAGTTGTTCCGGGTCTGGCTGTTTGTGTATGTGAAGTTTAAATGTTTGTGAACGCACCCACGATACAGGAGAAATTCCTAGTGTGGGGCAACGTTTAAAAAAAAAAAAAAAAAATACAATCAAGTATTCAATTAAATATATTATGCAGTGCTACGACGACAGTTCGGGACCCAGAAAACTGTAGTAGAAAATAATGTATTCGGTTCAGCGGAAAATATAATAGGAGAGCAAGGCCAAACCATCCAGAAATATAATTTACTAATACGAATCATAGCAGAATGAGCCATTAATATTGGAACTGTCCGAAGTGATCTTTAAAACGTCAACATTTAGTGGACCCAATCCAATATGATTAATGCAAATGACAATTGGGTTATGTCATGATTGGTGTAAGAAACAACTGCAATTCAAGGTCAGCATGTATAGATAGCCGATCTGACACCGTTGGACCGATGCCAGATTGGCTAGAACAGCCGAACTTAAACAAGTTAGCGACGAAGCAAGGGTTGATACTGAGCTAAGCTATCATTCCGATCTCGGTTTTAACAACAATATGTTTGAATTTGGGTAAAAGTTTATTGTTGAGTAATATTTAAGCAATGCTAACAAATTGAATTCCAAACAATCGAATGGTTGATTATGTTAATGTAATACAGAAAAGTAACGGAGTTACGCCATAAGGTACGACAAAAGACAAAACATACGTATTGATACATTTGTGAAGTTTTTATCTCATTACACGCTCTGTAAGTTGTCCAAATGTGCTATGGGAACAAGAAGTAGGGTATTATGTTCCAATGTCAGTGGAATTGTTGGCGTTTTTGGACGGGTGCCAACAGAAAGGACATCTACGACCCTTAACTACCAGAGGGAAACTGTCTTATATTTCGCCGATACGGAATATCTTTGTGTTTCGTATCGAAGCTGGTCGTAAACACGTTCCGAGCGAGGGACTACTTACAACTGGTAAATCCCCTGCAATATGAGGTGTCGCAGTGCGAATTACTGCAGGTACAGGACTACAAACGTAGAAAATCAATAAATAAATTGTTACTTTGACCTCGCGAAACACCTCTACTATTATTAGAAGTCTGCTTTCTCCTTTGACATTTATTTAATCGTTATTACAGTTACTAGTAATATTTCAACGAGATCTGTCGGTACGAATCATATTTATGGAACAGTATACTTTATTTTGGGTAATAAATATCATGTACATGGGAGTGACAGTTGAAGGAGCACTGATAACCTTCTCGAAGATCGGTCTTATAATTAAAACATATCATAAACATTGCAAACATACGTGTTAAATGTTCTAACCCGAGTGTTTATCATACTGGCGCTTTTTCGCGTCGGTCCTGGGCGTTGCTGACGTCAAACCTCAGTCAACATTAACTGGGTCAGTAAACAAGGATGAATTACATTCGGAGCAGCCGAAATCATTTCATTATACTATTGAACACCGCCGGTGTTATTGAATGTGAATGTATTGATGACAGCGTTTAGCGGTGACGTGATGTTGCAAAGTCCTGCGAGTATCGATTTTCACAGCATTCTCCTTTTTATTTGATCTCCTGACCTGTACCTAGTTATTAGCTGCCCTGTATGCAACTAAGTATCTCGAATTAAATTTTACATTATCTATCTGGGATTTCACTCCAATATTCTTATTTGATGTGCAAAACTAACAATACTGATTTAACTGCCCGAAATTACGTTTTTGGCCAGCGCCGCCTATCTTTTCAAGAGGCTTTATCTCGCAAAGAAGATCGATAGCTAAAACTGGTCAGATGAAATCCTTGCACTGATCGCAAGCTGTGTAATGCATAAAATCCATGTATGGTGGTGTTGTTGGCTGAGCGCGGCCTCCGCCCGGCAACAGGTCCGGCCGCACGATCAATACGCCGCGCGCCGCCGCACGCCGCGCCGAGCCGAGCCCTTTCGATAACTACGCGCTACGCCGCCGCCGCGCCGCGCCGGCCGAACCGCGGCGCGCGCCCGAAGCGACGCGAACCCGTGATCGCGTCACGCACAGCCGACTTGCACACAGCCATACATGTCGACCAACAACGACCGATTTCGCTGCTTCACTATCTGAAATTGCGTTGACTATCACAATTGTCTGTCATTCTTCAACAATTTGCTCTATTTTTGGCTGAGCAGAGAAAAGTAGGCTGTTGCATATTTTTGAGATTTGCCACTGATGTAGCAGACCGCTGGAAAAGTGGTGTCACTAGAATACATTTAGAATGTGACTCTAACCATAGAACGGAAGCAAAGTGGTAATAGGCCTGACACGATAGTTGTTCGACATATCTTTCTAAATCTGGTCTCAGTTCGGATTAACGCGCAATTAGCTCGTTTGTTTATAATGTCCATAACACGAAACACTTGTCAGCTTCATCGTGGGAACACAAAGATCTATAAAAAGACCGCTAAGAAACCAGAAAGGAGCATTTTTAACCAACCCTACGTAACAATTTTTGTTAAGTTAGGGTTGAACGGATTCAGTTCAAAGTTTACGCAATGGTGTGACTACACCAATAAAAGTCGGCGGTGACACATTACCCCCGAAAGCGGTGGCGATAGGGGTTCATGAAGTGTTATGGAGTTAGATGGAGGGTGTAGGTAGTTCAGGGCTTAAGCAGCCGGTGGCGCTGTGAAGTGCTTCCGGAATTAGCGCGGGCGTCATGCGATCGGCACATAAATCTGTCGCCGGTGGCGTTCCGCGCGCCACGCGCCATGAGCAGACGACGTGGGCGGCGCCGCGGCGGTTGCAACCGCGAACTCACCGATACTATCTCGATTGCTTTACGACCGCTGACAATCTTTCAAAACACATGTATGACGAGGACACTATGCATTTACAAATAAAAAGTTATCTCCAAGTATCATGCGATCGCTTCTCGCCACCAGATTGATATCAAACGATGTCAGACTAACTTGTTCAGGGGATTGAATCGCCCAATCTAAATGAGAAGAGCCATTAGCAGGTAAAATATGAAAACGCTGACGTAACGTCCCTGCTAAACGTTGAATATCGCATTGGAGCACTTGTCGCTCGGAATAATGGCGGCCTGAGGTTTAATTGACAAACGGCCACAGGCGATGATGTAGCGATTATTTTCAGCAGAGTATTTTACAACAATTGTTAGATTTGGTGGCGCCTGAGCCGATCCAATGAATAAAACATTTACGAATTGAAAAAGGTTCAAACGATACCCACCCCTTCAAAGATCGCTTCTTGTAATTTTAAACTATCTAAGTTTGTGTCTTGCTCCAGCCTAGACCTATTGAAGTATATTGGTATGAAATATTAATACAGAATGCCTTCTATATTGTTTATTACTTATTCTCCATGATAGCTTGATAGCTGAAGCTATCAATACCGTCGACAACTTACTATTTCATACTAAACTCGGTGTACATACTTAAGTACTCTGTTCCAACGTCAGACCTATGAATTTATTTATGCAATGAACACGTATTTTCTAACTCAAGTCCACTGCTTAGTCATATCTGCGGTAAACACTGCATGCGATCGATATTTTTATAACGGACACCAACTTAGCAAAAAGCGCAATTTATCGTCAAACCAATTAAAACATTATATGATTGTTGAGCTACTTCCAAGACGAACGATCTTAAAGAGTAATAAATCAAAACCAACAATTTCTTTTGCATTAAGTAACTGGGTATCACTTAGTTCCGCAAGGTATATCGGTAATGCAACGCAACAGCCAAGTTGGACATCATTTTTCGCCAATTGAGCATCGGAGCCAATGCTTGGCGGTGAAGTAATAGGGTAATATGCGGATAACTAATGTGCTGGTGACAGTTGTGGAATACTTAGTTATTTTCGATACACGACATCCTTGATGGAAACATGAGTCATCGTCCCTAAGATTTGAACAGTGAACATTGTGCCAAACCAGACAAGAGGACCATACTTCCACTCCTGCTTAAACATCTAATTAATAAGTGACCAGCTCAAAGGTCCAGATATACACAACATTGTATTTACTACAGCGAACATTCCGTATGTGATTTTCCTCATGATTGATGAGACACACAGATACGAGCGTTGAACCGCGCACAAAGGGTTCCTTGTGACTGTTGCAAGAGCATCCGCCGACCGCGATTCTCGCCACATAGTACAAAACAACTATCCTTATCGTGTTACTGACGGACCACTAAATGGTTCATACAGTTTCATGCTGCTCTGAGAGAAAATGTGGAACGTATCAGAAATTCAAGGAATCAGATGCTTTTCAGAGATAGAGTTGAATTGGTAATTGAAAGATCATTTACGGGAAGGACACAAAAAATTGCTTTTTGTGAGTTTTCTTAACTTTATGAGAACGCCCAGTAGTGACTAGCAGAGCCCTCTGACTTGGGAAGATTTTAGCTCCGACCTAACCGGGTAGACGTGAACATGACGTGTTTTCGATGATTAATGGACATTGATTTGTAATTTTGTATTCAATAAAGTAGCTATGTGTCATTTTATTATTGTAAGTGTTATTAATTTATACGTGGTTACTGAGGTTTGAAGAGTAGCAAAAAGCACTAATCGTAACAGTTAACTCGTCAGGGATAATAAACTTGATAATATAATGCAAGTATGTGAACCGTACCTGTTTATGGGAACGTGTTTATCACGATGATTCAGTAAACAAATAAATAATAGCCATTTATCATTCCGGGTAAGTTGGAACCAACTGAGCGGAACCAACGCTGTATTGTTAGCTGTTGGAGAACCAGTAATCACTTGGTGTACTGTTGTTGTATGTTCGCTTCGTACAGTACCATAGAAAGGATACTTAATGAATCGATGATTATTCAACTCACACGAGTCAAATTCTGGTTAGGATCTACCAGTATTAACAGAAAGAACTAGCAAAAAGTTTAGGATGGTGATGAAGTAAGGCGTGCTCTTAATTTAAAATTGATGAAGGGGAAACATTTCACTATAAACATGTTCAGGATGGGTGGGATTGCGGAAGAAACACAAATGTACACAGTGAACAGCGACCGGACGAGTCAATCGGCGCGCGAGCACCGCTCCCTGCTTCCATCGGGGATTGACAAATTGAATTGATGGCACTGACGTCACATGTAATACACATCAACACTGAACATCAAATTATCGGAATGTACTAATGTGTACCTACATACAAACTGCCAACGCTTATAATCGTTACAACAAGGTTGTTATCACACCAGACTTTTAATTAATCGCGACCCAATTTTGCAAATTAAACACGCGAGTAAAATAAATTTAAACGTTTTGATCGGGGCATTCTAATTTTATCTCCTATATGCGAGTTATCTTAACATCATGCGAATTACTTGTATGACTAGTTAGTGGACTAACCACTTCATTAACCGTATAATTAGCGATGTCATTAAAACTTTATATTATTTCACAAAGGCTCTAAACGATGGATAAACAGTTTACGAAACGATTTGTCAAGTCAAATTGAAAACCCTAGCGGTGACTTGCGCATTTTACTTTGGTCAGTTACTAATATTAACAGGCAAGCTCTAAGTCGTGTCATCACACTTGCGACAATAGGGCGCTACATATTCGAAAGTAAATACCTTTACAATGCAAGAAAGGGATTGTGGAAGAAAAGTAACGAGAGTATTTGAGTTTTTACATCAAAAATATTTTCAGAAATGCAGACTCTCAAAATTAAACATATATTTATCAGGAGGGGAATAAACATATATTTATCAGGAGAGGAATCAAAAATAGTTGGAAATTATGAAAACATCAACCCTCCAGATGTGAGTGAGAGGTTTGTAACATCAATCGAGGTTGTATTTATTTGTACGCATGCGTGTGTACTGCGTCAACTCGGCCGGGTGGCGTATATTACGACATCAGCGACGCTGAAAACGTAACATGGTAGCCCCCACTGCTTCCTCTGAAGTGCTAAACTTAGGGGCTGAAGCTCTAGCCATTGACAACTCGTACGCGATGAGTAACGCGCGGTGCTACACGGCGATGCCGGGCCCCAGGCCCCTGCCTATACTTGGCAACAGTTGGCGATTTGCTATAGGGAAGAACCCATGGAAAACCGGAGCTTTGGACGTTTCGCTCTGGTTCCTGAGAGCTTTAGCAGGCGCTGGGGGAGCGGCGAAAGTGGCAAGACTGTTTGGACATCCCGATTTGGTGTTTCCGTTCTGTGCAGAGGAAACAGCAAGAATTTATAGACGGGAAGACTCAATGCCACACAGAGCAAAAGCGCCTTGCCTCAGCCATTACAAGCAAGATTTGAGAAAGGATTTCTTTGGGAACGAGCCGGGACTGATTGGAGTGTAAGGGATTAACACTTTTGTGTTAGATGTTTAAGTTATTAAGTTAAAGTGCTTAAGTTCTGTTAATTTCCTGCAGACATGGCGAGCCGTGGTCTAGATTTAGATCCAAAGTATCTAAAGCATTGATTGCGCCGGAGGCAGCAAGGGCTGCGGTGCCCGATTTAGAACATGTGACCGACGATTTTGTGCACAGGTATGTCTTGTAGGCATCAAGTCTTTTGTTCTTTATCTTAAAAAGCGATTTGTTTAATTTACTAAGCTATTCTCGTAATGTTATTTTGGAAAGAAAACATGATAGTGATAAATCACTGTCATCATAATGGAACTATACTGCCAACATTACGATGTGTACCATCAATGTAGGTGTTTAAAGAACAGATTTAGAGAACTATTTATTTTAAGTTGCTGTTTGATTGCTGTTTGCATTACACGTCTGTTGCAAAACTGCAAACAACAACAACTACATGCATTTAAGATCAATAAAACCAAAAAGTTTTTACGAATACATTATCATAAAGGGCTCGTGGTCGTTGTAAACGCATGCGGCAATTTTGTGGTCCAGTACTTCGTTTTGCCTCTAGTGATCCGAGTGTGGAATCTCAGTTTAATGACCACATCCCGTTTTTAACAACGGCGCGCGGCGTCTGCGCATTTGTTTTGAGCGACGGCTACTGACACTGAATCATTGTGAACAACAAACCTCATTCAATGAGAAACATTACGTTTCGTTTGACTGACTTTAACGCGGAATATTTAACGCTTAGATGAATTTAATTGAGAAACAAATTTACATGTGAGCTTTAAATGAATTAGGTTTTGATTAGCAGCTAGGCAACGTGAAAATTGGGGTAGAGCAATTTAAATTAAGCACACGAACGTTAAATATTAGTCTACATTTTAAAATATTTTCGTTACAGAATGGAATGCATTCTCGACGATAATCGTGAGCTGCCGAAAGATTTTCTCACGGAACTCTACAAATGGGCCCTTGAGTGTAAGTGCTACTTGACGAGCGGCGTCACCTTCTGTGAACTCTATTGTGCTTTTCCGCATAAACTTGTTCCAAGATGGTAATTCAACGACTAAAGAAAACACTTCTCTTTGTTCTAGCTGTGGGTGCTTGGGCCCTTGGGACAAGACTGGGCTGCCTCCGAGATAATGATACGGAAGCGAAAGAGATAATAAAATGCATCCATGGATTCTTCCATAGTGTCCCTGTACTGGAACTCTCGGCACCATTGTGGCGAATCTACTCAACACCTGCCTACAAAACATACATCGAAGCTCTAGATGCCTTTAGATCACTCTGTTTGAAAAGATTGACTGATAAAGGCATATGCTCACAAATAGCAAAAGCTTCTGGTGAAAAGGTGGCCATTATATTGGCACTGGATCTGCTACTGGTCGGTGTGGATACCACGGCGGCTGCTGCGGCGAGTACTTTGTATTTATTGGCCAATAATGGCAGAGTGCAGAACAAACTACAAATTGAACTTGACAATAATCTCCCAAGAGGTAGAGGATTGACCAGCAAGGATTTGGACAAGCTGCCTTATCTAAAAGCTTGTATAAAGGAATCGTTGAGGTGAGTTATAAACTTAGTAATAGAAATTATCTGCCTACGCCTACTTTTAGTTCAGACATTTTAACCCCTAATAGTGTTATCTTAAAGGCGTCTAACGGACGACAATCTAAGTACGCGAGAGTTTGCACGGTGGCAGTTAGTATAATATTTACATTACAAGGCTAATGTTATTGAAGGAGCAGCAAACATTGGAGGATCCCGATATAACTGTGTCCCCTTAGTTAGAGTTACCGCGAGGCAGCATCACCGTACTATGTACTGAGCTCCAAAGCACACGTAAAGCAAGTGAGAGCCGTTCAAAGGTGATAATTTGTCCTATATTGGCATGTCATCATGTTGAATTCCTGAATTTGCGGTTTCGATATATACATACATATTTCATGGCAATATGTTTACAGGAACAAACTTCCTCCTTGATTATCTCATATTAGTTTGTTTCGTTTCTTTCAAAATACTATTATTTACAGATTTATTAAGGTATTCTCATGTGGTTTTGTGCTGAGAGACTTGTTCTAAAGCAAGTTTCAATGTCATTATCAGTAACAAGAGATTTTCCTCGTGACACGAGTACAGTAACCTCCAATGAGCCTATAAGATAAAAACATGATACAAATGTATCATCTTATTGTAACGTGACCAATGATGGTCAGCGTCAGGTTACATTTGCACCTGAGTCACTGTTAGGATCTCAGCCCACAAGTCGAGTGTAACAATACTAGTGTTTATAGCACGTTATTATATAAATAATATTCATACAGTACAGGTTCGCATGCACCGATAAGTACAAAGAATTCGTAATTGATACGTGGGTGACGGGTTTTACAATGTTGTTAATGATCTCATACGAGCTGGAATTTGATGAACGTAATCAAGCTGAAAAAGTGGCAATTTCAGTTCTTTTTATTTTAATTCTTTCTACTACATTTAAATTATGATCATTTACGTAAATAATTTATGTGTCGGTACTATGGAGAACATTTCAAGAAGGTAAAAAGCAATTACAAATACACTTTCTTCGAGAATGAATTTACTTTTTTAAGTTGCATTAGACGCAGGACGTTAACCTTCGTGCCCTGAACAGGAAAAAGCGTAATTCTATTTGTATTTATAATAAGCAGTTGATTTTACAATAAACTTCAGTTCAGTGTGAATCCAATGAGCATTGTCCTTAAAACCTTGTTTGAGGTATTTCTAGTTTGTTTGGTAATGTATTGTTCATTCATTATTTCAGAATTAAACCAGTTATTTTGGGCAATGGAAGGTGCATTCAGTCAGATGCTGTTATATCTGGATATGTAGTCCCCAAAGGGGTAAGTAACACAACCAATCATTGATGATGGATTAAAGTAAATGTACTTGCATGAGGAAATTGGCATCTGAGCCTATGTACTTATTTTATAGAGCAGACTAGAGGAAAGTTAGAATATTATTCTTTATATTCCTAAAAATTCTATTTCAGTCGCACATCGTTTTCCCGCATTACATCTTATCTAACGAGGAACGATACTTCCCGTCACCGAAGGAGTACGTTCCCGAGCGATGGCTGCGAAATACCGAACTTCAGGACGCGACGGAAAAACCCGAAGGATCGATAGTTCATGTTGGAGAGTCGGGGTGTCCCTACAGCCGAGCGATGGAGGTGTGTCGCAAGCAAAAGGAAGTAGGGATCCACCCGTTCGCATCGCTTCCTTTCGGCTTTGGTCGACGAATGTGTATCGGGAAGAGATTTGCTGAAGCTGAGTTGCAACTTCTACTGGCTAAGGTGAGTTTCATTGTCTTTATTTTGTAGAAAATGGAGTAGCTAAGACTTGTTAAGTCCGAAAAGGGGAAAATTAAGAAAAATCAAATCGAGAACAAAAAAATTGTTTTTAAGTTACAAAATAATGAACAGGGCAACATTCTTTCATTGAAAATCGTACTGTGATTGGGTTTTGCAACATGTAATCCTTATATTAATTTCTTGTTCCCAGACATTCCATAAATACGAAGTATCATGGCGCTACGGCGAGCTAACCTACAGCGTGACGCCGACGTATGTGCCAAACGAACCGTTGCGGTTCGCACTCCGCAAGAGAAACGGTAACAACACCAGCCTGTAATCTTCTATGTTAAACACGTTTTTAATGTTTTACTGCCAAAGGTTTTTTAACAAATAGAATTTAGGTCGTTTGTGTTTTGTACGGTTTTGTAATATAGCATAGCCATGTAAGTTTTTATTAAATAAAACTTTTTGAATAAAGCCTTTGTTAGCTGTGCTTTATTTCATTATTCTGAGATCCTGCCATATCCGTAAAATCAGAGCCTAGCCTTGATTTTTCTCCAAACAGAGCATTTAACCATCATTGCTCATTTGTTGTTAATATTCCACGTAAGTTTCCCAGATACCGTTTTGTTCGACGTCTTCCGTAACATATTCTCATAAGCAAGTACTC
Source organism: Lycophotia porphyrea (assembly GCA_950005105.1). NCBI lineage: Eukaryota > Metazoa > Arthropoda > Insecta > Lepidoptera > Noctuidae > Lycophotia > Lycophotia porphyrea. Next base: position 11,590,777 of record OX465399.1, read on the forward strand.
ACTATTTGGCGGAGTCGTTGAGCTGGTACTCGTTGGAGCGGCCGAAGCACTCCTGCACGCCGGCGTCCGCCCAGAGCCTCTTCATCGCCGCCAGCAATTCCTCGCTGAACGGCTCCGTGTCCTCCATCCGTTGGATCACGTCAAACACCATCTTGCCATCGCTCTGCAACAGACAAATACAATAAGTTCTCTGGATTTTCAAGCATTTAAGTAATACCTAAGGTAAGGGGATTTTAGATGTGTCATAGAACTAAAGACTAAAGAAACATTTCGTCTATAATAGTATCGGGTACGAGTCTACTGTCATTAATTGGTTAAAAATCTTAGACTCCTTGCTGCTACTAAGGATTTGCTGATAGAAAAACCCAATGAAACCGTTCGTTAATATCAAAGATGGGTATCTTTGATATTAACGATATATAGATTTCTTTACCTTTTAGTAGTTTTCGCTGGGTGAGCATAATAAATCTATCCTAAAAAGGAAAGAAGGTCAGCACTCGACGACACAGCAAAGAAGTTGGCAGTGCAGCCAACACTTTCACCGATGCCGACAGCTATCGTTTACGAATTGTTTCGTATACAAATAGGTGCCAATGTACCACTGCAGTGCAAGGTACGGGGCAAGGGGCATTGCCACCGGGGAATCAAAATTGGCCTGTTGGTCTAGTGGTTAGTGACCCTGACTGCTAGGACGGAGGTCGTGGGTTCGATTCCCACACAATTATACACCCAGATACAGAACAAATAATCGTACTCATCGCACAAAGATTTGTTCTGTATCTGGGTGTATAATTTATCTATAATATGTATGTATTTAGAAATATATAAGTATGTTTATCAGTTGTCTGGTTGCCATAGTACAGGCTCTGCCTAGTTTGGGATGTGCAGGGCAGTGTGTTGGTTGTCCCAAGATATTATTATTATTAAAAAAAAAATGGTTGAGTTGAATGGTGCTGACACATGCGTCATGTTCGTGAACGGGCGCTGTCAGTTGTGGCTGGTCATCTCTTGGTTGCCACGGCTTATTTGAATTATTTTATTTTTGAATTGTTTATTATTTTTGTTTTTACTATGGACATCTTGCTACATCGTTCTCACATAATGTACCATCTCAACATGCACGATGTAACCAAGGTTTTGTAAAAATATACTGATTTAAAAGAGTGTCCATGGAGTTTCTTGCCCGTTCTTCACCATAGAGATCTACGCTGTGACTGGAACAGTAGCTTCATTACATTGTTATCTTGTCGACAATTCAAAAGTGCCTGTAACTGGCCTACTTGAAATAAATGCTTTGATTTTGATTTTAGAAAACACTTCTGGTGTGCCAGGGTGCATAAAAATGTCCAAAGCTGCCACCTTGTTGATTTACCACACCTTGGGCTATTCTCATTAGGTCGTGGCGATACAAAAGAAGGCCATTACGCCCCATACTAATACTCTAAGTTCTGACATCACTCAAGGCCAGACAGTTCAAAGTAATTAAAGTCTATTCCTGAAACAGAACTCGGGCAATAATGACACCTTAGATCTGAAGTAGAATTCTTATTTTAATATGGGTACGTCCTTGTATTTAGTTTGGTGGGCTCGTGCCGACGACCGAGGTAACTACCGATTCGTATTAATATGCTAGGTATCATGGAACTTAGCGTCCATCTAGTTTATGAATGAAGCAATTACTTGATACCGATATAAACCTTGATGTACGAACCTTTTGTTCTAGATATAGTTCGGTCAATGTGTCTAAATACAGAAATCTGGTCAACCAAATGGTCGAAGTGGTTGGGTCTGTCTCCCAAGTCAACTCCTATGACGGAACTTGATCGATGTGTTGGCTCCTTCAATGCATTCCGCATTTCGGTTACAAATTACCGCTACATGAACGGATAATGAGCAAATATTTTAATTCAATAACTCTTAAAATATCAACTGCCTCGTTGGTTTAGTGGTCGCAAGCACGACTGCTGAGCATGGGGTCCTAGGTTCAATTCCCGGGTCGGGCAAAGTGTCATTGGGTTTTTCCATCAGAAATTTCTCAGTAGTAGCCCCGTAGTCTGGATTTGCGCCCGGTTGTTGTCAATAGGCTCACCCCCTATTACATGAGACTTAAACATAACTGGTGAAATGTGGATGTACTATAATACACCTCGGCCTAACCCTTCGTGGATGATTACAGGCGTGATGTTATGTAGAATATCGAATTGGGGATTCCAACATGCAACTATTTGGAAGGTGAGGTCTCACCGTTGCACAAAGTGCATATCCTCATGAAATAATTATGTTTGAGTTATCTTTAGAGTACACCCTTGAGACCAGAAGAGATCTTTTGAATCTCGAATGAATCATTAAAGGGTGTCTAAAGCAATTAGTGTCAATGCAGCTTGTATTGAAATAAACATGACGAAAATGTGAACAAAAAATGCATTGATGGTAGTGATTAAGTATTAACGACTTAATGGTCCATGCTTAACTCATCAGTGCTGTGTTGACCTATTTAATTCAGTTAGACACTTCTTATTTATAGCAATGAAAGATACGTGTGCCTCCAATCACAAACTTGCATTAGCACTTAAAATAAGGAAATCACTTTTTATAACAGTTGAAGATCAGGAAGGAAGAATAAATACATTTCACAATCATTCAGCACATACACAAATCAAAAAAAGTTTGCGATCACTAGCATAAGCTGATATAATTTTTTAAATTGAACTTTATCAAGAAAAAATCTTTGTTGTGTGTTTTCTTTCAATAGAAATGCCCTGTTTGAAATTAGAGTGAAAAAAAGAAATCATAATATAATGTAATATCGTAATAAAAAGATTTCGATTTTTCACAGTGATCGCAAACTTTATTTGATGTGTGTAGTCCCAAAAATAATACTTAGTTGCCAAAAATGGAAAAATGGTAGTAGCCCATCATTCAATCAGTTATTTCACTACATTCAGCCTACGACATCTGTATAAAAATTGGTCACCTTTATTCCATGACCAGTGTTACATGTTTCCATCATGCAGTAACATCCATTGCCTAATTTTAAAAGCTATAAACGCAGCCATAAAGAACGGTGAGTCATAATAATTCGTGTTGAAGAGCAATATCGTCTCAATTGGAGTTGAGTGACCCAGCATCTTCGACATACGCTAATCCGATTAGTAATACATTTAGCAAACTCGTCTCGGAGAACCGTACGCTTTAGTTACGCAATCCGCTAACCGCCAACTCAAAGAATTCTGACTAATGAGTAATGAGAATCTCCAAAATTGTGATGTGTTTAGTCTTCGTCTCAAAGTTTCATGTGTTTGTTGTCGACTGTAATGCATCATAAATACTCATACTATATGTAGCAGAGACAAGTCCACTCTGTTCAGGGTATTATAAAAGTTTATACTAGGGGCATTGCGGCATGAAATGCCATGCTATGAAATAAATAACTCGTACATCAGGCTTGTGCTTTTGCTGGTTGCAGAGGTTTCTGTGAAATATGCTGTAATTATGACGGGTGTTGCGGGTTGCGAGACGCATGCGCGACGCCCGGCTCGGCTGATGGGAAGCCGCGCCATTCACAACCCCTCCTCGGAATAACCCGCCACCCTTGTTGCTTACACATTGCATATTCATTTAAATACATCGACGTCCATTAGCTCGTTACCTAGTCTGGCATTAAAGCATTGCTTATTTGTAAAGCACTTAAAAGGTTTTGAATTGTGATGTTCAAACTAAACCTATTTTTTTTTTCTTTTTGTAGTAGCTGTTGTTGGGTTTGAGACAAAGTATGGAATTTGACATTATGTTCCATCTTCCATTTTCCGGCACTAACCGCCTGTACATCTTTACAGTGTAAGTACGGGAACACTGAAGCCACAAATGAAGGTCACAACACGGAACCCGTTCAGCGTTCTCTATGTAAGCATAGAGCATCATCTAAACATAGGGAACAATACTGAGACAACCCTCATGCGATTCATTGTGCGTGTACTTAAGTTTTGTTTCAACATGTTTGCGCCGGATAGGGCTGTCACGTCCACTGCTTTCATGTCTGTGATAAAGAGATAGGTGCACGAGGTTACATAGACGTGTCATGTGCACACAAGCGACACAGCTCGCGATGCGGACAATATGCAAAACTAATGGGGGACGATAGAGGGCATGTCTTATTAGGGGAATACTGGGAAGGGGATCGATCTCCGGACATTGCGTGAAATGTGGAAAATACGAGGACCTGCGTGTTGAACGTGAAGTACTAACAATTCGTACTGTAATCTAGTTTGAATAATCATTACTTGAGAAGGAAATTAAAGATATTTTTTATTGCCCGCCGCCTCGTTTACGACGTACCTATGTCAAACGGTACGTGCGTCACATCTCGTGACGAGTGAATTAATTACAGTTTTCAGAGCAGCTTCTCGTTCGTTGTGTAACCGATGACGTTGACATGAACAACTCTTCAACAGGTCGGAACGGAACTGAGATACCTTATCTGTCTGACATTCCGAACAGGTACTCTCGATGATAACACTGGCCAATGTATCCCTTTCAGATTTTATTACACGTTTGGTGGTTGTTCGCAGGTTGCTAATAGATTCGTGCACTATCGCACACATGAAATTGCCACTTTATCTGGTTTCATTCAGTTTGCAATATAATATCTCGTTAACGTTAGCACAATAACCAAGTTTACGAATTAACTTGGTCTTATCTAAAGTGGTAAATTGATTAATGTTTTTTTTTTAATTAGACTTGCAGCACTGCAATGTCAAGTATTGTATCTTAAGGTGGTTGCGTCAGGGTAGCCCGCGAACTTCAAATTTTCTTACGTTTTTTGTAACTTCCAGGTCAGTCTCAGGTTGTACGTTGATGAAAAATGAGTCGCGCCAGTAACACGTGTGTAGCTACAAAATTACAATCATGAAAATGATCAATACAACCCTCTAAGTAACCTGCTACCCTGACGCAACCACCTTAAAATCATACACTAAAGAAACCAATTTAATCTCAAAGATAACCTTGGTGAACGTCTCCTTGTATTTTTAAGTCAATAAAAATAGGAAATAAGTATTTAATAAAAGAGAAAGCTTTACAATAACGGTAATATTTGTTTAGGAGCAATATTCATAGCAAACAAATAATGCAATAAGCTGCTGTGTGGAGTGCAGGCGGGGTGGGACGACCGATATGCAACGAGCCACTCTCATGAATAACGAATACCCAATATTGATCTCCATAAAGAGAACATTTCGCGGAATCGAACAAATCCCGGGAAATGCAGATGCAATTTTCGTTTACTCATGGAAGCCTGTAAATTATGTCGAGGATACTTTTACGACAAATTTTTAATTGGAATTGATAAATCCATATAATTCTAAACGATTTGGACATACAATTTAGCTACAACTGGCACTACATTCAGTATCAAAATGAATGTACGACGAATGGTTACTATGTAATAGGTATCATAACACTCCAGCCTCTCGCACAAATTGCTTCGTAATAAACATTAGCGGCCAACGGAAGCCCCGGAGCACTTATTCCCGATGTAGACTTCGATGCAATCGACATTATTTTTACTGACGATCGCCCATTATTTATAGAATACAGCCGGCACGTTATCCCCGCAGTTTATCGATCACGCAACGAATACTCTTTGATTTTCGATTTTTAGTAAACTAATGAGTACTGTGCGATTGATATCTTCGAATAAATATTTCAATTTGATCAGTTTACTTATCACTGTTATCATATTGAGCGTTTTTGTGGGAGTTTTTTTTCTATGTTTTATGTCCGAGCAAAAGTAATCTCAAGATTTCTATTACAGCCAAAAGATTACGAACCATCTCATTAGTCATTTATCTGCTAAAGACCTCAGATCTGTTGCTTAAACAAAAAATCTATGAGATTTGGAGAACCCTAGCCACTTTCACAGCTTAGTGTAAAGGTTCTGGTGTAACTGTTAACTGTAGTACTGAGTTTTGTCTTTGGCGCATTTATTTATTTAACACTCAGAATCAGATTAGTGGCAATACACTCGTGTGCTTTCCTATTGTGACTGGCTTGTTATATGTATTTTTAAGTGTCAAATAAATATTTTTTATATTATACTGAAGCACAAAAGTACAGAGGCGGACTTAATGACATAGGCATTTACCAGACGATTTGGGAGCCTCATCTGGCCAAGTGTCTTGAAGCCATTGACGGTATGAATTTAATGTTATTCGATCATTTAATTATGTTTATTTCATAGACCACAAAAACGAAGCATTTCGGGCAGATGTTTTTTTTATTAATAGAAGTTAGAAAATGAATAGTTTACCTCTCGATCCTTATTGCCGTAGGTGATGCCCAGGTTGGGCATAGCACGCAAGATGGCGACGAGCGACTGAATCGTGTTGCTGTACACCACCGGCCGGTACTGTTTGAAGTCTTCATTTGTAAAGCCACTTTCGTGGATAATTCTGTTGGAGAGAAAGTTATGTTAAATAAAGTTAGGTCACAGAAATATAAAAACCGGCCAAGTGTGAGTCGAACTCGCACACGCAGGGTTCCGTACCATTATCTATAAAAACGGCAAACAATCATGTCTGTTGTTTGGGAACCCCACTTAAAAAAATATTTTATTCTGTTTTTATTTGTTGTTATAGGGGCCACAGAAATACATGATCTGTGAAAATGTCAACTGTCTACCTATCACGGTTCATGAGATACAACCTGGAAACAGATCGACAGATAGACAGACGGACGGACAGCGGACTCTTAGTAATAAGGTCCCGTTTTACCCTTTAGGTATGAAACCCTAAAAATTAGTATTGTAAAGATAATAATATACGTGATATCTTCCACAAATGGTTCAACAGTCCGTGTACTAATAAATAAAAATACAGTGTTTGTTCCGAAGAAGTAACAACAAGTTTGTTAAATGAAGACGTAAGGAGAACAATTATCACGATTTGTACTACATATGACACAGAACAAATAATTGGTCAAATTGATAGAACGAGTTAATAAAAGGCGTAAATGTGTATTAGTCATCGATCGCCTTGTGATTCATAGGTCTAATGGTGCAGTATTTTAACGAGATTGTTAAATTGCCAGCCTCGACCAAAGTGATTTCATCACGTAGCCATTGACATTACGGGAATGTACAAGAGTAAATTTGTAATTTGTGCAGTTCCCATAATGCATTCATATTAAATTAACGTTTAAGATTCAATAGGAGCTTAGTGTGGAACTATAATGCTTGCTTTTACAAACGTATATCGGGTAGTAAAGCGTAAATATCTTGCATAAATTACTTATTCCTCCTTACATGTAACTAATCTGTTGCCAAATTGGCAATGACATCAAAGGGACAAGTCAAGCACTTCCATATAATACATGTGATGCAACTGTGGTATTCCCGAACTACAACAGGTGCAGTTTGTAAGACGAGCTGCGTTCAATCACTACACAAAGTAAACGATTCGTAACATCTATTGGAACCTATCGAAATAATATAATTTGACAACTAGTGATGTTCCGGATATCCGTATCCGTATCCGCGGATATTCGCGGGAGAAAAAAGATCCGTATCCATTACCTCATTAATTTTTAATACATAGATTAGTAGGAATAAAATACTATTAAATATCAATCAAATTATTTTTTATTTTTAAAAATCAAATAATTGGCATCTCTAGATTGCAAACATTTATCGTAGTGAGATTATAACTATTTTTTATATTAAAAAAAATGGTTGTCTGTAAAGTCGATTGACGGACGATAATTTTACGTGGTGAATTTTATTTTTATAAGACATAGATGCGTCACAAGAGGAACGCTTAGGCCGGGCGGTGTCTATCGCTTGTTCCGCGCTCTCGCTTGCACGCTCGGCTCAGGCGGAACGTGACACTTTATCGTGGGTGCAGCCGGCATTCATCGATTAATAAGACGTTATCACGTCAAAAATTGAAATTTGTTGTGAATGAAATAGGAAGTGTTCAATAAAAAAACACATTTGTTTAGTCACTCATCCGCCCCGTGTCATACTAAACTATAAACAAAACAAAAGAAAGACCCGCGCAACGCAAGTCGAACCATGTTTTGTCCGGGGACCATACAACCTCAGTTTAGAGTTAAGCCTTTCGAAGGGGTAAGCCATTTATGAGGTTACCTTTCATGATGTAAGTTGTAACTCCTTGAAACCCATTCAAAGAGTTACATCATGTTAAAGGTAACCTCATAAATGGCTTACCCCTTCGATTCGGTAGTCGGTACTATGCTTGAAGGGTTCCCAAATCCATATTGATAACCCATTGAATGGGTTTTATACATGAAACCCAGTGAAAGGGTTACACCATCCATATGATAACCCATTGAATGGGTTTTAAAGGGTTACCCACTTATTATGATAACCTTTTTAATATAAGGGTTTTGTTCGGGTTAGGTAAATATGCTTATTCAATAAACTTGTGCGAAGTAGGTGATGAAGCACCACGCACCATCCACAAGACATCGTAGGCTTGTAGACGAAACACGTGCCAAATTTTTTTTTTTTAGGATTTAGATGCCTACATTGCATACCGAGGTGTGTGTTCTGACTTTCTGACGATCAATATTGTTGTTTTGCGAGTCGTAATCAAGTGAAAGAGCAATGGGTAAGTAAGAATTTTGACAATATTTAGGTATGTGAATTAAAAGACTTCGAACTTATTTGTGTAGAGCCTTTCATACTTAAAATTGCAAGTAGCTAAAATTACATGTAAATAAAGATAGATCGTTGAAAGTGTACCTTTATGAACTGCTTAAATTAAACCTTTCAAAAGTGCCCACACCATAACCCACATCGTATGGGTTTCTGATTAACTGCTTAGAAAAACCCTGTCGAAAAACTTTTCAATGGATAACCAAACTGGTCAGTATGGTCACGGCTTGAATTAAGCCGTTCAAAAGTGTTACCCACATCGTATGGGCTTCTGATTAACTGCTTAGAAAAACCCAATCGAAAACCCTTTAAACGGGTAACCCGAATGGCCCCTGGTTCTGTCACGCAAAGCGTAAGTGGCGTCAACTATCGTTTCAAGGTCACAAGCATCGACACCGATTGAGTAAGAAAGTTAAGATCCGTTTCCGCGGATCTTGACGCCAGTGATCCGTATCCGGATCTGTATCTCCGGATTTACATTTTCAATCATCCGGCACATCACTAGTGACAACGTATTAAGTGACTCATATAATCTTAACTTAACGAGCTTGATTTTCGTATTCCTATATTATTTAACTCCAGTCAGTTCCTCACCTTTATTTCATATTTATGATGCATTCGTATTGTTCAGATCTGTCTGTATAAATTATTTAGTCGATCAGACATTCAAATTGCATGTACATAAATAAGTTATATAGGTGAGGGAGGACAGTAGGCTCGACTCAATGACAAACAAGAATATTGCTAATGCGTAGCAATGAAATGTGCCACTAAATATGGATTTCGCAAAACTGTCCTTTTTGTTGTTTCAATTTTGACTCACTAAGTTGACATTAAATTTGTTTTGTGTAGTTCAGTTGGCAATTTTGTAGCATTGAGTTCCTTTCAATATAAAAAAAACTTTACGTAGCTTTAACATCACTGTAAAGTAAGCAACGAAAATTATCCACCTTACTGAAGTGAAGATTCTGCAGGCACTACGTGAAATATGCCATAGTATTTCAGATAGGACTGTTTTTTCAAAGTTATGAAAACCTGGTGTCACCATCTACCGGGTGATATGTAAATATTTTAGTATTTTACGGATTGGAACAATGGGGCGGTGCGTGTATATGTACTCTGTCGAATAAAAACAATCGTACCGTACGGCCGGCGCAAACGATCTTACAATTCGAGGAATTCTATCTCCATTTCTAGAAGATTTCGACCGGTTCTATTTTTCTCATTTAGAGGTTAAAGTTCGATAAACTTACTAATAGTATCAAGTCACTCAAGAAAACGATGTTAGACCGTAATGTCCTTAAACTGAATTGCAGAAATTTACAAAATTTATTCGATCAAATGAATTGGTTCTTCATGACAAAATTGGCCCATTTTCATTTTTTTCAAGCATTACATTGAGTATCGATAAAATAATTTAATTTCGCGCGTCTGGCGTGCCATAGATCTATAGCATCCGGGCCGCCGATGACGTCATCGATGGCATGGTACAAACACCCATAACACATTCATCTCGCCAACATTAGCGTAGGTAACGGCTCTTTTTTTTTTACGGATGGGAAATCATCAATGACTTCTCCCGTTCTGGGCAGACCGGAAGGGAGTGTCAGACTTGTACTGATTAAAACCCATCCGTGTACCTTCCTTGCCCTTTGTGTTCCAGGGCCGCGGTATCTCTTTCGAACAGCCCGCAGCCCTGGCAGGCATCGGCCGTTGCGGGCCCCTCCCTGTTTACTGACATCTCTTTGAGGCGCGCGTGGAACACGAACGCGCCGTCTACACGGCCTGTCGTCAAAAGACGGACGGACGGCGAGCTAGCTCACCGTCCACAGGTCCGCGCCTACGGTGACCGGAACGTGGTGGCCACGTGACCCCCGACGCGTCTCCCGCGGCGGCTGGGACGAGAGGTTCTCTCCCACTCACGCACCGCCACCTCCTTCGCTAGCATGACTGCTTTGCAGAAGGAGGTGTAGGTAAGTACTCTAGAGCAATATCGATGATTGTGCTCATTATGTATGACTTGGCAGTCCCGGATCTACCATTTTTTCCAACCGGGGCAAAAACTTAGAAATATATAATGGTTGGCATTTTTTGAATTAATTTATAATTAAAATAAAGAAATTATGCCCCGGTTTGCCCCCCCCCCCCCCTAGATCCGGGGCTGTGACTTGGCTATGTTCTATTGTATTGAAAACTTATCGAGATTTGTTGACATTACTAATAGTAAACACCTTGATTAGATAACGACCAAAATTGTAACTATTAACAACTAGTAGATGTAGAGATTTTCTTTTCTTATTTTCATGATACTCAAATAGAAAATCCCCAATTTAAATATTAAGTAGGTTACGAATGAGTCATGATACCTAAATCAGAAACCTGTTTGACACAGATAATCATGTGCAGTTTTCACTGACCATCATCAACTATTTGGCAGGGCTAATAGCCTCGTCGACGTCGTTTGGTGACGTCACAAAATCAAATGATTATATTCGTACGCGTTGGTGACAGCTCGCGGCGTGACGTGTGACACATATCTTCTAATTTAAATAACACGAACAAACTTTGCCATACAAAGAAAAAAAAAAAAAAAAAAGAAACACGAACAAACGTCTCGCGAAACTGCTTAACAACGGAACATAGCTACGTATTCATTACCTAGGCATTTAGCATCTGACGTAGGTACGTGCTATGGTACATGTGTGTTCTCAAAATTATAACTATTTTGCGATAACAAGGCAATGGTGATAGTCGACATTTATTAATGCAACATGTAAATTGTTTTAGCATACAGAATTTAAACATGATTTTTAAACAAACTGAAGCATGCTAAATACGTATTATTTGAAATCTACGTAGAGCATTGGTAAAATAAAATAATATACATAGGTAGATATTGCTTAATACTGACATTTCCTCAATACACTGCAACAAAAGTTTCATAAACCCTAATCTTTTATCTTCAAAATGTAAAACGCTTGTTGACAAGTCGTAGATAGGGAGATAGCAAACACTCGACTGATGTTTTTATATCTCTAAACAATAATATTGATTAAAATAGATACGAATGAATGTAATTGATAACATTATACGACAAACTATGGCGAAATACAATACGCCTGAATTGCGATGCACTTATGAAAATTGGAAATGCTATGTAGTTCTCAAAAGGAGTACGCATCTTGAGAACACTAATAAAAATAAGTAATAACTACTGACAAGATATGAATGGCTAATTGAACTGGTGGATACATCATTGAATAGATTGTGCCCACTGATACTTCTTGTACTCGACATAATTTATTGATATTATCGAGAAAAGAATAAAACGTATGTCACGCCATACAATTTTGCACCAACCCTTAATTGTCCTACCAGACAAGATAAATTAGGTGCCCTTGAAATTAGTAACATTCAAAACTTGAGAAGTTCCTGCATAACATAACGTAAGAATTTTGTGAATAAACCTGCACAGGTCTTAACAAATCCGAACCTCCACTTGCGCTCCATATGTAGATGTTGGAGAAAAAATGGGTGTATACCGTCCACATGGACTATCATCATCACCGGATGCATACAAGGAGAGAATGATGGGCAAAGATCGACACCAACTGAATAACTAAGGTTCACCGCTTTGGGTTGGTTCTTTGAATAGAAAATGGTTTGTTCCATGACAACATTTAGTTCATGAATGTATTTCAGAGTACAACTTCTTGTTCAGAATTTTCACCTAGGTAGAGTTGGTATTCGAATTCAAATGATGTATTTGTCTAAAAAGCTAGCCTTGCTATCATAGAAATATAAAAAACAGGTATCTATGCTTGCTGACGACCACGGCTGCAGATGTTATAGATACTATATGCTTTTCACTACTTAGCTGTCTTCCTCTTGAAAATATGAAAAAATCCATATCCTTTACAGACTGGAAAAAGTTCAGGAGTTGTGCCAAGTCGCTTTGATGGACTTACGTTAAAACTTAAACCATTCGGTAGGAGATTGTCTGTTCCTCCAAGGTATATTTATTCTCTGTAATATCTGTCACATTATAAAAATAGTGTCTCTAATTTTTAAGTACTGGATCCACCCTTATACTCAATCTACCTTCCAAGTATTTTAGATTCCTATTGCAATAGAAACTCCGCCCCTAAGACGACCAACTGACCGAAAATTCTCTTACATTTTAATAATACAGCAAATAGGTGGTATACTTACTTCATTTGTTTGACTATAGTACTTTTGCCGGATTCGCCAGCACCTGTAAACAAAAACACAAATGAAATACTATTCGTGCTCTATTTACTACATAATACATTACGATTTGTATAACATTATTTAATCATTACATTACAATCATTGAAGAAGTGGAGTTAGGCGACCGACATTACATAAAAGCTGCTTTTCTTCAAAGCATATATTTCGCCAAACCACGTAATAAAACACGCGATGATATAAAAACATTTAATTACCGCCTAAATGTAAACTGTTTCAGTCCACATTATGCACGTCTCGTCGAGTGAAAATAGCATGGAAAAATAAATTAACAACGTTTACTGTGAACTGTGCGCGGATGTAGGAAGGGTCTACCACGCTGATCGATAGTGTTTGCAGCTCTGCGCACACTGACCAGGCTTCGGGTTTTCCCACTTCATTCCTAGAATACAATCGATTCCCTACGGCAACAACGCAGCTAGCCCACGTTTTGGACCTTGTTTCATCATTTCAACTCGTTGCTGTCCACTGCTGAACATTAACCTTGTTTAATTAGTTGTAATTACAGAAATATCTGCTAACTCTGAACAATGGTGATGGCTCGATGACAAAATGTAATCAACCGTAGATTGTTGAAGAATAGGAATAATTGTCTCTTAAATATTATCTACATGTGCTCTAATCAAACAAGACCTATAAAACGGTTATGTAAGCGTAATTACTACAAACAATATTTACCGTTATACTATGTCCTGGGTACGTAGATATTAATTGGGTAATAAAGTGACGAAATTATGTGGGCGTAGTAAAACGAACCCTGTCAAATACAGGTTCTTGGTATCATGACCCCTGTTGGCTCTAATTGGCTCGCCAGCGCGAATGGCCGATCTCTGACCCCCGATATACACATTATCACTACACAAGTGCACTCCTGATTTCTGCATTGCAACTTGTACAGCCATTGATACCTTCGATTGTAATGTCTAGGCTTAAGTAAATATAATAATACATGTGTAACATTAAAGGATAGGACACCTCATGCAATACAATGCATTCATTATCAAAATAAAAGGTATCATCACATTTTATATTCACAGTGGCCAACTTTCACAATAAAGTGGATGGTAATCGCGTGCCAAGAAAGTATTCCCACGAACACCCAATATAATAACTTTTAAAACAGTGAATGTCATGTTGGATTATTTAGTTAAATAGTGAATGCTTAAGAATTCGAACAGTTTAGAAGTTATCTCACGCAGATTAAACGATCGGGGCAGGGAATAAACGGCACATTACTTCACTATCGTGGTTTTAGATCCTATTAGTGTTCCGTACCTGCGAACGATGCCATAAGCCATGATTTTACTGTCTTCAGTTACATTTAATATCGTTAACGTTTAGAGTACTTTTTCGCATGAACCAGCAGAATGTTTTATCGTGAAGTAAACCTCGATAAACATAATGTATCGAATCGAACTTCTGTATCACTGGGGTGACAAGATGAGTAGACGTCGCCTCCGTGGCTTTTTGCGCTATCATCGCGATAACATCGTCGCGTGCTCGAATGCCGCTTGTCTGATAAAATACCTGTCTGTAATGTCCGTTCGATCGCCTCTTCAATGTTAACCTGACAACATTTGCCAATTCACGAACATCTTACTATTCAAGAAGTTCTACGTGGAAGAAACTTCTAATATCAAGTCTTTGCGCTTATCTAATCCAAATGACAATACTTATAGGATTATAAAAGTTTTATCTTTTTAATAACTACTATATTGACCGATTAGTGCAATAGACAATAATTACGAGTTTACGTAATGATGGTAATAGAATTATTGAATTATTTAAGTAGCAAAATCTTCACGGTCTTCACGCCCGATGTGAAATTGTTACGTCTGGAATTATTTCGGTAAAAAGGTAGGTGGATAACCTGGACAGCAATAAGCGTTATATAGCGTTAAATGAAGCTACGCACGTAACAAATGGTATTTGGCGTATGCGTAATGGTGTTGTTTTAAGATTTTTTTGACAAATGACGTCGACAAGAACCCAAGCTTCAAATACTATTCTAGATTTCTGACATTGATTTAGTCAGCAATAACATATATCATCACAATATTTTGTGTAAATAAGAGAGTCAACCAAACTGTGTAATGAACAACCAGTGGGTATTGTAGAAAATTAAACTAACTATTTTACCTGTTATGAATTTCAATCATTTAAGTATGATCCAAAGACTCTTCTCCTTTATTCTAACTGAAACTTCGAATAATCAAGTCTGATTTAAGAGACTGTAATTTTTATGGATTTTTCCGAAGTGAGACATGTCAGGAGTGGCTCATTAAAGCAAAACGCCATTCATGGTCAGATATGCACGCACTGGCAACAACGGCGGCGTGCCGTGACACCTCAATTAATTTCTAACACAAGATACCTAGTTGACACACTTGTCACATGTGATTGCTCACCTCATGCTCTTTATTATGATTGTGAAACATTATTTTTTTGTTTTTGTTTCATTTTCCTTTAAATATCTACACCAGAAAAGTTTAAAAGGAAAAACCTAATTTTATCCTGGTCATTGCCCACTGCTAATCAGACAATGAATGTCAATGGACACTGAAAACATGAAAGAGAATCTAAACTGTTCATACCTATAGTTGTTTTTCAAATGATTTGATATGGAAGTTAGAGATACCAAATATTGTATTTAACTTTGGCCTGTTATGGTTTTGGTACGTCTTTATAGATCCATATAACATAATTGAAATATGGTTTTGCATGGCATTTCACAATGCAAACAAAATATAAAAATGGTATGAATACACCATGGAATGAGTAAAATGAGTTGTCATACTATAACAAAATGGAAGAAAACAAAATTATAACACAAAAGTATCAACCAAGAATATTCACACTGCCAGGACTGTGCATTGGTGAGTCCCTTGTGAGAAGGGAGTGGAATACTTACCAAAAAAAGGTGATATTTTATCTGTGTTTTGTAAACCAAATATGGTTTTGCATGTTAAGATAGTACTTAGGGCAAATCATGATCAAAACATCAAGTGCAAAAAAATTACCGCTTATGTTGTATCATCCAGCCATGTACCTGTTGTAGTTAGTGTACAAAATGAACAACAGAACTAATTAATAATGAATATAAGGTTATTATGAACCTTAAAAATTGTTGATCATACCAACTACCTACTTCATTGTAGACATTAGAAAAATACAATGGTGACTCATTCTGGGTGTAAAATGACTAAGTAATTGACTTTGAATAGTGTGCATAATTCTGTAGTGTAGGTAAAGAATGGATAGTGCTAATGCTAATTGAAATGACCCAGCAAGTTGATTAAACGGAACAATGTTGTCCAGTCACATGTTTCTCACCAAATATAGGTGTGTATGGCCCATATTTAAGAAGTTATTTCAGGACATGGGGGTCGTTCAAGTATTACGTAAGCAGATTAATTGCAATTATTAACCCCACCCCACCCCCTCATCAGCAAAAGTAAGCAAACCTCTTACCCCCACTTCCCGTGCTTACGTAAACATTGGTACAGTCAACAAAATAGATAAGTATCCATGGTCGTTAGATATAGTTGCAGTTTTTTTAGAAACTGTTGCACATCTTCAAATGAAATTGATTTTATTTAACCAATAGTTTATTTTTCTTCATTGAATTTTAATTTCAGTCGAAAACATCAATCGGTAAGAAAATATCAATTATATCTTTCGACCCTGCATACTTATCTATTTTGTTGACTGTACATGCATTTTTTATGTGTACTGGTTTCTTGATTGATTCATTAGCAGTAGAGTCTAGAATTAAGGAATAGGCTTGGAAGTAGGTTAGCCATGTGTTAAAAACCGAATTCGAAATTTAAATTTTGTAGAAAATCTGAAAAAGTAAAAAAATAATGCTGACGTAATCACCATCCAGACCCCTCCATCCATGTCATCAAAAATAAGCAATGGAAAGTCCACCCCCCCCCCCCTGTAGTGCTTATGTAATACTTGACTGGCCCCATAGTCATAAAATGAAATTGATTACAAACATTTAAATACTAATATTCACTATGGCCATTGAGAGAAAAGACAGGTGCTCACCATCTGGGAGTGTGACACATCACAAATAGCACGGCTTGTGTCAATGCACTCACATCACTATCAGTGTCAAGATCAAGGCAACCCACTTTTGCAAGATATTACATATTTAATTAAAATTTTCCTACAAATTCAACCTCCATTTTGAATTATGGATGGTCCCACATAAGTTGTGTGAAAGTTTAGCATTCAACAGTTCATAATATGTTATGACTCAATTGGAACAAAATGCTCAAACTGACTGAATAACATGTCAATAGGTATTCAAATTTCCTGAAATGGCTACTGAGATCATTTTAAAACGCTTTTTGCATTGCCGTTATATTGCAATGCAAGGGAAAAATTCTTTATATAGCAAATATATTCCTCTTCTAAATAGTTTCCTCTAGTGATTGTATTTAAATGTAAATAAGTATTGTGCCATTTATCGTTGGAGACATGAATGACATTGTTCTGGTGAAATATTGGCAAGCGTTCAAAACACTGCCAACAGGTACTGTTTACAGTGATTAAAATTCTTTAAATACTAGTTGATTGTTTACTGACAACATTACATGAGGTTTTGGGATAACTAAAACAACTTGTATACAATTTATGTGTTTTTAAAGGGAATCACCTCTTGGTTAGCATGAAAAGCAATAAATATTGCTGCATGTTTAGTTTCCATTGTGATTCTGATTTTCTTTTGTATTTTGTCAGGCTGAAAATGTTCTCATCAAGGTCATCTATGTAAAGCAGGAAAACTACTAGCGAACACAATAGAGCAGTCTCCTTGCCAACTAAGTCCCAGCTGATAAGATCTTTAGTTATTGTGCTGGATGACTGTTACATATTTCTCATGAAATATTGACATCATTAGTGGGTGAGTGTGTTATTATAGAAGAGTGCTTGGGATTTATCATTCAGTAAAACAGAGATAGTCATTGCTTCAATATGCATTGATGCCTCTATTGACATTAGAGGTTCCACTGTCTATAATTTATTTAGTTAGCAGAGTTATTACTGTAGGAATGAGTAATGGCAGCCAATGATATTACCAAGTATTCTAGAACTGTTTATTTAGCAGAGATAAAAGAAAATACTAATTTTGGCATATCTTATGAGATTTGACATGGTGAGCTCAAATAAATGTTATCAATCTGTTAAAATACGTCGCATGGTTCGAAATACGATAAGGAAAAACCCTCCTGAATTAAGGTACATGACATTGGAACAGAAATCCACCATGATTTGCATAGAAATGACTAGACAATGAGTTCATACACATGTTTCGTAAATGTGAAACAAATAGGAACTTTCATTTGCGCACGGAACTACCGTACATACCGGCATAATGATTAGTTCCAAGTGAAAGCAACTAACCATTTCTACTCCTCCTTCGAAATTTGCAACAAGCTAATAGGAGGCATGAAGAGCATTAGGACGCTACCCACTGGGGCATCATGAAAGTCGAGATCGTTGCACGGGACGCCCAAATTTCTGCAACAACCCAGAAACATGGGTGCGGCCACGGATCGCGACCAAATAATAGAGCTACACTGTACCTAATAAGAGCAACTTGATATCTTTGGAAGCCTGGATTCCGTCTTCTTTAAGGTTCCTCTCGATCTGTCGGCTACGGGCTGCAGCCGCGCGCTCCTCGGCCGACTGGGCGCACCCCATGTCGGCAGCTGTGCCTGTTCCTTGGCCGCCGGCCGCCCCGACCCCTGAGCCGGGCGCGCTCTCACCGCTCCCTCTGCATGCGCTCCGCACGCGTCCTGCCGCTCCGGCGAGACCGGAGCCACCCTACACAACGTTAGCACCCAACACACTGTAACCTAACAGTACCACTTATCACTGTTCATACGACTCCGAAACACACAATCTTTGGATAAACGACCGCGGTTCGATATTTTCCAGGGTTTTGTACTGCACCGAACACTAAAAACACGCAACGACAATGCAAACTTTAATTGATTTTACAAATCCGTTTAAATACGAGATAATGGCGGCCGGATGACAAGCACCAACTCCGCTCCGTGACAGCGACCGCGCCCCGCTCGACTGACGTTCGGGTGCGTTCGGAAATCTTCGTTCGGACTCGCTCACACATGCGTGAAGGCACATTCACACGCGAAAGAGAACACAAGCACTGCGCTAAAATCAAAGATTTGTCAAAGACAATTTCTACTTTTTTCAGCTAAAAAAATGTAATGGCGCGCATTTTAAATAAAGGTCGTTGTAGATTTTTTATTTATTTATATATTCGAGAATATTTCAGAAACACATTTGGAGTAATTTTCAAGTGAATCTGAGTGTAAATGAATAAAGATTCAAAAATATCACACACCTAATTTTTTTGTCGTAATAAATATTCTCAATTGCAGCAGAAACATTGAAATAAAATAAAATACCTTGTTTCTGTGCTTGATTAGTTCGGCATTATCTTTTTTTTTTATTGTATGTCCCACTGAGAGGTAATCTTCTACTTCTTCTGGCTGCCCGGAGCTTAAAGTTTGCATTTTAGATATATATTTTTTTCTTTTTTTATGGTTCCGTAATAAACAAGTCACACTATGAACGACACTATGTCCGTCCGTCTGTCTGTACGCAGCTTAGCTCAAAGATTCTTAGTCCTAGAAAGCTGTAATTTGGCATGAATATACAGATTAGTTTCGCCGAGAGAAAGTGGTAGAATAAAATCTTGAAAACATTTTTTTTAGGGTATCTCCTGTACACGTAAAGTGGGTTGTTGCTTTTTTTCTCGCGTACTCGATAGTGTGGGATGTCGTTGGATAGGACGTGTTTAAAAATATTGCGAGTATACTAAAATAATTTTTCAATTAGGTATATTAAGGGGATTCGTTTGTGAAATATTAAGCTTTAAAGTTCTAATTTTTGTTAGACTCAAGTGTCCTTCTACCACCTAAACGGTTGTGTTTGGGTGTGTGAGAAAATTCACGGTGGTATGTAGTATATACCATCTGAGTATATACCTATAACGACATTAAAGGGAAAAATATCACAACTAAGTTGGCATGACACCTGCGCACATATTGAACTTATGACAGCATCAGTGAGTGGAGATTGCGTACCTAAATTCTGTGCCTCTAGTGAAAAGGGGTTAAGTAACATGTAAATTTAATAGGACTTATACCCCTTTTCACTAGAGGCAGAAAATTTTGGGCCAGAAATATCTGATAATTGTATTGATAACTTATTTGTTTACATTAATCTTCATTAATTTGTGAATCATGCAGTCGGTAGGTAAGTTCCATTGTCCAAGTAACCTTAGTAACCTGCGGCCTATGGTTAGGCTGTTTACACTTTGATATCGTTGATGACTGTAGTTATATTCCTAAGGTTATATTAAAGGATTATTTCGGAAAATCAGTATCATCCTAGGACCTGCTTGTTCAGATACATACACTTAGGAAGGTAGGTAAGTAAACACAACAAAAAGTCATCAGAATATATTTAGGTCACAATCACAGTTTTCCTTTTCTTCTATTCTATTCACCATTTCTTGGCTGTCGTCAAGTACAGCTACGTCTTAGGCCTACGTACCGAGAAATATTAGCTTCCCCAAATACTAGAAAAATAAGGTCAGTAACAGAACTAGCCTTACTATAAGTATTAATCGTTGTTAGTCGTAAATTAAGTGCGGTATGCCCACGATTCCACGTATAAACGTCTGCTTGGGGACTTTGATGGGTCTAACTAAAAGTTGTCATTGGTTGAAAAAATAAAAAAAATCCTGGAGCTTTAGCTATGGATAAGTAAGGTAAGGGGATAGGCCATAAAAAAGGGTAGGAGCGCATCTGCTTGTTTTTCTACGTGGTTAATGTTTACAAAAATTGTTTTATAGCGAAAATATTTTAACTCGAGCTCAACTGGTCAAGTTTAGCTATTTTTTATACAGTTTGGGGTCGCCCGTATGTGTTTACACAATCAACTAGTAGAGCAGCATCATAATAGGTACCTAGTCCTCAACATGGCCCATAAGCAAAATTCCGGAGGTCACTGATCTTTCTGCCATAATTAATGATTCAACATACTGTTCTTCTTATCATTTTCCCGAATCACTTTTTATTACATACATCGAGGTATATGTTAATAAATTGTTCAGGGCGGAGGAGACACTAGGCGACAAGCAACAGGGCCTGTTGCTAAAATAATATCTGAGTGAGACATAATTATGAGTTACCCATCTGCCACGTATAGCTAGGAACTGCGCGTTCAAGTAACATGCATATTAATTAGCCTTTAGTAGTGGGACTAGTAGGTCCTGTCTTAATTGTGTGTTGTCTAACTTTCTAACGCAAAACGGTTGGATGCTAATGGCCTAGAGCTCTCCATAAGCGAGTACCATAGAATATTCCTGCTGTTCCTTGATCTAAAGATTGCCAAGTCAGTTAAAATACTTACTTATATTAGGTGGAATGTTGTGTTGAAGTTCAAGATCATGGATGTCAATACAGCAATTTACTATTATTGAATGCTAATGTGTTGTGTTATTATGTAGATTCTAGTTGTACAACCAGAAGAGCAGTGATTTCTTATTATAATAATCACATATCCTACTTATCATTGAAGAAAACATTGATTTGGATACTCAAATGGAGACCTACTCGCAGTGTTTTGTAGACATATCAGTGAGTTGTTATAATCTCCTAACAATATCCAATCCAAAATGCATATCCACAAAGTCAATGCATTTATCTACATTCCTAAAACGGAAAAGTGCCGGCTTCGAAGTCTGAGTCAATAGAGCTCGAGCCGGCGGCGTGCGCGCGCACCTGCTACCCTAGACAGAGATAGAAGAAAGCTCCATTACCTAGGAGCAGTAGCTTGATATCCTTGGCCGCCTGGAGGCCATCCTCCTTCAGGTTCTTCTCGATCAGCTTGCTGCGCGCAATGGCAGCGCGCTCCTCGGCGGACGAGGCGCAGCCCATGGCGATGGCGCGCACGGCCTGGCTCGCTACGCGCGGCAGCGCCGTGCCCCTCGCATGCTCGCGGCCCGTCGTCGCGCGCACGTGGCGCCGCGCACGCGCGAGCGAGCGCACGCGTGCCTCGGGGACCAGGGGGATACGCACCACCACGAGACCGGCGACGATCCGGCCTGACGCACGCGAGCTGAGCGCGACGGAGCTCGGGGGACGAGCGGAACGCTAGTGGCGGTCGAGGTGGCGACGCGGCGTGAACCCGCGAACGAATGACAGATCGCGCAGGCCTGGAGCGACGCGCGTACTGCGCAAGCTCCGCCGCCGCCGCGCGCCGGCCGCCGGTCGCACGCTGCCCGCCCTGCTCCTCCTCCCTCACATACCCACTAACACCCTAACGTCAAACCTACGCGGGGCCTACACAATGACACAAAAATGAAGGGACACTTACACAGCTCAGGCAAACACATTTAATACAATTTTCAGGGAGTTTTCTCCTTTAGATAATTTCCGATAAACGATATAGATACAATTGGTAAGTACATACATGACTGTACCAGGTAGCAAGGTGCCTTAAAGCATTTGCCAGTTGCCTAGCTTAAATTAATTCTCTAATTAGCTGACATGACCGGCATTACTCAGAAAAAAAAATTGCAGGTACAGACTCCAGCACATCAAGCGCCTGCTGGCGTCTGTACATAGGTACTAAGTACTATGGATGGTACTGGCATAGCAAGATAATTTGATAACACGTACCTAGTTAGATACGTCTCCAGGTTATAAATCTCTTATAAAGTAATAGACGTAGACAATACAGGTACGACCTCTCGTTGTGTAACTACATCTGATATTTTCCGCAAGCGTTAGTCAAGTCATTGTTGACTGTAAGTGTAGCCACAGCATCCCTGGCAGTGTTTTTAAATTGTCCAATTAGTCCGACATATCAGCGCGTGATTGCTTTTGCTTTTTCTCGTTATAATTCTAAACAAAGGATGTGAAATTAATACAATCGCGTGTAGAAAATCGGTCATAAAATTACATAATTATCTTGATAATTTTAACCTTTGCTGACTGAACGAGAAGTCAGTGATTTTTGGAAAATGTTGCAACAACTGAAGTCGTCAAGTTGTGAGTTAGACAGTCACCTGATCTAGTTACTTCATAGGTCTATCAATATGCCCGACACATAAGGGCTTGTAAAAGTACCTTTATAGGTCATCAATGAGCTATAAAACGGCCTAATAGCTTCTTATTCAGAATGAATTGTTGACGAATTTGTTTGATGAAAGTTGATCTGCAGGCTTTATTTGCAATATCCATGAGTCCATGTGACATCTATGGCAGTTCTATGAGTGCATGCTTTGCAGAACTAAAATAAATCATTTTTTACTATAACGAAAAGAAGAAAATTAGGTTGGCCTATCAACATTGAACGCGCATACAGTTTCGTGTCCGTGCTATTAATCGTTGAGGAGTTCTCTCGTGAGGAGGCGATCCTGGCTGCAGGATAAAGTCATGTCTGTCATAAAAATGTATTGTCACCAGAACCAAAGCTGTGGGCAAACTTAGCTCAATCGGTTGGGAGGAACTGGTGAGAAGATTTTACGGATAATTCATACTGACGAACTACCAAAGTTCGGTAAAATCAAGGCAAGTTGATTAAAAGCATAAAATAATGTTTGATCAACATTCAAGGTCACTATAATAAAAACTTTCTAGATCGATACTAACTAGAAACTACCCTCCGATTTAAAAAAAAAAAATTTCATCGCGGGTTCGATTTCCGCAGGAAAAATCAGCGGATTGAAAATCTTATTACGGTTTACAAATAAATGTTCCAGGATTGAAGTGGCAGTTTGTGTACAGACGCCAGCAGGTCAAGCTATCCGAAACTGTCAGATTTTACCAATCAACCTTGAACCTAAAACTTTGACATTAAAGTCGAAAATCTATTAAAGAAATCTGACAGATTGTAGTAGCTTGATGTGCTGGCGTCTGTACATAGATGAGAGACCGCAGACTAGTTTGTTAACATAAAAAAAAAACGTGAGTAGTTATTTTTAGTATGAGCAAGTTCAAAGCAAAGTAAGTGTAAGTGCAAAGTTCAAAAAAATATACCCGGGGCGAAAAAATATAAATCAACTACCGACCGTAGTTGATTTATATTTTTTCGCCCCGGGTTCGTACCGGTGCAATGTAGATACTGGTGCAGATTCCCTTGTTAACAAACTAAACCAAATTTAAGTTCAGTGCATCTTTTTCTTTCTATTTCATTAAGAAAAGGAGAAGATAAAGTTTAGTCCTGTCAAATTAACCAGCGCCTGACACAGTTTAGACGTGATTAAAAAGTTGACTACTAAAATTACAACAAATTTACTTTGATATTTTCCTTATTGTTTAGTCCAGTCACTCCCAAAGTCTGTTTATTTTTGCGTATGTTGTATTGTTTACTGGCCACGTAGCACGAATGCGCCCGGAGAGATGGGCAACGATCGTCACCCACTGGACACCTGTCGGAGGAAATCGCCGTCGAGGTAGACCGCGGCGCAGATGGTGTGACGATCTGATATCGTTTACGGGACGAACATATTGCACAGGACAGAGAGGTTTGGAAGGAAAAAGTGGAGGCCTTTGCCCAGCAGTGGGAAACTCAACCAAGCTAATAAAAAAAAATGTATTGTTTATTAATGTGCAGACGCCAGCACATCAAGCTACTACAATCTGTCAAATTTCTTTAATAGATTTTCAACTTCTTCTTCTTGATCTCTGAAGCATTAGGTTCAAGGTTGGTTGGGGAAATCTGACAGTTTCGGGTTGCTTGACCTGCTGGCGTCTGTACCATTATTATAATTTTAATTTTTACATGTCATATAAATTGCAATAAAACATTTCAATAAACTTAAAGATTCTTTTAATTCTATTAAATAATAATTCAAGTACACTGACAACATTAATATTCACTGAGACAACTATTTTAAATGTAAAGGGAACCATCAGCAGGCCCCAAGTGGTGGATCCCAATAAGCAAGGCATCCACAAGAGTCCAGACTCCCAGTCCCCCAAAACTAAACAGTTTTCCTATTCCCTCTTGCCAGTGGCCCAGGTAGAACCGATCAGCACCAAATCCTCCAAGTGTTAGGGCGAGGATGACTGCGGTACCCCAGCGAGTGCCGGCGGTCCATGAACACCGGATCTTCTTCAAAAATCTGCGCTTCCCTAGGCACACAACATCGTCAGATACTGTGCAGTTTGTCCTGAAAATGTAATATTGTTTTTTTTGGACACAAAATAGTATGAAAGTCTATCTGTGATTTATATAAATGTACCCTATTACAACAGTATTGCATTTTTGCTTACAAGTAATATTTCAGTGGTGAAGCCAAAGAATTGCAGTTTGCTTTCTGGTCACAGCGATGTTCCCATTTCTCAGTCTGGTAACAAAACCTGCACATTGCTGTTCTGTTAAATGTTTTGGTACCCTGGAACACAAAGAGACACATTATTGTTGGAAAATTTGAACTCTTCAAGAATTCTCTTTATGCTAAGTTGTGTCTTACAGCAGGTACTTACATTACAAACAATTTTTGGTTTGACAGTGCAGGAATAATTGTAAAAACCTCCATATCGACAATCTATGCTTCTATCACAATTTATACAGGGATACTGCAATGAGGAACACTCAGTAATGTCCTGGTCAACAGAAGGACAACTCTTCAAGTATTCTTCATTCTCACTGAAATTCACTCCCTTGTCATTCGAATCATCCTTTATTTTATTTTCTTTGCTTTGTATATCCATATTGTTGTTAGCTACAACACAAAACTATAGTAAAACAACAGAATTATATGTAAATTGATAATTTACTTCATCATCGTTTGTTTCAGATCAACTTACCCATATCAGTAATGTGAATTGTATTAAATATAACTAATAGAACTAAAACTAAACAGTCTCTTATACTTATTCTTAGTGGCAAACTTCTCGGCATTGTGATATTTATAACATTTTAATAGTAATTCAAGAAAAACGAGCAAAATATACTCAGGCTCGATGTGAAAACAACAATACCTAATGTCGAATTGTCGAACTTGACAGTAATGACAGAAACACTGACAGCAGGATGGCGCATTGGGTGGGTTCTAGGATATAGACAGAAATGTAGAATTTATACTCAAGATATTTACAATCTGTTCTTTGAAACGCAATGCGTCAATATAATTATTATTTCACGCTTGCTATGGCAAGACGAGCAGCCTTGAGCAGCAGATGAATAGCAATGATGACTATCGTTTTTGAGCTCAACAGATGGCGCCATTGTCGAGTAAGGTCTACCTCCAAGTACTAACAAATAATATCCTAAGTCGCTACTTAGTCCTAATTAATTAGGAAAGGCTCAATCTAGACCACAATCGTGAATATTAGTAAAAATACGTGTTAAAAAATCACGGATCGCAACGAGCGAAAACTATGACATCTGACATTTTGAAGACCTTTACCCTACACGAATGCCTCAATTCAAGCGCGATAGCCTCTGTACTGCACTGCAAGTACGTGTTTAGTAAAGATTGCAAATGTTAGAAGGCAAACAGTTTTTTACTGCTTTATATTATTATAGTGTTGATTTATAATAAAGTTTTTCTTTTTCTCTTGAGTACAATCACTATAGGTACTCCCCACTTTACATGACCAGCGCACCGCTACCTACAGAATTTAGTATGCCTAATAATGAGCAATTCGTCTTTGGAGATGGGTCTTATTTTTGGTATCATTGTAGATATAGGCACTCTTTTTTTCCATTTTTAGTTCTCAACGATGTTTTTAGCATTCACATCAAAGAAACACGACACTCAGAATCGGTTGAAGTATACGGATTAGATACTTGGAGTTGGAGCTCACAAAGTATCGTATCTAAATTGCCGTAAACTTTACTTTTAAGTGCGTCACTAATGATACTTATCCATACCAACTTTATTTTTTGTCCTCAAACTGAGCGCCGATCCGCAGCAATAGACGGTTCCTCGAGTCTTGGAGCATAGTTTAATGTTTAATCACTTCAACATTTTTTGCTGAAGCTATGCAGTTGATTTCAAACATTATTATCAGCTGAACATGAATGATAGCTTGCTGCTAAAGTGAATATATAGGTAAAGAAGATGGATCACAATCCGTACAAAATTACCCCACGTCATATAACAAAGTGACTTATCTCAAAAAAAAGAAAAAAAATTGAAATGAAAAAATGAAGAAAATGTCTAAAAAAATATACATACTCCCGAACTTCATTTTTTTACACCTTCATATGGAAAAATTGCTTTAAAAATAGTTCAGGCGCTGTTTCGTTTATATGTTCGCTGCAATAAGAGCGTGAGATTCTGGGGTGGTACGGACCAATGGATAGCATGATCAAATCTTCTTACGATAAACTTAGGAAGTCGCTTACTTCTTCGCTGTTTGCATTTAGTCTTATGAAAGCCACTCTTCTTTGATTCAGGTTATTCTGTTCTGTTCATTAGAACGAGTGAAACAACATTATTTACTTGCATTTCCTTAGCTTCGCTTGCCGCGTCGCGTCGCTATCGTTATTCGTCTCTCTCATTTGTGTTAATGTAAGTGAAACAACCTCTGTCGACCACTCCCTCGCGTTACCACTGAGGTTACTGTCTCATCATCATGCAATAAGTCAAAAGAAACAACAAGAGAGTGAAAAACTAATAATGTAAAGTACAAAAATAAGCTTATTTTTTTAATTTTACTTTCATATCTTCGGGATCCTGGAGACCGGAGACCTGACTTTATGGCCGTAGTACCTACTACCCTCGGGGTACCCTTTCAAACAAAAAAAGATTTTTATAAATCGGTCCATAAATACTCATATGAACGAATTTTTCAAAAAAGCGCCTGAACTATTTTCATAGCAATTTTTTCACATGAAGGTGTAAAAAAATGAACTTAGGAAGTATGCCATATTTTTTTATACATTTTTATCTTTTTTTTTGAGATATGTCACTTTGTTATAGGACGTGGGGCAATTTTAATCCATCTTCTTTGAATGGTTAAAAAAAACATTTTGCTGTAATCCACTTTTGATATACTGCTGGTTTATGGATAGAATTTTCCTGGCCTTTTTCCCCATGGGAGTAGGCAGAAATTACAAAACACCACTTACTACGATCGTTACATAAATACTCCTTTCGCTTCCTCCACAAAAAAAAAATATATCTACAGAGGTAATTGTTTTTCACGAGCGCGCGTCATATGACTTTTATATGAAGTCATTGTAACAAGGTATACAATGGAATGGCAATCATACGTTTGTGAAATGCAACTCGTATAACCGCCATGAAAAGAAAATTTATACAGAAAAATCATTGAACATTTAATGCATTAAAAAATCATCATAAAATAAATAAAAAACTAACAAAACAAACATTATAAACTAGATTTTTTTATAGCACCAGGCCGGAATGCATTAAAGACTAAAATTAGAGTCAAAAACACTGAGTGAGTTGAAATCGTCTCCAGTAAGACCCTCTAAATCTTCTACAGTAGGCTTTCTGCTGCTGTCATTCTCTCTGGACATTTCTGTGATGGTTGATAGGTCTGGTATTGCGCACGCAATAGGGAACAGCTGTTTTAGATTGGAGCCGTAGCTTCCGCTGCTCAACATAGTTGATCCTGCCCCAACTAGGTTGGTGTTAGTTTCATCTTCGCTGAGCAGGTACCATTTGGTAGGGGGCGCGGGCGGCGGCGACTCATCCGATAAGTCCTCGGTGATCAGACTGTTTTGTGAAACTTCAGTGCCTAGGGGGCTGTGGTAGACTGTGTCGCTTGTACTGGCCATGTCTGAATGAGCTTCTGTAAACAGGAATGGTTGTTTATATTTGGAATAATTTTACGATTTAAATGACTTTTAGGTTTGGGTATACTATTATTGGTGTTAATAAATAAATGAGTAGTATTATTTGTTCGACTGGAAGGCGACCTCAACATAGTTAGAAGAAGTCTTGGTTTCTTAGGCCTGCCTCGGTTTTGACGGCCGTCTTCAGGAACCCACTGTGTGTGTGACTATCTTCCATCTATCCGGCTTCATCTTAGAAACGTGACCCGCCCAGTCCCATTTCAGCTTCGCAGACTTATCGCCAGACAGACATGTTGGTATTATGAAAGCATAATTAAGTTTTATGTCGTCTTTAAAACTTGTAATATCCTCTAGGAATGTTGCTTAGAAATGTTTCTCTTACAAAAGTTCACAATTTAACATACTAACTGGCTATAGTCATCAACATATAATTATGCGCACAGGGCAGAAATCGACTTAACAGATTACTTTAGTTTCTACATGATTGATATGATCAATTAATCCTACTTAATTAAGTTTTATGAAAGAGAGATGTTTTTTAGAGAGCAGCGTTGGCCCAGTGGTAGCGACCTCGACTTACGAACAGTGACTCGTGGGTTCGAACCCAGGCAGGCGCATTACTTTGTGTAATTTATTTCATCACCACTGTTCTCAAAAACGGTGAAGGAAAACATCGTGAAGAAACCGGCATGTCCTAGAACCAAAAATTTGAAAACATGTGACATCTACCAATCCGCACTGGGCCCGCGCGGTGGATTATAGCCCATTCTCTTTCATAGAGAGGAGGCCTGTGTCCCAGCAGTGGGAACATTATAGGCCGATGATGATGAAGTTTTATGAAATAATGGACGAAAAAGCATTCAATTAAAAATAACCTGGGTCTATGAATTTGAATTATGATAAACGATAGGTTTTGACTTACTATTGTAAAAGCTGACATCTTGAGCATTGTTGCAGAACAAATCAGGCGACGTGCTATGTTCATCATTGTTCTCACATCGACTGCTCCATGCGTTATCACCGGACTGCATCGAATCGGCCAGCGTTATCACAGACTTCGAGTTCTCTACGAACTCTATACTGTCGCCCACACACTCATTGGCAAGCAGACATGTTTCAGAGTGATTGTGTATGAGATCCACACTATCGTTTGCAGGAACAAATACTTCGGACTCCGAGTCATTTATACCGCTGTCAGTGAATACAGACATTCTGCTTGCATTCTGGGCAGATTTAGTACTAAGCTTTTCTGCAGCCTTTTTACTTTTAGGTCTTTGTATTTTAACTCTGATGATGTCTTTCTTCTTCTTGGCTTTTGGTTTTTCATTCGCGATAGTAAGGTTAGCTATATTAATTACTTCTGTTACAGCAATATCATCACGCAGATTTGTTTGTATTAAAGGTGGACAAGACTTCCTGCCACTGTGAAAACAAGACTCCACACGTTCCTCTTCCACTACGGGATCTACTGTGGGCGTGACTGATTTCTTTGACCCTTTCCGTTTTTGAGGTGTGGAACATCTCTTTTTACTAGCCCTGGGCTTCTTTTGAACTTCAACAGAAGCGACATCTACATCCATCAGGCTTGCTTCTTTTTGCGCACTATCAGATCCGATCGTCTTTTTAGCGCTTTCCAATAGTAAATCGTGCAGTTTTTTGTTCAGAGTGTCTGTTACAGTAACATTATCATTTATATTAAAATTGCCAATTTTCTTTACCAATGATTCTGTAACTAAACTTTTTGGTTCAATTGACATTTCGGTTACAGTGTTGCAATTTTTTAATTCACAGTCCTGGTTCATCAGCGGTAAAGAGATATTGACTTCTGATATCATATACTTGCTACACATTGTTACTGTTGCTTCTGTCGATTCATTACATTGCATTTCATTGATAGTAGGGTAATCTTCGACAGAGTTGACCATCTCCTTAGATACACACATGTTTTCCACAATTGATAATTCTGGAGACATAGGTAGAGATACATTACTGGAACTACCGATGTCGCTGGTCATTTGACAAGAGGGACTTGGCGAACCCTTATTAATTTGAGCCGATATTTCGTTTCTACATATTGACTCCATGTGTCTGATAAAGTAGGTTTCATTGTCCATTGGTGTTGTTTCATCTATTGGTTCGAGTTGTCTCGATGAAACCTTCGCTTGAGGATTCAGATGTTGGTATGACTCGGATCTGTAAGCTTCTGAGTTCAAACTAGAATTTTCTCGAGTAACTACCTGTACAGGTGCGTCTACCGACGAATTACTGGAGTCGTTGTATGCATCGTGGTATACATATGGGTGAGCTGTCCTTCTCGAACTGCGCCGTAATGAATTTCTGGTTTTGATTGCAAAGCTTGACATGTCATTTCTTTTCTTCTTCCTAGTTTCTGTATTGTCAGGACTATCGTCGGTATTTTGATATCCTTGAGTACTGTCCACGGAGAGTAGCGAGGCAGTATCGGGCGAAGACAATATCTTCGGGGTTTTTTCCGAACTGTTAGGAAAGAAAGTAAGATGTGCATATTAAAGCAAACACACACACAGCAGCAGAAGCTAAAGTGCACAAATTCAGTGAAAAATTTGCAACAAGCAACATGCAGTATGATATGATACTCATAATGGAAGCAGGTTTACAAACAAAACATTATATTTAAATAGCACTCACCGACATACTAAGCTTTACGAGTACAACACTAAACACAATAAACCAATGCAAAAATAATCTTTACTGACTAATCTATTAGAGAAAATTGAAATAATACACAGTTCACAGTTGAAAACTTTATTGATCGAAGTATTTTCACCTGCTCCCATTCACAGATACATAATTCGTAGTATTTAGTATAAAATACATGGTTGCGCTCCTTTAACTACTGCTTTTATTATTTACAGAAAATGCACAATTTTAGAGTCAATGCCAATCTTTCTAGCGCACACTTATAATAACCACACATTAGTGACCATCATTGAGACTTAATTGAATAGAAAATGTATAATGCTTCATTGCATGCAATATGATTTGTCAAACAACTCAATATGCGTACATTACTTGTACTTTTAAAATATTATTTCTACACTTACTACACATTGAGTAATCAAAGTCATAAATTATATTTGTTTTGCTACCCCAAGTATATTAACTTAGACTTAAGACGGATATTCTAAGTACATCTTATGTTCTTATATATACACAATAATTTATTTAAAATAATTTAAAAGCTATTGCAATTTAACCCCAGCAATAAATAATTAAATAATAAAAGAATAGATAGTTAAGATCAAAGAAGGATGGCAATTTACATCAATTTTATTAAAAATTACTGGAAATGAGTACCTGTTTAAGATAAACCTATGTTTAAATTTAATCAAGGGGCCTTTTTTTCAGCTCTGGATTTCTAACAGGTTAAAATTGCAATATTTTCATAAAATTCCTAAATAACTGATTCGGAAATGAATAGTAGCATAGATATATAGGTAGTAAGTAGCAAGTAGCATAAAATATTGTGGTACTTGGGATTAATTATAAATATTACGGTAAACACACACTTTAACATAACTGGGGAAATGTGGGCGTGCTCTCTCTGCCTAACCCTTCGGGAATTACCAGCGTGATGTTATGTTAATAATACATATTATGGTAAAATAAATTGTTCAAAGTAATATTCCAATACAATAGTAATACATACTAATATCATACGTAATGTTAGTGCGATATTTGACTTGATGCACTTCCCAATACAATTTTTTAGTTAACTTAAGTTTAAAGATTTAAATAGTTAGATTAAAAAAACCGCGTCAAAAATTGATCACGTTTCTGTCAAATAAATAATGAAAAGTATTGTATATGTATTGAGGAAATTGTATCATCCCATGCGGGATGTGCGAGCTGACTCATCCCAATTTCGAAGTTACTTGCAAAACGTATGGTGACGGCACATCTAACAATTTAAATCTTCGCCTAAATTATAATTAAGTTAACAGCTAAACGCTTTACCTTTTCTTTTTATTTGTCTTTTTGCTAGCGGGCGACTTCGCCGACCGCCTGTTGGTTTGTGGCGGTAACATGTATCTCACTTCCTCGTCTTCATTTTCTAAGCTCGAGTTCAATTTTTGTGTTGAACCCCGAGTCTGCATCATTTTTGATTCTTTTATGTTCACAGTCTCTGTTGAGATCAAATTAATGATGAATATAATATACAGTGATACTTTTTAAATACACAATATTCTTTCAGTAATGGGATTTTTTCTAAACAACCCAACTATTGGGATAAACACACATCATTCTCTTGTCGTTACTGTATTTATTTGGGATCGGCGCAGTGCGACTTCTTCCATTCTTCTCTATTAGTCGTCTTTTAGATTTTTTGTATCTATGGTACGGGTGGTATCACTATCATTCATAAAAATATAATTACAGCGAAATGCATGGCTTACCATTTAAAATTTTACGAGGTGTCCGCGTCTGGCGAATTGGTAGATTTTCTTGAGTAATATTGTTATTATTTTCAATTTCTTTGGCGTTCTGCCTGCGTGTGCGACTACTTTCCTCAGATTCTATTGTTTCCTGACCATTGATAGTTTTTGGTTTTTCTGGACTGAGAGTTGATGATGATGATTTTCGTGGTCGGCCCGGTTTCCTAGAATATAGAATGGTTCTTCTTAATGGGTTGTGGAATGGTGGGTTATGGAAGTATGCACTCTTTTTAAGGATATACTTCAGCACGCGTTGCATGACCACCGTAGAAACGGTTTTTTTCAACGGAAGAATCGATAAAATGACAGATATATTTTGTTAAGGTGGAAGCGCGACGGTAGTCCGCGAAATTCATATTTCCTAACGTCTTTTGCCATTTGCAGGTCAGTGTCAGGTTGTATTTTGATTAAAATATGTTTCGCGACCGTAACAAATATGGCTTAACAGAGTAAGGCTTGTTTCACACGTACCACAACCACACGACGTTTTTTTTTATTGAATTCGACGAATTTAGTATTGAAAATGTATAATAGAATTCACACGGGCCACATTTTGCATTCATTATCGACCACATGGGTGATACCAACTCCAACGTAACCACAATGCAATCATCAGCTGTCTACACACCGAAGCCCGCGGCCCGCCGGCACGAACCCGGCGGGCAACTGATTTTAACGATCTTGCCAACGGCTTGCGCCCGCGCGATCTACCCCGCAGCACGCCCCTCTCCGCTCTATCACTAATTGTGAACACTGCATGCCGCGACTGTCGTGCCGCCCGGGAAAATTGTCTGGCTCGCAACTTCTAAAGCCGCCGGGTCCACCGGCGGGCCGGCTTCGGTGTGTAGACAGCTATCGGCGACACCGTAAACTAGCGTCCGACCACATCGCAACCAGATCCATATTTTTTCGGCACCACAGCGCAACTGCACAATGCTGCAGCGACACAATTCACACGTAACCACTGCTTGACCACATTTTGTCGCTGCGATGTGGTGTGGTTGTGGTAGGTGTGAAACAACCCTTATAATCAATAAAATCATCAATACAACCCTTTAAGTTCATTGAGTCCCAATTTTCTTGAAATAGTCATTCAATAGGATTACATGAATGGGCTATCTTGGCGCTTCCCCCTCAAGGAATATAACTTGTGTCTGTTTTCACTACCACTAAGTGACACTTTATTTTGCACAGTTGGAATCTCTCAACCACCGGTGCTAAGCTTAGCCTTGAAAATTCAATATCGCTTTTATTGATGGTTGATAGGCGAGTATGGAAAAAGAAAACCAACCAAGTGACATGGGACAACGACAGGAAAATGATGAATTTAAGTTGTTTTAGTGAAAACAGGCAAATTTGTTTAAAGTTATGGTTGAAATCGGTCTGCTAAAGATGTTTAGTACAAATAACTTGAACTGGACAGACAATAGCTAATGTAGGCACTTTACCTTGAAGTGACGTTTGTTGCTTGCCCGTTTGGGTGATTGTCTTCCTCTTTATCGCGTTCTTCAATCTCTTTGAATATTTCTTTTTCTAATTCATTGACTTTTTCGTGTATTTCTGTAAAAAATATAATGTCCGCTTGAATTCTCGATTGGTATATAATTTTTATTACATACTGCGAAGGGCAGATCACAATGGGGGCTATCGCGCATGAATTCACCGCTAGAGGCGTTCGTGAAGAATAAGGTCTTCCGATATGTCAGATGCCATAGAGTTTTCGCGCGTTGCGTGCTTTTTAATCACGTATTTTAACTAATATTCACGATTCTGGTCTAGATTGAGCCATTCCTGATTAATTATGACTTGAAGATTTTAAGTAGCAACTTAGGATCTTATTTGTTAGTACTTGGAGGTAGAACGATTTTTAAATGTTTCATGCTTGTTAAAATTAGGGAGAATATTTGTAAAATGTATCTGAAGTTTACACTATGTTGATATACGAAATAAACTTTTTATGAAGTTATTTGTATTTTAAAGTATAAAATAGAATTAATGACAGGACCTTACTCGACAGTGGCGTCATCTGGTGAGCTTAAAAACGATAGCCCCCATTACCGAGTCCTACATCTATCCAGGTGCGCGTAAGCAGTCTTCATCACCCTATGCCGCGTGTTACCAGCTGCCAAGTACGATAAGTAGACGGCAGCTGTTCCATATTGAGCTAAGATTTACTAGTCCATTTTTTATGAGTCTATAACTTACCAGGGTCAACAGTAGTAGTCATGATGATAGGTGTCGAGGTCCCGCTACTGGCCTCCTTGGATTGGTCAGGGGGTGCGACTGTCAGCCTGGACTTGCTATCATTAGCTGGTATCTCGATCTCTTTGTGGAATATTTGCACAACCTGCTCTAACACTGGATGGATTTGCGGCCAGTGACCTTCGAGGTAGACCTCCTGAAATATTATAGATCATGATAGGTCATGAAATCTGAACATCGCCTATTGCTAGCGAATAAAGACGCTGACAATGTTCAATTGATACAAACTTTAATCTCTTTATAATATTAGTATTGATGGTCTATTAGATGAACAAACATTAAGAGGAAAATAAAAAAAAAACCGGACAAATGCGAGTTCGACTCGCGTGTGGGTGTCGCGTTAATCATCTATAAATTAACGCAAAAATATTGAATTTCCTATGTTAATTTTAATACCATAGATTTCTTATAGTTTTTCCTGTAATCTATAGGCAAAGAACTATTTTTTTTCAAAATTTTAGGCCCTGTAGTTTCCGAGTTGAATGGTCAATTTTTGCCAATTTTCTTAAATAACTTCCCCTTTATCTTAAAATTATAAAAAATATAACACTTATACTTTGAGATGCTTACAATGAACCCTTTCATTTGATATGTAACACGATATAGTTTTCAAAACTTCTTTTTTCATTTTCTAATTTACCCCCCAAAAGTGGCCACAATGTTTAAAATTCATTAATTTACGTTACACGTCCGTATTAGGGTCACCGACTTACATATTACGTGTACCAAGTTTCAACTGAATCGGTCGAGTAGATTCGGAAAAAATCGGCTGTGACAGACGGACAGACAGACAACAGAGTGATCCTATAAGGGTTCCGTTTTTTCAAAAAAAGTACGGGAACCTAAAAATGTAGAAATCCTACCTCATTGTTCTTTGTGAATTTTATTTTAATTTTCTCAGGAGACCCCGGTTTTGGTTCTTCTTTCCTTTCAATGGGCGGTGCAGCTATTTCTTTTGCTAATAAAATATGATTTGGTCAGTTAAAAATGTCAGTTACAGAATATAAATATTAAACATCACATTAAATAGAAAATGGCTACATACCGATGCCATTCGAAGGACAAGATTTTCTTGAGTCCCTAAAAAAATGCCGGAACATAACATTAATATTTTGATTCAATTTACTAAGTAGCACCACTAAAGCTTGAAATCAAATCAAAATTAGTTTATTAGTAAATATAAAAAAAATAGTGGTGTCATATAATCAGTGAGCCACAAACTAAGCATCACTTGTATCTTGTCGCTTGGGAGTGCGAATTTTACTAATTTAGAATTTACATTAAAAAAAAAAAATGGAAACAGTGAGACATACCTAAGCGGCCCCGAAGATTCGGTAACAGGAGCAGGAGTTTCTATGATCTCCCGCGGCTCTTCAGCTTTCTCTAACAACCTGATAAAATTACAACAGTAAAATGTAATTAAAACTTTATGAACAAAGTGTATATACCAAAGATTTCGCATCTTATTCAACACTTTTTTTTTGCAAACCAAGCATGTCACCGTTTACTCGCTATATGACGACACTAAAAACGGAGGAAACTGACGGCTTAAGCTAAGCGACCACCGCGCCGGAATCGGAGCGTACGGAGCGAAAGGATTCGTTGCTTTGTATTCATTTTGGTACAGCGTGCACTGGATCAGCAGCGGCGCCTGGCATTTTGTAAATACGGACTTTTTTTTTTTTACCGATGGGATATCATCAAGTGACTTCTCCCGCTCTGGGCAGAGCGGAAGGGAGTGTCAGACTTGTACTGACTAAACCCCATCCATGTTCCTTCCTTGCCTTTTGTGTTCCAGGGCCGCAATATCTCTTTCGAACAGCCCGCAGCCACCTCGTACACTCCTTACGCTCCGATTCCGACGCGGTGGACGTTTAGCTTTAGATGGCTACCGGAACTGAAGTTTTGCACTCAATGCACTTTCGAAGTCATTTTATTACTACAGCCGTCTCTAGATGTTGCTGGTGTTTCCGTGCTCTGTGATAGATACCATGTCATCAACACTTACTTCTTTAATTCAGCTGCTTTCATTTTCTCTTCTACATATTTCTGTTTCCAGAAGTTCTCGCCCTCTTCTGAATCACCTGAAACGTAATGAATCATCGATAAGAATGACATATCCAATACTTAGATGAATAAAATGCGAGTGCCTGAGCGTAATATGGCACACCAAGCTTACGCAGTTATGGTAGCTAGGACAGCAGCAACCAATAAGCAATCGTATTGTAATGAGAATAAACTCACTCTGAATTTGATTTTTACTCTTAGGTACAAAAAGGCTGAAAGTCAGAAATTGGAATTTTCCTTATGTTAACTTGTCCTGTTCTGGAGGTCTAATTCTACACCACCTAAGAAGTATTTCACTTAGTGCTGTAGTAGGATTGTATGAGTGACACAGAGAAAGTTCTACTAAAACGAATCATTGGTAAGCTCGACGTGCTATATTAACAGCCGGTTCTTGTACAAAATACATACTCTCTGGCAAATAAGTGATGTAATTCTTGACAATTTTGCCATCCTTTATTACTGGATATATTTTCTTTCCGTACATGACGAAGAGACCACCTTCTTCTTCTAGTGCCGATATCTTGTGGGTGTGTGGCTTCCTGCAAGTAAAATACATTTGTAATGTTGTAAGAAAACTTCTGGTACTCCTAAACAAGACCCTTTAACGAAGCCGTCAACCAAGCATTCTGTACATCAAACTAAGTAACTTTACGCAAAAATTATTACTGGGAAACGACTTGTTTTTGTGGGGTAAAAAATCACGTTTTACGGAAGGACTCAATGTAAAGCACTCGAAACATTGTGCTGATGGATGTATTGAATAGTACGGGGTTCGTGGAGGTGTTAAAAGTAAAAAATCTTACATGCAAAACATGTATTTAAAAAAAAAACTTGTGAAAAAGTTGTAACTTTGACGCCCAATATCTCCATAACTAGAAGGTTCCCAAGTATGGTCTAGAACAAAAAAAATATCGCAATGACGGAGAGAACAAGTGTCTTTCAGCTTCGTTAAGGGACTTGTTACACCCTTTATAATACGTGTTTTTCTGCTGTAAAATTTATTTATTGTCCACCAAAGCCGACCCCAAACTATTAATACAAATATTGGGTTTGCCGGTACGTAAACTACATTCGGCACCTACCCAGGCTAAATTATGTTCGGAACGGCTCAAAGCATAAATCCAGCTAAGCCGAGCGAGATCTTAAGAGTTTAATGATTTGGTCGAAATAACAAGATCCAATCGCATCACTTTACATCCCAAAAGAAAGAATCATAGAAGAAATATCAACATCTTTAAAAATAAATTATTATTATTAATCGCGACCGTTGGAAGGAATGGGACAATATGGGCTAGCTATAATAATAATAGCTAGCCCATATTGTCCCACTGCTGGGCAAAGGCCTCCGTCCATTCGTTCCAACGGTCACGATTCTGTGCTACTTCTTTCCAATTCTCAAGGAAGACATCATAAAATAAAATACTTACCGATATTTCCTAGTTGGTCTGTTCTTCCGGCTGCGCGGTGGTGACACAAAGCTATCGCTGCCGCTCTCTGAAGACCAGTCACTTGAATTTGAGGCGGGTGCAGCAGTGTGGCTGAAATATCATTTGACTGTTTATAAGGTTAAAAATTCAGCAATAAAAGGCTAAAAACCACCATGCTTGGAGATAGAGAGAGACAGAAAAGGGGAGGGTTTGCATTTGTGCTTTTGCGGTTGCACAACGACACGCTTTGCTTCTGCTTTGCTTGGTAGTATAGATGCAGGCCTACCTTACTGCTTCCCTCAGAGGCGGTAAGGTGGCGGGGCTTTGAGGGGGAGCGCACACGACTGTAGTCGTGTAGATCTTCAAGGCAAGTCTGGTGGTTCCTCCTTCACGTGGTTGCCGCCCTGTTCTTGGTCTAATTCCCTAAGAAATAGACGAAACAAAAACCGCCAGGCGCCCTTTTTCCTCATACTCCCGAAAGCCAACTCCCAGGCCTAGGGAAACCTTAACCCCACTCCCATGATCCCATGCCCAATACCTTCCCTCCTTTTCCCTTTTCTCCCTTCGGTCCATGAGGAGGGGTAACCTCAACTCCATAAAAAAGCCCACAAACCCTTCATGTCGCAGAAAGTAAAAAATATTCCCCAGGTGGGTCCCGGCAATGCCGGGGAATCCCACACCGACTCGTCGGTCAGCCTCCACCGTAATCTGGGGGGGGGCAACAATCTGCCACTTAGTGCCGCGCCTTCTGCGCGGCAGGCTGCTTTAGCGCCAACAACACTGGCTGCGGCTCACGCGCCACCCAACCCTACCCTGGCTGCGACCTCTGCGCCACCTGACACGATGGCTGCGAACCCTGCGCCAACCGACACGACGGCTGCGACTTCCGCGCCTACTACCCTGACACCCGTTTTACCTTCCACGAGGGCCTGGCAACAGAGCATCGTTCGGAACAGTAAAACGAACAACCCTGACAACGACACCGACAATGCACGACTCTCCAGTCTTGACGACGAACTCCGCATGCTGGCGCTCCAGCGCGAGAGGATCGAAGCAAGGCTGAGGGAAATTGACTCTGGACGCCACGGAATGGGAAAGGAAGTGGAATCCAGTGGTTCAGACTTTGTCTCTGTGGACGAAGTACGCACGCTTAAACGCAAGTGCGGAAAAATCCGGAGCAGAGAGAAGGTCCTCAGCAGCCGTTTGTGCAAAATCCGCGAAGGCACTAGCCAGCGCGATGCGCAGACGGCCGCTGGAAGGGAGGTACGCGACCAGCCGCGAGTACGCGAAGGGGAAACCCAGCGCGAAAAGCAGCCGGACGCGGAAACCCGCGGGCAAGGGCCAGTACGCGAAGGGGAAACCCAGCGCGAAAAGCCACTGCCTGCACCAGGACCATCCGGAGGACGCGACCAGCACCACACCGAGTCGACCATAGACCGACACCGACCCAGACAAAGGCGAGGCAAGCGATCTGGATTGACACGCAGGGTATCCCTGGCACAAAACCCCGTGCCACGCTCCTCGGAGCCGCAACCAGGACCAAGTGGTCTGGGTAAGGCGAAGAGGGTGCGCCCGGACGACACGGCTTCGCCGAGCACGCTCCAGGGGGACGCCAAGCGGGTCAAAATCCAGACCGCTCAAGGGGAGCAGAGAACCTACGCACGGGCCTCAAAGGACATTCCCGCGCGGCTCGCCGTAGCAATCTGCCTCTCGCCTCCATCCCGCGACATGACCCCTGACGAGGCGGAGCATATCAAGCTCAGCCTCGAAGACCTCGTCATGGACACCGACCCCTCCAAGCCGCTCCCGGCCTTCCGCGGTTACCCACGGGTAGCGGACGGCACGGTTCAGATGTGGTGCGAAGACGACGGCGCCCTGACCTGGCTTACTGAGAATGTCCCGAAAATTAGACTGCCCAACACAGACGCGACCCTGAACGTAATGAAACAGTCCGACGTACCGACCCGTGTCCGAGCTGCGCTTTTCGTGCCCAGATATAATGGGGACATAGCGCGGCTCCAGAGTATTCTGATTCGTCAGAATACTTGGTACGACATAGGGAGGTGGTCACTATACAGGGCGACTTCAGTCGGTGGAGATAAGCATGGGACTTTTTTGACCCTGGGTATCCCACCGGAGGAGGTCGTAAAGGTCTTGGGGAGGGAGCGGCGGGTATCGTACCTACTTGGGTCGATATACGTGCGCTTTTTCCCCAACACCCAACCCTCTGACACCCAGACCGAGACCACAGACCTTGCACAGACGCGACCGGGACCGACGGTAGATCTGACCATGACCGGACTGGAGGAGGAGATGGCCAGAGCGGCGATGGCTGATGCCGACGCCGTGAGCATGCCTACCTCACCACCAGGGTGGACAGAGCACCCGTTCGCCTCCTCACCAACACTGGGTGACGGCCGGCACGGGCTGGAGGACGGGGGGGACCTATCCGATGGATCCGTCTCCTCATAACTCCACTCCACCGCCGCCGACGCCCACATCCGCTCCCCTAAACATCATCCAGATAAACCTCCAGCACAGCCAGACTGCCACGGCTTGCCTACGCAGGGCGCTGGAGATGAAACCCCGAACCATCGCACTGATCCAAGAGCCATGGATCCGAAATAACAGGATATGTGGCCTTGGAAACATTGGAGGTAAGCTGATCCTCGACACACAGGGCACAGATAAACCGCGAACCTGCGCCTATATACCTAAAGATGTACCTACCACAACACTAACACAATTATGTTCCAGAGACCTGACGGCCGTCAGGCTCAAAACTGACGGCGACGCACCCGACATCGTCCTAGCCTCGGTCTATATGCCAGGCGAAGATGTAGACTGCCCACCAAAAGAGATGGCCGACCTGGTAAGGTACTGTGAGGACGCCAACCTGGACCTGGTCATCTGCACAGACTCGAACGCCCACCACCCGCTTTGGGGTTGCAACAAAGCCAACACTAGAGGTGAGGTATTATGCACATACTTATTCTCCACTAACCTTAACATCGTAAACCGCGGCTCGGAACCCACTTGGGTCACAGCTCGCGGACAAACGATAATTGATCTAACGCTGGCTTCAGAAAGCGCGGCAAAACTTATATCCAACTGGCACGTATCCAACGAGCCTTCCTGCTCTGACCATAGAAGGATTCGTTTCTCACTAGAAGCTAACACAAAAAAACCAAAACCTAGACGTAATCCGCGCCGCACCAACGTGCCCGGCTACAGGCGGCTTCTGGCCACACTGCTAACACGGCACCAAACACCCCTAGTTTTAACGGACCCCAAACAACTTGAAGACACTGTAACAAAACTCTCAGAATGCATAATAGAAGCCTATCATGCCTGCTGCAAGCTACCAGAGCCAAACACCAAAAGTAAGGGGAACTCTTGGTGGAATGCAGAACTCAGCAAGCTCAGGCAAGTGATGCGCAAACAATTCAACAGAGCTAAAAACTCCAGGCTCCCAGAGGACTGGGAACTATACAAAAAGACACAGTACTCCTTCAAGAAACAAGTCAGGACCGCCAGCAGGGCGGCCTGGCGGAAATTCTGTGAGGACATCGAATCTAACAGCGAAGCCGCGCGAGTAAGGAAGATCCTATCTACCGATCAGGATCGCACCCTCGGGTCGCTGAAAAACCCAGACAACACCTACACAAAATCAGACTACGAAACTAGCAAAGTCCTCCTGGAAACCCACTTCCCAGGCTGCAATCTCTCCGAAGATACAGCATGGACAAGTGAGCCAACGCACATCCCAAATGACCAGGACTGGTCCAGAGCCCGCACGGTAGTAACCGCAGAAGGAATAAAATGGGCAATCAAAACCTTCAAACCATACAAATCCGCAGGCTTGGACGACATTTTCCCGGCCTTGCTGCAATGGGGTGTAGACGCCCTTGCGCCATGGCTGGCTGTCACTTTCCAGGCCTGCTTAGCACATAACTATGTACCACTCCAATGGCGAGAGGTGAAAGTCATTTTCATCCCCAAACCAGGCAAATCCGACTATACACAACCTAAAGCGTACCGACCAATAAGCCTGACATCCTTCCTACTGAAAACCCTCGAGAGACTCTGTGACCGACACATTCGGGACGGACCTCTCCGAGAGCTACCACTCCACAGGCAACAACACGCCTACTCCACAGGTAAATCAACAGAATCCGCACTACACAGTGTGATCTCAAAGATTGAATGTGCAGTAGACTCCAAAGGATCCTCACTAGCTGTTTTTATTGACATAGAAGGAGCTTTTGACATAACCAATTTCCACAGCATCAACGCAGCCCTCGAGGAACACGGCGTGGACTCGACCCTGCGAGGATGGATAACAAACATGCTCAGACTGAGAGCCGTACAGGTTACGGTAAACGACACCACCAGAGCCATCGTGGCGAAGGGTTGCCCCCAAGGGGGCGTCCTCTCGCCACTGCTATGGAACCTCGTGGTGGACACCCTTATTAGGCGTCTAAACGACAAAGGTTACTTCACGGTGGGCTACGCCGATGATATAACCATAATAATAAACGGCATACACGAAAATACACTGTGTAATCTTATGCGCCAAGCCTTGAAGATAGTAGAGGACTGGTGCAAGGAATATAAACTAGCAGTGAATCCTACCAAGACAGAACTTGTCCTCTTCACAAAAAAAAGGAAGCTGGCAACCCTACAGTTGCCACGTTTCTTTGGGACCACCCTAAGCCTGTCAACTGAAGCCAAATACCTGGGCATCTATTTGGACAAACAGCTGAACTGGGCAAAGCACACCGATTACATCACCACAAGGGCCAGCATAGCCCTATGGCAATGTAAAAGACTGCTCGGTAGAAATTGGGGCCTAAGCCCCAAAATCACCTACTGGCTTTATACTACAGTCATCCGACCAATCATCACATACGGCTCTTTAGTTTGGTGGCCCAGGACCAACCTGAGCACCGCCCAGAAAGAACTCGAGAAGCTACAGAGATATGCATGTGTAGCAATCACTGGAAGCATGAGGACATCACCTACTGCCGCTCTACAGGTGATGCTGGGACTGCCACCTCTACACCTCGTCATAAGAGAGGAAGCAACCCTAGGGATCTTCAGGCTTGCAGTATCCGGCACCCTAAGTAACGACTCCAGAATAAAACATACACGCATAAAGGATGATGCAATCAAACAACAGCCTATGATGGCATCACCCAATGACAGAACCCTGAAGTCCCACTATTTTCAAAAACACTATAATATTGAGCTCACAGCGGAAATGTGTGACTACTCAGGTCCACACGAGCTAAGGATCTACACGGATGGATCAAAGACTGACGATGGGACAGGTGTCGGAGTTTTATCTGACGACCTAAACATCAAAATATCCAGACCCCTGGGAATGCTCAACTCTGTGTATCAAGCAGAGTGTGTAGGCATTATCCAAGCGGCACACGCCATAGAAGCCAGGGGAGTTACGGATACCCATATTCGTATACTTTCAGACAGTGCCTCAGTTCTACAATCCTTAAAGAGAAACCAAATCACATCAAAATTAATACTAGAATGTCACAATGCCCTAGAACGTGTTACGGTGCTAAACCGCAACACTGTGACACTGCAATGGATCAAAGGACACAGTGGATCACTCGGAAACGATGCGGCTGATGAGCTTGCCAGAAGGGGATCCAGCACAAAGGCCATCGGACCCGAACCCATTGTGCCCTTTCCGTTTAAGCAGCTAAGGGGCTGGCTAAAGGAGCACACTAAGACACAAGCGGAAAAATGGTGGACCTCGACACCAGGGTGCAGGCAATCCAAGGAAGCTATGCCATCCCTGGATGCAAAGCTGACCAAGCGCCTTCTGCGCCTGGATAGAGATAGCCTGCGACTGGTGTCGGGGACCATCACTGGACACTGCTCACTGAATAAACAC
Source organism: Lycophotia porphyrea (assembly GCA_950005105.1). Lineage (NCBI taxonomy): Eukaryota > Metazoa > Arthropoda > Insecta > Lepidoptera > Noctuidae > Lycophotia > Lycophotia porphyrea. Next base: position 11,635,702 of record OX465399.1, read on the forward strand.
TTCCACACCCTAGGAATCACGGATAGCCCTCTGTGCAGAGCGTGCATGGAGGCGGAGGAAACGGTGGCGCATGTGCTCCTCGAGTGCACCGGTGTCACCCAGATCCGCGAGGAGACTCTTGGTACACCAAGATCCCTCGCGGATGCCCTGAGAAGACCACGAAATATAATCTGCTTCTGGAGGGAGGTGGGCTGGTTGGAGTAACGGCCACCATGGCTCACGCACAATGGTCCACCTTTAGGGACTAAGTGCGGAAACCAAACCCTTTAGATAGATAGAATGGATGGTATGAATACAAAACATTCGGCAGAGGAGAATATATAAGTGAAAACTATTTTGTGCCCAATAAGGTGGTCATCATCATCATCAGCCTATAATGTTCCCACTGCTGGCACACAGGCCCAATGCGGATTAGTAGATGTCACATGTCTTCGAATTTTTGGTTCTAGGACATGCCGGTTTCCTCACGATGTTTTCCTTCACCGTTTTTGAGATCAGTGGTGAAGTAATAAATTACAAAAAGTAATGCGCCTGCCTGGGTTCGAACCCACGACCTACTATTCGTAAGTCAGGGTCGCTACCACTGGGCCACCACTGCTCTCAAATAAGGTGGTAGTAAACCTTTACTTACTGTGAAGCAGCGTTATTGTGCGATATGGTCCTTCTGCGACGATTCAACTGGTGTTTACGCTTTGCACCAACTCCACCTATGAAACAAAAGAATGCCATTAATTTTTAGAAATATGTTAAAATGAACATTTTAATTATTTATGTAAAACAAGGGGCATGCATAATCTCTAATGATGACATGCAAACCCAATCATAAAAATTGGCCAGTGCCAGTCTTGAACATCCTGAAGCGAAGTTTAAACATTCCTGATTAATTTAAAGGTAAACAGACATTATTAAACATCCTAAAGGGTGTAAAAAGACTCTTAATGAAGCCGAAAGGCACTTGTTCTACCCGTCATTGCGATCATTATTTTGTTTTAGACCATACCTGGTACCCTTCTAGTTATGGAGATATTGGGGTCAAAGTTCCACCTTTTTCACAAGTTTTTTTCTCTCTCTTTAGAAAAAAACTTGTGTTAATGATTTTTTTCACTTAAGACACCTTCACGACCCCCGTATTCAATCCATCAGCACAATATTTTGAATGCGTTACATTGAGTTCTACCGTAAACGTGATTTGACACCCCAAAAAAAAAGGCATTTACCAGCAATAATTTTTGCGTGAAATTACTTAGTTTGATGTACAGAATGCTTGGTTGACGGCTTCGTTATGAGTCTATTTACACCCTGTATGAATATTTTTGGAAATACTTAACGTGTGACATAATAATGTGTGTATGTAATGATACCAATTAATTATACAAACAAGGTGTGTCTGAAAACCAATGCAACCATGAATATCATGATTTTATAGTCTATCTGATATTGACAATGTGCATGCTCATGCTTGTTGAGCCCAATCAAATCCACATCCGAAAAATACCTTATTTATGATGCTCCACTGTATATTCAACTGTACCCAAAGTACTAATTCTAACATTGCACATGCCATATGTTATTCTACAAGCAGTGACACATGATGCTTATAGTTATCCCTATATGCGTAACTTACCACTAGTGAGTCCAAACATGTTTGATATAGCTTTGTCTCTTTCTGTTTTACATAACAAGACTCCAGTGCGCTGCTTCTTCTTCGGCGAGGGACGAACTTCCTCCGTATCAGACTCCGAGTGGGACCTCAAAACCACTACATCATTTGATTGTTTCGACACAGAAGCCTCCAGTTTATCCGCTTGAGTTTCTTTCTTGTTTTGTTCAGTGTCACTAGACTCTGACATATTATATCTAGCCTTATTAAATTGCTCATCAAACAGACTAATGTTTTGCAAGCAAGGGTTCTTGATTTCTGGGGACTTCTTTTCAGTTTCTATTATGTTTATTACATGAGCTTCAAAACTTGTTGAAGGCTTGCCAAGGTCCATCTGCTGATCTCCAAGCCATGGTTTTTTAATAACATCTGGTTTGATGGATTCTTCATTGCCTTTTAGCCTGTCCTCTGCCGTTGCATCCAAGTGAGATTCTGTAACCTTCGATTCTGCTTTTGCTGGTGCCTGTAACTTGCTATCTAGTTTCTTTTTCTTAAAGTCTGTATTTCTTGAACTACCTTCAGAATAAGATCGTTTCCTACCAACTTTCTTTGGACTCTCTGGTGGTTTGATGTTTTTGTTTAAAGCTTCGGGATTATTCGGTAGCGAAGCATCTACCGTATTGTTGGAAACATTAAGGCCACCTGATTGTACAGGATTTAAAGAATTTAGAGCATCCTCAGGAGTAGAAATCTTTGTTGATTTGGAAGTGTCAACATCAGCATTAAGTGTGTTTACAGACCCATTCTCTGCTGTCATCGAAGAAATTTTATCATCCAGATTGGTGACTAGTAACTCTTCTAATTTGTCTGTTACATTAGGAGATTTTTCCTTAGGAGACATATTTTCTGGTTTGTTACCACCATCTAATTCTTGAGCCAAAACTTCCTCAACTACTTCAGCAGTTAGTCCTTCAGTATTTTTAGCAACATCAGTGGCTACGCTTTTCGCTGTTACAGAAATTTCATTGTCAGGTTCAGGAACCTCTTGAATGTCTTCTGGTATATTTTCAACTATCTCCATTTGGCCTTCCTTGTCTGAATCTTCAGGTTCAGATGCAAAATCATCCCACACTTCCTGCAGCATAGGTGTCAAAGGTTCAGAATAAGTGATGCAATCCCTGAGAGATTTGGATTTCAATGCTGCTGGCTTTTCATCAGATTCATTGGATTCCAACTCCTTCTGAATTTGTTCAGCGGTCTCATAGCAGTTTTCTAGTATAACAGTGTCAGCTGAAGATCTATTTCTTACAGGTACCTTTGAACATTGTATATTCTCACCTGCTGTGGTCTCCCCTTCTTTGAACGGCTCATTATCCTTCAGATCATGACCTACAATAAATTAAACTATATACAATCAATTGAATTCGTTTGGAACAAGAGAAATGAATGAAGCATAATCAGTGCTCCAAGATTACAATTTAAGCTAAGCCATTTTTATTTACCAAGTTCTACATAACAGTGGCATTTTAGCATCCATGTATTGTGCATCCATGTCATTAAAATGGGATTTGGAGTGAAAAAGAAAGGTGCCATGTTTTTTATAGTTGTGGGCTCAATAGTATACATTATATTGATGAAATGAACAAATTTAAAACATGAATTACAACATTTCCTTTATAACTTTATTCTTTATAATTAGAAACATGGAATAACCACATTTGCATAGGCATGAAATAAGGCAACGCTTCTAAATCAAAAGTACTTTTCAAGAGTTGCATTGAACCATACCATATGAGCTGGAGTCGTCACTTATATTGTGGATTTCAAGCTTCTTTTTATTCATATCTGCAAGATCACGTCTGAAATAATATGAATAATTAACACATAGCTATTTCATTTTGTAATAGTAACGATATTATAAGTTACAGTGCTGTGGGACATAAACACAAACACAAGGTACAACTACATTAATGACTAAATATCAGCTGTTAGCGACCCGCCCCAGCTTTGCATGAGTGCAATGTAGATACTAATTATACATATAAACCTTCTTCTTGAATCACTATCTATTGTTAAAAAGTGCATTCAAATCTGTTGCATAGTTTAAAAGATACAAACAGCAGGAGGGCACTTTGTTTTATACTATGCAAAGATTGGGTCACACTATGAATGAAACATGAGATTAATATTCCTTTTTTTTGTGTGATTAACAACCAAACCTAACCATCCTTTGTACCTCATCAAAATACAAAAGTGATGTTATGTTTAAATGATTAAGAATGAAAATAACATTACCTAGATCTAAAGCTGCTTATTTGTTCATTAGTTAGCTGGTAGAATGGATTATGAATATCCGGCAAAATCCGTTTCAAGAATGCTTCCTTTAAACTCTGCCATGTCCTCGTTGTGCGCTGAAATACAACATTTTATTAAAATTTGCATACTCCGTTTGTTTATCTACTCATAAAATTATTTATAACGCAGTACTTGAATAATTTCTTATAATATTCATAAAAGCATTGTTACCTTTGAATTGGCAAAATCCACCCACATCTTCCTAGCTTTGATTTCACCATAAAGCTTGTTTTCAACTAAATAGTCTACTATTGTTTTGAATTCTTGGGTACTATATGGTTTTCTACAAATAAAATAAAAAGATAAAAGGAAAGAGAAGACTGATTTTTAGTTTGATTGTAGGTAGGTGCTTATAGTTAGAATAAGTATGCCGAAATTTTATGAAAATACATAAATCACACGATGCAACTTTTTGAATGAAATTAAAGCTTAAGCTAAAATAGTGATTCTAAGTCTTACCCCGACATTTTGATGTGTATTTTCTATATTAATCGGTTTAAAATGCTGATGGTCAATGTAGGTATACTGATCAGCAGACGCTTAAAATTTTCCAGTCAGCTCATAGTCATCATAAGGTAACGGTAACTTGACAAATGTCTTTTATTTCTTTTAAAATGTTTCTAGGAATGCACGATGCAGTTTTGAGTCTTGTCTTTCTTTTAAATAACCTGAGTTTTCGGTAAAATTTTATCAACCTGCCGATAAACACTTTCAGACGCAAGCCAACGATCAAGCGATATTGCCAGAAATAAAAATATGATCCATCTTTGTTTTATGAATTTTATTTATTTTTATTTATTTACTAATTATACAGACATACACTATTTTGTACATACATACATACATAAATTCACGCCTTTTTCCATGGGACCCCCCATGGAAAAAGGCGTGAATTAGCTACGATCCTAAGATACTTCTTTTGCCTATAGACAGATCTAAAATTATGAAAAAAATATTTATACATCATCAAAAACTGGAAAGAATTATTCTGCGATTTAATTTGGCCAAACCTTAAAAAGCCAAAAGACAATGATTCAAAAAGATATTAAAAAAGTAATAATGCACAAAATATCATCATATCATAGCTATTTCCCTTGAAACACTTTTTTTATAAAACTCTGTCAACGCTTTTAAGCGACAACTGCACTGACTGACAACTAAAACAAATCTTGCATTTTGTTTTCAGTCGGTCACATTAATTTATCTTTTTCATTGATTGATTAATGTCGCTTAAATACTAGGTGCAGTAGTTAATTTGTAAGCAATGAATGTGAGTTGCTCTAAAATAATATTCTTTCAATTTCTTCTATCTAATAAACGCGATTTAATTCGGTCTGAACAGTCCCTAAAAATTTACGTCACTTTGACATTTCGTCATTGTCATTTAAAATAGCGCGCCAAATTGCAACAAAACAAAAGAAAACAGTGAAATTCTTTGATTTTAATAACAATTTATTATGGATAATAGCGGTTACTTATCTATATCAGATATCCTAGTAACAAATGAGAAAATTCCTTGCAAATTTTTACATGACCTTCCAAAAATGGGTTAGTAACACTTAACCAGTTGTTTGTGCATTTGTAGTTAATATGTTATTATATTTGTTTACTTTCCGTTTCAGGCTTCTTAGATCCCTCCGCTGCAGAAGATGATTTAAAAGCAGGAACAAATGTGGAAATTCCTATGTGGTTAGCCGAATCCTTATACTCCAGAAGACCACCCTTGGTTTCTGTGGACTTACCTAAAATTTATAAAGATTCGTACAGAGAAATTTTTAACGCAGATGCTTGTAGTGTAGATATGCATAAATTAAACCAATATTTTTATGAATTTGGATGTTACATAGCAAAACATGATATAAAAGGTGAAGTGTCGTCTACTCTTATAAATGTAAGTAACAAACTTGATGCTATCATGTCAACCAAATTAAACACGGCATGTCGTGATTTCAGGAGGAATCCTGATCAAAAACGACTTAAATAACTCTGAAGGAAGGCCGTATATTCATTAAACTTATACTTTAACCTCTGCCTAACCCTTCAGGGAATGCAGGCGTCGTAGTATTATATTATCAGTGCAGGCGTGAGGTTACAAAATTATACTTTAGTCCTTTTTATAAAATAGAATCACTATCCCATTTTATACCCCAATAAATTGTCTGTGCTGACTCATCAAGTCATCATCATCATTCTCTTGCCCTTAGCCAAATTCATTAGGGGTTGACGCAGCATGAGTCCATAATATTTCTCTATAACTTATCATCTCATCAGACACAGGAGGTGTCTCTTGCCATATCAAACTCAAACTCAAAAGCTTTTATTTCAATTAGACCATTAGAGGCACTTTTGAATGTCAGAAAAACAAATTAGGCTAAGCTACATTCACAGACTAAAGGCATAATAACTTGTGAAAGTACTGTAGTTGTCCATGGACACTCTTTTCAATCAAAATATTGTTACAAAATCTTGTTTACATCATTCATATTGTGATTATACTTTTATGTTTATATCATTCTTTACACAGTCCATCCATCAATTTAATTTGTGCTGTGCTGATTGTTTAACTAATTTTGACTTGGCAGAATGTGGCAATCATACATTGAGCAAAAGCAACTACTGAAATAAGACAGTCTCTTACAGAATAAAATATTTAGTTCATCAAATTCTTAATTAAAATGAACTTAAAGTCCGAATTCTTTTTCAGACATTCAGGCAAAGATTCCGAATGCTGCTATCTGCCAGTGTGTCTATGGACTCAGTCGGTGCTATACAACCTCTGTCAATGAGTGAACGCCTCCAGGCCGCTGAGGCTGCAAACACTGAGAGAGCCCTCTCAACCTGGCTACATAGGGGAGAAAGTGTGCTTACTACTGCTAATATGGTGGCTAACCACCGTAAAAGGAAAAGGGCTGAAATGGAAATGCTTTAGCTGTAATTATTGTTTAAGAATCATTTTAATATATTGGTTTGAGTAGAACAGTTATTTAAATTGTAATATGATTACAGAACAAATTGAAGTTGAGATAGATTTTTTTAACACCTGTATTTGTATGGAGTAATTCATTTCAATGGGGAAGGCAACTGTAAATCTAATGGCGCTAGCATAGCTTGTACCAAACAAGCTATGCTAGTGCCATTAGATTTACAGCATCGTCATTGGTTGGAAATCTGTCAATGTCATTTTATATTTCAAAATAGCTTATTCTCATTGGTAAGATTGGGACTAAGTTATGGACACGCCATCTACAATCAGCTTTGACTAGCCTTCCCCATTGCAAATAAAACTGACTTACATTATCTATAGAATAAGTAAAATTATTTTCACTGTTCAGAAAGGTCCAGTCCGAAGTACTCGCCACTGGCGTGTGTGTATGCACGAGGCGAAAGGAGTACCTAAGTAAAGGCGCCCCCTTACCGGGAGCTTGTAATGTAATGACTTGCGGCTTATGATCCACTTGTGATGAAACTTTGGTGCATTCTTCTATGTACCACCCGAAAAATCATTCAACCTATTTAACTTTTCGTGGCATTGCATCGCAAGGTACGGCTAGTTCAAAAAGTGTTTTATCGTATCCTATTCAATTAAAACTTTAGATTTTATGGTTTTCTTTTCATTTAATGTATCATGTTTGTTAGAGAGATTTAAATTATACGATTGACTCTATCAATTCATGTCGAAAAAGTACAGGATGTTATTTTTTCGATTTTTAGTTGGTTCAATTTTTCCCCAGTGCGAATTTTCGAAAATCTGTAAATGCAGATTTGTTTATTTTTTAAAATAAAGAAATGTTCTTTTGAGTCAGATTTGCTATCTCCAGTATTTAGAGTACTTTTCCTCCTCCACTTTCCTGTATATTAGTTTCTGCATGGACTTACGTAATTAAATAAAAGCAATTTGGCATAGAAGCCGACTAATGGTAGTAGCAGTAGGAGTTCAATATAATCCTTCATTCTCCCCAGATGGAGAGTATCCATGAGGAATTCTCTGCACAAAAAACAAACCCGTCACCTCTTTTCCCGGTTTTCGATGACCCTAAGAATAATCAAACGAACACGTTTACCTAGTGTTCTTTATTGAACGTGAGGTCTTAGGTTCGATTCCGCGCATACGCAGTATTATTGAGTTTTTTTCACCCGGTAATATTTCAGTTAATGTCAATGTAAAAGAAAACTAAGCTATACTTCTATACCCTTTGATAATACAGGTGTGATGATTTGGTATAGCTGCTTCGTACTTGTAGCTATAAGAAAATTCATAAACAACTAAATATTCTAGATTGCAATAAATTTAAATTAAAAGCTAAGGTGATGGAATGGTTACTTCAACAGGACTATACACAAACTGAATCACTACTAACATACATTGCCTAATATTGCCTTATTTTTGCTCTTATTTCTTAACATACACCACACACTCACTTTTCTCATACAACAACTCACCACACATACACACATCATATACACAACCCCACACATTCACCCCTATACAAACATAGGTTTTAAATTGTTACTCTATATTAACTTTCCCTTTCCCTTTTTTATTTTTTTCCTTTTTGTAAAAATATAATGTTTTAAAAGTAAATCCCTATAGTTAACGTAAACAATAGTTGGCACAGTCCGCAGTTACATAATCCATATTTTTAAGTAACCTCACAGCTGAACACTGTCTCTTAAGATACAGGTTATCCTAGTTTGAGAGGCAGGGCTCACAATAACTGTATACAGACTGCTGCAGCGTATTAATTAAGTAAGCATCTTGTTAATCAATGTATACTAATGTACTTATGTCTTTTTTGTGTCAATAAACTATTTTTATTTATTTATCTATCTACTAATTAAATTTATTTTTATTAGGATAAACTAACTATATACATTAATAATTAAAAACTATTAAACTAAAATAAATAAACTAACAAACTATAAAAGGGCATCGAAAAACTCCTCCTCAACGCTGTCAGCTGGTAATGTGCCCAAGAGACTGGCGGCGTTGCATGGCATCGTTGTTGTATGGCAACACTTAGCTTCTGGCCAAGGTAAAAGCCAGCCCTTGGGTCACGGGAAGCGTCAACCAGGCGTTTCGAAATTTCCTTAAATAGGCTATTAGCACTCTGACCCCACGGCCCCAGAGTTTCAACCCCAAACGGCTCGAAAATATAGTTACCACAAAGGTTTCTATATTTACGCCGCTTGAAGTTCTCTGCAGCCGCAGCGCTAGCACCAGCACACGATGAGCTTGGAAGATGGGATGGCGCGAGAGTATCGACGCATGTTGCGTCCCACACTAAAGGCCTACCCATCTTCCAAGGAAACAAAGACATGCCGTCCGGTCTCTTGCCATCGTCGCGTGCCAAGCCATTGGGTTCTAAAACAGCTGGGACGCCGACGGCGCACTTCGGCTGCATGACAGGCCGTGGTAACCGAGGTTGTTGACAGCTTCACCGCAGTGACAGCGATGAGAACAGCAGGCGGCACCAAGGCGTAAAGAAACAGCGCACAGGCAGGTATTTGGCCCTAAAAGTTGGACAAAATCGTTTTTTTTTTATATTAGTTCGACTGCCTCTAAGCCATTATTTTCGAAAACTAGGATAACCTCTCCAAACAATAGCAAAAAACATAAAGGACCAGCCCATTCCTGCAAGCAGTGGGCTCAGTCGGAAGTTACCGTTCGCAAAAAGTGTTCTTGTGAATGTTCGACGCGCTCAGATTTCGTTGTTTTAAAATATTTGCCATCTTGTGACTGAACGATTATGTGTTGGTTTTCACTATGCATTGTGCACAACCAGGTATGTATTTTATTCGGCACTTACTTTTAACAACTAATCTAAAGCCTTTCTTCATTTATATCCTTGAGAAGTAAGTGCCAAGAAACTGCTATAAAAAAAAACACATTTTGGAGGATCAAAGAGAGTTTTAATATATTTCTCTTCATTTCTCTGCCAAAATTGTAATGGTTAGTTATAGAGTGGACCTTTGAGGATGTAATTAAGTGAAAAACAGCCACCCCAAAGTACCCCTCTGATTTTGGTGTTTCTTTTTCCGTATGCACATTCATTACCCAGTAAATGAAATTTTACTTATATTTTGTGTATTTTTGTTATAGGCTCTTCTGGAATGAGAGTTATAACTCGAAATGATTTGTTTAATATAATAGAACGCTCAAATACCTAAACTTTTAATGAAAAGTAGCAATTTATGGAGCGGGAACTGCTCAATCAATACCAAAATAATGCTGATGTAAAGTAAAAACTGTCGATCATCAGACACCAATTTAAACAAAAATGGTCAGCTGCTCGCAACACAAAGGCTAGATGATTCCTAGAAAACAATGCCGAGTGGCTCAAAGCATGCTCGGATAAGATTTTTTGAGAGCATTTTACATGTGGCTCATAGATTGCCCGTAAAAAAAAATGGAACGGTCGCCTTACTGCCGAGGAAAAGAAAGCAATGGAAAATAAAAAAAAGAAATCCAAGATAGACAGACCGAGTTCCTCCCGGAACTTTCCGGGAGGAACTCGGTCTGTTGGTGGATATAGCAAAATCCAACTTTGGCAATACCAATGATGAAAACACCAGTAGACGTTTTTTTGATAACTTTGTAATATCAGTGGCAATTACTGGGATAGACGTAAATTTAATGGACCGAAAGTGATTTTGAACACATTGTGCTGTGGTTTAAAAATAAACATGGAGGTGTTTAAAACATATCGCCAAAAAACGGCAAAGTTATACGTTTTCTTGTAAAACTTTTACCCAATGTCTCCGATATTACATAAAGTATTGCGTCATGGGGCTGAAATGATAAGGAAAGTACTTTCCATTGGATAACTGAATGATTGTGAGATGAATGTTCCGGCTCAACCTTGCCTGAAAATTTTCCCGGGTAGCCTGCAACGCAGATGATTTTAACAGGCTCCTCTTACCCTCTGACCCTGTCCTGACGAGCATGAGGGAGAGCAAGAATAAAAAAATCTCTCACTTTCGGCTGATGTACAAAATTTATTATAAGCAAGTGATTGAAGAAAATGATTAGAAGATGATGACGAAAATAACGAATAAATGCATGTATATATCACGTATGCCTTTTTTTACCTTTTCCAAGCGAAAACTGAAATAAAACATTGTTAGACAGCCATTAGGCAAGCAAAATATTTTTGTCCAACTTTTAGGGCCAAATACCTGTCTGTGCAGCGAGGCGGAAGGTTGTGTCGTCGAACAATGTGCCTATGCTCGACGACGGCAGTGCGTGAAGCCAAAGACCCGACTCCCACTCACCAACAGCCAGTAGGCGCGCCCGCTCAGCAGTAGTAGCAGACGTGTTCAGCAGATTGCTCTGAACTACTCTGCAGAGCGGCTCGTCCCACCGTCTATGAGAAAATGGGTGGTCGGGTTCTTCAGTATTCGGGCAAGCGTGTTTCCAAGCATCGATAGTCTCGGACATGCACGGCACATCAAAATCAATCAGTGTAGAAGACAGGATATTCCTGATTAATTTCTTAGTGCCGTGGACCGAGGATATAAAAACCGGTAAACTAATACTGGGAATTTTGCGGACGTCGAGTCCTCCCATGCGAATAGGAAGAGTAGCTTGTGCCCAAGCTCGGTCGTCTAAAGCCACATTTAAAATTGTCGTTAGAGTATGTCTGATTATTTCATCCATTTTGTCCAAAAGGGGAGTGTGCTTCCATAAAGGGGAAGCACGAAGGAAATACGTTAATTTTGGACTGAAACAGCAGGAACGAATTATTGTGATGGCCGAATCTATGTTAATTTCGAGCAATCTTTCCGAAACATCATTGAAATTTAGAATTTTTTCCTCGATAAAATCGGGAAAAGAATTTTCAAAGATGGGAGACCCAAGAAGACGAAGAGAGCTTTTTTCTGTAATCTTCTAATTAAATTAGAAGCTAACATACCCTTACTAGAGCAGACGACAAGTAAACAGGAAAGACCTAATTGCCCGATAGAAATTCGATCATGATTCTAATAATAATCCGATCGGAACAGAGGATTAGCATTTGAATGTCAGGTTATTTATACCACTGTTCGAGAAAGTTCGAGCGTCCAGCCGTCCATCAATGACTGGTGTCGATGTTTGTTTCGTAGGGGTGAACCATGTATTCACGAGTTTAAAGGCGCACATCAAGCTACTACAATCTGTCAAATTTCTTTAATAGATTTTCAACTGTATCTTTAAAGCATTAGGGTTCAAAATTAGTTGGAAAAATCTTTCTGGTAGCTTGACCTGCTGGCGTCTGTACCTAGGCAACGGAGGCTCCTGTTGTCGTTTTGCTGAAACCATCATTACATTCCTCTTATAGGGTACATCGGTGGATAGTAACGCAGAAATTTGAGCTCTAACATCTGCAGTTTCAGTTTTAAATGAATATCTTTAACATCTTCACGCTTCTTCATAACAGGGTAAGTATGACTACCGATGAGAATGCTACGTTCCTTGCGCCGATTTAGGTGTAAGCTCATAACATACATAGGTAACAAATTATTTGTACTTTTCTAGAAGAGGCAACCATGCCAAATATTTAGTATGGGAAGTATAGTTAGCTATAAAAGCATTTGGCAGAGTCTGATGCGGCTCAGTCGTTGCTATTGTTTACTTGTGTTCGAACGTCGCACATTGATATCATACGATGGCGTTCCCTAGAATAATTCCAGGTCGGTGGCTGTCAGATCAAAGCTTTAGCATGTGCATGCCACCACAGGACTTTCTAAATCCATTTTACGATACAAATTCCAATTATTTTCGTTCTTGGAAGTGTTATGATAACGGCCAAATTACTTCTAAAGAATTCGGATCCACAATAGAAAACGAGAAAGGTAACTATAAAATTACATTGGATGTTCAACATTTTCGTCCAGACGACATCAGCGTGAAAGTGACGAATACTGAAATAATAGTTGAAGCAAAACATGAAGAGAGACAGGACACTCACGGATTTATTTCGAGGCAGTTTAAAAGGCGCTATCCCTTGCCAAGCCATTGTCTCGCGGAGAATGTCGCCTCTACAATGTCTTCAGACGGTGTCCTCACTATTATTGCAGAGAAGAGATTATCTAACGAAACGGAAAAAATTGTACCAATCAAGATGTGTGGCGCGAGTTACAGAAAGACTCAAAACGAAAGCAAAATGTCTTCAGAAATTATAGGAACACAAATTTCGGCTAATAAAAATATAAGGGATACTGAAGATAAGGCGTGTAGTAAAGACAGAATTCAAATATTGCTGAAAGAAGATCATAGTCGTCTGCTAAAACCAGAATTATTCAAGGAGGCAGTTTCAAGCACTAATGGGGAGAAGACGTCATCCAAACAGGTTTTAGAAATTGTTGATATGTCTGAAAAAAAGGACGCCACGAATGTCGGTGCCACGTCGAACGAGATCAAGGAATCACTTGGGAAATCAAATCTGGGGTTGTCCGGGCTGACTGAACAATTGGAACAAACTTTAGCTTCTACTTCAGACATGTGTGGAATGAAAAGTATGTCTAGCATGTCACGGACATCAATAGAGGAAAGTTCATCGTCATGTAAGTCGTCGTCATCCATGTCTTCTACCATGAAGAGCAGTGGGAAGATCGGTGAATATGTCAGTGACATTATCAGCGCGGAACTGAAGGAAGCTGCTGAAAACATATAAACATGTCGGCTGGTTTTTACAATGTTTATTACTTAACTATAAAAGATTTTGTTTATTACAAATTCGAACCTTAATTTATGTTAACTATAAGTCATTGATTTGTAAACTTACTAACAAGAGTGTTATTAATTAATTTAATGTCTATAAACTCATAATTTCTTTAATTAAACCCTCACTTTGGTGAAGCATGTTAATATCAATACAATAAATAAGCAATAAGAGATCATTGAAGACTAATATCAAGTATACATCAACAGTATGAGCCTAGCTTGAACAACTTCATGATAATATTATTGTTATCTTGATGATGCAATGTAGGTCATTTCAAGTCAACATAGTATGTACAACTGCAACAAATAATATGAATAAATAGCTGCTTTTTTCTTAATTTAAAGTCTAATAATCTCTTACACTATCCGCACACTAGACGTAAAATGACTGAAAAAAAAAACATAACAGAATAACAATCTTAAAGACAAACATCACACTGACCTACAGTTATAAATTCACTGGGTCCACTATACGTATAAGAGTCATTATCCTTATATTCTATTTAAGTCTCTTCGTCACAACACTCTTGCACCTCATCATTGTTTTTATCACTAACCAGTAGTTCTGAGGTGCAGCGGTAAGGACGTATTGATTGTTAACATCTGTCATTCTTGACCGATGGGTTGAGGTCGTGGAAGTAGGCATGAGCCATGGCGTCATCAGCAGGCATCCTCAGCGCTGGGTTGCAGGTAAGGAGGCGGGCAAGAAGGTCCCGCCCTCTTGCTGGCAGGCGGGGCACTACCTGGGCGAGCCCTAAACTTGGCTGATATATTGGCAGTGGCTTGTAGTCAGGCAGTTGAGTCACTCCAGGCCATGTGTCTTCATTTGGGGTTCCTGGACATTATAATAAAATAAACAGATTAATACTTTGTATTGAAACACTTAAATCTTGTTAGGAAGGAAGACTGACAATTTATTTAATTTAATAAGAACATCACTGTGGACCCATGTTATGCATATTTTATTTCTACAATTTGCAAAGACTGTTTGCTTTTGAAAAGGAACTTAAATTTATAAAGGCTAACAGAGGATTTTCATGATTTTAACAGTGACAAATAAACTTTTTATAATCCTTACTCATTATAGATTATGAGAGCAGCGATGGCCCAGTGGTAGCGACCCCGACTTACGAACAGTAAGTCGTGGGTTCGAACCCAGGCAGGCGCATTACTTTGTGTAATTTATTTCATCACCACTGCTCTCAAAAACGGTGAAGAAAATTTGAAAACTGGCAAAATAATAACTGCCACTCGGGTCGATCTTTAGGTTAAGCCGTGCTTGCCTAGGTTGGTCTGTGGATGGGTGACCTCCCATTACATACCGAGTTTCCTCCGTGCCTCGGAAAGCACGTTAAGCCGTTGGTCCCGGCTGTCATTTGCACATCTTTGACAGTCGTTACAGGTAGTCAGTGGCCAAAAAAGTCTGACAACCAGTCTTACCAAGAGGTATCGTATTACCCAGTACTAACTGGGTTGTGGAGGTCAGATAGGCAGTCGCTCCATGTAAAATACTGGTATTCAGCTGCATCCGGTTAGACTGGAAGCCGACCCCAACATAGTTGGGAAAAGGCTAGGCAGATAATGATGTGAGGAAACCGGCCTGCCCTAGAATCAATCAATCCGCACTGGGCCCGCGTGGTGGATTATAGCCCATTCCCTCTCATAGAGAGGCCTGTGTCCCAGCAGTGGGAACATTATAGGCTGAAAATGATGACTCATTATAGTTAATTTCAGTATAATACCAAGTTACAAATGAATTCACTCTACATATATCAAACTAAATATACCACCAAACCTGGATTTCTCTCCATATAACAGCAGTCCTTCTAACAACATAAAGATTTCATTTGCACACATTTCTGTTTTAATAATGGGCCTTAGCTGTTTGATGATAAAGTAATTAACATAAACTTCAAAAGACTACTTACCAAGAAGTTTGAAAATCCTTTTCAATTGATCATCAACATCAGACCCAGGAAACAGTGGTCGTCCAGAGTTTGCTAGCTCCGCAAATATGCACCCTGCTGACCACATGTCAATGCTTGTTGTGTAAAGCTTGGCGCCGAATAGGACATCCGGTGGCCGGTACCAGAGCGTCACCACCTCCGCCGAGTAACACTTCACAGGAATACCAAATGCTCTAGCCAGGCCAAAGTCAGCTAATTTCAATTCCCCATTTTTATTAATCAACAAATTCTGAGGCTTCAAATCCCGGTGGAGAACATTGTGGCTGTGACAAAAGGCTAGACCTCGGAGCAGCTGATACATAAACGATTTGACGACATCCAAATCTATCTCACCATTCAAACTGTCGAAATACTTCTTCAAATCTTGATCGCAATGCTCAAATACAAGAGTTAATTTCTTTTCACTGTGCAAGACGTCGTATAGCCGAACGATATTCTTGTGCTTTAACTCTTTCAGAAGGCATATTTCACGTAAAGCAGAGGATGGTACTCCTTCATCATCGTCATCTAACCTCACCCTCTTAAGGGCCACTATTTCATGTGTCTCTTTGTTCTTAGCTTTGAACACTGTGCCGTACGTCCCCTCACCAATTTTCTCTAATTTCTCGTACTTCTGCATTATTCTTAATTACAAAGTAAAGCAGCAGTGTAAAATCGATTGTTTATTCCGCTTCGCTACTTTCCAGGATTTATGACATTGACAAGTTGAGTTGACAACTGTCAAAGCAATTTTATAAAGCTTGCTAGGAAGCTACTGAAAAAACAATCGCTGTGTTTTAATTCTAAAATGTTTTTGCAAATAACAAAAAAATAATTATGATACTATTGATATGAAAGAAAAGAATTACATTTGATAAAAATTTGCTACTTCAACTTTAAGAAAGTCTGTAACTGTCTTTTAAACGTGTGCACGTTCAGAACATATCATAATAATGAATTAGTGCTCTTCTATTTTGTATTATAACATTAGTTTAATGTAATATTATTTCACAGTCGGCTCTGTACGTTATCGGTATCTTAAAGGAACATATTAATGAAAATATGCATTGACCCTACAACTATATGTTTCTATATTCGGAACGCCTTCTGTGTTAGCAAAATAACATTCATTCAATGATCAATCAAATCAATTCATTCACAAAAAACTCAAGTCAAATCCAAAAAGTTGAATTGTCATATTTTCATTAGGTATTATTTTTTTTGGAAAGTGATCTATATTTTTAAGTATTTCAAACATTGAACTGCTAAGGTAAGAGAGCTGTAGTTATTTGATAACATTTTGTATTTTTATATGACGTGTGGAGATGTGTTTATTGTATGGAAAGTAAACATTATTACGTCTTAGTTGACGATGAACACATTATCACGAGTGCGTGTTTGTAGATGAGCGAGGGCGAAGGAACACTGGTGGACAAGTCGGAGAGCAGCTCGTTCGAGGACCTTGCAGCTGCGGCGGCACATGAGATCGAGGAGGCGAAGTTAGCCGAAGCAGCCGCTTCCAAGGAGAAGTCAGATGACACTAAAATTGATGAGTGGCAAGATTTGCTAGGGTCAGGCGCACTACTTAAAAAGGTCAGCTGAGACTTTGATTAACTTAATGGATCCACTAAGTATATATATAATTATCTAATATTTTCTATTTGTTTCTTTTTTGGTTTCACATTCAACACTCATAAGATTATTTTTATACTCACTAGAATCTTCCTGGAGAAAACTTCATTTTGGGTCATTTATAATCTGTTTTGTAATTTCGCTTTTCTACTTAGGACTAAGTTTTGATAGCTTGTATGTAAAATTATGTAAATAGGAAACATCATTTTCTTACCAATCATGATTTCTTTTGTTTTGATAGTGATTCATATGGCAATAATATTACAAGATTTAAAAGTCATTGGTGTTCACATTAAAATATTATTGGCTTCTAGTCCTTTTGACTTGATTTATTCAACAAACTAAACCTATTAGCTTTGACGTGACAACATCTGTATTTATGTATTAGTTATAAACCACTTAAATTTTTAGTTTTTTTTTTACAGATAATTAAAGTAGGTGAAGATGCAAAGGGTTTGCGACCCAACAGAAGTGATATTTGCAGAATTAGTTATGAGGTCAAAATTAAAGACACTGACAATGTTGTGGAAAAAAGAGATCATGTCAAGATTTACTTGGGTGACAATGAAGTAAGTATATTGTTATAGTTTTTGGTCTTACAATAATATGTTACAACTTTTATAAATAAAATGAATATTCAAAGTAATATAAAAAGTACCTGTGTGATGTAATGGGCCTTGGAAATGCTTGCAAAGGGATATCCATGGGTCAAAAACATTACCCTCATTCTGGGCTCCGTTGCAGTCAGGTAAAAAATCAAAACACAAGGAAAGTCTCAAGGAGAACTTTGTTCGGTACATTCATAATACAGGTTTATTAAAATGTGCCTGTATTACTAAAAAAAAACTTTCATAGGTGAGATAATGGTCAAACATGAGCCAAAAAACACAAAACTTGCAAGTCACTATGAAAGGCTAATTTTATCCTGCCGTGATGAGATGCAACTTTTGTATTGAAGTTATTGTTGCTAAGCAATGTAACGCAAATTATTTTGTTGCCCAAATTCAGTCTGAGGTTTAGTCATGCTGAGATAGATATAGGGATACATAGAATATTCTAAATATATGAATTATACACCATAAAAATTAGTAATTTATACTATAAAATGTAATTTGAAATTACATTGTAACTATAGAATAGAATACGGTGGAAAGGATACCGACGCGAAAACAGTTACTTACCACGACATATTCAGCAGGTACATCATTCTGAGCCAAAAAAAAATTCTAGGTGGATATCGAATTTTTTTTATCAGTTAATAAAAAAAAAAATCAGCTATCCATACATTTTGACCATGTAGTTATTGCACTTTTGTAAAAAAACCGCAGTTTTTTTTTAATAACCAATTAAAAATTTCTTTGTGGTACTGAATACGTGGTAATCGTTTTGGAGCCACCTGTATAGAATTTTTACACAGAGAGACACAATTTAGTTAATAATTAAATAATATCAGTATAAAAACACTAATATTATCAAATAAACAAACATTGACTTTGTATTTTCTGGAACAATATACCAAACTATCTAATCTTGCATCTGTCTATCAGCGATAGCATTTGTTCGAGTAAAAGTTTGTTTGAGTTGGCAATCAAAGGAAGTGTGAAATAGTCCAAGATAATCTTATCAGGCCTTTATATAAGGATTCTATTATTTATATTGGTGTATAATAACATGTCACACCTTGAAAACAAAAGTGGCATTATACTGTAGATGGCTCTTCAGTATAATGCCACTTTTGTTTTCAAGGTGCGAAAAAAATAGAAGAACAATCACTGTGTTCTTCTATTTTTTTACTATGTTGATTTGTGCTGGATTGCATGTTATGTTAGGTATATGAACAGTATGTATGGCTTTAGTTATGATGACTTATAGGTATGTTATTATTCTTAAATGTATAGGCTAGATTGTTGCTGAATATAGCAGACAAAGGCAAAAAGTGAAACTGCCAAATCTGCCTTTGTCCCAAAGAAAGTAATTTCAATAGTATAAAAGTACCTAATTGAGGAACCATGACTATGATACTGATAATCATGTATGAAATGATGAGATACATTTTTGATGGTGGCAATATAAACATTTGTTTTATCGCCAAATTTTTTTTTTTTCGTGTATTTCAATCAGCCCTGAGGCTATGAGCAAATGTGTTCTATGATGCTGTCATGCGGAGTGGATTCCCATTGGAAGCATCCACTCATCTGCTGCCCAGAGCTACTGCCGGTCTTCTAGCTCTAGAATATGATGACGTTTTAGTCGTCTAACATGCTGGTCCATGGTGAGTTAGCGAGCAAGTTCGTTAGAGTGATGGATTAACCGCTCTTGTATTTAGCTGCCAAACTCCGAATTTCCACTATATATACTTATTGTTCTCATTTCGAGGTGCTCGTGAACTTCATTGTTGGGTATGTACCATGGTACTATTGTTCTCAGGATCTTGTTCTGTTGGCGCTGGAGTATATTTATGTTGGAATCGCTAGGGCTGCCCCATAGTTGCAGACCATATGTCTAAATGGGCTTTAGGATGACTTTATATATAAGTAGTTTGTTGTCCAAAGAGAGTCTTGAGTTCCTTCCTAGCATCCAGTATAGGCTGTTGTACTTTAGCTGAAGCTCCTGCTTTTTACAGTTGATGTGATGCCTCCAGGTTAGTCTACGATCGATGTGTAAGCCAAGATATCTTACATGGTCACTGTGGAGTAGAGTACATTGGCCCAACTTTACAGGTGGGCAGTTTCCGATTTTAAGAAGAATGTCACCTGTACTGACTTAGCAGCACTTTATTTTCCATTTTTGAAGCCATTCATTTACTTTGTCAAGGCCCTTCTGCAAGTTTTCTGATGCCAGCCTTGGATCTTTATTACTTGCTGTTAGATCCTTGTGGTACCCCGGCGTCAATCTCTCGGAACTGAGAAGTGGCGTCACCTTCTTTCACATAAAATATGCGATCCTCGAGGTAAGATTTAAATATTAGAAAGTATGAGTGGGAAATATTCTGCTTGATCTTACATAGTAGGCCTTTGTGCCAGACGAGAAGTATTCCCTTTGTTCTAAGGACTTTCTTATGGTGTCACATACTCTGTGGGCTTGTTCCACTGTGCCATGGCCTTCTCTAAAGCCGAATTGGTGATCTGGTATCACTTTACGCTCCAAGAGGCTTGGCATAATCCTGCGAAGTATTGTCGTCTCTAGTACCTTGGATAGGGTAGGTAACAGACTGATTGGTCGATAGGATGTTTTATCAGTCATTATTTTGCCCGCCTTGTAAATCATGATAATTTTGATCCGCAAACAAGTCCGCTTTGTCCTGGCTTGTTCTGTTGTTTTTAATTGGGGTTTTTGGTACCGTAGGTCTGTCACAAGAGCGGGTGAATTTCCAGAGCGAGTAGTTGCTGGCTTTAGTAGCAGTTAGAGACTCCAACTTTGCTTGCATTGTTAATTCGTTGGCATTCTTTATAGTTTCCTTCAATTCTACAATGGCTTTATTAAGGACGGCCTTGTCTTTCGGATGACGGCTTAGCTGCCAAACTCTGTGTAGTCTGCGTTTCTCCTGGATCATGTTCTTTATTTCTAATGGTACTTTTGTGGGCTGGTTCCCATGTTTAGTAGCAGGCGTGCTTCTCCATGCGGCAACCTGTATGAGATTAGTAAATTGCACTACTGCTGTTTCAATTTCCTCCGCTTCTTTGAGTCTGATTCTAGTCTGAATTTAGATTAAGGTTATCTTCTATGTATTCCCTGTAGGAGGGCCAATCAGTATGCTGGTTGTATAAGATTGTGGGTCTCTCAATTTCAATTACAGTTGAGCTGATAGTTAGTAAGACTGGGGTGTGATCAGATGACCCATCAGCACATGACTCGATCTTCATGTACTGTTTGGAGAGTCCTTTTGTAAGGAAGAAGTCGAGTATGTCCGGGATCCGTTTGTGATCAGCTGGCCAGTTGGTAGGTTCAAGGCAATTGTACTTAAGTGATTTATATCGACGCTCAACTTTAGTTGTCTTCCCCTGGTTGTTATTAGTCTTGAACCCCAATGGACATGTTTGGAGTTCCAATCGCCTCCTGCTATGAAGCGATTGCCTAGACTTGAGAAGAAGTGAGAGAACAGGTCGGAGTTTATTCGATGTTTTGGTGGGCAGTATACAGCTGAGACATTAAAATATCCACATCTGTCTTGTATTGCGACTGTAGTGGCCTGTATTTGCTCGGTTTTATACTCAGGCAGTAGGTGGTGCTTTATTTTGTCCCGAATAATTATAGCTGATCCTGCATGGCCCGTACCGTTTGGGTGGTTTGTAGTGTATATCTGGAACCCTTTGATTTTAACATTGGTTTTGTCTGTGCAGTGTGCTTCGGATATTAGGACTATGTCTAGTTTGTGCTCAGCCATTAGTATCTCGAGCTCATCTTTATTGGGTGAGAGTCCATTTATGTTCCAATTCGCCAGTCTTAGCCCAAGGCCTGTTAACCTTGTAGTTTGGTTATGAGCGTAGTCATGAGGCTCATTAGAGAACTCATTTGTTGTAAGATTAAGTCGAATTTCTCGTTTGTTTTTGGTGAGGAGAGTTTCTGATACTGTTGGGTTTTTGTTTACATTAGGTATGGTATTTTCTGTGGTCACTTTGTCTGGCACATTTCTAACAGCTTTGGCGTAAGAGAATGGTCCATTTTCTCTATCAATGGAGGAAGATTGTTGGGCAGTATTTCTTTGGGGGTTTGTATCTCGGATCGTGTTGTCTTTTGCAATAGCAAGCCTATCACCTCTTCGATGACCGTATTTGTTCATTTTTCTGGCAAGTATTTCTCTGTACACTTCACAACCCTTGTAGTTTGCCGGGTGGGAGCCTTGGCACAGTGCACATTGGCCTGGTGTATTTCTATCGCGCTTTGGGCAGTCGAAGGTTTGATGTCCCTGCGCGCATTTCACGCAGCGGAAAGGCCTCATGCAGTAATTTTTTGTATGCCCATATTGCTGACACCGTTGGCATAGAAGAATTCAATTTTACAGTTAAAATTGAATTCTTCTTCTTGGGATCCTCTATAGATACAGATTGGTGGTAGATGTATTTAATTTCTTTAGCTGCCTTATTGTTCTGGCTAGGTAGGAGATTTACGAAAAATGTTGAGGTAGGTTTTTTCTCTGGACCATATCTGGAGTTAATAATTTCCCCGACAACAATGTTTCCAGTTTTTTCAATTTCTTCCTTTATCTCACTTTTAGGTGTTGTGTGGTGAAGATTCCGAATGACAATACGGCAGAGTCGTTCGCCACAATTAAATTTTAAAACTAATTAGAAAATATTTAATTATTAGATCCTACAAGGCCTGGACTTAGCAGTAACAATGATGTACAAAGGTGAAGAATGTCTTCTACAATTGGCCCCACGATTTGGTTTTGGTGAAAATGGCCTGAAGCCTGGTGAGAGTTTGGGCCTCATTGGTGTGATTGATGGGCCTAAGTATGAGGGCCCTGTTATTAATGGGGAAACTTGGCTCGAAGCCCGCCTTGAACTTCACGACTGGGAGGAAGAACCTGAACATGAAGCTTTGTCTGTTGTTGAGAAAATGGAAACTGGGTAAGTCAAAAAAGCCAACCAACATTGTTTGTTGGATTTTATGTCAGTTTTCTATTTGTCTAGTTAATTTTGCCACGAACAAAGCTTTCATTCCATTTCGGATGCATGATCTTGAATATCAAAAGCAGTGTTCACTTTGGTATGGTCAGTAACCGAAATTTAATCTTCAAATACTCATTTAAGTGTTTTGAACCTGTACTTTGTAAAATATATAATTGGCCGGTTGTTGTGCCACTTTTTACACCGTAACAGGTTACTGAGGTTATTGAACTTAAAATATTATCTTGGCACGTAATTTTATTGAATTTATAATATCCAAAATAAGACTGAAGATAAAAAATACTGTGTAGATATAATTATGCTAATAAAAAAAACCGAAACACGAAGCTAAGCCTTCGTATTTCGGTTTTTATTATGTTTCGGTTTTATTTTTAAAGCGGTAGGCAATGGAACTTATATTCATGCATGTCAGGTCATTAAGCTAATCATAATGGCAACTACATTAGGTACAGGCAGGTCAAGCTACTTGAAACTGAGATTTTCCCAACCAACTTTGAACCTAATGCTCAAGACTCTTCTTCTTTCTTTCTTTCTTGAGAGAACTTTATCTCTGAAGTTTTAGGTTCAAGGTTGGTTGGGAAAATCTGACAGTTTCGGGTAGTTTGACCTGCTGGCGTCTGTACATCAAACTAAGTAACTTTACGCAAAAATTAGTGCTGGGAAACGACTTTTATTTTGGGCTGAAAAATCACGTTTTACAGTAGGACTCAATGTAACGCACTCAAAACATTGTGCTGGTGGATGGATTGAATAGTAAGGGGGTCCTGGAGGTGTAAAAATCTTACATTAAAAACATGTATTTAAAAAAAAATGGTTGTCTGTAAAGTTGGTTTAGGGACGATAGTTTAACGTGACAGCGCGGCAACGTCATAAAATCGAGTGGAAGAGAGAAATTACTTATACAACCTAACCTCCTATCTCCAGCAGTAGATCAAAAATAATACCCTAGGCTTGTCAATATTTGACACTACGAAAGTGGCGCATGCGTACAATGAGCGTAACGGGACGGGACACTTTGGTGCATGCAGCCGGCGTTCATCGATTTATTAGTCGTTGTCACGTCAAAAACTTGTGAAAAAGTTGGAACTTTGACCCCCAATATCTCCGTAACTAGGTTCCCAAAGTGTTTTTGCCCAAAGTGAACGGTTTAACAATGTACAGACGCCAGCACATCAAGCTTCTACAATCTGTCAAATTTCTTTAATAGATTTTTAACTTTAGGTTCAAAGTTGGTTGGAAAAATCCTACAGTTTCGCGTAGCTTGACCTGAGGGCGTCTGTACATAATGCTTGGTTGACGGCTTCGTGAAGAGTATGTTTACACCCTGTATTGTTCTGTTCCCTTCTTTAATGTCAAATCAAACAAATGTATTATTCTGTCGATTGTTCCAAAGCAGTCTCGGCCTTGAATATATTAACATAAAACTCAGTTTGATGTAGATAGCGGAACCTTGACACATTAAATTTAAACGTTGACAAATGCTTGCTTTATTGTGATTACTTATATATTGGGGTCAGTGTATACGCGTATGTTACAGTTTTCTTTATCATGCGTTTGGATAGACTATCAAACTATACTCCAGATATCATTGATTTCCGAAACAAAGATGAACGAAATCTTCTTTAAGTTCGTTTTGTACATTGAATTAACATGGCATTTATTAGATCTAAGATTGCCTTAATACTTTAGTTGGCTTGGCCGAAACTATATTCTATTTTATGGTCGGCTATATAGCTATTTCATACTCACAGTGGCCCTGAAAGTGCCAATAAGTTCATTTAATTTTAGATTTTTTAAAAAGGTAGTTTACGTTTGCGTCACACTTGTTGACCTTTTACTTAAAATGGATGCCTCTTAAAGTGGGTGTGTCTCTTATTAAATATGGAAACAGCTGCGTAGTGATTTCGCATATTAGGTATGATAACTTGTTCAATTTGTGAGTATGTAACCAGGAAGTAACAGACAGGAAATTACTGTACTTACATTCTGTTGGGGATATTAGCTAAAAATTTAAAACATTGGTTAATTTATGTTTGTGGATGTGACGTTATACTTACTGACTATATTCGATGTACATAATTTATAGTATGTAATACCACTGTCCAACGTTAAGTTTAAGATCTAATGAATCGCACTTCGCAATTTCTGAAATTAAAAAAATACTAACTCAATTTTTCAGTGGCCAGTTTCGTGGATAGCCAAATTCGAAACGCCCACCTAGGTCTGCAAATCTTATTTGATTGCAGTTTTCGTTGACCTATTTTGACCCTACTCTGCATACTCATAAGGTCCACTTTCTTCTAGCGTCCGTCGCCGTGCCCGCGGAAACTGGTGGTATGGCCGTGGGGAGCCAACTCTAGCCGTTCAACTATACAGACGCGCTTTAGACATCTTGGACGAGAGCGATGGTGGAATCACTGCGCCGACTCCGACTGGCGAGATCTCGGCCACGTCGGATGATCTGCAGGCGCTGTTGGATGAACGAATCCGGGTACATAACAATATGGCTGCCGCACAGTTGAAGGCGGGAGCGTATGAGGCTGCTTTGCAGGTATGTTGGAAAATCTATGTGGAATAAAGAGATGTTCAATTACATAACATCCTAGTATTTTACGTGTGCGTAAAGTAGCGACACAAAGTAGAAGACGTGCAATACATGTTCATTTTCCTTTATTCATATTTCTAACTTATTATCAACATTTTTAATATTTTTAGTAACAAAAATATAAAAAAAAAAACATTTAAAAATATAAAAAATAGTAGCCCACCGGTATCGGGAACAGGGTCCAAGCTACCGGCGGTCAGGGCTCCAGAGAGAGGAACCTCCTAACAATACGAGCCATATCCAGGAGTACCGCTTTCTGAATCAAGCCCTTGCTCCAGCTGCCTAACGAGAGCCTCCTCAGGTATTGGTCGAGGCTCTTGGCAATTAAGCAATGGACTGATACGACTACCGGCACAATGATCGCTGAGTCCACATCCCACATGTCGACAACCTCGCGAGCCAAGTCAAGATACTTGATTTGTTTATCTTTCTCGGCTTTCACGAGGTTCTCGTCATGCGGGACCGTTACGTCATTATTAACCATGTTCATTATTGTTAACCAGAAAGCATTTCTTATGTTGACAATGACGACCATGTCTCACAACCAGAGGAGGCACAAGTCTTGTCTTAAGTCCAGATGCATATAATACCTCCTGACTATAATATGTGGTCCTGTTCAGATAATTTCAGATGTCCAATATCATAAATCTTGTTTATTTTCACAGGCAGTAACTCGAGTGCTAACCTGCCAGCCGCAGAACGCAAAGGCCTTATATCGTAAATCTCGAATCCTATCCTCGATGGGGCGCAACTCGGAGGCCCTGGAGGCCGCGCGGGCCGCTGCGGCCGCGGCCCCGGAAGACTCGGGGGCCCGCAAGGAACTCCAGCGTTGTGAACAGAGGGCCACTAGAGAGAGATCGGTGGAGAGGAAGCTAGCGAAGCGTATGCTCGGTACCACACAGCCGAAGAGCGGTTCCCCTGATAAGAAACCCAGTAGAGCTAAGGTGAGTTTTTTTTAAACCGTCGACTGCGATACTTTGGGCGTGCTGTTGCATTTTCAACTTACAGCGTCGAGCCGAACGAAGCAAATCCCCAATAGCAAGCTCGTTTAATACCCCTCTTCATATCGGATTGCATCGCTCGTGATGTGTGAAAGGCAAACTACATGCATGAAGTATAAAGACAGGAAAACCTGAGGAGTAACAGAATGGCGTGGTTGATATCTTAGGAATACAAAGCATGTGACAAGAAAACTGTCAAGTGTGAAATAATATTAGATACCCGCCTAGCGTATACGTCAGCAGATTTATGACGCACTTATCGATAGTTGAGTGTTGGTCACAATCGCGAACAACTTACATAAACTTCAATTCGTTTTGAATCGGCACAAAATGCATCGCTAATTCGCTATGATAAAAAGTCTTTATCGGCTATCAGAAAATAAAAAGATGGACTGTATGATAGGAATAAGAAGATATGCTGCGCCAATCCCCGATAAATTGGTATAGCAGCTGGACAATGATTATGCTGATGCATATATACTCATCTTGAAACTCTTTTCAAAGCTATGACCTCATAGTTTCAAAGGTGTCACGGTACATAAGTAATATGGTCCTGCGCACAGATGCTGGTGTGGGGCTCCATCCTGCTGAGCATCCTGATGGGCGTGGCGAGCGTGCTGGTGTACCGCTACAAGCTGCAGGCGCACTGACGGCACGGTGCGACCTGTATACCACAAGTAAGTCCTTTGTTAGACAAACGCCTCTACAATCGCACGCCACTTACCTCAATTCCCGGCCAGCTGCGACCAGCTGCTACCAGCCATTCTGGAGAATTTGTTGCTCCACCTAGCCTGAGGGCGTCTTTCAACACGTCTATTCCACAACGGATCTACGCATAGCCGTCCTTTAGCAAGTAGAGCTTGGCTGCTGCGCTGCGTGTCGCGGCTTTGATTCCCGCACGGAAAATATTTGTATGGCCTATAGGAAGTTGCTCTGGGTCTGGCTGTTTGTGTATGTGAGTTTTGTAGCGGCATCCACGTTAGAGCAGAAAATCTTAGTAAGGAAAAACGTTTAAAAAAAACTGGTATGGGTATGTATCATAGGCGAGTGTTAATCCCGACAAGCGAGCGTTGCTGAGTTTTTCTTTAAATCTTTTTTATTGCTGCGACAAACTAGTGGAAAGTAGTTCTAGCCTGCACGGCATGCGGCCTTGTGAACAGTCAGCGATCAACTATAATAATATGTATCTCTTTTGCTGATACAGGACCTTCACCTATTTTACGTTTCTTGAGCGAGAAAATAGTCTATCGTTAGTTGCTTCCTCGTCGACGGGCGGTTGGTTAAGTGTGTTAGGGTCGTACTCTATTTGTATTATAGACAAGGTTCAGTTCCTACCGTATCTTAACCTTTTGACCGCTTGGCTAAAAATCAATTGCCGTGCCCCTAGCGCGCGGCTACAAATCGATTAAATAAATAATACCTACAATAAATAAGCATTTTCAATACTTAGAGCTACGAGACATAATTTTAAATAATTGTTGTAAATAATATGGTGTCGATTCCCTTGTTTACAAACTAAACCAAATTTAAGTTCAGTGCATCTTTTTCTTTCTATTACATTAAGAAAAGGACAGAAGATAAATTTTAGTTTAGTCCTGTCAAATTAACCAGTGCCTCACACAAGTTTAGACGCGATTAAAAAGTTGACTACTAAAATAACATCAAATTACGTCAGGTGCTGACTAATTTGACAGGACTAAACTAATATTTATCTTGTGTCCTTTTCATAATGAAATAGAAAGAAAAAGATGCACTCAACTTAAATTTAGTTTAGTTTGTGAACAAGGGAATCGGCACCAATATCTCTATTTAATAATGGTTTTAGTTGTACCACGCAGTTCATAGGACGAAAATAGAACGAAAAAATGCATGTCCTCTGTCTCAGAAATACGACACAAGCGGTAGGGGCACGGAAATGTAAAAAGGTTAAACGATTTATACACATTTTTGGTTTATGTTAAACCATAACTTTTTTCCAGGTAATGGAGAGTCCAATGGTGTTATTGGAGGGGAATGGTGCACACTATACTTAAGGCCACGTCATATCTTCGCTGATCATAAGCCTTCGTTAATCTATCGGTCTTTACCCTATGTATTGATAACGATAGAATACTATGTATAGTTATTGTTACTGCTGTAAATAATTACTTAAAAAAAAAGTTCTCGTTAGAATTGCCAGAGTGCAATCTCATTATTTTTTTTATATTTATACAAGTTACGAATTATTTTGTCTATGACTAATACAGCAGACTATAATTATGTGGACGTAAGACAGTATTTGACTAGAACAAATTCGGGGAGGTGATGATAGATATTACACGGTAACAGCGGATTGAATGTGCACGTCTAGATATGGCTTTTTATGTGTGTAGGTAATATTGCACGCAACAAGACCCATCGCCATATTTAGACGGGCTCTTTTAAAGATATATCAGTAATTAAAAACTTTCCATATTTTCGTCGTATTTTTTAACTAAAATCTTAAATAAATCTAGGATTCCAATAATAATTGTTATTCTTAATAGGCAATACTAAATGTACCTTCTGTATTGTAAAATGGGGATAGGTGTAGTTAATTAGATATTTGCAGTTATTTTAATCATTGGCTTATTTCGACCGTTCGCCACTATGTGCATTGACGTCTAAATTTCTATGTATATACTTATACAAGGTGTAACATAATAAACGCAAGACCTCTCGTGTGGTGTCTCAGACCATGAAACTGAAGAAGTTTTATTCTATGACTTTTGGAAATTCATTACTTTTTTTTTAGTTTTACCATACATTTTTACATACATCAGCTGATCGCGTCAGTTACTATACAAAGTCCATTTTTTTTTGCGATTTTCAATAACTCGTAGAACAAAAGTTGATCAGTTTCTTGGTCCGAGAGACCACACGGGAGGTCTTGCGTTTATTATGTTACACCTTGTATATTTGTGTAAATTCTGTTTATAGGTAGTGCCAAAATGTATCATATTATTGTGTAGTTATATATTATGATAGTGTCTGAAATCGCATTCTGCTGAAGATATTTATAGGAAAAACAAAAAGTCTAACTTATTACATATTTTTCGACTCTATATTTAAAAAGAAAGAAGATGGAAGCATTCGGGTAAAGATTTGAAGCATTCCAACTTGTTTTTATTTAGAATACAATATTTTTTTATGAAATGTTGGGAGGCGCTTTTCTCCAATTGTAGGGTGCTTTTCACTCGGATTTATCTATCCATTGCAGTTTCACTACAAATTGATCAATCCCAGGTAGCTATACACTAGATAAATTATGTAGTTTTCACTTTTATCTCCTAGATATCACTTACAGGTGGTGAAACTGCAGATCAACAATTCAGTACCAGTGATAATTTTCACAAAGTAAAATACGTACAGCCTTGGCCAAAAGTATTGAGCACCCATGACATCTTTCAGTTTTATGCGTAGTATCAAATAGAAACAAAACAAAACGTTTTATATAGGTTTATTTTACTATTTATTAATAGAAAATTAATATTTTGTGGGTCCACCCTTTGCCTTAATTACGGCAGAAATTCTTTTTGGTAAAGAGCTAACAAGATTTTTACAGTCTTCAGCAGTAATCGCGTTCCATTCTAGGTGCAGGTAGCGTTTCAGATCTTCTCTGTTGTTAATTGTGTGGCGCCTAACTCTACGCTTAAAAAAACCCCATAAATGTTCTATGGGGTTCAGATCTGGCGACTGGGCAGGCCAGTCAAGAAGCTCTGTGTTATTTTCCCAAAACCATGTCAAAGTGCGGGCAGATTTGTGGCATGGCGCGTTATCCTGCTGGAATGTAACTCCATCCATATTCGTGTCGCCGAAAAGTTTTGTGAATGAAGGCAGCAACGCAGTTTCTAGTACATTTATGTACTTAGTAGAGTCCATGCGGCCCTCACACACGAAGAATTCGCCAACTCCAGAATCGGTCATGCAACCCCAGACCATTATGCTCCCGCCGCCGTGTTTTACAGTTGGGATCACACACTCTGGCTTAAATTCTTCGCCCACCCGGCGACGCACAAAGGTCACACCAGGTGTACCAAAAATCTGCAATAAAAAGAAAAATATTGAGATCCGGAAAAAAAAAATTACTTAATTTTTGCGTTTGGTTTTTAAACAATTTTATATAATTTTATTAGAGCATTAAATTGACTTACTCACCTCAAAGTTTGATTCGTCTGACCACACAACATTTGACCACTCTTCAGCGGTGAAAGTTCGGTGTTTTAAGACCCATTTATACCGAACTTTTTTGTTGTTGTCGGAGAGCCATGGCTTCGTCCTAGCTTTACAGCCTTTCAGACCAGCTTCCTGAAGTCTTCTACGAGTAGTTCGAGCAGAAATTGATTTCTTAATTTGTTCTGACAACTCAGCAGCGAGCTCTGAAGATGTTTTTTTCCTATTTCTGAACGACTCTCTCAGTAACTGACGATCCTGACGGTCTGTGGTGATGCGTTTGCGCCCGGTTCTCGGTCTATTTTGATGTGATCCGGTAGCAGAGAATCGCTGAATAGCATATTGCACGGAACGGCGCTAACATTTCTCAGTTTTGGAAATCTCTACTTGTGATCTCCCTTGCTCATGCAGAAGCTGTATCTGCACACATTTTTCTAAAGAAAGTTCGTTTCTTTTTGGCATATTGCAACGATAACACTTAAAACTTTGAAATAAAATACCAAAGGTGCACTAGATCACTGGATGTGTTCACAACGAGCGATGGTAGCGAACTGATAAATAAATACAAAATTTGTAAAAGACACTTTTTATTGCACCTAGGTGGTTTATTGCTAGCTGCGGTGGGGTCATAGTGTTTAAATGTTTGTAGATGACTGACAAAAGAATACTTCAACAGTAGATTTGGTTTTCTCCCATACTTACCGTGAACGAGCGAAATTTGTAAGGTGCTCAATACTTTTGGCCAAGACTGTATACTTCGAAATTTTTAGTTATTTTTGTTTGTCAATTGAATTAAAATGCACACAAAGTAATGTAAAATTAGGTTTATTTAGGACATCGGTTTGGTTAGGGGTCGCTGCGACGCCTATAGAATATCATTATCAATAAAAAACAAAAAAAATGGTGGTTCCAGTATACACTTACACTAATAAAAAAATTGTTAAGATAATTTGTTGATTATTTTTGCTCCTGTAACATGAATAAATAACGTAGCATGCTGTTAATGCAATAAAGTACAAAAATAATTTGTTCAAGGAATGTCGCATGTAACTTCCACCTTCTATAGTAGTCTTCTATGATAACTTTTTCTAAATTAAGTAGTTATTGCTATGTTAATATATGCACGACGGCTGATCAAGCTAGACAAAACCAGTTTATGCGGATCTCTCATTGTGCAGAAAATATATACAAAGCGAGGCCAAGTTATACTGGAAATGTAAGGCTTGATGTGCCGCCGTGTGTACCATCATTATAAGTACAAAATATATTGCAGTATGATTATGTTGACGCTTGGCCATAGACGGAAAAACGCCGCCATCTTATTTTTATAGTTAATTTCACAAATGCAGCGTTCTGACCACCATACTTACTATGTTTGCCTCTTATATTTAACGAGAGCTTGTACTTTCACAAAACCTCTTATAACCCATTGTGTTAACAACATAACGCCTGTATTTCCCCGACGGGTTAGGCAGAGGACGGTATGCACGACGACCAAT
The DNA here is from genome assembly GCA_950005105.1 of Lycophotia porphyrea. Lineage (NCBI taxonomy): Eukaryota > Metazoa > Arthropoda > Insecta > Lepidoptera > Noctuidae > Lycophotia > Lycophotia porphyrea. The sequence goes on from OX465399.1 coordinate 11,667,864, forward strand.
CAAGCTATGCACACCAACTAAGGTGATCTCTCATTGTACAGGAAACTTATACAAATTGAGGTCAGGTCATACTGGATATGTATAGCATAATGTGTCGCCGTTATGTACTATAGTATATCCATCGTCATCATTCTCATATAAATAAATATTTATGCAATTAACTTAATAATTCACGAAATATTGGACGTTGCTACAATACGCGGTAATCACATAAAATTAATGGCAATATTTAACAACATATCGCCTCTTTACAAGAGCAACGTGACATCTCATAAAAACGTTTTTTTTGAGATGTCACGTTGCTCTTGTAAAGAGGCGATATATGCGTATAGCCTCACAATTCACTTAAGGGTTTCGACAACCTAGTACCTTTGTGTAACTATAAGATTTAACTATATCACAGTCTTGACTTGAACGTGAACATCCTGGCTAGCCAGTTGATGATATGTGCTAGTGCTTCTAGCTGGGCGATCGTGGCTAATGCCTGGATGCTGAACAATGTTGCTACGAAGTCGTACACCAATTTAGGCGAGAACACACTCCACACAAACAAGTGATTTCGGAAGAATCGCGCTACCACGCAGTACACTAGTACGGCGTATATTCGATGTAACGCGAGGATGTTCGTCGCTCGCCATATCGTTTGTACGTACCTGGAAACAATTAAAAGTGTTAGTTCATTCCTCACCTAGTTTTATCTCAATATAAAGGGTGTAAACAGACTCTTATCGAAGCCGAAAGGCACTTGTTTTCCCCGTCATTGCGATCATTTTTTTGTTCTAAACCATACCTAACCTTCTAGTTACGGAGATATTGCGGGTCAAAGTTTCAACTTTTTCACAAGTTTTTTCTTTTTAATACATGTTTTTAATCTAATATTTTCACTTTAAACACCTCCAGGACCCCTTTACTATTCAATCCATCCATCAGCACAAAGTTTTTTGTGCGTTACATTGAGTCCTACTGTAAAACGTGATTTTTCAGCCCGAAAAAAAAGTCGTTTCCCAGCACTAATTTTTGCGTAAAGTTACTTAGTTTGATGTACATAATGCTTGGTTGACGACTTCGTGAAGAGTCTGTTTACACCCTGTAAGTAACAGTGAACGTGTGGTAGATCGGACGTGTATCACTGGTTCGAGGCCCAGAACTGATCCTTGTCACTCCATCTATAATTGTAACATTTCGCTTAATATACTCAACTTATTTATTTATTTATACTTCATGTACAAGAGTGGTACATGCTTTGAGGCATTAACTAATGCCTCAAAGCATTCTCAACCAGCCAACTTTTGGGTCAAATAGGACGACATTGTGTTACTTCCCATGATGACCACATTTTAATAGCAGGTTTTCAATAGTTGAATACTCACTGTTGCCAAGTGTCGGCTCTAGCGGCGATGGCACAGAAGAGCGCGGCGCCGGCGAGCGCGGGCCCGGCGTACGCGTGCAGCCCCATGCGCAGCGCCACGCGCACGGGGCAGTACTCGCGCAGCCCCACGTAGCCCGAGCCCAGGTCCACTGACGACAGGCTGTTGGAGTTACCCTGGGACGAAAGTTATGATTATAGTGTGTGGGGACGTCTGAAGAAACCTTTCTATTTTGAAATCGGTTCCAATTAGTTTTTTCTGGAAGCTGAAGAGATTCGCCGAAATGTTGCCAACTACAGAGATCAAGCTAGCTTCCAATTATTTTTTTCTGGAAGCTAGCTTAGTCTCTGTAGTTGGCAACATTTCGGCGAATCTCTTGGTGTTGCTATGCTACACATTTTTATCAGTTGATTACAATTTTTCATCAAGTTGAGCTCTTGGCTAAATTATTATTTAAAAAACTGAATTACATAGTCTAATTAGGCAAAACTCACCTGATAAAAGAAAAACAGGTTCCCGATCCACATGTGCACTAGCGTTCTACTAACAATATCAACAACTTCACTCTTTCTAACCGACTTAGAATGTAACAGTTTGTGGTCCATACAATCAGAAGTCAACATACAAGTCACATAAATACTGGGCACCATTATCACATTGTGTGGTCTCATTAGTAACAAAACAATCAACATTAAATCGTTCAACATGAGGTGACAAGCTGAACGAACAAGATTCAATTTCACTTCTTCAACATTCCATGGCTCTTCCATCAAAGTATCATAGAAATAATCCTCACTTTTCGCTTTTGGTTTATTATACACGAACTTGGTAGCGCTTGAGGTCGATAAATCTATGGGCCTTATGCCGCAGTACTTCAACGATCCAACATACGAAAACATTTCAAGTAGGAACTGGACTATAAGTATGGCCCAGAACATATTGACTATTAGCACTGGGTCCAAAGACTTTATTTCTTCGATTGGTGATTCCAGTGCTTTGGATGCGATTCGGTAGCAAAATATGCATCCCACCGCGCCAATGGTCAACCCTGATTGGATGTAAACGACGTTGTTGAGGTAGCGAAGGTTCCGTAGACATATTATTAATGTTGCTATTGTGCCTGGAAAACGAAAATAGGATTGTAGAACCAAATGATAATGTGGTAAATTTTGTATGGGACTTGATGTATGTCAAACTTTACCTATAACCAGGTGGGCTTGAAGATAGAAGGCGTTTTCTGGTGCATTTAACCAGTCTGCTGTATCTGGGAGGAACAACCACCGGTCCCCAGTCTGGTTCATTGTTCTTAGATACCTGGAGCAGTAGGTTAACATCAAGATACGTTATATGACATCGCGACAGTCTGGGTCCAAGATAAAGGACTCCTTGACTGCTGTTGACGTTAAAACACATATATAAATATTGGTATGGTGGTTTTAAAAGAATTCGATGTTTCAAAGTGTACTAAGAAGAATACAAGCCAGACAGAAAAAAAAGTATAAAAATAGCACTTACCTATGCAAAGCTATAAGCAGAACCCATTTTGGCAGTATCCCCACTCCTATCGCACTCATCTTCTGCGCCAGCTCCGGTTTCTCCTGCACTTCCGTAGCGCCACTCCATCTCTTACTCAAGTACATGAGTAGTACCACCACCGTCCTCACTAATATGAAGAACATCAACGTATTCCAGAAGAAATACCACGTCATATGCTCTTCTTCAATGAAACTGGTTCCGAAGAACGACCAGCAATGGAAGATCGTCGCACCGATTAGCAAGTACTCTGTTGCATTTAATTCTCTCAACGGAGATAAATCTTTGATCCTTTCTATACCAGTTTTAATTAAGAAATACGTCGCTGTAAATGCGCAGGAGGTTACAAAGAGAGCGAAATTCCAAGGAGGTTTAAATGTGCATAATTGGCTTTCGGTTTCTGAGATGTAACAGGCCGTAATAAGGCTTGCCGTCACTAAAATTAGGACGACGATGAAAGCGAGGATGGACCCCGCGTGGGAGCGGCGCAGAGAGTGGCTGGTGATGCTGTCTTTGAGACGAGCCTCTGGTTGGAAGGAGTATAGAGTGACTAGTAGTAGGCATGTGGCGATCTGAAACAAAATATTGTAAAACGTCAAAATTGGGGGAGAGCTTTGCCCAGCAGTGGGACAGTAGAGGATAGGGAGAAAAAAATCAAACAAGAACTAACTTTTTCGTTTTATACAAAAAAGCCTCTCATTCGAAAAAAAAATGTATTCAAGAGCGAGCGTAGCGAGCTTGAAAATATTTGCAGGTTTTCTGCTGTCCTTTATTATAGAAATAGGGCTAAGGCTAAGACGCACAATGGTCCACCTTTAAGGACTAAGTGCGGAAACCAAACCCTTATAGATAGATAGGGCTAATTCTGCATATTTATAAAGAAAAGCTTATGAACGCAAAGGATATAAGATGTCTGAGCGAGCGAAGCAAGTTCGTTTTTTTTTTTTTAATTTTCTGATAAATGAGGTGCTTACCAAATACAGGAGAACAATAGCTTTGTGGATAGCGAACAAGTCCTGCTCCGTCTCGGTCCCGGCTAGTAACTGTGACATCTGTTTAAGCGACTCTTCGTAGAAGTCCCTGGCTATCTTAGCAGCGCTCTGCTGGCCGGTGGCGAGGTAGTGGGCGAATTGCTTCTCTGCGCGTCGAAACTGGTTGTAGTATTCTACAGATGAAAGTTGGTATAGTTAGAACTTTGAGCCTGTTATTAAAATAGGTACTTTGGGCTATAGTAGACAGTCTCCAGTTTTTTCTTCATGCATGCAGAATGTGAAGAACATTGCTAAACAGCAATTTTTATTCAGACATGAGTTTCGAACGGGGTGTGACACCATTTATGATCTTCAACCATGTAAAATTGTTTTTATCGTTGAAGGGTCTTCTACCACTAAGTCGGGTTTTTAAGTTTTTATAATTGCTTTTTTATTATTTGTAAGTTCAAAACCACGCTGGCAAAAAATAATTACTGAAACCGGGAAAGACAAAACGGTATAAGAGTAAATCTGACACGTTGTTCAGTTAGAGAGATCGCAAGTAGAAGTTTGATAGATTCTTGGCACGAATATATCCCAGATTTGTAGTGGTGCCGTTCGGACAAGCAGTTACCTACTAATTAACGGTAATTAAAAATGTGTGTGACATCAATTAAGCCTTCTAATCTTCTTTACATACCCATATCAGTAGGCAATTGTTTTGAAAACTGCAGTGCATGTACATGTTGTAGATACAGGTACTGCCGTGTGTCTTGAGGCATTAAGGCAGGCAAGATTCGACCTGCGTTGTCTTTCGGGAACTGAACGCCCAGCAGCCAGGATATCGTGGGTGCCACATCCACTTGGGCCACTGTCGGCCCTGGGCCTGGATAGCTGAGGAAGTTACAATGTTGCTTCGAAAATGGATAACTTTCATCACATTATTACGCAAGGGTGATCTATTCATAACTATTAATAAGTAGTAGATTTTTTTGGGATTTTATAGTAAAATAAATCAGGGGGCTTAAAATGGCCGCCTTAGCAGAATAATAATTTGAAATACGTTAAAATTCTTAAAATGGTCACCAGTACACGAAGGGATTTGTTTTTACAATACTAACTGTGCCATTCATCAAAGGGAAGCCGGTAGGAATCGAGTTGTATGGAACCGTCGCCACTGATGGTCACAGACGCAGTTAATATTATGAATTGTTACTTTGTGACCATTTTACTAATTGTAACGTGTTTCATATTAATCCGCTAAAGCGGCCATATTAAGCCCCCAGTTTTTGCCAAGTCATATGCATAGTAAAAACGAGATTTCACGTTCTTACGCCTTTTTCCCATGAGGAAAGGCATAAACCTCAGAAAGCCACCTACTACGATCCTAATAAACTGCTTTCGCTCCGTTCATGTTCATACATCTGGTCGTACACATATACGATTACTACGCACCTGACTTTTCGAAAGAACATCACTACTAAGGTTTATGTTGCCTGTCAACATTCCTACCTTAATCAAAACTCCTAATATACCTATCAAATAATAAAAGAGGCTATACATACGTATGAGGACACTGGAAGTCACTACTCCTGATTAAAACGAGCGGTACCAGCATTTCACTGGGCGTGGAGCCGCCGTGGCCGCCCGCGTCCAGCATGCCGTGGTCTCCGCACACAATGAGGACCCCTGTGCGGTCCTAGAATCAAAAGGCCACATGTTGGTTAAAATTTGTAAATTCAACCATGCTCATTATCAGCCTAGTCCTTTTCAGACTATGTTGGGATCGTCTTCCACTCTTAACCGGATGCAGCTGAATACCAGTATTTTACATGGAGCGATTGCCATCTGACCTCCACAACCCATTTTAGCACTAGGTAAAACGATACCTCTTGGTAAGACTGGTTGTTAAACTCTCAGACCACTGACTGACTGGTCTTGCGGACCAAAGCTAGTCGAAAATAATCTCTGAAACTATTCCGGCTGGGAAGTAACAATATTATCGAGTGACATAGAATGTGTTTTCACGCGAGTAAATTGATTAATATGGGGTGGAAAAAAAATTGCTGACAGACGTGGAATACCTACCACGGTCAAAATGTATAGAACAGCTGATTTTTTTAAATTAACCGATGAACATTTCTATGTAGGGCAACTTAGAATAATGTACAGAATACGTGGTAGCCGTTTTAGCGTCGGTGTCCCTTTCACCCCGTATACATACATGGCAGGGACGAACTTACCAAAGAAGCCCATTCCCACCGACTTCCCTTCAGAAGTTCGGAACACAACCACTCTAGCGTCATTGAAAATTGGCACAATCACTGTTACAAGTAGAGTTAAATACATCATTGCATACTAACCCATTTCTGCATGGCAGTGTATATTTTCTTAACAATTTCGTCCATCTCCAACAGCTTTGGTTTAATTTTATTACTCCGCGCGCCTTCCAAATGTCCGATATGATCTAATCCCAGGTAATGTAACACTAGGAAGTCAAAATTCGGCTTCTTATTCTCGTCAGGTGTTAATATTTTGTCTAAATGTCTTGTTACGTTGTTGTCTACCTGAAAAATTTATTTATTTTGTAGAATGATGAAAAAAACAGTAGGTACAACTGACTCGGAGTGAAATGCGAATTCCATAGTTCCGGAATTGTTACTCTGGAACTATGGAATTCGCATTATACATGACAATCATAAAATTGGGCGTATTATACGCCCCGATATTGTGAACGAAGTAATGCCATCGTGAGCCCATTGGAAGTAAGGATTGTGCTTCGTTTTCTATGATAAGCCGACAAATGAGATCAACAGTGCCATCCAAGTTACCTCAAAGCTCAGAGTAACTTAGAATAGGAACTGTCACCAATGAAAAAGTCGGCCTCCAGTAAGTACCTCTGTATAATCCGAGACGTAGAAGGAAGTGGTGCCATCGGACTCAGTCCAGAGCCCCGGGAACAGTCTGAGCCAAGTGTCGTCGCCATACATCACTGTACGGCGCCCCCTGGAGTTGGCTACGCGCAACACGCTGTCGCCACGTACAGCCGGCGCGCCGAAGTTTAGAGCTACGTCCGCAAACGTTGATACACTGCCTGTCATCATGGCCTGGTAAACCAGTATTGGTTATTATAAAGACTAAATAGTTGTATCCAAAATCGTAGCATAGCGATTGTTCCGCTATAGCCCGATCAAGAGAATTAGACAACTAGGTGGATTGCGGACTCGTTGCACTAGCTGTTTACTGCCTTGAATAAATTACGAGTCGTCATTCTTTACCATACAATGTCAGTTTTCTAATTCATTTGGTCGGGTAGTATAGAGTATCCCAAATGATGCATATATGCAGCAGGCAACAAAAAATTTACAGGAAAAAAACTAATTAATGTTTTTTTTTCGATTTTAGTGCGTATGTGCCATTACAATCTAGCCAAGACTAATGATGATGTTGTTATGTAAGGCGTCTTTACTATATTTAATCGTTCATTTGTGCGTATTTATCTATTTCTGTATGGATTTGCAACTATATCCTGTCGTGTCTTTCACTGCGAAGTTGATTTCGACAGCCATAGGTGACGGATTTTGTAGCCCGTGTACATGATAAATATTTATGAGCCATACAAGGTCAAAACTATTTCCGGGATATATATTTTTCAGCCATATTCGGCATCAAAATGGTTTTGTGATGGCCGGACTATAGCTGGCAATATTGTAGCTACACATTGCATTACCTTTACTTGAACAATGGCACTAAACACACATTAACTAAGACAAAAATGTATGAAATACGACCTTTCTGCACTCTTTTACGAAAACCCATAATTGTACAAAACAGCCAAGCTAACATGCATAGCGATAATAGTAGGTTGTATGACAAGGGAGCAAAGTAATATTTTTACGGCGAGGGCGCTATTTTGAATCCAGAGCGAAGCGAAGGATTCTGGATTCTAAAATAGAATCCCGAGTGTAGCGAGGGATTCAAAGTACATCGAATGAGGGAAAAATATTTTTGCTCTCGAGTCATATACTCTACTTTTTTAGTTTAGTTGTAGCATTGTCTCGAGAAGAAGCGAGATGGATTATAATTTGTCACGTTAACTTTAGACATAATGCAACGACAAAGTTTGGTCGAGAATATTAATATTGTAGCCATTTTTTGTAATGTATTAATTAATGTAGAGGAATTATAGTAATTTAGAGAAAGGTAGCAATGAGGAAGAGAAAGTGCAACAGATATCAAAGTAATGCATGCCCTTCCTAAGGTGATGCGCATGACTGCAGCAATATTGTGGTGGTGCAATGACTCGGAACCACAGGAACTAATGTAATATTGGTAATTAATTCCATTTTAATGAATTTTTGTAGGCTTAATTTGTGAGATTCCATGCTACAACAATAAGACAAGCGTGGAAGAACAAAATGGGGGTCTGAACGTGTCGGCTGTTTACCGCCCTCCATAAAATAAAATTAAAATTAGCGACAACAACAACAACTGCAACCGTTTTGTAGCAGGAGGCGATTGGAAGGCGAAGCATATTTATTGCACATCGATTGCATAGAAATTTTCTAAATTAGATACCTATAAAGGCGAAAACCCACCGCGGCGCACGGATAGGCTACGTACATGTGTTAAGCTCCGCTTTGCAAGAAAATGTATGTGATTGTGTCCACTGCAAACCACGGACACGCTATGCATCAAATGACGTCATTAGTACATGCGTGGCTTGCTCGAATAAGGCTCTCACATAGCTCAACGCTGTTAACGCCATGCACGCTGTGCACGCGGTACAAGCTATGCACGAATATTAACCCACGACTATGCCGCGGTGGGCCACGCACGCTACAGTTGTACATAGTTGTGGGTGTGTAGCGTGTACTGCAGTGGAAACGTAGACCCACGTTGTCAAACAACTGAACCGCAGCTAAACTGCGCCGTGTGGCCGTGCACAGCGTGCGCCGCGGTGAATTTGCGCCTTAATACACATTTTTTAGTTAATGCACTGCCTCGTTGGTCTAGTCTGTCTGGTCTAGTCAGCAAGCGAGACTGCTGAGCCTCTCGCTCAACAGTTGCGCTTACTTCTTGTGTTCGATTCCCGGGTCGGGCAAAATGTTATTGAGTTTTACCATCAGGAATTACTCAGTAGCAGCCACGGAGTCTGGATTTGCGCCCGGTTGATGGCAATATGTTCGCCCCCTATTACATGGGACTTATACATAACTGACGAAATGTGGGTGTACTATTAGGTACGCCTCTACCTAACCCTTTGGGGATTACAGGCGTGATTATTTTATGTTTAATTAATGCATCTTTCGACAAAAATAATTAATAAAATACCAGCATCTGATGTAACTATAAATTAATGCAAAAAAAGACGTGTAGCACTCGGAGACTGCCGCGGTAAAGCTATTGCATAGCATTTTTTATCAACTTATGTAATTATAATTATTTTCAACACACTTGCTCATAAAATGGCTCTAATTTCACTGCAATTAGGCACATAATGACACCTGTAATCAAACTGTGACTTTTTCATTGCTATTATTCACAAGTGAGTTATAGGGTTTTTTTTTTTATTTTATTGGTTGAGTTGCTTTGTTCTTAAAAAAGTTTCGATACAAAAAAGATCGTGTTCAATAGTACAAATAAATTAATGTACCTATTGCTTGCTCATTTCATGCAACTTCGTATTTAAATAGATTAAGTATTTCAACTTGTACGTTTTTAATATATAAAACTTTCACTCAAATTTTGAATTCCCCATTTTGTACGTGGATAAAACGCTATTCATGAAATGCCAAAACAAGAAACATTCTTTTAGTCTATGGTCGATCGCCATGGTTAGATGCGCGCGCATAAGAAAACTGATTAATTTTTCCCGCCATTGCGAAACTTTTTTCACAACTCGTTTTCACTATTGAAATTATTGTTATTTATTAATTAAAATGTCTACAAGTACTAGTTATGAAGAAAATGATTTATGTTGTACACCGCCCGTTATAAGATGTGAAGCCCTTAACGTTATGGAAAGTTTACTACCTGAAAAATCCAAGGACAAAATATATGTATTTGTTGTTATCTAAAGAGACTATCCGATGGATTTAGAAGCAAGAAATCAAATGTTTTATCGTCTCCAGATAACCAATATCTGGCTACTAAGGTTAGTTAAATTAATTTGAAATATCTATGCGACTTCAGCCTGTGTTGTGTGTTGATGTTTCTTTTTTCAGGTTGCTTTAATATTTGGTGTAACTGGTGCATTTAAGATAAAAAAAAAAACTAATAACAAATATAACTGTAAAATACAAAGAACCATGGCGATCAAAAACAGTTAATTATAATTTTACTAACTGCACATTTACTAATTGTTTCTCTAAATTAACTTTTTATCTATTAGATAAAATGATTTTTTATTTTCTTACACATTACATTTATTATTTTCTTCACAAGTGTGTTGAAAAACGTCGTATGATACACGTGTGTATTGATGATTACCGTCCTCGGCTCTCTTAAGACCCTCACCTAACGGCTCGGGTCTCAATGGCGCCTCAGCGGTAATCACCAACATTACACACTTGTACCATAATGTACTATTATTCACTTTCGTAGTGTCAGATATTGACAAGCCTAGGTTATTATTTTTAATCTACCACTGGAGCTAGGAGGTTAGGTTGTATAGGTAAAACCTATACAACCTAACCTCCTAGCTCCAGCAGTACGTCAGCTCCGTCAGTCTACGTGTTAGGCACTAGGTGTTAGGTTATTTTCGTTACGGAATTTCTGGATTCGGTCTCCACGCTCAAGGCCCGCGATAGAAGCTATGCAATAGCTTAAAAATGTACTAACTAGCCATACCAAAACACTCTAAGTTTGCTGTACCAAAACCTGATGTTAAAATGTAGCTTAGTTATGAAAATTTAAAACACACACATATTTTATTGTATGTCTGTTGCACAAGCATGCAATGTGATGAGTGTTCATTCCCAACAAGATTATAATGTTAAACTTGTCTATAATATTTTGATAAATGATTGAATTTTTTAGAAGTTTGAAGTAATTTACTACTGGCATAAGATTTTATAGACAAAAAAATCAATAATCTGGTGAAAATTGGACACATAGCAAAGCAGTAATTAAATTAGTGGGAAAAGCACAAATAAAATAATCATTCAGACACACACAAGACCAAAGAAAAAACATTTACTTTTAGACAGATTTTTAGAGAAATTGTATAATAATATTGTAAAGTATTCATTTCAGTTAAGTTCTTTGTTTTTTCTTTGTCTCTACGATCATGTATGGAAAGCTGCATAAATAGAACTATTCTTAATATGTAAAGGTGACACTTGCAAATGTATCCCGCCAGAAGTTTATTGTGCGCCTCCACTGTGCCTTTTCCTTCTTTCTCTCAGGTGACTGTACACAGGAAAATAATTGAGAATTTTTACACTAGTTATAATACTAATTCAGGAAATTATAATGGAATTTTAAACTTTTTTTTTCTTTGGTTTTGTGATTGGAAACAAATTAAGCATAACCTTGATTTTATTTTTTCTAGTGGTTATCAGTTATTGAAGTATTAAAGTACACACAAAACAAATTTATTTTCTTATTTAAAAGTTCTTATTACTATTTTTTTTAACTTATCTTACCTTAATCCTAGGCATGGTCACAGTAGGTGGTTCAGCCATGGCTACATAAATGCACGCAGACTTATTCTTAATCATCTGTCCGGTGTACGGCATGTACTCTTCTGTCACGAAGTCATAACGAATCCCATCTATCACCATGAGAACCACACTGTTCTCACCTGAACTGTACACTTGCTGGCCATCAATACTGCAAGTTTGAAAAAGAATATTAAAGAATGTTACTAGCTTAATAAGAGAATTTCCTTTATTCTTCAAGCTTACATATTAAATTAAGTTTTTAAATATTTTTAAAAAACATTTTGAAATAGTAGCGGTCAAGGCTCCAGAGAGGAACCTTCTAACAATGTATGCTGTGAAACAGTGCGAGCCTCTTCAGGCTTTGTTTGAGGTTCTTGGCAATTAAGCCATTGGCTGACACAACTATTGGTACATTAATGATCACTAAGTCCACATCCCACATGTCAAACTCACAAGCTAAGGCAAGATATATTGACTTGAATGTGCCCTGGCGGTTAGGAGTATGTCATGCTCACTCAAAGGTCTCGCTGATGGTGGCGCGTGTGTCGGATCATTTAGTTCCCTTCAAAATGGTTGAGTTGAATGGTGCTGATACATGCGTCATGTTCGTGAACGGGCGCTGTCAGTTGTGACTGGTCATCTCTTGGTTGCCACGGCTTATTTGAATTAATTATTTTATTTTTAAATTGTTAATTTTTTTTTTGTTTTTACTATGGACACTTTTAACGTGCACACTGCACATCTTACTACATCGTTCTCACATAATGTACCATCTCAACATGAATGATGTAACCAAGGTTTTTGTAAAAATATACTGATTTAAAAGAGTGTCCATGGAGTTTCTTGCCCGTTCTTCTCCATAGAGATCTACGCTAGGGAATGGGCAACTACAGTACTTTCACAGTTTTTATGCCTTGTGACTGGGACTGTAGCTTCATTACATTTTTATCTTGTCGACAATTCAAAAGTGCCTGTAACTGGCCTACTTGAAATAAATGCTTTGATTTTGATTTTGATACCTGATTTGCTTATGCTTAGTAACTTTCTTGAATTTAAAGTTTGTCTAGCAATAAATCACTAAATGCAGGATTTGTGAAAATAATAATCTTAATATAAACAATCTAACTAACCTGACACCATCTATGAAGTTTGGTAAATCATCTTTATCTGATAACTTCCCTGAATCGAATTTCATTGGGAAAAACCCATACAGGAACATCATGAAGGCTAGAAGGCCCGTCACAAGGAGACAGAGGCCGGTCCATCGGTGCTGTATCCAAGGCAGCATGATGATCGACCTTTGGCACGTTCTAATCACTTGAATCATCCAATAGGACTAATTCTGAATTACCGGCACTCAACGAATTTTACGCTACGTACACACACTTTCGCTTCTGCAATATTTCATATCAGTACGTTTTGCTGTTATAGGAAACCGCATTGTGCAATGAGGATGAGGTTTACTCCATTCAATACACAACGACGTATATCTGCCAGCGCACCTATTATCAGCAGTACTCACGAATTATACGACAATACGATAAGATCGGTAGGTTTTATCACGAAAGTACTTCACGTTGAGGTTACCTAAATAAATAAAATATAGTTCATAGGAAGAGCATTACTTGAGAAGAATACAAGGACGTGCATAGGACAGAAGCTGAAGTATTTTAATCTTTGAAAAGCTATACTTTTCGAAAGATGAACCAAATAATACCATGGAAAATGAAAAACAATGGAAGATATAACATCAACTAGGGATGATCGGTATTCATCGATGCCTCGATGGACGATGGTAGATAAACATCGACATTTTTAAATCGATTTTAAGTCCTCGTAAACATCGAAACATTGAATACTATTGGAACATCGATATACTCTAGGGCTAGGTTAGGTTAGGCCATCTAGTGTGAATTGGGTGTAGGACTGTGGGAGTTTTCGCTGACAAGTGTTGTTCGCATTATTTGGAGAAAGTAGCCACTAAAACATTGTGCGGAAAGATTTTTTCAAAAGCTGGTCAGCATCAGTATGTAATATCATAGTAATATTATATAACAAAGTAGTAAAATCGTTATCTTACATAATTATCGTTATTACTGACCTATGTAGTTTCACTGGCCACTTACAATATTATGTATTTATTTATTTGTGAAATTATTCAAGTATAAGTACATACAAGAAAAGAAAATAATAAAGAGGATTCATTCTTTCATTCATTTTCATGGATGACGATTAATTACGAATCAAATTCATCTCATTGGTTGTACCACATCACTAGCACTTTGATATAGACGGATTATGACATCATTACATCACTAACTGATGTGTAAGGTGGGGAGGATCGGTGACGTCCTGTAGTGTTTGTTTTGCTGTCAGTGATACTGACAGTGGCAGGGACAGTATTTCCAGTGGTTTTTAGTAGTTGATTACATAATTATGTTTGAATACTAGTATTTTTAACTCAGTGTAGCCCAAGATCACAAAATTTTAAATTACTTTGGCATATGACAGGTTTAAACAAATAAAAAATACATATTTCTCAAATATTTAAAAATATTTATTATTTTTTCTTTATTTGACATTTTAGGGTGTGTAGCACATTACTGTAACTAAACTTAAACTAAAAGAAAATGGACTTATGTGGTATGGAAGGATCTAAAACAATTATTATGTTTGTAAACTAATGATACTCCGCATTTTTCGCAAATTGTTTGTGATACACCAGTACATTTGGGAAACTTGCACTGAACCCTTTTTTTTCTACACATAACATTCTACATCAACGCACGAAATTCAAACTCGCTAAAGTCAACAAGTTACGCTTCTATGATTTGTATTTTTGCTAGTAAAATGTTCGGTATGGTATGATACAATACAGCGACACTGATTTGAATCAACTTAAATATTTAGTATATATTTTAGCGAAAATTAAAAACTATTAAACTAAAATAGATAAACTAACATTAAACTATAAAAGGGCATCGAAAAACTCCTCCTCAACGCTGTCAGATGGTAATGTGCCCAAGAGACTGGTGGCGTTGCCACGTTGTATGGCAACACTTAGCCTCTGGCCAAAGTAAAAGCCAGCCCTTGGGTCACGGGAAGCGTCAACTAGGCGTTTCGAAATTTCCTTAAATAGGCTATGAGCACTCGGACCCCACGGCCAGGGGCGTGCCGTCCATAGAGGCAATTAGGCCTAGCCTACCCTACCAACAACACCAAATGCATTTATTATAACTATGAAATAAAATAATACAAATTATAAAAAAAAAGTTAAAACGCCTGTAAAATACTTATAGCAACTTGTCGCGCGGCACGGCCCTCGAGTTTCAACCCCAAACGGCTCGAAAATATAGTTACCACACAGGTTTCTATATTTACGCCGCTTGAGGTTCTCTGCAGCCGCAGCGGCAGCACCAGCACAGCACGATGAGCTTGGAAGATGGGATGGCGCAAGAGTATCGACGCATGTTGCGTCCCACACTAAAGGCCTACCCATCTTCCAAGGAAACAAAGACATGCCGTCCGGTCTCTTGCCATCGTCGCGTGCCAAGCCATTGGGTTCTAAAACAGCTGGGACGCAGACGGTGACAAGAGCTCGTCGGATAATGTCGTTTATATTTGCGTGCCGTGCAAAACGGCCCGCACTTCGGCTGCATGACAGGACGTGGTGACCGAGGTTGATGACAGCTTCACCGCAGTGACAGCGCTGAGGAGAACAGCAAGCGGCACTAAGGCGTAAAGAAACAGCGAGGCGGAAGGTTGTGTCTTCGAACAATGTGCCTATGCTCGACGACGGTAGTGCGTGAAGCCAAAGACCCGACTCCCACTCACCCACAGCCCGCAGGCGCGCACGCTCAGCAGTAGTAGCAGATGTGTTCAGCAGATTGCTCTGAACTACTCTACAGAGCGGCTCGTCCCACCGTCTCTGGGAAAATGGATGGTCGGGTTCTTCAGTATTCGGGCAAGCGAGTTTCCAAGCATCGATAGCCTCGGGCATGCACGGCACATCAAAATCAATCAGTGTGGAAGACAGGATTTCCTGATTAATTTCTTAGTGCCGTGGACCGAGGATATAAAAGCCGGTAAACTAATACTGGAAATTTTCCCCTATTTTATGGAACTTAAAACATGCCTGACTAACTGGCAAATTGTTGAGTGTTCTATTAGATATACAGTCAGGAGCACTAATATGCACGTCTGTAAGCCCCGAAGGGCGTGATGTTATAATATGTAGGTCTGTCAGGATTTTTTTAGTAGCAGCCCGCGAAGGCGGAGGCTGGATTGGGCTCGGTTCACACAGCATAATCAGCCTATAATGTTCCCACTGCTGGGAAACACGGCTTCCTCTCTATGAGAGGGAATGGGCTAAACCCACCACGCGGGCCCAGTGTGGGTTGGTAGATGTCTTGATGATTTTTGGTTTTAGGACATGCTTTCCTCACGTTTTGAGAGCAGAGGTAATGAAATAAATTACAAAAATTAAACATAACTGGTGTGAATATAGCCATATCCAAGTAATACAGGCGTAATGTTATGTTATGTTATTCTTCTTCTTTATCTTCGTGATTCTCTTATGGTCGTGGTGAACCGCCCACAGTAGACTTAATTTGGTTGGTCATCGCATGGGACTTGGGAGACCTCCCTTGCCCCCTGGTGCCCTGCGTGACAAGGTGCTAGATGGAGTCTCTCTCGCGCCGGGAGACATGTCCGAAGAACTTTAAATAGACGACGCCGAAAAACTTTGTTTAATGTCGAGTTCTTGGAGAATTAAGACATGGGCGTGGGTCCGAAATTGGAATCAAGAGACTCCCAGCATTCACCTTCAGTACCACATCTCCAGAGCGTGTAAAAGATGGTCAAAACAAGTGTTTGAACGTGCAGCAGGTTTCGTTGTTTCGGTTCTCCCACATTTTCTTCAGCCTGTCCATTGCAGTTCTATCTAATGTTATACGTCGCTTTATTTCTACGCAACACCATTGTTCTATGTACATTAAAACTCCAAGATAAATGTAGGAGTGACTTCGGGCGAGTTGGTTATTCTGTTATGTTGGAGTATTCCCATTTGAGCATATTATACTTTTATAGTTTTATAGCATTATAGCTCATACCAACGCATTTAATCAAATCTTTGGACATATAATTCCTTAGCATCGCTCTAGAAAAGATCGTGAGTATTCGGGAGACATGATTAACATCGTATTTACACCACAATATTATTCAGAAAGCGTTGGCTGAAGTAGTCTTCACGTCTATTTATAATCTTATACAATCATGTACTCTTGTATTGGGATACAATTGTCACGGACTAAAAATAGGGGGTTTATTTTGATCACTCGTGAAGTCGTGACGTCAGTACTTGAGATGACAATGATTCTGAATACAGTTTACTATGATATGCAGTACGTGGGTGGTGACTGGTGTCGTAGTTAGCATCATCAACAACCCACGTTTTTTAGGAAAGTGGATTTGTTCTCGAATGGCACCTACTGATTTTCCATGGGAAAATAAAATTGTCTACTGCAGTCGTCATAATTATGGTGACCATGATTTTTGTATTCTCCTATACATGTTTTGACAACATGAAATGTGTATCATGTCTGGTGGTTTTCTACCCCTGAGTGCCCTGTGAGAAATATAGTTGTCATGTAATTGAGTGCCCGGAAAAGGAGAAAAAAATACTGTCGTATACTCGTAGCTGCTATAATTCAGCGGTAAAAGTACTTTGAAAAGTTAGCTATATATTGGGATTGAACCGCTATGGATAGTACTTAGGTATTGAATTTTCGTAAATTCCGAGATAGATCGTTTTTTTTTATTATATCAGCCTAGTCTATCCCACTGTTGGGCAAAGACCTCCCCCATGGCTTTTCAATTTTGTTTATCATTTGATTTCTCTGATCAATCCATTAAGAATGAGTCCAGATCGTCACGCCAGCGTTTCTTAGAGGTCCAAGAAACGCTGGCGATGGCGTTACGAAGGATACATAGTTCCCTACCTTGTAAATAATTCGACACTGCCACTACAATTTTACGGGTATCGGGTATACAGCTTCTTGAGGCTGCTTACTTTTTGTTAGTAACTATTTGAAAACAAGGAAAACTCTCAACATGAATCGTGGTTACCATCACAGGTATCTATTATCTCTACCAGAAAGTTCCATGGACCATACACGGTAATTTCCCGCCACAACAGTCCGTCGTACGGTAATGAATGATACCGTACCTATTGCTCCAAGTTCAAGGTGTACCCTCGTGAATCAGCTCGTGTGGGCCGCTGAAAATTCTATTTAAATCACATTATATGGCGTTCGTCTCTAGTCTCGAGTCCAGAGCGGCGCGCGCTTGCAACGAACTAACAACCACAAAGGTGAATTGTTTTTTTTAAGTGTGATATCGTTTCGTAGTGGTGTTTTTCTTTTGTGATTTTTTTAAAGGTAATGAAGGTTTTGTTTTTGGTATTTCAATTTTTTTTTCGTTGGATTGGGATTGGTTGGGGATTACGGTTAGTATTTCAACCAAGAAGAAAATATAAGTTTTATGTTTTTTTTTTTATTATTGTTCTTAAAATGAAAATATCTATACAGCATAGTTGTGTTTGAACAGGTTAAAGATTTCTTTAATTACAACAACTACTTAATGTACCTGCATTTATCATTAAATCGTTAACACCTTAGTACATTAAACAACACATAAATATGACCAGCTTCAGAAACTTTCTAACGTTCACTTACTTGTAAAAATATAGATATTGGTGCCGATTCCCTTGTTGAGTGCGTCTTTGTCAGAAGATAAATATTAGTTTAGTCCTGTCAAATTAGTCGGCACCTGACGTAATTTGATGTAATTTTAGTAGTCAACTTTTTAACCACGTCAAAACTTGTGCCAGGCGCTGGTTAATTTGACAGGACAAAACTAAAATTTATCTTGTCCTTTTCTTAATGAAATAGAAAGAAAAAGATTCACTGAACTTAAATTTGGTTTAGTTTGTAAACAAGGGAATCCACACCACTGTAGATATTGTACAGAGTAAACTATACAAATCACTAAACATTTCTGAAACATCTCATGATGAAGATATTCCAAACATTGTTTACATCAACACACGATCTAAATATATCCTATTACAAAACTATTAATGTCGCATAACTTTCATCACAGCATAGCGCGAAAACATTCGGTTCAGCGGGTTGCATCAGTTCTAAAACGGTTCCCAGGTGACTCATGCACGGTGGAATCGTTCCAGAATTTCGTCGATTATTATGTGCACGTATTATTTCTTGTAAATGTAAACAAACCCGGTGAACTTCAACAAACTTTTCGTTTTAGCAATAAAATAACTGTTCATCTTGTAATTGAATTTGATTACAGCTCTTTTGGATGTTTGTTACGCGTCCTTGATTTTCTTGCGGGTTTCCTAATCTGGAAAGGATTGAATACCTAACGTTTTAGATTTTCGGATCGTATTTTCGATATCGGATTAGGTTTACAAAAACGAATTATCAGTACCTGAAGCGAATTATTATTTTTCGTATTTTTTCAGGTTTTGGTTATTTTAATTTGTTTCTTTATTAACATTTGTGGCTGAAAATCAATTCATAGCTAAGCTGGGGCTTCTGATAGGAGAAATTAAAATAACTGGCAGGTTTGAACTCACACACTCGTCGTCAATCGGACGCCCTGACCTTTATGATATTGCCCTAACAAAATTCGTAAACAAGGAGTTTTCAAAATAAAATACCTTTACATAGCTAATGCGCATTCAAATAACATTGGCCCGTCATCCATTACAAGCGCATAGGATACATAATGTAGCCACTGAAAATAAACGCGCCTTGAAAATATCCACCATTTATATATACGCCATGAATAGACAATGTTGTTGATTTATTTCAGTCCAAAGATAAGTTTACGAGTGTTCGCGAGAGTATCGACTAGTGTATGGTTTCCATGACCGATTTGATTGTTGTTTACGACTTGGCACCGTGTAATGTTATAGGACAGTCATGAGGATGTTTTATATTATGAATTTTAGTTAGGTATATAGTATGGGGAGGAGTTAGTTTCATGGAATTTTCCAAAGGTGACTGGTTACACTTGGATAATAGGTATTATTCGGGATTGGGACACAATTTTCAAGGAATGAGATTGAAGATAGGGTTTTGCAATCTACGACTAGGTGACCTGTTGATAGGTAGGTACCGTAGTAATATCATAAGTAATTTAATGATTAGTTGTTCAACTTGACAAGTCTACTAGAAGCCAGCGGTTGAATGCTTACATTCCTTACCCTCTGGGTAGTCAATGTATAACAGTCCCAGATCAGATAGCTTCTAACACTCATAATTTTATTATTGTGTGCCAGCAGTAACTAATACTTTGAACCCCTATTTCCAGATGTCGATAGTACCTCTGATGTTCCGTGACTGGTGGGATGAGTGGGACAGGCCCTCCCGCCTACTGGACCAGCACTTCGGCATGGGGCTGAAGAGGGACGAGCTCCTGTCCTCCCTCTCCACACTGCCGACCTCCTCCCTGTTTAGAAACTCGTACTTTAGACCCTGGAGAACGGGTCTGACGAGGCAAGAGTCAGCTTCTACTATTAACCTGACTAAGGACAAGTTTGAGGTAAGATAGTCTTTCGATATTTTTTTAAATTGTTTGTGTTAACGATCTTTGACATTATACTTTTCTAACTCCGCTTAACTTGGAAAAAGTTTTCGAAAAAAATAACTGATGGGTTTATACGGGCTGCGGGACTGTTCGAAAGAGATACCGCTGCCCTGGAACACAAAGGGCAAGGAAGGAACATGGATGGGTTTTAGTCGCGCTTTAGTTTTAGACCGGGAAAAGTCATTTGATTCCCATCCGAAAAAATAAATAAAAAAATGGGTTTATATCCAAATTATAAGTCTTTGATTTGCTGGAATATTCCCATTTGAGCACCGATTTCAAGAGCACCAAAGATTTTCCCTTTTGAGCAAAGGGAATACGAGTATCTTTGGCTCTAAGCATTGGTGCTCTTGAAATCAGATTTGCTTAATCAATTAGTATTATGGTATAATTGGTTTATTTTCGCGCTATATGAATTTAGCTCAAATATTTCTCTACTCTACTACATATTTAGCGTCACACTAACGAAGTCTCCGTCAGCACCGGCCTGATTAAATTTGGCACAGTCAATAAAGTGAGTTAGGACTGTTAAACGTGGCTTATTATTACATTATTTATGACACGTACCTGTCTGGCTAACAGTTAAATTATTATTCCGGCAACTCTACCTCTATTACTATTATTAACTCGATTAAGGAATTATACCCCGTCTTGTAGGTAATAGAGTCTAATTTGCTGATCTGCTCTATTCCAGGTTATCCTCGACGTCCAGCAATTCACACCTGAAGAAATCACAGTAAAGGCCACGAATAACAGCGTAACGGTCGAGGGCAGGCACGAAGAGAAGCAGGACGAACACGGCTTCATCTCCCGTCAGTTCACCCGCCGGTACATCCTCCCCGGAAGCTTCGACGTCCAGGACCTTGTCAGCACACTGTCCTCGGACGGCGTCCTCACCATCACAGCTCCCAAACGACCCCCTCCCATTGCTGGCGAAAGAATAGTCCCCATCACGAAGACAGGCCCCGCCAAGCAACCAGAACCCATCCACATAGAACAACCCCGCGAACAAACAGTACCTATCGTTACTTCCCCTTAATTTTATTATCACCCATTCATTAAACGAGTTACGAGACGTCGATGCTCGTAATTTATCGATATTCAACGACCGAATCATAAATAGCATTTATTATAAGCGCCGTTGTTGGCCAATAACGACTAGCTATTCGAAATGAACGAATTAGGTTTTTTATATTAATTTGTATAAAAGAGGAATGCAATATCATTGTTTATAACAAAAATTGAATAAACGATTCCTATCATCACTGGTTATTTTAATATTGAAACCGTATATTGAATAGGACTTTCGAAGACTTTACTGGAGGCATTATTGGTGAAAAGTTTCTATGTCTATAACCCTAAGTTTCAAGAGCAACTAGACAAATTGACATTCGACATTTTTCATTTCATTCTCATTGACGTTAAAAAAGTCAAAAACCGGCCAAGTGCGAGTGAAACTCACGTGTACCTCTCCGCGGGAGTTCCGTACGATGAATATTTTTAATATACCATGATGGTCTGTCTGTTTGATCCGGCTAATCTCCAAAACAGGTGGACCGATTTTGACGGGACTTTTACTGGCACATAGCTAATGTTATAAGGAGTAACTCTCTAAAAGTCCGATTCAAATAGGGAAGTATATTTTTATAATAATTTTATGCGGACGACGGTCGCGGGTCACAGCTAGTAATGTATATAAGTGAGTCTACCAACAGTCACAGTCTTGGGCGGCAAGCAACTATTCACAGTATTCACTCTCACGTTTATAAGTGACAGAACGCATTACTAAGAAACACTTAACCGAGGCTCGGAGCAAACCGCGAGCGTACATTAATGCTTAGCAAACGGGCTAGCCACAACGAAGAAAGAACACCAACAAAACTATACTGAACTACAAATAATGAACAATAATTCCTGCACTAGTTAATGTAAAACACAAACTGCGGTGTGTCAAGTGTGAGCTGTCACGACTATAATGACAAACTTTCTATAATTCAACGCGACGAATGGTCCTGGGGCAATAATGGCTGCGTTTGACTAATTTAATTTTCCTGCGAAGTGTTGAGTCTAATAGTATTGTTAATATATCATTGGGACGAGGGTTGGGGCTCAGGAGACATTCCGTAAGTTAAAAATGTTTGTTGATTATGATCGAAAGAACGCTAAGATACTTTTATTAACCAAAAATCGGGTCAAATTGAGATTGCCAAGTCCTTGCGATACACAAACGTCCTTTTTTTTTGAAAACTAAAGGTAAGTTTAAGGTCTTAATAAATCATCTAACTTTTGAGTTTAACCATGATTCCTGATTTATACTCCGATCAATATGCTAACGCCATCTATACAGCCATTGAGAAACCAAAACAGCGCCATCTATGAACCCAGAAGTGAACTTTGTTTATAGATCTTTGCATAGATCATTAATACCGAACAATTTAGTGGGACAGAATAAGAAACGCTTACTCTACAAGATGTTTGCTCGTGTATTTCAATATTTGCTTACAATTTCATTATCTAGAGAGGACAATAAAAATGTTTAAAGCCTGTAGATTCTATGCAATAGCAAACGTTGTTTTAGTTCAATCTTATCAGATTTGAGAGTCCTCGAGTAAGATGGAGCATGTCTGAGCATATCCTTGAGGAGACGTTAGAAGTTTTGATTGAATAAGAGGCCAACGTATATTGATTTTGTTGACCTGGCTGTCAGCAGATTAAGGAACCAGCTGAATAGTATTTTTTTAAAGTCTATTCTCTGCTTAGAACGTTCTAAAGTTGGTACAAAAGTAATAATTAGTCGATGCTCATGTTAAAGACAAGTATCCAGCATGTTTTCACAAAAATATATATTCTTATACATATAAATACAAGTTATCACAACCATTTTCTAAAGCCATAAGACCACTCAGACCACAGACTAACGCTGTGGGTAATTTTTTGCAAAAATAAGATAAATAAGATAGAAGGCTGTAAATATGACTTTAGCAACACACTGTCAACTCGACTGCGTCAAGAACGCATTGCGAACGGACCACATTTTATTTCTAACAGTTGAAATTGGGATTCCTTGTTTGAAGACCATAATACAATTAAAGAAACCAGTCTAATGGAGCACCAGCACTATGACAAGTTTAAATCTTCTCTTTATAGAGTAGGGTGACCGCGCGGTACTTACTAAGTTTCCTCGGTGCTTCGGAAAGCACGTCAAGCCGTAGGTCCCGGCCATCATTTGTAGATCTTTCACAGTCGTTACAGGTAGTCAGTGGCCCGAAAGTCTGACATCCAGTCTTACCAAGGGGTATCATATAACCCAATACTAATTGGGTTGTGGAAGTCGAATAGGCAGTCGCTCAATGTAAAATACTGGTATTCAGCTGCATCCGGTTAGACTGGAAGCCGATCGCAACATAGTTGGCTGATGATGATGGTTCCTTGTAGAAATGTAAACGTTACTTCCAAGGCAAGCGTCAGCGTCATCATCACTTCCTTTTAGGTGATATAGTGACCAAGGTAACCAAGGTTTTGTAAAAATATTCTGATTTAAAAGGGTGTCCATGGAGTTTCTTGCCTGTTCTTCTCCATAGAGATCTACGCTAGGGAATGAGCAACTACAGTACTTTCACAGTTTTTATGCCTTACTTTTTATGCCTGGGACTGTAGCTACATTACATTGTTATCTTGTCGACAGTTTAAAAGTGCCTGTAACTGACCTACTTGACATAAATCACATAAAGGTTTTGATTTTGATAGATTTTGAGTGGACAAACGCGAGCCTTTGAATAGTAAAAAATAATGCAGGCTGATTGGGAACTGTTTTTTAAAAATTGTTACAGACAATTATGTTTAGAAAGAGCAGTATCAGCTGAATAACTATCACCATACCATATATCAAATCCACATTTATTAAAACTTTCAAAAGTTCAATCACTTTCGTGACTTAGTGAAGCGTTTTTTGAGCGTTTTTTATCGCTAAAAACATGGCTTCTTTCTTCATCGATATTCGCAAAACTATTTAAGAAATATCAAAACGAACAGGAGCCATCTTTAATCTATTTTCACAGCGTCAGATAGACATTTGCTAAATTAAAATGGATCTACAATTAAGCATGATAGAACCGTGTAAAATAAAACAGAGTTTGCAGGGCATTGTGGTAATGTAGCCAGGATAATAGATCTCATAGTCATGGATCACTCGGGCTAAACGGCGGGGGAGTCCACTCCAACCGGCGAGGTGGGAGGGGGTGTTCATCAATCAGCCCGGAGCGATTACAGGGGCGGTGGCGCAAGGTAGGAGCGAGTAATTTAAATAGGTGAGTAATTGTTTAAGAATTTTTAGGTAGGCGACGAAAAATACGCTGCTAACACTATAAAAACACATAATGGAAGCAGAGGATGTGAGGAGGGTTTGGTCACCTTTCAACGTCTTTTATAGGTTTTGTTTTTATTTCAAATAACCATTTTCCAGCATTAATAGTGTTTCCGGGTCCGAATCCATTTAGCTATGCTTACACGGGGCGTGTTTACGCAGTGCTACACAATGTCTACGCAGTTGTAACGCACTGCTACGCCGTGCCTGTGCAGTGCTACGCAGTGCTACGCCGTGTGTACGCAGTGCTACGTTGTTCCTATGCAGTTCATACACAGTGCAACCGCCTTGCTACACAGTGCCTACGCAGTTTCAATGCTTAGCTAAGCCGCGCCGCGCATGTGCAGCGCATTTACCGTACCTATATTCTGTTCGACTTATGCTTGTCCTGGTTGTGGTGTGTTGTCTGTCCTGTTTGGTGACAAGATACTCTTTTGTGTAGACCCCGCTTCTTTGATCGCCAAATATTTTATAATATTATTATTTTATCTAATCTACTGAAATTTACTATTTGCTAACAAAGATCACACACATAGTGACACAGTTAGGGCAAAATACCTTAGTGATGAAAAAAAATTTGAGAGTCCCCTTTGTACCTGCAGTGAAGTCCAAAGGAGGGTTATGTGTTTGACCTACTTTCATGTATGTATGCCCGTTTTTTTGTTTCGTCATAACTCCTAAACAGATGAACCGATTTGGATAAATTATAAGTCGCTAGACTCGTCTTAGTGACGCGAGTGTCACTGGTTATATTCATTTTCTTGGCGCCATATTGTGTAGTTCTATTTTTTTTTCTTCCAAAACACTCGATCAAAATAATGGGTTATAAAAGCTGATGACAGGAATATTAATATAGGTCAACTCATATGTTTAAAAGTAATTCGAAATGACAAATCATATAAATACTGAAAAAAACGTACCTGTTGTAAAAAAAAAAAACGTATGCGAAATCTTTCACATTAATAAACTTAGAAGCTGGAAATAAAAACCTGACTGAAAAAACTGTATCTTTAGTCATATTAATAACGTTTTCTTTATTTTTTCACTGGAGCTGTCTCCCATACCTTACACCACACAAAACCGCTTGCAGTGTTCGACAAGCGATTGATCTGCCGGCCGTATTAATTGTTGCTGTCTGTACTATATACTACACAGTACGATACAAGTATGTAGTACAGGAGATATTCTTATTTGTATTGTTCGCTCCCGACTACATCGTGAAAACGAAAGCTCATTCTAATTGAGTTTCAGAAATATCGATTAATCGGAGTCTATTAGGTAAAATAAGTTTGATTATTGGTTTCCAGATGTTATTACATAACGGAATGTTAGTTATGCTGCCTCGTTGTCTAGTGGTCGCAAGCGCGACTGCTAACCAGAAGGTCCTCGGTTCGATTCCCGAGTCAGGCAAATTGCTATTGGGTTTCGTATTTGCATGTGAGTTTAATTTGTGTCCAGTTGATGGCAATAGGCTGGGGACTTAACATGGGACTTAAACGTTACTCGCGAAATGTAGGTGTTATGAGCTATTATGTACACCTCTGCCTAACCCTTGGTGGATTACAGGCGTGGTGTTATATTACCTGTGTTACCTTTAATAGTTTGAAAGTTTCTTAACTCAATCTAGTTGAACTACTTAGATGATGATGAGTTATTCCGATCGAGACATCATTGTTAATTTGTAAGAATATTAGTACCTGAGGTTTTGTTTCAATTTGATACTGATTTTACTAGTCATTAATCTCAAATCCTGACTCGTTGGTCGAGTCGTCGTAAGCGTGACTGCTGAGTCCTGGGTTCAATTCCAGGGTCGGACAAAGTGTTACTAGGTTTTCCCATCAGAATTTCACAGTAGCAGCCACTGAGTCTTGATTTCTGCCCGGTTGCTGGCAATAGCCTCGCCTCCTATTACATGGGACACCCAAATGTGGGTATACTATTAGGTACACCTTTGCCTAACCCTTCGGGGATTGCATGCGTGATGTTATTCTCATATCCATCATATTCCCAAAGAAGCAAGTAAAGCTTTAAAATGATCGGAAATGTCCTAGGTAGGTTTAAGAGGTCACAATAGGTCTTGTACAGAAGCTCAAAGTCACTCAGCGGGCTATGGAGAGGGCTATGCTCGGCGTTTCTCTACGTGATAGAATCAGAAATGAGGAAATCCGTAGACGAACCAAGGTCGTCGAAATAGCCCAGCGGATAAGCAAGCTGAAGTGGTAATGGGCAGGCCACATAGCGCGAAGATCAGACGGTCGATGGGGCAATAAGATACTGGAGTGGAGACCACGCATTGGAAAGCGCAGCGTGATGGGACAACCACCTGCCAGATGGACCGACGACCTTGTTAAAACTGCAGGGAGTCGCTGGATGCAGGTGGCATTAGACCGGACACGTTGGAAATCGATTGGGGAGGCCTATGTTCAGCAGTGGACAGCAACGGGCTGAAATGATGATGAATTTGTCATTTTTTTTTTTTACATTGTTTTGTATGTATTTCTCTTTTTTGTGTGCAATAAAGAATAAGAATTTTAAGAGAAGCTGTTAGGAGAATTGTCACCTAGACCGTCCCCTTACATGGAGACATCATATCAAGTCTAGGAGACAGGATCTCAAAGTTCATTCAAGACATATAAAGAGAAGCTGGTAAGATATCCCAATAAATTGGCTGCTAAGTTGACCACTCAAAGCTACAAAAACGGCTAAAGCAGAAAGACATATTGACCATATAACAGTGGCGAAGGTTGCATACAACTCGATTCCTACCCGATTTCCCTTTGAAAAATGGCACAGTCAGTATTCTATATTACGAGTATACAAATAAATAACCACATTATAGATATGTACTCCGGCTTTCCTCTTACAAAAATTGACCCTTCGCTACTGGCAACCGTTATTACTATGGTCTACTGATGAGGAGATGACCTCGCTGGAGGACACAATCGTTCTGCCACAATTTAACTTATAACAAACCTGCGTTTAAGCATTATCTATATAATGCTGATTACAAATCAAGATAGGATAGTAAAAGATAAATAATATGTGTAGTTATATTGAATATTATAGGTTAAGTTTTCTCACAAACTTTTGTCTACGTTTCTTTTTCATTTCTCCTTTTGCAGGTCTGCTGGCAGAAATTTCTTAAGAAATAAGAAGTACCTTTGTACTCATATTTTATAATGATATTCTCTTCTCCTGTGCTGTCTACAGTGTGTACATAAATAGAAAAAATAAATAAAAAGAAATTAAAAGGATGCAGCTTTCCGTTTGTGGTTCTTATCTACTTCCTGTGCCTTCTTCCAGACTTAATCATGGAAGATCTGAAATCCTGGTAATATTTAGGTTCTCTGGGTATCTAATGGCAGTGGAGGTCAGTTGAAAAATGGCCCTGTCTTACGAGTCGTGGTTTTTAACTCGGGCGGGCACTTTATGACCTCCTCTCCCAGAGAGGGCCAGTATGCCAGCAGTGGGAATAGCACATGTTGAGCTTATTCTATTAGGTTTATAGTATGATTTTTTCAAGTGGGCGTTTATGGCTAAATACGAAACTATGAGGAACTAACTTTTGCCCGCGGTTTTGCTTGCGTTAATTTAGAATTTGACAATCAATTCGGGTTGGACTCTGTTTGTAATAATATAAATCAATCATGATTCGACTTCCCAGAGTTAGATGCTTATTAGCGATACTATCAAATGGTGAAATATAAGTGTGTTTTTTATTTTTTTAAATCATCGGGTTTTATTCCTGGCTAGGAATATTGATTTTTCAATTCAGTATTTAGGTCCAGTTTCGGCTTTATTTCAACTTTTAACTTCTGTTGTAAGATGAGTGCATGTAGAATAGAAGACACAATTTTAATTGTCTATGGATATTCTTACATTTTAACACTAGACATAAGTCAGTCTTCTAATTAAAAAAGCAAATTGTAAAGTAAGCAAATTGTAAAGTAAGGGGCCTGGGATGAACCCTGTGCAAAGCTTACATCTTTGCCAAGGATTGCGATTTAGTGTAATTTTTTGGGTAGATAAATACATAAGTCCAACTATCCTTCTCATTAATACTTCTTCAACTCTCTCTTGACATGCATGCACTTTTAGTGCAATTTCGATGATTCAAAAAAGAAAATGTGTTTAAATTTAAATTTATATCTCAAATAAATTAAGAAATGAATTTTTGATAGTTTAAATCAAATCTCATCAATTTTCTTTCACCCAACTGTTGAAAATCTTAAAACGTTTTAAGGTTATAATATTTAAGGTAGCCTATAGCTGTTGTCATCATACATTTCGATTAAGTTATTATACATATTATGTTTTGTACTACTTTTATACCAATATTTATAATACGCGGTATAATCAACTGCCAATTGGGTTATAATTATACCTACATGTGCTTATAAGCCAAGTAAAGACTTCAACGCGTTATTTTTAAGTAGCCATAACAAAATACATCCAAAGCAATTCCTGAATCAATTCATTTAAAAACTGTTTTAGAAAGCCTATACCAATCATATTAAATTTCCTAAGAACCAATTAAAATGAAACAGATTGGTGAATGAACGGATTGTTCATTTAACAGCCGACCTCATTCATCCGATCCATTAATCAAACGCAGCTATACGTACAGTAACAAAACTAACACTAACAGGCTCATTAAATGCGCAAACGAAACCCCGATTAAGGCGCATTAATATCGCGTTTCACTATCGCTATTAATCACAAAGAACGATCAATGCCACGCGATTATTTTATAGCTTGAATAAAAACAATATAAGTGTAGCGGGCGGAGCGTGAGGCTGAAATATCAGTTTGATATCGCGCGGTTTGATTCGCCGTGACGCGGCCGCCTCTAGGCGGGGCCTCGCAGAGAGGGGCGAGCAGCGAGCTGGCG
The DNA here is from genome assembly GCA_950005105.1 of Lycophotia porphyrea. NCBI lineage: Eukaryota > Metazoa > Arthropoda > Insecta > Lepidoptera > Noctuidae > Lycophotia > Lycophotia porphyrea. Next base: position 11,697,329 of record OX465399.1, read on the forward strand.
CGCCATACCATTCCGTGCGAGCACACGCAACGCTCGTTTCTCGCCTCTACGGCCCGTGATCCCGTTGTATGTCCGACGCGAGTGTGTGAGCTAAGCACGTGCCTTCCGTGGCGTATTCGTTGCACCGTGCTTTGTAAAAGCCGCCAAGATTCGGGTGAAGAACCGTGAGCCGGTGCCGGCGTACGCCATGGCCGACGCCGACCGTGATTCGGACCTTGGCGACGACAGTCCAGTGGTGAGTTGTCTTTTGTTTTAATTGACTCCTAACAACTCAGGTGACGGAGAAACTGTTCTGCAAGTTTGACTGCCACCAACAACTTTATGTGAGTAAATGCGTATTTTCTGGCTCCGTTTCTTATTAGTTCTTGTTCCTGTGTTCCCATGCGGTTGGTTCCAGTCGTGCTGTCAGTCTGGCGGCATCTCTGTCGCCCGTGGAAGGTATGTTTGAAGTGTGTTGATGTTGTTAGCAAGTGTATTGTCGAGCCGGTTGCGACGCGTTGTTATGTTGCCGACTGCAACCGGTTGTTATGACAACCGTAACCTGATAAGCTACCAACTTACTTTGTGTATTTTTGATAGAAGCTAAATAATTGTTTTATGTTGGATCAGTTTTTAGAAGAAGATATATTTTGATATGAGGGTAGATCGAAATTAATTGACAAAGATGATTTTGAGCTGTTTAAATGACAGATGTTAAGAAAAGTAATGATGAATAAGATGATAGTTTAAATATAATTAAGAAAAAGAAAATAAATAAATAAGGTTTGGATAGGAAAACAAGCATTAGTTATGTCGATGAGCCCAAGAGCCATGTGTTGTCAACAAACCTCCGGCCGATGCTAGGTGTAAAAATATTCGTTCACAACTTATGACTATTTATTTGCACTCTCATAAAGAAATATGTATATTCGCTATGTTAATATGTCCTAAATATGAGTACGGCTTAAGTGTGTAAATTACACATAAACATACATACACATGAATGCCATTTCACCGGATTTGTTCAGCAATATTATATTCATTTACATTGGAAAGGAGTTTCAATAGGGACTTTATAAAAGAGACTTATATATTGAATTTGCTTAATCCTTTGATGAGAAGGCAATGCCTGTGTGGGTATTAGAATATCAATGATTGAGTACTTTGACTTTTCAGGCCACAGAATATAATTATAACATTCTGACATTAGAGATTCAGAAGAAACCTTGTTTTTTTAGTCTAATCTCATATTTTATAGTATTACTTTTATTTATCCTGGCTAAGTATTAACAGCCGCTCGGGTCGATCTTTAGGTTACACCGTGCTTGCCTAGGTTTGTCTGTGGATGGGTGACCACCCATTAAATACAGACTTTCCTCCGTGCTTCGGAAAGCGCGTTAAGCCGTTGGTTCCAGCTGTCATTTGTAGGTCTTTGACAGTCGTTACAGGTAGTCAAATGGCCCAAAAAGTCTGACAACCAGTCTTACCAAGGGGTATCGCATTACCCAGTACTTACTGGTTTGTAGAGGTCAGATAGGCGGTCGCTCTATGTAAAATACTGGTATTCAGCTGCATCCGGTCAAACTGGAAGCCGACCCCAACATAGTTAGGAAAAGGCTAGGCAGATGATGATGACTTTTATTTATTATTTATCCCCCAAGACCATGTTTGTATACTCGTACCTCTCAATTGTATTTTTAAACCAACTCTTCTGATTGATGTCGTCTTTTATCTTCTCAAGTATTTTATCTGACTGTAATACTGACTTTTTTTAATCAGATAAACTTTGTATCTGTGGTGTAGATAAATTAATTGTTAATTTTCTCAGATAAGGGGTTCATTTATGAATATACTTCAATGTTACATTTTGTAGTTTCAGTTAAGTTTTTCTATCAAGTTTGTGAAAAAAAAAAAGATGGATATTTTGTATTGAATGGATATTTTTGACTTTGCTTTAAGGGAAGTTAACCCTGATGGTTAATAGATATACGACTTACTTATGGTTGGGTTAGACTGGATGTGGAATACGGAGGACCGAATGTTGTGGTTTGGGAGAAGCCTTTGCCCACCAGTGCGATAGCCTCAATTCATTGAGATATGTATAAAGGCAAGCCAGACACTTATGCAATGCACATATCTTTACCTTATTGAAAATTCCTAGAGTTAAAAGGAAAAAGATTTCCTCGACGCAAGTACACTTTTGAAATAAGCATAATTTTGGTTAACGTATATTCTCTTCTACCTTTTATTTTTTGGGCATTAAAAATGAAGCCATTCAAACAAAGCTACCCCAATCCCTCGTGGTGTTTTCTTCAATAGCAAAAAACTTATCATCAATTGTTTTGGACCGATAACTGCGTTTGAGCCTCATCTGGGATCTTAACCTCCTATTGTCATAGACAGGTACTAAAAGTTATTGTAGGTACATAGGGTTTATGGCATCTTTATTATGTTTTTGAATCTGTCGTATCGATGAGCATGCCCTGTGGTCTGTTGCTTCGAAAATAATTAGTGGAGGACCGCTACTTTTCAGCTGTTATGATTGATGTTAGCATAGGGCAAAGTTTTTGTCTCGGCAAACGATATTTTCAGTTTCATAAGGACCGTTCAACGCAGAGTGAGTCCCTGAACATCAAAAAAAACTGAAAGTCCGTTTGGGGGAAGTCAAATGCGACGTTTAAAGTCCTAAAGTCAGTATCACTAGTGTGAGTAACAAAAAACATGGAAGTGGCTCGGTTAGAAAAAAAAATATTGCTGATGCAAGCAACCCAATGCATGACTAGTATGATTGCCTTCACATAGTTTCTGAAGATAATGAAACAGTGGAGGAAGACACTGCCACTCATAATAATCTTGTACATAAATTATAACAGCGAAACCTTTAAGAAGAAATTAAATAAACAAAATTCGCAGCTTTAACAACACGTACTGAACAAAAATGCATGTTTGGCGACATCTATGCAACACATGTGTCGCCGTCAATGTGGCGGCTTCAACAAAATGGCGCCGATATGATTATTAATAACGAATTCGGCTGCGATTCGGTTTCAAGCTTATTTTATTGCAGGACGAAGGTTCCCATCTGCGGCGGCTCTACGAAATTTGACTGCACATTGTTTATTTAGCGGAACTGTTTTTGTTCATGTTCCTAATTCGTCAAAGGAACGGCATCGATATTTTGGCGGCGTGTTTTTTGTGCTCCCCGCAAAGGCACCGGTTTATGGTTTCTATGCTAATAGTGACGTTATCATTGATAAGTTGTTACTTAAGTTATTAGTCTTGTAATAATGGTTGTTATCGACACAGATACCCTAGTGCTAAATACGGCACCTGTGATTCATGAAAGTCATACATTCGGCAATAATACACATGCTGTCACATGATTTACTGTTTCCAACATAAATATAATAATAGAATAATCTAGATTCGAAACTAAAATAACTGAAGCTGCATCAAATGTACCCGAAACAAATATAATCTGAAACATTTTGAGCTCGCCAGAATTGATGAACAATTCGGGAATTCTAATGATGTAAAGTAAGGAGATCTGAAGACTTTATTATCGCTTACCTGTATAACACATCATTAGCCGTTTATTTCGGTCCCGACACGTATAATGTTTGCGTTTGACTCAATCATTTATTCAGCGGTGTGTCGGGCTTTGGCGACATCTCACGGGAGGCCAGGACGCACGATTTATTATCCCCACTCGGCGAATAGAGGGCCACGAATTAATTAATCAAGCCTAGCTGTCACTCAGTGCACAATCGCGGACTATACTTAGCTCATATCCCGAACGCACGCTTCCTTTTCCTGTCGACACCGCGACGTACCATTAATTGAAATAATTGGCGGGCTTGGAGATTTTATTTTTTCGCGTTGACAACACAGCTTGGCGGTTTGCATTAATTTTAATTAACTATGCTTGTGTGGCACTTATTTTTACGCCATTTCTTGGTATTTCGATGAAAAATTACGTTATTCAGTTATGAACTTATGAAAGTTATTTTTGAAAAGGTGTTGACCTTTGCTGTCGTACTTTATAATGACATATTTATTTATCAATGTTAGAGACGAGTTATTCGGGCTATAAACATGTTTGCTTTGTTGTTTATACAAGGAAAATGTACAATTTGTTTTATATTTTTTCCTTTATATTAGCATGTCTTATCAGAAAATGGAAACCATAGTTATCTACTATGTAATATTTGAACGCGTGAATCAGTTAATTGCATAACATTACGCGTTAGAATACTTATTTGGCTTAATTTCAAATGCAGATGTATTCTGTAGAGGAACAATCTTTAGTTTACATAAAAAAGTCAATATAATTTAGTTCTACCGGTACATCAACAGAGCAGATGTTTCTAAATCACGTATCAATTTGGATTATAAAAAAAATATCTGAAATACTGCAAGATTTATTTATCTTGGTTATTGAAATCTTTAATTGCAAATAACTAATTAGTATTTTTTTTGGACATCAAATCGAAACTCATTTCTAGATTTCCTCGAATAAAAAAAGATAAGTTTATTAGTAAACTTAGTTTATGGCTTTTCTTTAACAATGAGTTGAACTAAAGCCTACCTATCTAACGGTTAATATCATTTCATATCATTCAACATTTTGACGTTAGTTTTTTTGCTGATGTAACCCACTTGTAACACAAAGAGGTGTAACACACAGTTGTCGGCAGGTGGAACGCACCACGCTACCTGGTCGCGTGCTAGCCACAATGGTAGGTGGCTATGTGGGCATCCACCCTATTTCATCTATTGCTCTAGTCGTATTACGAAAAAAACATTCACACGTTTTTAACGTGATTCTTTTATTGTGCCCTTATTTGTTCAGAATAACCATAAAGTTAAATTATTGGACAATCAAGTAATTTTTCAGCATTCATCATGACTTTGAGTTAAATAAATTTAAATGATTAGCATTTCAAATGATTAATTAGCTCGTCAATATCCTTATTTTGTAGGTTTCACTAGCAACTTATAATATCGATATTATGCCTTTATTTGTTCAAAATAACGATAAAGTGTCCAATCAAGTGCTTTTAAGTGTTCCAACATCCGGACAAACCTATTGAGGTTTTTGTGATGTTTCTGTTTATTTTTTGTTTTGTTCTCTAATTAATAAACAATAAAAAAAACAAGTAATTTTTCAGCATTCATCATGACTTTCAGTAAACTAAATTCAAATGATTATCATATGTCAAACAAAACGGTAAAATGTAGTGTCCGACCGAAGTTTCGGCTTCGGCTACCTTCGGCCAAAGTGGGCCGAACTTTTGGCCGAAGCCGAAGGTTTCTAGCATGCGCCGAAATTGAACGAACTGTTACGAATGCGGGAGAGCGCGGTGGACGAGGCCACACGCGGGGGGCGGGGGACACAAATTTAGAAGTCTTATTATTTTGTCAAATTACAAGGTCCTTTTAATCAAATTTCGTAACGCCTAGGTTACGCTTCCCGTTACCCAAGGGCTGGCTTTTACCTTGGCCAGAGGTTAAGTGTTGCCATACAACGTGGCAACGCCGCCAGTCTCTTGGGCATATTACCAGCTGACAGCGTTGAGGAGGAGTTTTTCGATGCCCTTTTATAGTTTTTTGTTACTTTATTTAATAGTTTTCTATCATTAATGCGTTCGGCTTCGGTGGTTTCGGCCAGTAATCGGCATTCGGGCAGACACTAGCAAAGTGTGATAAATGCGGTCAGTTCATCTTCAATCCATCTGTATAAAGTTTGAATGTAAAGTTAGCAAGAAATTCCGATATTTCTATTGTTTTTATACATGTTTATTTATGTGACCCTGCACTTACATGGTTCCCAGTGTTGTCGCTTTACTGTTAACTTATATTATGAAGGCCAATAGGTACCTACATACCTATCTCTTTTGTATTTTTTATGCGAACCTGCATATCAAATTGATACTTTTCATATGTTCAGATATTTTGATTATCCGACACGAACGGCCTTTGTTGAGCATTTTAATTTGCATACAAATAAAATGGCTGACTCGACAAAAGAACCATTGTCACTGTTCTTTATACAGAAATCGAACTTGATCCTTTATCTCTCATTTATATTCAACATATCTGTCGTAAATAATCGTATTGACATTCAATATTTATAAAGGAAAGGTTGCGTGGGTTCGCGTCGGCTGCCCCTCACACTGACGCGTAACGCCCTGAAGCTATTCTATTATTGCTACTATCTGTGATCACAGATAGATTTAAGTCCGTATTTTGCTCCGTTAATCCTAGCTAATTCGTGAAATGTCAGTGTGTATGTGGGTTTGTTTGACTCTTGATAACTCAGCAGCTTTTTGACACATTGGAATCAAATTCCTGTTTGAAATCTTTGAACCACGTTCTAAGACATTATAAATAGAACTTTTGTGTAACATTCTCTTAACAATACAATCTGAGCACGTACTATTAAAGAAAACTACGTACTTTCCCCCCAACTGCATATCGCAACATAGTGTGAGGTGGTGACCTCATGTGTAACTAGTCACAATAGAGATGCATTATTCCAATAATACCCCAGCTGTTTATCAGAGGCAGCATCAGTATTCGCATCTCATAATGTTTACTCGGAATATCGGAGAATTACAACATTAGTGTCACTTGATATGAATGATAAAAGGCGCGGTTTCCTGTGTTTGTCGTTTACTTCATATAAATATATTACGGTATTCATAATCTAGTGTTGGTGAAAACGGGCATAAGAGTGGTCTCTTAAAGAGGTACAGTCAGATACAATATAAACAATACATGGTGTAAACGGACTTTTCACGAAGCCGTCAACCAAGCATTATAAAGGGTGTAAACAGACTCTTAACGAAGCCGAAAGGCACTTGTTCTCCCCGTCATTGCGATCATTTTTTTGTTCTAGACCATACCTGGGAACCTTCTAGTTACGGAGATATTGGGGGTCATAGTTCCAACTTTTTCACAAGTTTTTTTTTTTAATACATGTTTTTAATGTAAGATTTTTACTTTAAACACCTCCAGGACCCCCTTACTATTTCAATCCATCCATCAGCACAATGTTTTGAGTGCGTTACATTGAATCGTGCCGTAAAACGTGATTTTTCAGCCCAAAAAAAAAGTCATTTCCCAGCACTAATTTTTGCATAAAGATACTTAGTTTGATATCCCCAATATCTTCATAACTAGAAGGTTCCAAGGTATGGTCTAAAACAAAAAAAATATCGCAATGACTGGGAGAACAAGTGCCTTTCGGCTTCGTTAAGAGTCTTTTAACACCCTTTAGAATTGTATTAAAAACAGACCCATAGGATAGAAAATTAGGTATAAGTAGTAGGTACAGACGACAGCACATCAAGCTACTACAATCTGTCAAACTTACAACTATATCGCTAAAGCATTAGGTTCAAGGTTAGTTGGGAAAGTTTGACAGTTTCGCGTAGCTTGATGTGCTGGCATCTGTACCTGAGCTTCGAACTTAAACACGAACGTTTATCAAAGAAAGAACTGAAAAGTAAATTCCATTGATAAATATTTTGTTATGACATTCCGGATGTTCCAAATTATTATTTTTAATTTACTCCATATTGACATTTGCTTTGCTGTAAAACCGTGGATTAGTTGTAAAATAACACAAGTGTGCACTATGGTTTGTTTACAGCACTATGTAGAATTCTATTACGTGTTTGCATATCAATCACGTCAAAATGTCTATGAACCGGAGGATAAAAGGAAATTACTTTTCTATGTTTTTATCGATATGGCGTGTACAAATATTAAAATTTTCTGTTTGAATTTGTAAAATAACAAGTCTTATGTGTACCTTTAATACGTGTGCAATCCATAATCCACAATAATTTATTAAATGCCTTATAGTTTTTGCAGGATTTTTCTAATTTTTTTTTTATTGAATATGATTGATGGCAATGTCAATGAATTAAGGGGGTAAAGTGATTGATATAATTTGTATTTGCAAGTAGGACTGGGGGCAATGAATATGAGTATTTAAAACGATAATCAAGCATTATAACGGTTGATAATCATTATTGACATACATACGTATCGATATGAACAATATGATATTATAGTTTTTGGCTCCTGTTTAATCAATTGGCATGATTATACCAGCATAATCAGTAGATTATATCTAAACATAAACCTTTACGTTACTTTGCTATATCTGCTTAAACTATTATTAAAATGATTACTCTGTATAATAAACTAAACCCATTCTGATTTGTTGATGTTTGTTCCTTGTCTGTTACTTGTGAAGTTTATGGAATCAGCTTTGACTTTTTCATAGTTTTAGAATCAAATACAAATATTTTGTAGGTCAATTAACTCTTTGATCTTTTATACGGGGTGTAAACAGACTCTTCACGAAGCCGTCAACCAAGCATTATGTACATCAAACTAAGTAACTTTACGCAAAATTTACTGCTGGGAAACGACTTTTTTTTTTGGCTGTAAAATCACGTTTTACGGTAGGACTCAATGTAACGCACTCAAAACATTGTGCTGATGGATGGATTGAACAGTAAGGGGGCCCTGGAGGTGTTTAAAGTAAATACTTACATTAAAAGCATGTATTTTAAAAAAAAGTTATGAAAAAGTTGGAACTTTGACCCCCAATATCTCCGTAACCAGAAGGTTCCCAGGTATGGTCTAGAACAAAAAAATGATCGCAATGACGGGGAGAACAAATGCCTTTCGGCTTCGTTAAGAGTCTGTTTACACCCTTTATGCGTACCTAAATTGTGTAGTTATTTAAAGCATTTGATACATTCTTTGTTTTTGTTTGCTCCAGATTGCTGGTCTGGCAGTAAAAGAAAGGAATGGATTCACACTCAATGTATGTTGATGCTTTTTTTTTTAATACGTCCTTTTTATTGAAATAGTTTCCTACCTAGATTTTGTCATCTCAATATTATTCGCTTAGTAATTTGAATTTCCAACATGCGTAGCTAACACAACCCGTAGCAATTCTTAGAAAAACCTTATCGGTTACTATAATATTTTTCTATCAACTATTAAATTATAGGTACTATTTCAATTCAGTATTACTTATAATTTATAAATATTGTAGAATGCAGAAATGACATTTATTGTTGTCAGCATAAAGTTTGTTTTGGAATGTTTTTCGTATGGTGTTATGATGTTTTGCTAGGTCAGTTCGGTGACGCCGGCAACGGCGCGGGCGCCCGCATGTTCGTACTTAACAGAAACAATTTATTCCATAATACCTTCCCTATTGGTTAATATAGCATTCCTATTAATATCGTTGATTAACAATTCATGTTGGTTAACGGTTTTGTGGTTTATAACGAATTTATTAATTTTATTGGTCGTCGACTTTTGGATCTTCAGTTTTATCAAAAACTTTATTGTTTCTAGTAATCATATAATTGAGTTTCTGTGTTGTCAATTTTCTTTGCGATAACTGTATCTTGTCTTTTCTCTAACACAATTTCATAGTTCGATGGTATTTCTAACGATATACATGAAGCACCAACATTTCCGCCTCGTCTAATGAAGCCGGCACCTCTGCCGTTTAATCATATTTCATTGATCGTGTATGTTTGTCTGTCATTACATAGCGTCTCATTTGCATGCACATAAGCACGTTAGATGATAGGGCGGCAACACACCGGCCACATTTTATTCAAATCTAGCCGAGGAGAAATTGCGAAGATTCATTTACTACGACATTTCCACAAGCTTTCTTCTTGCATCTATTCAAACTAACTAGCACCTCTCTTATTAAAACGTGTCTTGTTTATATTGAATCTTGATTCATTAATACTATATTCCAATAGAACTCTGAAATTGCTTTTAATTTAAAATTATCGCCAATTTTATATCATGTTTATTAGACATCAACGGTTTTAATTTATTTACATGCACAAGATTCTCGCTTCAAGGGCTAGTAGTGATTATTCAATTGTTTTATCTGCCTTGACGTCAATATTAAACATCATGTTAGTCAATCATAATTTTATGTTTGGATATTATACCGTTTGTTAGCATGTTATTGAGGTGTAATAACTATAAAACATCAGGGTTCGGTACTAAAATTCAAGCGATACATAGTAACAAATTGTTCTAATGTAATTAAGTGTATTATCTCATCGATATTTCTGCGAAATCGTGTTTTTAGATTGTGTTTCATATTTCTATGATACATCTAGTTAGTCACACAAAATTATGTCTGATACGCAAATATAAGACTGCAAACATTCGCACTGCAACTGATCATAAATGTCGCCAGCTAAGGAAATAAACACCTTGACTCATTCAATTTAACTGTTATGGAAGTAATATTTCACACAATTGTGTTAAATCAACACGAGAAAAACATCGCCACGCTTATATTCGCGAAAGGGATAAATAGGAAAGTTTCAAAACATTCAATTAGTGATGGTGTGTACACCTCCAAATGCATCGAGTTTCCAGAATTTAATAGTTTTTGTTCTTCTTATACTTAGGGATGTTTCCTCATCATCATCGTCAGCCTATAATGTTCTTACAGTTGGGACATAGGCCTCCTCTCTATTAGACGGAATGGGCTATAATCCACCATGCGGGCCCAGTGCCGGTTGGTAGATGTCACATGTCTTCGAATTTTTGGTTCATCAAGGAATGATGGAAGGAAAAATGGAATGTTGGATGTTTTCCTTCACTGATGATAATCATCATCTTCCTGCCCTTATCCCATTTTATTTGGGGTCGGCGCAACATGTTTTCTTCTTCCATTCTCCCCTGTCAGACGTCACGGCATCGTTGACTCCTTTCTCTTTCATATCAGTCTTCACACAATCCATCCATCTTTTCTTTGGCCTGCCTCTCCCTCTCCATCCATCAACATTCATGTTCATCACTCTTTTAGTCACATGCGTTTCATCCCTCCTCATTACATGTCCATACCAAGACAAACGACTTCCTTTCAATTTTTCTGTACCTTCACTGATGATAATGATGAGATGTTTCCTAAGTTAAAAAAAATATGATTCTATTTAGTCTGCCAGTTAGATTATCGAAAAATATTGGATACATATTTTTTTGTTTTATCAAATTAACTGACGAAGATACGTAGATGTCACTTTGCCAGTAAAAGTGTACTGACATAGTGACGTCACACTAGTTTTCGACGTACTGTATCGTCTTAATTATTTTGTTTTCGTGAAAAAAAAAATACGTGTCCAATATTTTTTGGAAATCTATCTGACGGACTAATTAGATTTTTTTGGTAAAATACCTATTGTGATAGCTACCTCGAGTACTATTCCGATCGATAATTTAAACCTATTGGAATTCACAAAGGCGGACGCATGGATATGTTAGGTTAACTCAAAAAGGCAAAACGTTGATGATAGTCAGAGTTTGTTACGGAAATGTTCTTGTTCAGGAATCTTAGCAAATTTTCACCATTACTCTTATAGAATCGCTGCTGTAACACCTGACCTGGAAGATAACAAAGTAAGATATAGAAACAGGCATTCATTTTGACTGATGCACAAATTGCAGTGCACACAAGAATATTGATGATTCAAAGCTTAAAGTTGTTTAATTTACAAGACCTAATGCGATGGAAGAGCAAACAAAGGTCGATAAACGCACATACGACACGAATACCGATGCATTAACATTGCTTATTAAAGGCCTTTCTCTAACCGGAGCTAATATTATTTAAACAGAAGATGTTCGTTAGTAATAAGTTGTGGATCGAGCTACGGTTGACGAGGTCGGATGGGTAACCATTCATTGCATATCGAGACTCCTCCGTGCCTTAGGAAGCATACTAAGCCGTTGATTCTGGCTGTTATTTTTAGATCTCTGACAATTACGAGTGGTCAGTTGCCTGAGATTTGACAACCAGTCTTACCAGGAGTATCGTATTTCCAGAAACCGGGTTGTGGACGTCAGATACCCAGTTACTTCATGCATACTAATATTATAAAGAGGTAAAAGTTTGTAATTAATATGTAGGGGTAATCTTCGGAACTAATGATCCGATTCCGAAAATTCTTTCACGAACGGGGAGCTACATTATCCCCGAGTTTCATAGGTTAAATTAAAACGTTCCCGTGGGTATTTCCGTACAAAACGGAAGCGAAACCATGAGCAAAAGCTTGTGTAAAATATTTTAGGTTATACTCGAAGCCGACCCTCAACAAGGTTGGTAAAAGGCTAGTTGATGATGTTCGTTAGTAATAACAAACATAGCGTTATGTAAGGCGACACCGCGCGTATCACAGCACCGGTGGGTCTTCGCGAAGTCATACGAACATTATAATCGCGTTCCGATATTGCGATCAGTGCACGCCTGTCCTTAATTAAAACGTCGCGCGTGCATGTCGTCTGTGTGACTTTACTCGTCTATTGTGAAGGAATTGTCTTTGGTTGTAAATGAGAATTTTCCAATTGCGGACTCTTTTCCTCTTAGTATCCTTGGCAATTTTTAGATTTGATTGGATTTTCTCAAATCGGGTTTTCGGGTCTTTTACTTGAAGAAAACTAATGAGAGTTTCAGGTCAGATCAAGTTTCCCAACGTTTTTGAGGCAGCACCACATTTACACTTCAGGGCAGAGTCATCTCCAGGGCTGCGGGACTGTTCGAAAGAGATACCGCGGCCCTGGAACACAAAGGGCAAGGAAGGAACCTTCATGGGTTTTAGTCAGTACAAGTCTGACATTCCCTTCCGCTCAGCTTTGCCCAGAGCGGGAGAAGTCATTTGATGATTTCCCATCCGAAAAAAAAAGGGCAGAGTCGTCTATGAATCTCCAATTCTCCACCTGAACAGGTTTTCCTTATTTCGGCCTGTTTCTTCCATACTATTGACGAAGTGCTGATGCATGCTGTTAACCATTTGTCAGTTTCAGACCACACACCTACAAATACCATTATGATAAACAACAACAGTAAAAAACTAGAAGTAATTAACGTTCTTCAAACTGAACTAACACTACAAACTGAAGTTAAAGAAGAAACGTTATGAAGTCACTAATGACGTTTTACATGGCTGATAGCCAATATTAAGGTAAAAAGTAATGGCGAAGATGCACGATCGCAGTGTAGGGGGCGGGGTGGGGATGATTGATACAGCGGCATGCGCGCGCGCAGCTCGAGCGGTCACGACGCGCAAGTAATCGTTGCTTTTAAATATTTTCATAATTTTCTTCTTGTTGAGAGTTTACAATGAATTTCGCAGTTTTGGCGAGGTTGTGGCGGTTTGATTGGGTTAAGTGTTTTAAGTTGATTTACTTATTTTTATTTCTCACAGTTAATAAAAGTTTATGTACATTATATACAAACTACAAGTCTAGAATAGTAAAAAAATATGTACAAATAAAAAAACGTTACACAAGGCATCAAAAAATTCTTCCACATCGCTGTCAACAAGGTGTCAAAAGTGCCCAGAAGGCTGGCAGCATTGCCATGTTGGATGGCAATGCTGATTCTTTGGCTAAAGAATAGGCCCGCCCTCTGGTCACGTGAAGAGTCGACCAACCACTTGGCCCTAGTATTTCAACCTCAAATGGCTCGAACACATAACTTCCAATTAAATTATTGAATTTGTGCCGATGGCGTTGTTATGGGCCTCATCAGAAGGCTTAAAGTCACCCAAAGGGCAATGGAGAGTGCCCTTGCGTGATCGAATCACATATGAGGATATCCGCATGAGAACCAAGGTTACCGACGTACCCCGAAGAATTGCCCAACTTAAGTGGCAGTGGGCAGGGCACATTGCTCGCAGAACGGATGGCCGATGGGGCCGTAAAGTTCTGGAGTGGCGACCGCGAACCGGAAGATGTTGGAAGGCCTCCCACTAGGTGGACCGATGAACTGGTGAAGGTTGCGGGGATCCGCTGGATGCGATTCGCACGGAACCGGTCAATGTGGTGACACTTGGGGGAGCCTATGTCCGGCAGTGGACGTCTTTCGGCTGAAATGATGATGATAATTTGTGCCGTTGAGGTTTTCAGCACCTGCAGCAGCTTTTCAGGGCTGTGGTCAGAGGACAGAAACGCTAAGCTTACACTAGAAATTTTGCGGTCGCCGAGGCCACCAAAACGAATTTGTAGGGTAACATACATCATGTCTGTTATTCCTGAAGCTGTGTCTTATAGGCTCATTTATACCAACAAGCACGTGTTCCGCCGACCAAGTAACATGGGACAATGGCAGGAAGATGCTGATGATGATATCACCAAGCACAAATATGTTCAGTGCTAAACTTATTTGAAATATCGTTCTATTTCTTTCAATACTTTGAAGATGACCAAGACAAAATCGTTTATTGCCCGTGGTTTGACCGCGTAGTTCTATGATGTCATAAAAAATATTTAGTGAGTTTTGGATGGTGCAATCTTAAAATTATTATAGTTCACTGCTCAATCATATTTAAGCCCCTAAAAAGACTTATTTTTGTCTGACTGAATATGTAATTCAACAGAGGTAGGCATTGATTTTCTTATTCAGATTTATTCAATCACTTCCCTTGGCGTGTCAAGTTTATAAAGTAACTCGATGCTTCTTACAAGGTAGGTCGTCTTTATCGATTGGTGCAATATGATAGTGATATGAACATTGAACAATCAATACTCCTTGGTATGCCACCGTCAGAATCTTAGCCCTGATTTAGGAAATGATACGTTTGATTTACAAGATTTCTTGTGACTTGTAGAAGTTAGTATTCGGATGATAGTGCAATGTAAATTATTAATAGGACGGTTTTTTTTTGCGAATTTACAAGATTTCATTTGATAAATAAAGCGTTAGTTAAAAATTAATTGGCCATAATTGGTGTAAGTGGTTACGCATATTTATAATATGGTAATGGTTGACTTTTAATTGTGTAGCTGATGAGGAAAATGAATTTCAAAAAGTGTCAGAAAAGCAACATAAATAACTACAGTATCAGTATGACTACTTTAAGTGTGCAGTTCAAGGCAGCGTTGCTTCTCAAGAAAAAATGCATCGATATGTCAAACTTGGTTTAAGTTCATTTTAGTTCTGCGTTTTCCCGCCTGCACAGATAAGTTGGTTGAAGTGTACGGTCCTGTCACAGTTATTTTTACTTCTTCAGCCTTTGACATTGACAGCAGCAATCGACCTGCAAACTTATTGCACTGAGAATAAATGATAATTTTATTTAGCCATTGACGCAAAACTGGGTTAAAACAATGTGAAAAGACTGTAAGTACTATAGCCTAGCATACCTAGCCAGCATGAGCAAAAAATGAAACTAACCGTATAAATATTCATGATAGTATTAAAACCCCTATTTATAATACAATTGTGGAAGGTTTTGATACCATACCTTGCAGATTAGATCGCATTACCCTGTGTAGGGCTTCCCAAGACTTCTTGCTTGAAATACGATAGGCTCGGATTGTAATCAATAATATAATTAATATATTGCCACAAATACGGAACTGTTTTGCTGTGGTTTATGATGTATTTATGTTAGGTACCAAGGTTTTTAGGCATTATGTAAATATTTTCGAGTCAAGTTTTATACATTAGCTAACATTTACCACTAAGAACTAGGTCGCAGTCGTAGTGAATTAATGAAGTTCAACTATTTTACGGATTCGGAAATATCAATTTGTAAACTCTTTTTTCATCATCAACAATATACATTTTAGTCTTTGGTATAATTTGCCCAAAGACTAAAATGTCTACAATAACACAAACATTTAGTTACTGTTTTGTTCTGTTGTGTTTATGACGAAGTATGTATAATTTTTATTTTATGTAAGTACTTTTTGTTTTATCTATTAGTTTTAATAAATAGATAATTAAATATCATTACAAAACATAACTGGCCAAGATTTTACAAACAATATTTCAATGACATTAAACGCTAAAAGAAATAAAGTTATTCTTAATTGCTCTAATGTCATCTGACAAGTTTTTTCATGAAAAGTGGCCAATGGTGATGCGATATAAATGAGAAGGTTGAATTTAGCATTAACCTCATTTTAATAAGTTTCTAAAGAGTTTTTAACAATAGTGTTTTTTTCTTTATTTAGGCATGAATGATACTGTCACATTGTTGTTGGTAAACATTTTTGTGAAATTATCTACTGTTTGTGTTTATGTCATCATGTATGACTTCACTTGCAAGTTGTTTATTATTCGTTTTAGTAGTACAATATGTTTTTAGAGATTATTTAAAGAATATTTGTATTATGATGAAAATAATTAATCTATTATTACATATAATAAGACAGTAAAAAAACTGTGTCTGTACATTGAATATATTAAAAAAAAATGTGGGGGGTTTAGAAACATTAATAGAGCACGAATCCAAAAAAAAAAATCTGTCTATTTGTCTGTTTGTCTGTACACGCTAATCTTCGGAACTACTCGACGGATTTGAATGATTTTTTTTTGTTTAAGTCTGTTGCCCAGACTTAATACCTATATAACAATATATAGGCTATAATTTATCTTGGAAACTTGAACTCCTGATGCAGAACCGCAACAGAACAGCTAAATTATAAGAAATACAAAAATGGTACCATAGCAAAAATTGTTCCACGTAATGAGCATTTTCTGTTAAGAGAATAAATTTGAAGATCTGGAACAGCTGATGTGGAACTCCAAGAGCCCAGCCACACTATAACACATATAGGAATGACGTCTTAGCAAGAGTTGTTCAGACTGATAAGCACTCTCTGTTGACGTATAAAAATTGAAGATGTGGAACACCTGTTGTGGAGCTCCAAGAGCCCAGTTACACTATAATATATATAGGAATGACGTCTTAGCAAAAGTTGTTCAGCCTGATGAGCACTCTCTGTTGACGTATAAACATTGAAGATCTGGAACACCTGATGTGGAAATTAAAGCTATATAACTCGGTTGTGGAGGGCAGATAGACAGTCGTTCCATGTAAAATACTGGTATTCAGATGCATCCGGTTGTACTGGAAGCCGAACCCAACATCACTACATATTATAACACAATGTGGGTGAGCAGCGGTGGGCCAGTGGTAGCGACCCCGACTTACGAACAGTAAGTCGTGGGTTCGAACCCAGGCAGGCGTATTACTTTGTGTAATTTATTTCATCACCACTGCTCTCAAAAACGGTGAAGGAAAACATCGTTAGGAAACCGGCATGTCCCAGAACCAAAAATTCGAAGTCATGTGACATCTACCAATCCGCACTGGGCCCGCGTGGTGGATTATAGCCCAATCCCTCTCATAGAGAGGAGGCCTGTGTCCCAGCAGTGGGAACATTATAGGCTGATGATGACGTGTCTCCGCCGCGCCTATCTGCGATAAACTCAAAAATTACTGCACTGATTTTCATGTTGTTTTCTTAAATAGATAGAGTGGTACTAAAGGAATTTTTAAGTATATAATTTGTCAAGTTTTTTGTACAGATTGGCTAAAATGTAATGATAAATGTTGGAGGTATGGAAAAAATAAGCCGTCTGGTGGAGTTTTCAACGAAAACGCTGCCCTTTAAGATATAACAAAATGATGAATGGTAGAATTGTATATCTTATATAGGTCTACAGAAAAATCCGCGATGGTTTTTGTCTATCTCTTAAGGATCTCTAAGATCTACAATTAGCACAAAATAAAATAATTAAACTTCTATTCAACTACGATTATCACACACCCACATTCGAACTATACAAAAACACGAAACTAATGAGCATTAATCAACTTTACACATTTAATTCTTGCGTTCTCATTCGAAAAATTCTTAACAAAACCATACACACACAGTTGTCCTTTAACACGAAAACATCCAAATACAGCCAAAGAAACCCTAACCAAATCCAGACGCGCCCCCCGCGAACGCAATATGGCAGGAAAAATATAAAGTACGAAGGTGTTCAACTTTACAACAGTCTACCAGCAGAACACATCTTCTTTCAATCTATTTGAAGCTAAACTCAGGCAGCACGTCACTAACAACACAAAACTATTAAGTTACTCACAATAATATGTCGACATCGTACCCACCTGTATTAAGCTAACAAAACTGTTAACTACTGGACTACAATTTACCTTAGTTATGTATTTATTCTGCAAGTGAACAATGTATGTTCTTTTAGAATAATTAAAGAATCTTTAAACCGATAATATACTAGATATATCCATTTTAATACTTTGAAAATGGGCAAACTATGTTCCCATGAGTTGAGGAGATGGGATCATCATGATTACTTTTGGTCGCGATAGCCCACATCCACGCAGGCGAAGCAGCGGGCATCAGCTAGTTCTTAATACAACATAATACTGGCCCTCCCTCCAGAAAAACATTACGTCGACATTAAACAAAAAGAAAACAAAATCACTAACTTTTATTTTTATTTTGATGTCACCTGAACATTAGTTTTTTCTTAATGTGGCCAGTAATAATGTAATGGGGGCTATCGTTTTTAAGCTCACCAGATGGCACCACTTTCGAGTAAGGTCCTGTCATTAATTCTATTTAATACTTTAAAGTACAAATAACTTCATAAAAAAAATATTTTATTTCGTATAACACAGTGTAAATTTCAGATACATATTTACAAATGTTCTCCCTAACATTAACAAGCATGAAACATTTAAAATTCATTCTATCTCCAAGTACTAACAAATAAGATCCTAAGTTGCTACTTAAAATCTTTAAGTCATAATTAATCAGGAATGGCTCAATCTAGACCAGAATCATGAATATTAGTTAAAATACGTGATAAAAAGCACGCAACGCGCGAAAACTCTATGACATCTGTCATTTCGGAAGACCTTACTCTACACGGACGCCTCTAGTGGCGAATTCATGCGCGATAGCCCCCATTTACGAGAAGGTTGACTAAGGCATTAAACTATTTTAGTATATATTACTTGTTTTTTCCCTTTAGTTACTAAGAAGGTAGTTAACTAAATACCTAACTATTTCGTATTGTTTAATTAAAGTCGTATTCCCCCGCCATGATTATGCGCGCGTGCGGCGTCATTCAATCGGCGTTGCCCACATAAACTACTCACTAAAGAAGCTTCCTTCGCATCAAATTAGGCGCTTTAATTATTTACTAGCACTAAAACGTACTGTTAACACTTACAAAATATAACTTGACCTACCCTCACCCTCTTTTTACTACCGGGGCAAAGAGGCAGAGGGGAAAATAAAAGGCTCTTCAAGGATCAAATTAGGGTAGTCTTTTCGGACACTAAAACGTTGGAGGAAATAAAAGTGATGTGAGGAACAGACCGCTCAGGCAGGTGTATTTTTCCTTTGGGGATAAATAATTCTTTCTTTAATTTTGTATAAGTGCCTGCACGGGTCTTATGTCTTCATATTTGAGCTTGAGTTGAAAAATACAACAAACAGTAATCGTTGGTAGCCAAGATAATTAGTTTGAGCATTAATATCGAGTTACTTAAAATGGGAGTTTTCCATTTCATTAGTAAAGCTTTTAGAGATACAAGTCCATTATTTATTTCGTAAGACCATCTGAATGTCACAGGCAAGTGAGGCTCTGATGTCAATCGCACATACCATCTATAGAACGCTTGTCATTATAATAATTATGATTTGAGCTAATCTCGCACATATCCTACGTATCAAGATTTGCGTCATTCATTATTTACGCTGCTTGCTTGTGCGACTTTACAACATAACATTGGAGTGCGCAAGTTTATACATTACACAAAAGAGTTTAACAAGTCGTCTAAGAATATGTTTGCATTTAACGATTGATATTACCGATACCTTAGATTTGCCAACGCCATCTTCGTAGGTTGACCTTAAGCTCAAAAGCCGTAGGTTTTATGTGTTCTATTCAGCTGTGACTAACAGCAATTCATGTTTGACAATTTTACGAGCGCGACGATTCACCAATGGCGTCCATTTATAACTGCCGGTTACGCTCAATAAAATGATCATTTATTGCGCGTATGGCGAGTTAGTTTTATTGGGAAAATGTACTAAGATTTTTGTTGCGCTACAAGGAAATTTATTTGTAAACACATTCGCTATGTACATAAAATGACGAGATTTATTGATAAACTCATGGAAAATATTAAACTGTGTAGGTGGACATTCGGATTGCAAACTTTTCGGAGATCATCATTTTAATTTTGAAAATGCGTGTGTTCTAGATATTTAATGGGAATACCTGAGCTGAGCATTTGAACTTTATGACTTACTTAAGTAGTTTAATTTGTGATTGTAGTTTAGTTAAGGTAAAGCGACAGCTTTAAAACTTGGTTCAACGATGGATGTCCATCAGTACCAGTATTGTGCATTTGGAGGCATTTTGGATTTGAACAGAAGTTGAATAATTCGGGTTACAAAAAGTAGTAAATACTTAAAGGCTTTCACATTGAAGGTTAAAGGTTTCATATAGTCTTAAGAAACTACTTTAACATACAATATATCCATTATCACATTGCGTATATCCATCAAATAAATAACTAATAGAGTTGTGTGACTGTGTTTGTCGACATCGATGCACAAGTATGGCCATGTTGGCACACTCCGGTATCATGGCGTGCTGTTTACACAAACATCACAAAGGTGCCGCCCTACACTGAATTGTAAAGAGACTATAGAGGATCAATGTATGGAGTAGCAGTCTCCTGAAAATCGAATAGCTTCAAATAGCGAGTCCAAGTCTAAAGTAGACCCCAATCCCTTACAATGTATGCCTCAAAACGTGAGTTATGGAGTCAGGCATTACTTTGCGGAAAGCCATAACAGTATTTTTGTAAAACACTTTCTTATTTAAAAAGAATAATAATAGCAGCCTATTACTGTCCCACTGCTGGGCAAAGGCCTCTTCTAATACAGAGAAGACACGAGCATTGATCACAACGCTGCTCAAGACGTATTAAAAATGTTTAGGTACTAAAAAAATCCACTTTGTCAGATAAATGTACGGAACTCTTAGTGCACGAGTCCGACTCTCACTTGGCCAGTTTATTTTGGTTGCTACGAGAGTTACGAACGCCCAGGAATCCGTAGCACATAGTATCGTAGACTCCACCACATTTTCTTTTACAAAAGAACTCGTTGTTTTTGTGATGTCATGTTTTTGCAGACAGGATGAGAAAATTAGATGCTACTACTTATTACATTTTCATACGAACTTGCGCCGGTTTTTAGTTCAAATGATAATGCTGCCATACTATAAAATAAAACTGAATAAGAATTCAGAACAAATAGATATCAGTGTTGCATGCTTTAAATATAAAAGATTGCCAAGGACAGGAAAATTACAACAAAAAAAGTTGGTCCTAGATTTGTGATTTTTGTGTTGAGTTTACCTTATTTATCCTATTTATGTTTGAAGGTGCCACGGTGTCAAAAAAGTAATAAGTAAAATAACCAATACATATTACACAAAAATATACCTCGATGAACCTATATAATTTCATCATTCATTTACAAATTCACCTCCTGAAACGTCAATAAGCATACAATTTCACTTAATTTTGCCTCATTAGCAACGTTGAATGATAAGCAGTTAATACACAGACAGAAACCTTTTTTGTCTCATCCTCCATTGTTAAAGCTATCTCTTATAGTTCTCCGAAGGGTGTGGGGTATTTCCCTTACGTCACTAAGATGTCCTATTAACATCGCTCAACCAATCTTGATCTTTGACACATTTATACTATGATTGCTTATGGTAATGATGTTTATCGTAATTTATAGCGACGTAGTAAATAGTAATATTCTTTTGTTGGATCAAATGCATAAAGTGCTCTGAGAAGCTATCGTATTCATGCATGTAACGCTTAAAACTCAAGATTAGAGACCGGATTACATGCGACTTAAAATCGTTGAAATATGCAAATACATATGCAAAATAATTGCTCCAAATATGTTGCAAAAGTGCCAAAATATGCAACATGACATTGAAATAAGTACAACATAATAGCGTTTTTATTTAATTTACTACATTTTCAATGAGGTATTATCAGTTCCAATTTATCAGTAATAATTATACTACTACACGAGCCTTCATTTTTATGACTTGCAAATATCGTTCTACATACATCCGCTTAGGTCAATGGGCACTATTTGAATTAATGAAGGCTTCTATTTTATTAATTATTTGCGGGTCTCACCTCTGGCATATTAAAGCTTTGATTTCCAGTTTATGAATAAAGTTAAAGGAAACATGTCCAAAAAATGCATGAGATTTCATTTTTTTCGAAAAATATACATTATCTTTAAAATTAAGTCATAATATGCGAATGCATATAGCCTTTTGCATATAATCCGGTCTCTAACTCATCATAATACAACTACTAATAAGACGAAGATTTGAAAAATATTTACTCTTGTGCGTACATAATATTTGTAATATATTTGTACTTATTGTTAGAACTAGTCGTATTTTGTTATTACATATTGTGAAAATATTAGAAATCCGGAATAACCGTAGTTTAAGATTACCCGTATGGGCGTGTAAACCATGGCTTATCGGCTTAAATCTAAGAATAGAAACCATACAAATTGGACACTGTTCTATCCTCATTATAAAACATGATGACGGGTGGGTATAAACGATCATTAATAATTTTAATGATTAGCATACACTTTGAACTTAAATACTTATTTGTTGATGTCATTACTTTTTCGACTGACGGAACATTAGCTAGTATCAAGTAGGTTAGCGCAGAGTTTTTGCGAGGGATTGAAGTGTGATCTCTCTAGTACCGTTAGCGGTCGAATATAAGATGTTTGCGTAAACTATTTCACGTGTACTTTACATAAAGTTTATTGAACGAATGTGATTCGAACTGAATTACTGTTACGAGACATGACTTGTGTTTGATTTTTCTCTTAGAGTGGTCTCTCTAAGTGGTATACATTGTCAAGTAGGTAAGAACTTCAAAACTACCTACATATAGGAACACCAAACAAGTTTATACTACCTACCATCACTACCCACTATGTAGTTGTAACTGAAAACCTCAGAAGGGGTGATTGTACACTTTATTATGAACCAAAGTACAAAAATTACAAAAAGTCTGTTCCCTACATTTTCTCGACTTATACAAAAATATAAATACCTCAGGAGCAGCTTGTTTTTTTTCGCGGTCCCAGGTGTACCCCACCCACAACGTATCTAAAGGTTTCAGTTTAACATTGTACACACTCCAAGTTAATTCATAATTTGATTTAGTGAAACTGAAAAATAAAACTGGCGAAAGTGTTCACCTCTGCCTTACTCTTCGAGGACTACAGGTGTGATGCTATGTTATGAAATTCAAAATATAAACCAAAAAAGGTCTTCGTATATTAATCCAATCAATTAAAAGTCCCTCCCAAAGCGACAGGATCACGGTTATCAAGTTGTTTATAAACAGTCGGGTTCAGTAACGGCGCGTGTGCACTTTGATCTCCCCTCTCACACCCACAGAGACGATTAATTCGTTCTCTTGTTTGTTAATTTGTACCAAACTTTTATAAGAAAGGGTTACATTTATTGTTCTAATATGGCTATAGTGGCGTTAAAATAAGTCTAAAGGATATTTTTTTGCCTTAAATATACAAACAGGTCCTCAGAAATAAAACTTGTGAAGAACTTATGATAACATTTTTTTAATAAACGAAACCGAGGAAAAAAATTGTATTATAATTCAAAGAGTTGTCTTTGTGACACATCAACATAATAAATGAACATCCTAAAGCCCTCACATAAAATGTCAACCATTGCGAAATGTCATTTCATCTACCCGACAAAGTATTCAACTTTTATTCATCATGAATAACAAATTCATCAGCAACGCACAAAAAAAATATTAATACGACTTAGTAATAAACAAACGCGACAAAAACGAGCGACCGCATTAAATATAATTAATTAACGCCACATAAAAGAGCATTAAGCGATCTTCACAAACGCTATTCAATGGCCGAATGTTTCTTTTCAAGTAGCTGTCTCTATAAACGCGCGGTGCTAGTGATGTGGCGCATGCGTAATCGACGTGATTAATTGTCCAATCACGGCTCGCCATAAAAAATCTCTTTATAATTTGAAGGTAACGTAGGGATGGCGACATTAAGATTGAAATGACAATATGTGCGGACACTTGCGGATTTTTAGTACACTAATAATTTGTATGTCGTGCTTGTGTATTATTTATGAATTGGTTTACTAATTTTGACAAAGTTGATAAAAAATACAATCTTTCATTTTTTTTTTTAATCATTATAGCTATATATGATTATACTAATGTGTTGACGACACACATGATTCATTCTCATCAATTAAGTTATAAGAACATTCTTCTTATAACTTAATTCATAAGTTAGTGAATTGAGAACAGTTTCTTATCAAAACTGGGTCCTTCGGTCCTCAAAACATTTTCTTAAACTGGTCCTAATCTATGCAACACGTCTTTTGACGCCTATACAAAACATCGGTAGCCCAAGTAGTTCTATAACCAAACAAAACAAGAACAGCATGACATTGATCCGCCGTCAATCTAGCAGGTACGAGATATCGCACAGATTCTCACGGGCCGGTCACGCCACCGGACTGTAGTTAGCGGGATCATGCAGACGATCCCGATTCTCGGAATAATGATGTGTATCGCAGCCCTAATGATATGTTTCCTATGCTTGAAGATATAACAATCAAAATCTAAACGGAGCCCGTTACGTACTATAGACTATTTGGTGTTTGTTTTTAATGAGGACAGAAAATCAACTCAATGTTTTTGGTACAGAATTATGGAAGAGCAACAGAAATGATTTGAACCTTTTCTAAATATCTCGAAAAAAATAACCTGAAGAAGTACTATTTACTTGTAAAAACTCAAAAGTCATTATGTTGTTTCCCCATATTTTCTTACCGTGTGTACATAAATAACGAATTTATGAATAAGAAAACTTTGAATTCAACCAGTTTTTTAGATTTAAACTACTAAATGAATAACTGCAGATAGATAGAGACTGAGATAGATTAGATAGTTCATTAACTCCTCGGAATAATCATAGAAGCTTATCATTTTATCTTCCTATCGACGTTATAGCAAATAGACGAGTTCGTCGAAAATGTAACTTGTTACGAATACGCAGTAATCATTTATCGGAACAGTAACTCACTAGAGTCAACATTTAATTAAAACATTATCATCCATTGACATTCAAGTCCCTCTATATATTTCTATTCGGTATCCAATAAAACACCTTTAAGAAAATAAGTTAGCTACTAAGCGGTTTCATTAACTTCGAATTTAAGCTTCGAAGTGGTCATCCGATGAATGAGTGACACGTTATTTGAGAAAATATGGCGACAAGAAATCAACGATTTGGTCATTGGAATGGTATGGAAGAAGAAACCGGCAAAAAAAACAGTAATTGGCAGATTTTAGGATAAAATTTCAAAGAGCTGTGGATTTTGTGAAAATAAATAAAATTGCTATGAAGACCAAACTTTCATGGCAACAGCCAATGACTAAGCAAGTTTGTGTCAACTGAATCTCCATAGAGTTTTATGTCCATATAGTGCTGTGTTGCTACTGTTTAATAGCGGGCGTTTTGATTACAGATTACAGTAATTACGTATCTGGATCCCTCACGAGACATGCGCGGCGGAGGGCGGAGCGCAGGCGCACGCTAGCGTAGCCGTCACTATACATCGCAGCTGAAATTGAAACAATATTTTTATATTTTAGAAATCAACTTGAAACAAATAGGAAGTTAAATTGGAAAGAACAAAATGATGGTCAATGTGTTGAGCCAATGAATGAATTCTGCCGCATTGAAGTTATAATCTACGGATTTACGAAACCGTTTCTGAGCTAATGGCTTGAAAATCGAATAAATGCAAAACCTCGATTATGCGTCCAGTGATGAAAATAGACGGCAATCAGCTAACTCTGAACGCTTCTCATACATTAGAAAGCAATTATTTGACGGGTTTACGCCCATTTTACGCCACATGTAACACCGCGTCGATCAAGTGAATTATATTTCCAGTTTATAATATCCAATATTATTTCTATTACGTTGGGAGGCACCGGTAGCGGATAATTAGAGGATAGCGGGCAGGTCGCGCGATAACTAGTCTTAATGACGTGAAATCGCACTCCGACGCCTGCCGCCATCTTGAAAATGAAGCAGCGATGGCGGGAAAGCTTGCAATTAGCCATAACCGCAAACCGCTTGATCACGGCATATCGAGCTTTGCCGCACATCTACATGAATGTTAGGACTATGAAATTTTTCAAAGCTTACACTTACACAACTGGCGTCAATTTTACAGAAACTGTTAATTGGCTAAAAGTTAGCATAACTGATTTGTGGTCTTTCTGGACTCCTTATTACGCTAGTTAATAGTTCCCGTTTTCCAGAACCCCATTAAATCCAATTCAAAACTCCCACGGGTGACTCAGACAGCTAGCTTGAGAAATAAAAACTACCCACCACTTAGATACCAATTTAATGAAAATTATATTGAGCTCTTCAAGAAGCAAATCGCATTGATGCATTTTTTGTCATATCAACAAAGAACTACAGAGTAATCGATTCCCACAATTTAGCAGTGAGTTTGATAGGCTGTGGGATCGGTTGATCGTCTCGTCCTGACTTCGACACTGACAGGCAGCAATTTGGAGCCACGATCAGTGCTACTGTTCCCCTGAAGCAATGATTTGGACACGCAAACTCCTGCCAACATGGAGAAAAAAAACATCATAAATAAATTACGATGATAGATTGTGTTTAGATAACTTTCTTTGATGTAAGGCTAGGCCAAAAACAAAACTTTTCGGTACTATTGAGTTTATTGAAGTTCTGTTCTGTTGCCAAGATTGATTGAAGCTTAGACGATTATGACTTCAATCAAAAGTTTAAAAAACGTGCAACTGACAGTTGCAAAAAACCTCGAAGGACCAAAACCAATAATGCTAGTAATTATTACGGTTTCTGGTCCTTCGATTTTTTGTGTCATCTTAAAAGAACCATACAAAAAATTGCTTGGCTGATTGGGTCGTTTAGGAAGCAAATAATATGTCAGTTTTAAACTATCACTTTGATAATGATTTTAATGATAGCATCAAAATATTTTTCTGACTAATAGTTATGGCAGAAGAGAATGGAGGAAAAAACGTGTATTGTCGATCCAAAAACATGGGACAAGGGCAGGATGATGATGATGAGATTAGAATATAATACTGTCACATATTGCATTCAAGTTCCTAAAGCAAGGTATGATGAGATCCAAAATCTCCATTGTTATGAGATGCTAATTTGATTGGAATCGGTTTTCGCACATCTCTGCAAAACTATTTTGTTAGTAAATTGAGATGATTATGTTCAAATGACTACTAAAATCCATCGACAATTGAGCTCGGCTGTCGCCGCCGGCGCTCGTGACGACACGCGAATCTAACTCGATGCTCCTGCGCAACTCTATTTAGTTTTAATTTGAAACTAATTCATTCTCTCTAATCATTATTCTTTTTCATCGATGGAATGTGAAACTTGTGTAGGTTTTTATGTGAATGCAATTTGACAGCAATTATTTTTGAGATTTCTGTAAGGTCATCATCTGCCTAGCCTTTTCCCAACTATGTTGGGGTCGGCTTCCAGTCTAACCGGATGCAGCTGAATACCTGTATTTTACATGGAGCGACTGCCTATCTGACCTCCACAACCCAGTTAATACTGGGTAATACGATACCTCTTGGTAAGACTGGTTGTCAGACTTTTTTAGGGTCACTGACTACCTGTAACGACTGTCAAAGATGTGCAAATGACAGCCGGGACCAACGGCTTAACGTGCTTTCCGAGGCACGGAGGAAACTCGGTATGTAATGGGTGGTCACCCATCCACAGACCAACCTAGGCAAGCACGGCTTAACCTAAAGATCGACCCGAGCGGCTGTTATTATTTTGCCACGAGCTCCTTGAGAGCTCTTTGAGATTTCTGTAAGGTCAAACATGATAAATGCATTTCATTGCCCATTATAAGCTACAAAAATGCTGGCAAAAACATTTTGCCATCGGGAAAATCTTGGCCATTTATTATCACGTAATAATGCTGAAGAAATTTTTGAAAAGGAGCTTTAGTCAAGGCTTATGGTGCATATTTTCGAAATACATGTACAAAGTGTTCATACTTGTTATTGCGTATATTTGCATTGCTATTATATGCGCTGTAGTTGGTTAATTACAATATTGTATTCATGTTAGTAGACACGAGACACATGATTATGTATTATTGGGTAACACTTTGGAAGTGACACCAAGTTTCATAAATTATTTTCGATTCTATCGAAATAGAGGGAGCGTGCCCAGCTCCCGCCTTTAATAATATTTAAATTTAGAACAGCGAAGGGATGGGACATGTGTGTTGTAACGCGTTTGGCGAAATGTGATTACAGTCAGTAATTAACGAGCCGCTATTTATGGGCTGCCTACGCGACATTATTATTTTTTTCTTCATATTCTAAAAACGGCGTTGCGTACCAGCCTGGCCATTTCGGAATCATATTCTTTTGTAATAATTATCATTGTATTCGTGAAAGTGTTTTACCGTTGGCCAACCGTGTCATGTCCGTTTTGTCCAGCCTCTTGAAATAAAGCACGCTTTCAATTGCAGACTAATTATTCCAACATGAGAAACTCATTCGGTGCCGTCAGTTTTTACGTGTAAAGAGATTAGTCCACTTAAACGACACTCGCACTCAAAGGAGCATTGTGATGCAGACCGATAATGATGATACGTTCAGAAAAGTATTACATTCTGTCCATAATGGGCTGTTGAAAAGGAGCGTTTCTTATAAAATTTCATTTGGATTCAGTGCTCGTCGCGTCGGTGTGTCACAGACTCCGCGTATGAATAAATTACGGTTGTACATTAATTTATTGATTGTTATTCAAATTGGGTTTCTCAATCGGAGGTTGGAGGTGATGTGTCTCGTCTCGGCTTTTTGTCCTCTCTGATGTTTTGAGGTTGACTTGTGCTCGTTCTACGCGACGGAAAATTGTTTTCGAATGCTCAACAAGGTTTGAATAGATACCTACTCGTGATATTATTGAGATTTACTATATCTGCGTCATTCCGCATTGATTTCTCGAACGTATCTAATTTTATGGTGTATGAGTTTGTGATTTGTGACTGACGACTGGAAAATTTATACAAATCATCATTTTACCGAGTTTGAATTCTAGAAATAACTTTGCATTTTGGATTATTTAAAGTTAATCTCTTTTGTGTTTGTATTGTACATATTATGTTTACGAATTGGCCCTGCAATATTTTGCATTTGATCTACATATTTACTCATAGTGTTAACAGCAAATAAAACATTGAGTCGTAAAGTTGTGTGACATTAAATGGAAAATCGAAGATGATTATAACAAAGGATGACCATTTAAGGAAAATATAAAGAAAAACTCATTTGAAAATGACTCATCTTCCAGATAAAGATTGAGACATCTTTAGAAACTT
Organism: Lycophotia porphyrea; assembly: GCA_950005105.1. NCBI lineage: Eukaryota > Metazoa > Arthropoda > Insecta > Lepidoptera > Noctuidae > Lycophotia > Lycophotia porphyrea. The sequence continues at coordinate 11,726,739 of OX465399.1, forward strand.
TGTGACCGATCCGTTATAAAACTGTACGTGTCCGGACTTCATTACAAATAACGTCTCGTCCTCAATAGTTTCAGACACAGTCATACGTCGTATGAAACTATAATACATAATATAGTAAGTAATTATTATATCCGCCATATTGGCGATTTGCACGCGCGCCGTCCGATTGGTTAACGTCTGAAAACCGATTCATCGTCTATACGGAGTTATTATTATTCTTGGCGTTATGGTGTTTCTAAGAATGTTCGTCGCCTCGACTGTTTGTAATGACAAAGGCACTTTTTATTATTTGATCGCTCGCTCGTTTCTGTTAATTGTTCCGGAGACGTGATTTTAATATATCATGCATGTTGACTGGTCTCTTTTATCGTGTATGCAAATGTATCGATCCGCGTCGTGGGGCAGCGCGCCCGGCCGCTCGGCTCTCGGCGCGAGACCTGCGCGCGCGCAGCCGCCTGCGAATGGCACATAAAATAGTCGTTTAGCGCTCGTTGCTTTGTTTTGGGGGACCTTTTTGCGTTGAATTGAATTAGGCATTTGTTCGTCAAAGCTTGAATGTGGAACTTTATTCTATACCTACAGTCGAACAATGCATGCATGCAATGAAGGCATTACTTAAGCGTTAATTTGCATACAAATGGATTAATGAACTTTTAGTAAAACAGGAATGTAATACTTGGTTTCAAATATTGATCTACTACTGCGGGGAATAAGAAAGCGTCAATATTTTTTCTTAGAAAATAAAATGAGTTCGGTTAACTATAGAAAAGAGCTTTATCTCGGCTCATTGTATAAATTCAGTAGCTACACTTCAAGCGCCTCCGTAAGGCTTTTACTCCACTATAATCTTAAGATAGCACTACGGGCCGCTTCAAAAATATCGCTTTCGGAGGTTTTATTATGAACGACAATAAAAAAAAAAACTATCATATTTTACAATATTCGGTTTCACTTATTGCATTAGAGCTTTTCTTTACACACATAAACATAAGAAAAGGCTCCAATAAAAATACCTATGTATATTATGTACTTACCAACAATAAACCGCTAATACTTAAAATAAAATGGAAACAAAAAAACCGGTGATTGCAGCAACAAACAGAAAATTGACGAAAAAACATAAATAAAAGTAGGAATATATATTCGGTTTTAAAGTCTCAAGCTACATTCAGTCTTACCGCATTAAGTAGATTCAACCCTAAAATGACTCGCGTATTTCTTGCTCCATTTGACTTGCTGATGGTAACACCGGTGGTCCTACGGGGCCCGGGTCTCTCCGACCTCTTCTATTTGTTAATAAGCACCCACTAGTGAGCATTCGAGGGTTATGTATGCATATCATTACGGTAATTTTATCTTCTGATATAACATTCCGTTTTATCAACTGAATTTGATTGTAATTAATTATTTATTCAATAGCCATTGTTATGTTAAACGTGTAAGGTTATTATTAGTTTTCAGCTCACCTTGATCTTGAGTTTCAGTTTCATGAGAGTCAAAAGATTCTAATATTTGTGCTTGGTTTCTATTTATAGATTCAGGTACATATATGTAGATAGACAGAGTTATATTCTTTATTGCAGCCCAAATTGTTACACAGCTGCCTAGTTGCAAACTTGTAACTTACAAGTCACGTGAACTGAGATTATATTGAATTTGTTTGTAACCATAATATATAAACTTATCGTTGTTTTCTTATATATAGTCAGTATCTTTATTTACCAGCTGACTTTACTGCTAATTGAACATCTACAGCATGTTCTGCTTTACACTTCCTGGTCCTAATCACCGAAAACCACTGGTCCTTCCTTCTCAAATTACTGTTCCTCTTCTATTGTCTTAATTTCATTGTCAATACCCAAAACATCGTCGATACCGGATCCCTCCCAGCTCGGCCTCCCAGGATGGCTCTCATCTGAGGGTCATCACTACCGTGTTACGGATCGCCCCCACACTGTTTACCCTCTCAAGCTCTTGGTCCACGTTGTCACATAATTGGCCACGTGTGGTCCGTAACTGTGGTAGCTCTTCCACTTGTTTGCTGTATGAACTGCCTAGTGGTTTTAGTGGAAATTAATGGACGTTTTAAGTTCTTCAAATGGATTTGTAATTAACTTTCTTCTCGTTAAAATATTTTTAGCTTAAGCTAACATGAACTCTAATGTTGATATACTAAAAATGGTTGCTTATTTTGATTTCAAGACAAAATTTGAGAAATGCAAATAAAACTTACGATAAACTCACCTAAATCTATTAATTCCCACTTTAGATAATGACGGGCTCCTGCTACATATTTAAGTGGCAATTATAGCATTTTTCCTTCGTTAAATATGACGCAAGTTATTAATGTCCTTATGATATTGGGAGTGGGCCCAGTGTTGCCAGTGTGTTCCCCGAACAGTCGCTAATGTGCGGCGACCACGCCCCTTCCTGTCGCCTCTCCCGGCTCACCCCCGGACACGACGCGCATGCGCCGATGACACTGCGCAGCTGAAGGTTCAGGATAAATATAATCATTTAGCTTTCAGGACTGCATCTATGTAGTTTATGATTCGTTAATTTTTGTAATGCGAAGATTTTGTATGTGCTTTAAAATGTAAGGATGATTAATTAAAAGGGTATGTGCAGATGTTGTGTTTTACAATGAATCTTTTAAAGGCCTTCTACCAGCAGTTATGATGATGGACGAAGCCTTGGCCAATCATGTTGAAAATCGTTGTACATAAACGAAAAGCTTTAAAATCGACATCCACTTGTTTAAGCCTTCAAGATACGATATATCTACTGACATCACTTGATAAATTCCAAAATGGAACACACTCATTCTGTAGAAGTTCCCAGACCTAGGAAACAGTCCCAAAATTTTATTTAAATGTCCATCAAATGAATGTGTTTCTTATTTAAATGTGTGTTAAAGTCCAATTCCAATTGACCGAAAGAGTACCAAAGGACCAATATCAGAAACCAGTCATATTATACAGGGTGTAAACGGAGCCTTCACAAAGCCGTCAACCAAGCATTATGAACATGAAACTTTACGTAAAAAATATTGCTGGGAAACGAATTTTTTGGGGTGAAAAATCGCGTTTTGCGGTAGGACTCAATGTAACGCACTCAAAACATTGAGCTGATAGATAGATTGAATAGTACGGGGATCATGGAAGTGTTTAAAGTAAAAATCTTACATTAAAAAAATATATTTAAAAAAACTTGTGAAAAAGTTGGAATTTTAACCCCCAATATCTCCATAACTAGAAGGTTTCTAGGTGTGGTCTAGAACAAAAAAAACAGACAAGTGCGAGTTCGACTCGCGTGGGGAGGTTTCTGTACGTTTTCCTATGATACTTTTAATACCATAGATTTCTTATAGGTTTTCCTGTAACTTGTAGGCAAAAAACTATTCATTGTATTAAAAAAAAAATTGGCCCTTTAGTTTCCGAGTTTAGAAAATAGGCGAAAATTTACCATTAATGACCACCCGGTAATGGTCAATTTTAGCCTATTTTCTTAAATTACTTCAAAACTATTTATCTTAAAATTATAAAAAAAAAAAAAAAATTGAGATGCTCACAATAAACCCTTTCATTTGATATGTAACTCGATGGAGTTTTCAAAACTTTTTATTTTCATTTTCTAATTTACCCCCCAAAAGTGGCCTCATGTTTAAATTTCACTAATTTACGCTACACGCCCTTATTAGGGTCACCGACTTACATATGTGTACCAAATTTCAACTGAATCGGTCGAGTAGATTCGGAAAAAATCGGCTGTGACAGAAGGACAGACAGACAGACAACCGAGTGATCGGGTTCCGTTTTTTCAAAAAAAAGGTACGGATCCTTAAAAATGATCGCAATGGCGGAGTGCCTTTCGGCTTCGTTATGGGTCTTTTCCTTTATATTCTTTAATATCTGATAGTATGACAAATAGTTCTATAACCGCACAGTAGTGTAGTTCTCGCCATTCAGGTTTGTGATACGAAAGCTCCAAGTTTTACAATGAGTAATTGCCATTGAATCATTGATTAATGTTATCAATCAGACTTTATTATCTGATTTTATTTTGATCGTTATGTTCTGATAAGGTTTGATATTATTTCTGATCTAGAGTTGGACTGGTCATTTGTATCGTTGGTTCTACGTTAGTTATCTTTAAAGAAAGTTCATCTTTTCTGAAATTCATTTTTTATCTTCTTGTTGTACTATATCTTTACTTAGGCTGCAGGGTTAACAGTTTTGGTAGATGTAGAATGTACCCTAGATTAACAAACTTAGTCTAGGTAGCCATATTAATACATCGATTGGTCTGGTTCCCAATTTAACAGCATCCAAATCTAGTTTCTGATGTTTTATTAGCCATTTTCCTTATGTTACACCTGATTGCTCAATTTAATAGCAAGATACAGTTGCATTGCTTCTGCAACGTGCAGTTGCACTTAAACCGTCAGTGTTCGTGACTTATGCGTCTCGTTGTCGGGTGTCATCGGGTGTCGTCGGCGCGTCTGGCTACCGACGCGGGCGCAGCTTCGCCCACACGACCTTCGATGTTTATTCACCACCTCGTACATTAATTATATTGTTTTCGTTACTGTGTAATTAAATCATCTGAAAACCCGTTTTCCTTATCTGGAAGTCTTGTTTGCTGTACAGTGCAAAGGTTTTAATTTTTGAGTGGTTTCTGAAAGGAAGCTAAGACCATTAGCAGTATCATACTACTTACTAAATGTTGTCTAGCAATGATAGATTGCTTATCTACAGGCACCTATTAAGACAGGTTTTCGAGTGGATAGTGATGTCTATTGCTAGGAGATCCGAATTCTTCGCGCGTGCCTGTTTAATGTCCAAAATCTTTATCGCTTTTTTATTGGAAAGTGATTGCATCTCTCGATCTTAGTTAGGACCATCATTTTTATGTTCTCAATATATCTGCATAGTGGGAATATTGTATTACAATCCATAATTCGCAATCCCTAAGTTTCTGTTTCAGATTAGAAATTATTTGTGAAGTCCCACGCAATCAATTACTTTCACTTGGGATTTATTCATCATTTTGGGCAACGCAATCGCATATCAATTTGTGTGACGTGTGTCCCCAAAAGCTACTAGTTTACCTGTAAAGTATACTAAGTGCTATAGTGTTGTTCTAGGGACCGATGTTGACTTGCGTCCGTGTGTGGTCCTATGGCTGCACGTGGTCCTAAATAAAATGCTATAACTCACCGAATTTGTCAAACAAACCTGCATCTTATTTCTACTTCATAAAGACACAATTCAGCTCGTCCAAATATTGACTTACCAGATTGCCTCCCGAATGTTTGGCTAAATAAGACAGTGTTGCTTTTGAAAAAAAAGAAGGATAATAGCGAAAGTGTTAAGTCGGTCTGGTTTGTTAACTTTTTGTAAACACATAAATTGAATTTACGTTATTTTTAGACACGAATGACGTGTGTAGATATGCAAATTGTTTCAAATTGCAAGAGGATGTGCAGGTTTCACGCCAGACGTTGCGTGGGAGAGCCATTGTGTTCTGTGAAATACTGGCGAGCATGCTATTACGCATTCAATGTCGCAAACCTTAATTAGATCATTTAAATCATCACATCACGGAACGATATCACTGCAATTATTTTCTTCATCGCAATCAAATTCCATAAGAATAACAATTGCACTTTTTATGAAACGAAAGATAACATGACTCAAAAGGGGCCCACTGTATTGAGTCATGTTTGTCTATAAAATTAATGAGTACACAGAGTGAGACAAAGGGCCAATAAAACTCAAATAACTTTTTATTCTATCAAAATGGCGTTCGGCGGCCATTAATAAGCTAATGACAGGCGAGTTTGACAGCCCGTTATCGCGCCATCTAGCGGGAACAGTTTAATATCGAGCACGTATCTCTACGTCAAAATGTTATGATAGACGGTCACTTATTCTTTTTGATTTAGTGCCCCTCGCGTTGAGAACTGCATTGATTTATCAATTATTTCAGGTATGCGAGCTTGGTATTTTTAAGACACGATCTTACTTTCATGTCATACCGTTTGAATTAAATCATCAATTACTGCGTTCGATGCGTATTTTGGTATTATCTGATTGGTATGAGTGATACTCTTAATAAATGAAATGAGATTGAAATAACAACGATAAAGGTGGTGGTTTTATAAAGCTATTATACGAAGGAATCGGATGCGAATGTGAATGGTTGCGTGGAGTATTGTTTGTAAATGGGGTGCGCCTGCGCAGCGGGGTGCGCCGTTTTATTAGGAAGTGACAGGATCTGTGGCTTCGAAATGACATTGTCACCTTATCTTTTTTTCCTCTGTCTCTGCCGTGTTAGTGGCCGTGTCGGTATAATTTGCGGCAAAAAAGTTCAAGTGTGTCATCAGTCTGGACAACGTTTTGAACTCTAGAGCCAATTTCACCAATGAAACTGAACGCGATCACCTCATCTAAACCACGTTCAAGAGCTGTTAGTGTCCTTAATCATGTTGTATGACATAGAAAGCTTAAATCAAAACTAAAATTCGCCCTTAATTAGATTTCAGTAAAGGAAAACAACTGGTTTAATTTCACCGATGTTAACAAGCAATGACCAAGTTCAAGTCATAGATTAAAATCAATCGATTTATTACAATAATATGATAAGTTGTGTTCGATACAAATATTAAAATACAATGATGGTTGACAGATTGTTGGTCTTCGATTACGATTCTTTTGGAACCCGAGATTTTTTGTCGATTTGCTTTTATTTGAATCGACATGGTTTATTTGAACACTATCGGGAAGGGTTCACGTTATTGATTTTTAAAATGCATGTTTGTTTTGATGGACTGACTCTTTAGTATGGTTTTAATAAAAAATATTTTCAACACTGGTGATTTTTGTGGTCGTTGATATATGGTTTTCTGGAGATTGAATTTGGTTGTTATCGAAGAGTAGAGGCCGAATGAAAATAGAAAAACTTTGTTTTTTCGCAAATTTTCAACAGTATCTCTTAGGTAGGTAGGTAGTAAAATGATGATCCACACTTTTTATCATGACGACAAAGATAATGAAATTAACTGATATTACTCTAGATGAGGTAACACAATTGTAGAAACATTGCACAATTTATCAACAACAGCAAAAATTGAAGCAGTAAGAAATGTGTTGAATGAGCCGCATCTTGTTGATATAAATGTTGGTGCAAATAATAAGATCACGTGTTAAAATAAAGTTGAATACTAGAAGGTGAACCTGGACGTCATATGTCTTCTAAGAATGACGTGAAATCATGATAATGATTCATTAGTTCAAAGAATGAAATAAAAATTATTTGCATAAGCAATAAAGATAAACAAAACGTGGAATACTTTTTATTTGTGTTGATATATTTCTGAAAATGTTTCGCAAGAAACAACGAGGAAGATGACAGCGAAAAACAACAACTAATCTATAGAATTGAAATCTAATTCATCGGAGCATTAGGTCCTGTCATTGAAAACTTTAAACTTATAGATGCTGGAACGGACAAAGACAATAATGATTCTAGTTCTTATGAAACACTATTCAAAGCAAAAGTTGTAAAAATAAACAAAGAGACAGAAACATTAATAGATCTTAATCATCTATCACCCTAACAAACACACGACACAACATAACCACATTAATATGTCCAAAAAACAACAAACCACGATCGGAATCCTTCGTGTATCATCGGGATCGATATTAACGATGTCAGTGGGTCGATAAGTGTCACTACAGCACTACTCGGTACCACAGCCTACTACAGGCAGAGATTGATAATGCAGCAGGTACACATCAATTCTCGCCTTGATTAATGGATACCAATGAATTGTATTGACGTACTGCGAATCGTTTTGTTTGTATCAAATTCCTGGGCTGTGTCTTAAGTTGGCTGGGCTTTGATGAACTTTTCTCTTAGATTAATCAAGATTTTGATATTTGAAACTGTAGATGTATAATATATATCATATTTTGATGAGTTTTTTCCTTAGATTTTAGACTTTGCTTTTCGATATGATCGATATCATCAAACTCATTCGTGATTAAGTTTTGCTTTAGTTTACCGATTCCTAATCTGTTGTTAGGTTAGCTTTAGTAATTAATCAACCTTGAAATCTTTGTTTCTTCAAAGTTTATTCTGCTTTTCAATCTCTAGATATACGACCTGATTACAACTCAAGGGCTGCAGTTGATGCTGTGTCCTCATCTAAGTACTTGATACAAAGTAAACGCATCCGTTTCACTAGACAAGTGACCTACCTGCGGTCAGGGCATTAGTTTCCTGAAGTGTTTACGAGCACCGCAAGCCTTAGGTAATTAAACTTCGGTTAGGGCTGGGTTTAACGATACGGTTTACAGCCGTCACGCGGTCATTGTATGTGCCATATCTAGTGTTACCAAATGCGCAACTATGTAAATAGACAATGAGATTTCTAATAACATAACATTCTCGAAGGGTAAGGCAGAGGTGTACCCAATTATATTACACCCACATTTCGCCAGTTATGTATAAGTTCCATCTAATAAGGGGCGAGCATATTCTCATCAACCGGGCATAAATCCAGACTCCGTGGCTGCTACTGAGAAAATTCCTGACTGAAAAACCCAATAGTAACACCTTGCTCGACCCGGGAATCGAACCCAGGACCTCATGCTCAGCAGTCACCACTCGATCAATCAGGTAGTGGAGATTTCAAATATTTTGTAGTTATCGTCTCAGGTCTTAACTTTCCACAAAGGTGTCCAAGAACTGCCTTTATCTATCTTTCGCTGCCTCGATGCCTTAGAAATTTTCAAGTAGTATCAAGGTTAGGTTTGATCAAGATTAAAGTTCATGTTTACCTTCTTTTTTGTTTTTTGGTCATCCCACGTCATTAAACCACAACTTTTCGTATCTTACCCAAATATTAGTGACATTGTAAATATTGCTCAAGGCAGTCAAAAATTCTCCAAGTTCTTAATTACTCACGAGGTGACAGGTCACCTGCCTATAAACGGAACGATTGACGATTTCCACAAAGGAAGTGACACAAGTCGGCCATTTTGTATACAAATACAGAGAACACATCCGTTTGGCGCCTCTATTGATCAGCTTCAGTCAATAGGTACTGCGAAGATTAGTACAAAATGTTTTATTGGAAATACGCTTTTAAACGTCCGTAATAGATTTGTTTATTGCTTACGTTTAGTTGGTTACACTCATTTGTGTTGTGGTGATTTCTTTAGATGGATGCGGTGATTTCTATCAGCACAAAATTTTCCTGTTTGAAATTTGTGACAGAAAAATAATAATAAACATACAACATGAGAGATGGTCACTACTATCTCTGGGTAGTCACCATCAGGGCTTTTCTTTGCTAGCCTACATGGTGTCACACTGCTTGGCAAGGGCCTCCCCGGCCCTTTCTCATTCCATACCTCTCACACATACACACAGATAGACAGGGTTCATCAGGGAATTTTTGGTAGGTACAATCCATTCAATAAAAACGTTCAATATTTTTTTGCAGCATCAGCAATCATGTTTTTTTTTATGCATATCTGTTGATAGTGATCTCGGTCATCCACATTCATGAATCCATTAGAGCTTTTGCTTGATCACTTGCGAATCTTCCTCGTGGCCTGGGGAAATTGCCCCTGGTTCACTTTCGTGAAGCAATGACTCTTCCCTTTAAAAATAATGACTCAAGCCAAGCACGCTTAGCGTCACAAAGAACTTTATACACGATGATGGCTGTTTGCCGCTTTGCAGAATAAGTTAATAATGCAAATAAAGGCTGAGCTTGGAAGTTTACCTGACATGTTCACATTTCACGGTAACTCCGCGATGCGTCAGCGGATCAACAGATAAATCGATGACAAAAGCCCTGCGTACAAGCATATAGGCAGTGTGTTCCAACGAAATCACGCGTTAAGGACCGCTCCAGTTTGTTGGTCCACTTAACGTCCGTCTCGCGTTCGATTCGTCGACAAACGACATTTCACATTAAGGTTCCTCGAAATGTCACCATCGGCCGGCTCGCCTACACACGCCACGCAATAAAAGCGATCGATTATTACCTATATGTGTGAAAAGCGGAAGGAATAGGGCGCGAGCGTCCAGCCGCGGCCGCGTCCGCCGACGCTCGTGAGAACTGTCAATATTTGACCCCGGCTCGTTGCTACGCTTCGAAATTGTCTCAACGATTTCGATATTTTCCAATCACAAATATTATCTTAATAACTGACAGCGCCAGATTCCCTACTTATTAATCGGCCGTCGACGTCGCTCGTCCGCGTCGGATCGCGCACCGGGGCTCTCCGTAAACATCGATTCATTAACTCAATCGCAATGTTAAAGAACTCGTTTTTATTTGCGCTTTCTACGCATAAATAAATATGTATAAAGGTATATTACTGCGGAATCTGGCACGCGTCAATCAAACGGAACGTACACGAAACCCAACGATTTGTCACTCCGCCATTTTGAGGCATCCACAATAACGGCCGCCATTTTGGTGACAATAATTAACAGATAGACACTTCGTTCGACCGCTTTCTAGTTTTTGTTTTCTAAAAATAATTATCATCACAATAACCGACGCGATCTCTTTCTACTTACCGCTGTTGCGGTATTTTGAATAAAATTAAGGGGCCAAATGATTTCAAATTCAATAGCGTCGGTACGGTTGTAATGAGCATCTATTAGAAACCGTGGAACAAATGTTTATGTACCTGACACTCAAGAAACAAGTCGTACCTCCGGCGTTATCCTCTCGATGCAAAATAAAATATGTTGTGTAGTGAATCGGTCGGTGAGTTCGCAACGGCTCCATTCAACTCGGTAGCCGTCGGTCGCTAAATAGTCGACGCTGAAAATATTTCAGTGCGGTATTTGAAGCGTTAAACAGCTGTTGAACGAGAGTTTAGCGCCGGTGCGGTGGCGGGTTGCGGGCGTCGCGCGGCGCGTGAGTGGTGCGCGCGCGCCGCTCGCCGTCACGCCGTCAATGGCCCGGGTTATTTACCTCTCCTTATCACCTTTTGTTTTGCTCAAATACTTGTCTCGTTTGGTGTGACACTCGTAGCTTCCTGATACGCTACTGCACGAATGCACTATGCGACGTGCTCCGACGCGGCATTTGTACGTCAACGTAGTAGTATAGAAAGTACGTACTAGGATTGTATAGACTATCTGTACTTGTAAAGAGTGTATCGTATTTAGAAAATTCCGAATCAGGTAATCAACATGTTAAATTTTGACATAAAAAGCTTGAAAGTGAAAAAACGACAAAGAATCCGAGGCATGTTTGCACAAGATATCGAGGATATCGAGCATCGCAGTGAAATAGAAGAAGCCACAGCTATTGGAAGGGCTAACAATAAACGCATCGGAGGCCGATCGGCGATACAGGTCCTTGTGTCCACATTAGCATCTCGAGCCAGGAGTGTGTGCAAACACCGAGGGTCATCTGATGAAATGTTCAAAGGCTTTTAGTTCCCGAGAATTATTAAATGAAGCCCCAGGATCGTAATGTAAACACTGTGTGTTTGTCGAGCCAAGAACCTGTTGCTTTGTCGACGTTTTGATGCGTGCTTCGGCTTATTGGCGGTTATTTTATGTCTGCTAATGTTAATGCGAGTGCGGCTGTTAATGTGGCAACATTGTGACACCAAACATATTTCCCTAGTCGCGGTATTCTCACCTTCTTTGTTGGATTTCAGCTTATTACTTCGTAGTTAGTACGTTCTAGCTTTCTTCAAATCATATTTCGTTTTCAAATCGACGAAATCATGGAAGCCATCGTCCACCATAACAACGCGGAACGTCTTCAGTTCGCACAGAATGGCTGCATTTACAAGTTATTTGTGTGAAGCATCTTGTACAATCAGCATTCCCTCGTATATTACGCAAACACGAAGGCAGATTTCCCTTCGACGTCAACAATACATTGCTCAAATGAGTGTTGCAACGACCTCTGCGAAACACCAGATATGTGTGGATATCTAGGCAAATACGAAGGGGTTATGTCTAGGTAAACATGCAGGTAGCCATCCCGGGCGCTAACACTGCTAATGTGTGTGGACAAAGCTCGTCGTGACGGATCCTGCTAATAAATATTCCAGGGAGTGTGGATGCGCGAACATAAGCATCACGTTGCGCTGCCATTGCCGTCGCCGCCCGACGGGAACCTAATGAACTTCTTTGTCCTTTATGCGATGCTGCGACTCGGCTGAAACAAATGAATATGTTCTTAAACTGCTTGCTTCAATGCAAATTCTGAAGTTTTTGTACTGAAACAACTCCAGTACGTTTAGCAAAGTTTTCATACAATATCGTAGAAATCAGAATCACATCTCGACCTATGTACAAATTCGCATTTTCGAGTTCTTATACTGCTTGTTAATGAGTATTTCTAAGTCCTCGTGCCGGATTTGTTAATTGTCGTGTGTTCGATCAATTCACACAGTCATCAATGTTTTCACCTCGCACAGCGACGATATCTCCTCCGACATTAACAACTAAATGTTCAATATTTTATTACCACACGTATTTGTCTTGCATACCGACCAAACATGTTAAGCGCACACGACATCTTTCATTACAAGTTTCTATTTGATTTCGCCTCATAAAATCTACTCGCATAGACGCGATTATGATTTCTATCACAAATATTACATTGTATAAAGTATCTGAAAGTTTGCTTTTTAAAATATTCAATGGTGTTTCGACGACATAGAGTTCAATATTAGGTGTTTTGACTTTAGAGTGATTGATGGCTAAGGCCGCAGCACCTGTGTCATCGACATAGAGTATATTTTTCTCCAAAGTTAATTTTGTGTTGTTATCTTCATTGATGTCGGTAGCTGTAAATCATGCTCTATTTAGAATTGAGCTTAATTCTGAATGGTTTAAGACCACTTTTGGTAGCATAGTGTTGGCAGTAAAAGGCGCTAATCAACGGTGTGTCCTCCTGCTTATATCTGGGTATTACTTCGGGATTCTTCTGAGAACGGCATCGAGTCTATTCCCTGTTTATTCAAATAATAAGCAAGTGGGTTGTTTAATGGTTCCGATGGATGAATTCTTTCACTTTCCGTTTCTTTGTTGGGGTCACGATCACGATTTAAAACGTATCAGTGTGTTTTGTTTACATGTTACAAATTGGGTGCAGTATTGTGTCAAGTGTTCGCTTCGCTGGTAGATGCCAGCGACGTTTCATTTTTCATTTCCCTTGGCACCGTGTTAACGTGTAGTGAAATTCCGGTCGCTTTTATTGACTCGTACATTACAACGTACATTTTCATCGGCCTACTAAACAACTTACAGTTAATATTATATTATAAAATCACGCGAGGGATTCCACAAAGCTGCTAAGTTGCCCCGATTCTGTTTGTAGAGGCGTTAGCGCTGGTGGTGCTAACGTTATCCTACTTATCGCAGCGTGCAACTGTTGATTTTTACAGTTCGTCACATGATAATAACATCAACATTTAGTGTGCCATGTTTGTTTTGTTCACTGAATTTAGTAAATCCGCAGCTTATAAGGTAGACGAACTTAAAATAAACGCCTTAAGTGGCTCATTTTATTGATATAACGTTTAAATAAAATTGCGGTCACCTTAAAAAGTAATAAAAGGTGGAAGGAATCCAGTAGCAGTCTGGAGCCATGAGAAAGAAAAGTCGAATGAAATGACAGGGTGTGGATACGGGAGCGCGATTAATGTGATTATAGGGTTCCGTAGTCGGAGTAGAGCGTTTCATGTGAGATTATACTCTCTTGAATGGTGATAAAGTGACGCCTAAATGTAATAAAACTCAAAGCATTTTGACTGCAAATACTTTCTGGTGGGTCAACGGTAGTTCCAAGTTTGTAAAAAAAATCGGTGATCGGTTCGTAAAAAGAATCGTGGTATTTTATATACCTACAGCAAAGTGTTGTTGTTATTAAAGTACAAAAGGTGCGTACGCCATGAATCACGTATCATGTGTAGCCTTCAGGATACTTATTTTGATGCGAAGCATTTACCCAATTTGGAAAAAAAGCCGACAAGTATTCCGAAGCACGATCAATTGTTGCATATTAATTGATATAACACGCGGAACCCTGAAGTGGCCCGTTGAAGGAAGCTTGCGTGTCGTTCGAAGGCGAGCGTTTATCCGAACGAAACATTTCACCGATAATAACTCCACACAATATAATAATGCGAATAATAAATAAAAATGGAAATAAAATAATAATTTTAATGTCGTAATTGTAGGCCGGGGGCTGTGTTGGCGCAAAACGCGCTCATTTCGAACAACGATTTGATTGCGGCTCGCAACACTTGCCTTATATTGATTCCGATGGAACTTTAAGTGCATTAATACTGGGACTGGTTTCGCATAGTCGGTACTTGTGTTCCTCGCTGTGGAATGATGCATTACGCGCGGAGACCTGCCATTAATTCCCATGTGCCGAGTACTGCCAAGCCAGCGATCGTGGATTTCCGTGAATCTGATTAAATCCACTCAATTGCTGTAATAGTTGTAATGATAGAACGGTAGATGATTGTATTAGTACTGGAACATGTTTAGTTGCTTTCTAGGAAGTACAAAAAGAGATAGGTCCACTTTAACACCTTTCTTTTTTTTCGGATGGGAAATCATCAAATGACTTCTCCCGATCTAGGCAGAGCGGACGGGAGTGTCTGCCTTGTATTTTATTTTATTTTATTTGGAACAACAAACAATTACATAATTTGTACTGACTAAATCCATGTTCCTTCCCTGCCCTTTGTGTTCCAGGGCCGCGGTATCTCTTTCAAACAGCCCTGGTTTTAACAACTTTCTTCGGTTAGATTTTACAAACAATGCTGTATTTATTAAATTAATAACGGTATTGTCCGCCGTCGATCTACAATGTTGATGTGGAGCAATTCAACTAGAAGTGCAATTCTTGATAATAACGCTGGTTTCAGCAAATGTTGGAGGCCCTAGGCGACTTATTGCGGCCGCCACATGTTACTCTGCCGATATAGTTATAAACAAAGAATAAGTATAAATAATTGAACAAATTTAACTCCTCAGGCAATCCAGGAACGGAAGCTAACGGCAAATTGTGTTTATTAAATGTAAGCATTGGAAAGTAAACAATTGTAGATTAAATGCGAATCGAAGGTGAATAATAGTTTGTACTAATTATACTGAATACATTGTTATTACTTTATTAGCTGTTAACCCTCTGTATGCCTATGATCGTTCCTGGACGATGATCTTGTAAAAAATCTTAATAATACGCATTCATGAGTAATTTACGTCAAATATAGACGTATTTATTTATAGAACCTTATTTTAACAATAACTTGGACATGTAAAGAGTATTGTTAACGTGTCATCTTCGTATCGATTTTCTACATTTACGTGTAAGTTTGACGCCTTGCGACATTTATAGGTAATTGCAGTTAAACCGACCAGTCTTGGCGGCCGCAGCTGCCGCTTACTTATAATTTAAAAATAAGTCACATATATTAAACCTAGCTGTATGCTGTAATTATTTTAACGTTATACTAGAAAAGTCTACGATTTATCAAGAAACTGTATTTCCGGATACAATATTATTCCGCATAAACTGGTGTAATTTAGATCACTGCTGCAGTTTTAGGTTAAGGATTATAATTGAATAAAGCTTCAATGTTAGATATGTTTACATTATTGAATTAGATTCGTCGGTTGTATTGTAATTATTAGATCAAGCTTTGTTTATTACTTCCGCTACTAATTTATAATAACGTGTAAGTTCTATGACTAGAAGACAGCTAGCTTCAAAGTTATGTTTGGTTCCGCTACTGAATATTTTGTTGAAATACATACATGAACAGTGTTTAAGACGCGTCAGGGTAGCTCGCGAAATTCAAATTTTATTACGTCTCGTAGCCTGAAACTGACCTGCTAATATTTTCTTAGGTATTTTGGAATTCAGTGGGGCTGAATTGCAAAATATCTAAGAAAATTTGAATATCGTAGACTAGCCTGGCGCTTTCCTTTTATTTCTTCTTTATTTTGGATTTGTGAAAGGTATGCATTACAACATGGTCTTGTGTACACCGACCGGCCGCAGTTGTGTGCCTATTGAGATGCCTATCATTAAACTGAACGAAGTTCCTCTACAGAGAGTAAACCAATTTAAATATCTAGGACATATTTTGACTGCCGACCTTAGGGATGATAATGACATCGAACGGGAGCGAAGGGCGCTATCTGTACGTGCTAACATGATAGCTCGCAGGTGCGCACGCTGTTCGAGTGAAGTCAAAGTCGCATTGTTCCGTGCGTATTGTACTTCATTCTACACGTGTAGCCTGTGGACTCATTTTACACTAAAGGTGTACAGCGCCCTTCGAGTCCAATACAACAACGCGTTTAGGGTGCTGATGGGGTTGCCACGTTTCTGTAGTGCTTCAGGGATGTTTGCAGAAGTCCGCGTGGATTGCTTTTATACAGTAATGCGAAGAGATGCGCATCCCTGGTACGCAGGGTACGGGGCAGCACCAACAGCATCCTAAACATGATCGCGGGCCGAGCGGCTGGACTGTGCGATCGTTAACCGATGCTGCAAAATTTCTGCTGGACCTGCAGCTTAATATCGTTGTGTTGTATATTGTATGTTGCTTTGCTTTCTTTATCTTGTCTTTATCTGTGTTTAATTTAGTTTACTAACATAGGAATAAGTCAGATTGTTACTAACACATGAGTTATGTTACTTGAATAAATAATTGAATTATAATTATTATATTTATCGTGTGGTTAGGGCCTAACCTGGTGTCATAGTTTTTATGCCGCCCATGGGCCTCTGACTTGGTTTTACATGCCAACGAGAAATAACTCTCGGGTATGAAGTTTCCTCAAGATGTTTTCCTTCACCGAAGCAAGTGATAATTATACAATAAGCACATGAATCCGAAAAATCAAAATTCTTGCTTCCACCTTAACGTCTGTCATTGTCATCATTGTTATGGAATGAAAAATGCTGTGTAACAGCAAGCGATTGCACGAGGTATAATTGGTGAAATTTGCCCTTAATAGCATGATGACCATAAATGGTCTCACTATTCATTTTCCTTCCATCTTTACCGCAATAACAGCAGAACTTAAACGATGTTTCCTTTGTTCCAGTCCGCTCGGTCTGAAGGCGAGTCTTCCGGGGAGCAATCCTGCGAGAGCTCCGACGAGGGTGTGGGGCGTGACGCTCCGGCTCCCCACCCGCACCAGCCGCACCAACCATTGCCGCTACAGACGCACCAGGCGCTGCAACACCAGCCCCTGCAGCACCAGCCCTCGCACAGCCTAGGCCACCACGCCTCCGTGCAACATCAGCCACTGAACCACCAGATGACGCATCCCCATCAGAGGAACTCGCCAAGACCTCTCGAAAGGGAACTTAAAGTAAGTCTCTTTAATACTGTTTCTGTTAGCCTGCATAATTACATTGGTAGGCAAAGACTTCCCCCTATGAATTCCGGTTCTCCATCGCTAAGTGATCCATGATCCAAGGCTAAGTTACTTTGGAAAAGTCAATTTGGACATAGCTTAAGGTATGGTAAACAGCAATTGTGAGATGACCCTTGTCTGGCTGGATTTAAATGGAGCCTTTGGACCTATATCAGTCTAATGATGTTTTCGAAACCCTACCATGCTAATCTTGACGTGCTCATTTCGAACGATGTATTTATGCGATTTGAATCGCCGTATTAATTATTGTGACAAACTCACTTTCGATGTTGGCACAAATCTTATACCTTTAAACGAGCAATTCTTGTATATATGTACTAATATATATATTTTCTGAATCTCGGAAACGGCTCCAACGATTTTCATGAAATTTAGTATGCAGGGGGTTTCGGAGGCGATAAATCGATCTAGCTAGATTTCATTTTTAGAAAACGTCAAAAAAGAAAACGAGCAAAGCTTGGTCATCCAGGTACTAATATAATAATAGACAAAGAAAAAAATGGGATGAATGGTTTTGGGGGTCCTAAGGTAGAAAATACCTCATATTTGAACTAGATTTAGACCGACATCAAGTTACAATGATTTGTTTCTCTCACCAGGTACGTGACGACTTCGAGTCCCTCAAGTCTTCACTCCACCCACACTTATCGTCACTGGCGTCCCTAGCCCAAGGGGCCCCGCTGTCGACTCCCAGCAGTGTGTTCGCTCTGGCAGGCGCAGGGGCCACTGGGGGCTTTCCTTATGCACCCCCAGCTTTTTTGGCTCCCGCTCCACCGCCGCCAGCGCAACCTGCTGGCTCTGCGTCTTCGTCATCGTCTGAAGGCAGTGCTGCTGGATGGAGCTTTGAAGAACAGTATAAGCAGGTCCGTCAGGTAAGTTCGGCTTTAATTTTTATTGTTTTTACGAGAGAATATTCCGCCTGAAAAGTCAATAATTAGGAGGAGGATGACGAATTTCCATACAAAATGAAAAGTGACTGTAAACCTCCGAAATTATACGATTCAAACCGAAACCCACATATCCAAAATATTTGACTACAATACACAAGTCCGTCTGTCTAGTGTCATCCACCCGCTTCTCAGGTAGCAATGTCAAAATGTCAAAATAGAAAATGTAAGAGATCAAAATGTTTGTATAAAAATATTCCCAATTACCGTTTTACAAATCGTTGCTTCACTATAAAATCAATAAGACAATAACCATTCCAATAGTCAAAGCAAAGTAACAACTAGCTCAACCGTTGCATAATATATTATAAGCGATTTACCTACCTAGAGCAATCAAATAAAATCGCGCCAACCCTCACACAACCCTCCTGAATTATTCACAACCACACATTACGTGTCTATGTGTCCAATAAAATGGATTCCTAAATCGCTACATAATGGTCGGTTCAACCCGTTCCTTTGTTACATATTTCATTGGTTTTGCGAAGGGTTGTCAAAACATGTGAGGGGTCATTTTGGGCCCCGGATGAATAATAATCCACTGTAGCGTTTGGAGGGTTGACGGCAGATTGACAATGTTCTTTATGACTTTATTGCGGTCGTACAAGGGTTCCGTGGTGATGTTTTTATTATTATCAACTTACTAACTGTTATGAGGTGGGTTTGGTTATTTTTTTTTGTTTGAAAAGGGAATGTGTCAGTTGTTTTTTTTTTTTTTTTTACACAAGATATATGTTTCGCAGCAACAAAAAAGGTTGTAATCTTTCTTTTTCTTTAAGGATTACCCTTTCATTCCCGTTTTTCACTTTTTCGGCACCATTAATGCCATTTAGCAGAAAGTTAACAAATTCCGTAATTTTCTGATACAAAAGCATTAATAAGCATTTTATTTTCACCTCACGACCTTACTGAACAAGCTGTTAAGTATTTTATCAAAGGGAAGAAATGTATAAAATTGTTTAAATTGTTGTGGCTGATCACGCCTCGCTTCTATTGTTACATAATTAACTGGGGGAAGTCTTGTGTGCCTTCACGTAATGCCGAATAAGGTCTCACATTCACGGTAAGACTTTTTTCTTTACGTTCCGACAGTTTTAAAGAGTTTTCGCATATCTTGTAACACCCTGATAAATTGTTTTTGGTTAGAATGTAAACTGAGATCTCTTAGCATTACTAGAGGAATAATAGCTAGGAAGAAGATGTTGCATAGTTATTTTTTACACTTTATTTAGTTTAGTTACAATAGTGATGTCGTGATACTCGTGATCCTGCACCGCACCGTGATTAACCATTTCTAGATATCCTCCTCTAATAAACTAAAGTTAGTTATATGTGTTGCAAGCTATTATAACATAAGCTTTATTATGATCTCTCAAATTAAGTTACTAAGTTAGTAGAGCAATAAGTCCTCAAAACGAAATACGGGGTGGAAGGCTCCAACCGGTTTGCTTTAATAAAAATTAGATTGATTTGTATCAATTGTATCATTTGCTGGGGATTTTTTTCAGCCACTTTGTCTTCCCAGTTAAAACACTAAGAAGTGTCGAAGAGCGGGCGTTTTGGGGGATTGTCACTTGTAAACTTTGACGTTCAATCGTTGATTTTGATACAAAATCTAAGTTGACGAAGCTTGAAAGTCAAAGAAAAATAAGCTGTTTTAGTTTATTTTTTAATGGGTTTTACAGATTCTTCTCCAGACATTAATTTATGTATTTCTTCATAAAATATGCAAGTAGCAAATGCGATAGTCTTGTATCGTAGCATCCATGGCCACCTTACAAGTATACGTATGTCAAATTATTGAGAGGTATAGTCTCTTTTATCTCTGTATGCTCGCGTGCCCCGCGCGTTAACGAGGTTCACAATTACTCCAATTGATACCTACCTAAAGGATCAATTATAAACTGAATGTACGCGGTTCAGAGGAAATTATGTCGGCGAGATATTGTTGAAATGTACTTTTGAATTTAATGTAAAGGCTTTTGGGTGTGATCGGTATCAATAAGTTCAGGTTATACAATGTACACCATATTTTTTGCATGTTTACTAGAAGATTACATTTAATTCATCCAATTAACTCGATTGGTCTTTTTTCATTCATTACAGTTCCTTTTATAAGGTGGGGTAGGCAATACTTGCAAGCATTCTTTTGTAATTTTTTACCTTACAATCTTACAAAGAAATGTGACAGGACCATGATTAAATTATACCAAAAAGCTTCATTATTTAACCGTGTTTTACAAGTCTTACAGTTTTACCATAAGCTTAAACACCATGTTTTTCGGTTTTCAAGGCTAAAGTAATTTTGGCAACGAGCCAGGTACAGACAATGGCCCAAATATTGTTATGTGTTGTTTAATTTAGGCTTTTAGTCTTTTTGAACTTACAGGCCATAAGGTGTAGACTGGTCCTTTGTGTCTAGTTTAAAGTTTAGCACGTTAATTCGTTCTACATATCGTAATTTGCGACACAATGTGTGAGCTAACAATGAGGACAAAGGCCCATGAGCTCTCACAAAGCAACATAGGCAACGTGTTAATGTATTGCAATTGGATGTTGACTGGTGCTCTCAGGAACTCTGTTTATTAGTTATTGGTATTTATTCGGTTTAATTTATCCTTCCTTTGTGATGGTAGCTTGTATATGAAAGAAACTACATTGTTGATTGATTATCTTGATTAATAAAAGTGTGAGGTTTTATGTAGTTCGGTGTTTTGGTACAATGTTGTGGAGCAAATCTGGCGCTGCTATTAATTTTGATATGAAATGAAGACTATTTATAAAGTCTTTCTGGATGAATAAGTATTAACTGTTTGCAACAAAATGATAGTTTAGTTTAATGGTACCCCAGCCGCCATTTTGTTTTGATACAAATACATTTGCACTCGTTGTTATTTTCTGAAGTTCATCATCTGCCTAAGTAGCGTCTTCCTAAATATACTGTGGGAACGGCTTCCATCTATCTGAATGCAGCTGATTGTTTGATTTATATGTAGTGATTGCCTTCCTGACCTCCACAGCCCAGTTACTGGATTTTTGGTTTGGGTGGGGGGTCATGACCCCTGTGACCCCCGCCCCTCCCTAGGACCACGCCTGGTCTTTCGGGTTTCTGACTGCCCGTACCAATGACTTACCGTGCTTTGAGGAATGGAGGGGTCTCGATGCTGATGGTCACTCACTCCACAGACCCATTTCGGCAAGCGCAGCTTAAGCTTCAATGGACAGGCTGCCTAACGTTCGATCGACGGTGCATACTTTCTCACGAGAGAATTTTCGGAAGAAAGGAAAGCTATTCAACAAAGCTCTCCCATTATTACCTAGACCACACACCAACCACATAACGCTAGCAACAAATTAATTACAATACAAGAATCTCAGAATAGCTTTTCGTAGTCGTCACCAATCGCGCCGACCGTAGCAAACGCGCGTCACGATAATCGCACGGCTGCACGCGCGGGCGATAATCGCGCATTTGACGCGCGACTGCGGTGCTTTTGCGCACACACCGGTCCACTTGCGACGCGTCACGGTGCCTTTGTGCGAATGCCGCTGTTTAGTTAGATATTGTTCCTGTACTTCTAATGCTCTAGTTAATACGGGTTCATATTTATATTAAACGCTTTAGTAATGTTACAAGCCACGGATTAAGTTTGGTGTTGATTTGTAATTGCTTTCCCAGAATTCACTGCAATCATATTGTATCTTTGGCATACTTCATCATCTGCGTAGTCTTTACCCGACTATGTTGGGGTCGGCTTCCGATCTAACCAGATGCAGCTGAATACTAGTATTTTACATAAAGTGACTGCCTATCTGACCTTCACAACCCAGTTAGTACTAGGCAACGACCGTCAAAGATTTACAAATTACTGCCGGGATCAACGGCGTAACGTGTTTTCCGAGGCACGGAGGAAACTCGGTTTGTAACGGGTGGTCCCCATCCACGGAACAACCTAAGCAAGCACGGCTTAAACTAATTTTATTTTATTTATTTAACCAGAAGATCGATCCGAGTAGCTGTTTTTATTTAACCTTGAGTTCCTGGCATACTTGAAATTCTTAATAGTATATCCTTGCTGCATTTGCAGAAAAAAATCTTTTCTTAGTATGAAACACGACACAGTGAAGTTTTTCGCTGACTGAAACTTCAGGGCGGGCTTTCTGTAAAAATCTAAAGGTCTATCACGCATGCTTGATTGAAGTCAGGCTGTTTACTGAACAAGACATGAATAAGACGAGTGGTATCACACTTTGCTGTTATAATTCTATCACTTTCCTATATTTGATCAATCCACTTTGTACCTCCTCCTCTATTGACACAGAGAGTGATGAATTTGACGATTGAATGAAATTCTGTAGCATCGTTTACTTAAGGGACTCGGTAAATACGTTCCATTCATTCGTTCTTCGTTCTTCAATTAAAGATAAACTGTGCCGTGATTATGAGCGGATCGCACCTCTACGTGAGTTTAATGACAAGTTTCAATCTCTTGCAACTTTAATTACATAGTGGACGTTGTTTGCGTGCATATTTAGAAAATGATACATTTATGTATTACCTTTATAAATAATAACCCGCTATTAACCGTTATACAGTTGCTTAATCATAAATACGAAGTTCTAGATAAACGGTAGCGTAATAAAGTAAAAAAATACGACGGTTTCCCCCTCGCTCCTCCCACATAATTTCTTCCCTATGACGAAAATGACAAGGTTGATACTCCTGCGAGGTTCCGTGTGTATAAACATTTATATTTCTGCTAATAGTATGATTATCGCGCCCTCTTTAGGGCGTTGTCGTTGAATTAACAGTTATTTGTGCAAAAACCGGAAACTGTTCGATTTTCCACCTTGTGGCGAGGTGGTAGGGTTATAAATTAAAGAGTGTGGAACTAACGTGAGACTTGAAGTCCATAAACGGCGGCCATGTTGGAAAGTCCGACGTTTTCCAACCCTAAATCATCGGCGTGGATTATTGTTGTTCCTTTTATTAGCAACTACTGTGTTGCTACTTGTCTGATAGCGTATTCATAGAGTAGTTTAAAGCCTCCAACAATGTGTTAACGTGTATGGGCAATGCTTTTTAGGTCTACGTATTTTGTGTCACAACAACCGAAAATGTTGAGCGTTTGAGGTGTGTCGTTTCCGCTACGTCACACCTGTGTTTAGGAAACTTTCCAACTTATAAGTACATAATGTAAATAGTACGAGCTTTGTAATCTTGGATTCCGTGACTTGGGTATACTTATCCGATTCCGAATATCTTCGTTTCTAAAACGAATAGTTTCACATCTTAGTCAAATTATATGCAAATCTATCCCGAATGTAAGCATTTGGTGTCCCTGTTGTTGTTTATATCTAAAATGTCCTCCTAGTTCTTTTAAAGGGATCACATACACATTTTAAACAGTTTCGTGTGGAAATAAAGCCATCCGTTTTCAATTCAACTACAGATTTCGAGGTAGAGCTGCACTTATTTCGAAGACATTCAAACTACGAGTATAGTCACTTGTTTAACCGTATTATAACAAGTTCCTATAAAGTCCCTCTGTCCAAGATTCAATATTGTCACGTCTCTGGGCGCACACCGATAGTCCATTACTCAGGCACCCCGCGCAGGCGCAGTGAACGCGACACGTTTGATTTTATACTATTTATCATTGCTATAAATTGCCTA
This sequence comes from Lycophotia porphyrea, assembly GCA_950005105.1. Taxonomy (NCBI): domain Eukaryota; kingdom Metazoa; phylum Arthropoda; class Insecta; order Lepidoptera; family Noctuidae; genus Lycophotia; species Lycophotia porphyrea. Next base: position 11,750,838 of record OX465399.1, read on the forward strand.
CTTAGCGAAACATGTTGCTTGCTACAAATTGATGGGGTTATAAGCCGATTGTGAGGTTGAAATTGATTGTGGAATTACTCATAAGGATAAAAAGTTATACAATATATTATTATTATTCCGCAAATACGTACAGACCAGCACATCAAGCTACCCGAAACTGTCAAATTTTCCCAATCAACCTTGAACTTAATGCTTTAGCGATAAGTTTAAAAATCTATTAAAGTTTGACAGATTGTAGTAGCTTGATTTGCTGGGGTTTGTGCTATAGGTCTTGCATGCAAAAAAAAAACAACTATTACAACAATTTACTGTCATGGATCTCTGTAAAGTAACGCCATAGTTCGTAACTTAATCATGAGATGGTTTTCGATTTGTTTATGTTGTGTAGCTGACTCAAATATAATTCGTGTTTTTTGGTGTTTGTTAAAAAAAGTACCATTTATCACCATAAATGTTTCGCCACTGACAGCTCTCTTTCGTTGCCTAACTTTTTCTCAACCCTTAACTGATTCATTTGTTATCAGTAGATGTTCCACTGTTTTGCTCCCTATGGTTAGTAAGTCCATAAGATTGCAAATCGCTTAATTTTTCCCGAAAGTGTGTAGCTAGGTAGGTAAAAGTAAACAACATCACCACACCCAAAAGTTCTGTAATCTCAAAACGTGGTTGTTTTAAATGCACGTGAACTATTAGATTCGCCGTAAACCTTTTAAAGTGGCAGTAAGGTTATGGGTGCGTTCGTCCAAAAAAAAGTTATCTTATTTTTTTAACTGGCAACCCAAACGATTAGCCAAGTGAGCCATCGTGCTGGTATTCGAGTGTTTTCGATATTTATTCCGTCTAGACGGTTTATCTAGTGGATACTTTTATCAGGGTGGAATGTTTTATACACTTGAAATTGGAAAGTTAACGACGAATGAGCTTTTAAGTTTTTTTTTCTGCAGAGTGTAAACGTTTAAGCCGTTTAAAAGACAAGAAAGAAAATAATTGTCTATGGGTTGCTGTTATCATTTTAACAGATACGTTTGCTTATTGTTTTGTTATTAAAAAAAATTGAAAATATTTGAGATTAGTGCCGTAGAAGTTTTTATTTTCCCTAAATAATTATTTGGCTACACATATTTTTCTGCCAATTAGTTTTAATTTTAATGGCGTCTCGAATTATAATAAGCTCTCGTTTCCAACAGTACTTTCGGCGTTATCGAGGTACTTTCTCATGACGTCATACTCACAGCTACATAACAAACAAATTAGTCAAACATTAAAAAGTATTCGGAACTTCCGATCCTAATTAAGGTGTGTTCAAGCTCGTTATTGTTGTTTTTTCTTCAGATTTAGATGCGGCTATTATCGTTAAATAGCCGATTTGTCGTCGCAATTAGCCTTAAAATGTTAAGTTGTACATAAATCGGTACGATTATGTATATCGGCCTCATTATCGAGCGGGCAGCCGTTTATCTTGTAGTTCTACGTGTTACACGCACAGTTAACATTTAAGTTTTGTGTGACATCTTTAGGAATATCTAGGAATATCATTCTACCCTTCCTTCATATACACAGTGGAAAGGACCCTGACACACAAACGGTTACCAAAGTATTCAGTACATCATTCTGAACCCACACATAGACATTTTTCATCGGTAAAGTAAGAAATCCGCTATTCCAAACATTTTGACGTGTAGGTATTGCACTTTTGGAGGAAACAGCAGATTTCCACCGGTCGGTGTCCCTTCAACCTATGTAATATTTTCATAGAGAAAAAACAACAACAATACGAGTATATTAATGTCAAGACATAATTCAGATACAACTTAGTATCAAGCTACAAAGTTACCTTCAGCAATGACTTCACTGCAGTTATCAATTGTTATTTTAATGTAGTAATTATCATTAATATTAACTTTGTCTGAACATACGTTAATGTATTCAACGGACTAAATACAAAATATCGATACATTTAACTAGCGAAGCAATAATTACGAGGACATTATCTAGTGACGTGCTCTGATTGGTCGATGTTGAATGTCATTCTTGTACCGTCTGTTATGTGATAATTATAATATTTGTAAGGTGGTGGGTAGATTGTAGCACTTAGTTCAATAAACCAGTTCACTGCTAGCTCCCGCCTTTCATTGACGCTGCATTGGCGACGAGTACGGGATTATTATATTTTTTTTTTACGCGTGCAGTTTCGTTATAATTTTGAATTTTCGTAAAGATGCCGATCGGGAAATTAGAACCGTTCAGTTTAAGTTCTAAACAATGGCCTGCATACATACGCCGGGTCAATCAATACATTTTACTCAATGACGTAAAAGATAACCTGAAAGTGCCCATGCTAATAACCGTCGTGGGCGAATCCACATACTCATTGATGTGTGATTTGTGTTCGCCTGACTTCCCGGAGAACAAATCCTACGAAGATTTAGTGAAACTAGTTGCCGATCATCTGGAACCCCAGCGATCGGAGATTGCCGAGCGCCACGTGTTCAGGCTGCGGCGACAACGTGCCGGCGAATCCTTAACGGAATATCTGCAGGCTCTCAAACATCTGGCAACAACCTGCAATTTTGGCAAATGTAAGAAGTGTTCTACATTAGAGGAAAACCTAAGAGACCAGTTTGTATCGGGCCTGACAAATGACGCAATGCGTTCTAGAATTTTCGCCGAAAGGAAAATAGAATACAAAGAGGCGGTGGAGTTAGCACTAGCTCTGGAGGCTGCAGAGAAGCACGCGGAGGTGAGCGGCAGTACGGCGGTGCTGACTACCACCTCAGGTGCCGGCAGCGAGGCAGGTGACAACCTGCACTACACACGCGGCGGGCGAGGACGCGCTCGCGGCCCACGTAGCGCGGCAGGCGCGGCGGGTGCGGCGCGCGATGAAAGCGCAGCGCCGCGTGCAACGGGGAGCGGCTCGGCGGCGGCGCCAGCATGCTGGCGGTGCGGTAAGGCGCATCGCGCAGACAGGTGCCGCTATGTGAATTATACATGTGACGAGTGCAAACAAAAAGGTCATTTGAAAGTGATGTGTCGGTCAGTGAAAAATAGTGATGTGTCGGTCAGTAAACGGGCTGACATTCGGCAAAATTATCTTAGTGACGAGGACGATTCAGACAATATGTTTAAGATTGTGCTTGGAGGTAAGGACAATAAGCCGTATTGGATTAATGTCAGCATAGACAACTTTGAAATTAAGTGTGAAATTGACACCGGTAGCCGTATTTCGGCCATTAATGAAGAAATGTATACCCGCCAATTCTCTCATAAAACTATTAAGACAGATAACTTAATGTTACGTAGTTACGCCGGTTCACGCATTCAATCGTTGGGTTATATTGAAGTTCAAGTTCGGTTACGAGATGTTGAAATAAAATCCTTACCTCTTTATATTATCAGAAATGGTGCGTGTCCCTTACTGGGAAGAGATTGGTTGCGAGCCCTTAAGGTCTCACAAATTAATCTTCATAAAATAACCGACGATGGGTTCGTGAACCGATTATGCTCGGAATTTCCGGAGGTCTTTACGGATAAGTTAGGAACTTGTAAGCGAGCCATTCGACTACAGCTGACCGATAATGAACCTGTGTATGTGCGGGCGAGGCCCGTGCCTTTAGCATTGCGCGCGCGTGTTGAGCGCGAGCTGGCGCGCTTGGAGTCCGACGGCTCCATATACCGCGTTGACTATTCCGATTATGGCACACCAATTGTGCCAGTTGTAAAAAAAAATGGAGAAATAAGAATATGTGGGGACTATAAGATTACAATAAATCCTAAGCTTAAGCGTGATTATTACCCCCTACCCCGTATCGATGAGATGTTTGCGAGCTTAAGCGGGGGGGAAAAGTTTACTAAAATTGATCTTACTCACGCTTATGAACAGTGTATGTTAACAAAAGAGTCACAACCCTATACAGCCATTACAACTCACCTCGGGACATATGCTTACAGTCGTACTCCATACGGTCTAGCGTGTGTTCCCGAAAAGTTCCAGAAATTAATGGAGGAGACGCTACGGGGCATTCCAGGCTGTGTGGTTTTTCTTGATGATATTTGCGTAACAGGTAGTAATGATAAAGATCATATTAGCAATTTACGAGCTGTACTGGAAAGGTTACGCGAGACTGGATTAACTGTGAAACTCAGTAAATGCCGTTTTTTACAAGAAAGTGTTAAGTACTTAGGATTTATTATAGACAAAAAGGGATTGCGACCTGATAACACTAAATTGGATGCCATTTCCAGCGCACCCAGACCAGAGAACATTACCCAACTGAAAAGTTTCTTGGGAATGTTAAATTATTATGGAAAATTTATTAGTAATTTGAGCACATTATTGCATCCTTTACACAACTTATTAAAAAAAGATGTTCGCTGGAAGTGGGATCACGGTTGTGAGCGGGCATTTATAGAAGCAAAGCGTGTTCTCCTGGGCGAGCCGGTGCTAGCACATTATGAAGAAGGGCGACCGCTCGTCCTCGCGGTCGATAGTAGTGCGTACGGGCTGGGGGCTGTGCTGGCGCACCGCTATTCCGATGGCAGTGAGCGTCCGGTTAGCTGTGTGTCCCGCACACTAAACGCGGCCGAGCGAAATTACAGTCAACTAGATAAAGAAGCACTCGCGATATTGTTTGGCGTAACAAAGCATCATCAGTATTTGTTCGGTAGAAGTTTCATATTACGCACAGACCATCAACCGCTGACGCACATATTTGGTGCTAGAGGTGGCATTCCACAGACGGCGGCCAGTAGGCTGCAGCGATGGGCGGCGCGCTTGGCCGCATACGATTTCACTATTGAATTCGTTCGCTCTGCTGAAAATGGGCCGGCTGATGCTTTATCAAGGTTACCACTACCTCAGGAGGGTCGCTTAGTGGACACAGTTAACTATATTAATCTGATAGAGGAATCTTTTCCTATTTTTTTTAAGGATATTGCTAGGGAGACTGAGAAGGACACATTGTTATGTAAGATAAAAGGTTATGTTACTTTTGGTTGGCCGTTGACTGTGAAAGATACCGAGAAACCATATTTTGTAAGGAAACAAGATTTATCCGTAGAATTGGGCTGTCTCGTTTATAAATACCGAATCGTAATACCGCAGTCATTACAAAAACAGGTTTTAGATGAAATTCATGATGGACATTTAGGAATTAATAAGATGAAGAATTTGTCACGAAATTATGTATATTGGCCCAATTTAGATAGGGACATAGAGGATTTATGTCGTGGGTGCACAGCGTGCTGCACAGTACGCGACGCGCCACCTCACGCGCCGCTGCATCCATGGGAATTCCCATTGCATCCGTGGCAGCGCGTACATGCAGACTTCGCAGATTGTGGCGGAACACGGTATTTAATCATGGTAGATGCTAACTCAAAATGGATAGAAGCTGTTGCTATGCGTAAAACGGACGCTCAAGCGACTATCTCAGCAATGAGAGATATTTTTTCTCGGTTTGGATTACCGTCACTTCTCGTCACTGACAACGGTCCTCCATTTTTCTCGCATGAGTTTAAAACATTTTGTAAGAAAAATTGTATGAAACACGTGACTACAGCTCCTTATAGACCGCAAGGAAACGGGGCAGCAGAGAATGCAGTGAAAACCGTTAAAAAGGCGATCAAACGTGCTTTGTACGAGGGCCAGGATGTCGCCACGGCTCTAAGTAAATTTTTATTTAAATACCGAAATTGTCAACATGCAACTACGGGTGTATCTCCTGCGGTGGCATTGCAGGGGCGTAGGCTGCGCGGGCGTCTGGACGCGCTGCGCCCCGACGTGTCGGCCGTAGTGCGCGCCGCACAGGAGCGGCAAGTGGCCGCTGCGGGCGGCACGCCGCGGGTGCTGGCGCCTGCTGACGTGGTTCTGACACGCGACTACACCGCGAGGGGGGATAAGTGGATATCGGGTAAAATAGTAGAACAGACTGGGCCGGTCTCATACAAAGTTGACGTAGGACGTGGATACGGTTGGCGAAGACATGTCGACCAGATTATGCCCATACAAAACAAGAATCGCCATTCGTTATCTCGAACTAGCACAGTTCCGGGGAGTAAAGACATAGTGTCGGCCCCAGAGGTTCCGTCGGTCCATGAGGAGGCTGATGACACTTTCGAAGACGCGTCTGAGGTCGTTGGTGAAGGGTCACAGGTTGCCGGTTCTGAAGCGGCGTCAAGACCGGTAACACCACCACCACCACCAGGTGCGTCTGCCCGTGCTCTGCGAGCTTATAATCGGGCTCGGGTTAATGATTAATATCTATTTTATTATTTTAGTTAATAGTTTTTATTATTGTATAGAACGTAAGGCCGTAGCTTAAGGGGGAGAAATGTACCGTCTGTTATGTGATAATTATAATATTTGTAAGGTGGTGGGTAGATTGTAGCACTTAGTTCAATAAACCAGTTCACTGCTAGCTCCCGCCTTTCATTGACGCTGCAATTCTTACTATAATGACATTTTGACGAGACGTTGTAACTAATTGTCGACAAGTACGTATTGTTTGGTTTATATTTTTAAGATTAGATTAGTTCAGTTTTGTAACAGATTTTTCCTTGTGTTAGGTTTCATTACTTAAAGTTTTAAATTGTAATACTAAAATACTTACGGTAAAATTTTTGACCTAAAATTATTTTTTCGTTCAAAATATTTAATAGCATTTCTCCCATTTTCTTGACCTGCTTCTAAAACTCCACCAATTCTATCAAGATAACTTGATCAGTATAGAGTTACCTTCTATTTGGACGACATATCACGCGCATACGTGGTTCTCGGCGTGATACCGGCGCTGACGCACCCCAGCTGATCGCTATTTCTGGGGGCTTGCATGGGGCCCCTACGGTGGTGCAAGTCACGCGTCTTGGGAGTCGGGAGATGTGGAGCTATGGGATTGGTGATGGGATGAGGCTTCATCAAACATATTTCGGAAGTGCATGAAACATTATAGAATTGGTCAGTCAAAAATTGAAAAGATTATGAGTAACTTCACAATCATTCCATCAGCATTTGAAAGTTTTATAGTGTACTTGTACGAATAATGTATGGCATGTTATTTTAAAGCTTACTATTCAATTTTGTTCACTTGTTACGTCACCTCATCTTCAAACTTCCAAAGTGACAGAGTCCTGTATACACGCTGTTCAATTCAATTCACTCCTTTTAGTTTAGTGAAGCTTGCAGCGTTTATCCAAAATACAATTTTCCAGCAGTTTTTCTTCAAAACTCTTCACTGTTTTTTTTTTATTTTGTGAAAAATCGATATGCCCTTATACTTCTTGTTTTTCTATTTCCTGGTACTTTTGTCCAATAATCGCTATCTCTTGTATCTTGGAGTTGATTGCATCGTCTAACAGTGGGAGTGCTATCAATGCGTGCAACATGCCGCATGTGGCGTATTAATTCGATATCCTTTTTATTCGCATATGCACCGACCAATAAATATGGTCGTTGATCAAAATAGTTTGATTCTATTCATATTTTCTGGTGCTTGGAAACTGTACTAGTTTCTAAATCTAAAGGTCCAAAGCATCTAGCCCTTTTTTTTTCGGATGGGAAATCATCAAATGACTCCTCCCGCTCTGGGCGGAGCGGTTGTCAGACTTGTACTGACTAAAACCCATCCATGTTCCTTCCTTGCCCTTTGTGTTCCAGGGTCGCGGTATCTCTTTCGAACAGTCCCGCAGCCCAAAGCATCTAGACCGAATAGAGAGATGTGTTACTGGGGGGCTTGTTCCGCCATTTCGTCGTCCCAGCTAAACACTAAGAAGTGGCGAAAGGCGGTCGTGTTGGGGGACAGTCTTTTGTAAATTTTGACCTTCAAAAAGTCCTGATTATCAGCCTCATTTCAATAAATGACTTTTGGTTTTCTTACATTGCATTCTAATGCGTTATTTTTGTATCTTTCATCTATAAATGAAAGATATCATGATTTGGACATTTATTATCATTAGAGTCATCAAAATAAATTTAATACCGTAGTTAATTCGCAATAACCCTGTCACTACAGAATGGATGATATCATTCACGACTAGAATCAGCCCAGTTGTTGAAATGCAAACAGTAACAAACTACTATAACACTTTCGATAGTAGAATCCAGCGTACTACAAGATATTTTGGTATCAAATTATTACTACATCGTGAAATTATTGGCTCTTCTACTTATAGATGAAATATCGTATCAACGATTACGTTAACTTGATGATAGACGGAAATAATATTGATGGCAAATGGATGGTAATTGAGCCTGTTGCCAGCTTTGTTTTCGCCATTCCCATAAGTACATTGTTTAAGAGTTTATACTGATTTATTATTTGATATTCGAGTGTGATCCGTCGACTGACGGCTCACACTCGCAATACAAACTTGTTAGAAATATGTTTTTATTGTGTGTTAATTCTACGTTTCTAGTAACCTGCGTCCGTAAGCGATTCTCTGTGATTTAAGAATGTTTATTTGCTCTCCGTATTTTTGGAACTGTGTACGTTTAGAGTATTTTTTGTATTTTGTTTAACGGATCATGATGCAATTTTTTTTTTCGTATTCCAAAAATGAATGGTTGCGTGAATGATTTTTCATTGTGTTTCTGAAGACAGGTGCTTTTATTATATAGAACATGGTTAGCCGAGATGTTTGTTTGTTAGAACTATTGATCTATGATGTTTGGATCACTAGACTTTTTTCCCACGTAACCAACAGTTAGACTTTGTAAATCTTGAACAACATTGTTCTTTATAATGCTGTCATTTTCTGTATCTTTCGTAATCAAAGCTCGTGTAACTTCTCTATTAAAATTAACCAATTTTGAATCAGCAATCTAATTTCCATCTGCGATGTCGAAATAGTGTGGATGGCCATCGCCATCGGCCATCGGTGTAGACACGTGGGCCATATGTATCGAGTCATGGCGCATTAACGTGTCGGGTGACCGTCACTCCGCAACCGTGCAACACGTTATTAATAGTCCAACCGGGATTCTGTTATCATTGTCTGAGGAATCAAATGATGAAATTGATGGAGTATTGAAGATAGCAGATGGATTTGAAGAAGATTTTGCGACAGTAGTTGGTAGAGAACTTCCTCAAATGTTTATGCTTAGCATATACTTTTCTCATAGACGAGTCGATTTACTAATATGCTGGTTTTACCCACATTTACAAGACAACAAGAGCTGTATGAAATTAATATGAAGATACTCAGGGTGTAAAGTATTGTCACTTCATACTGCATTCTTATTAATTGCACATGCATATTACAGTTTTGAAATGAGCTTTATACGAAAATTACAATATGCAATTTTTTCTCCACCTTTGTCATTCTATCCTATCTATTTTAGAAATTGGTAGTTTTTGCACCTGTCTTTTTCAACTTCTTTCGGTCTAACCATAGTTCGTTATGCTTAAGAGTTTGGTCTAATTTCATATCATTTTTGCCATAATGTCTTCCGTACCTCACCCCATATACCTTGAATCACTTACGATACGAACATTAAATCAGTGATCTGATCTACCCCTCTTGGCCACGCGTCTTATTCTCGTGTTACTGGAGTGGCTCGCGCCGAGGGTAGCTAGGGTGGAGGCGCCGTAAATAGCGCACACGCAGCATCTGCCGATATTAATAGCCCCCCAAAGAGAATGTAGTATCAAGGACGCGGACGTTTATATCGCGTGATTACTTAGGAGCGGGATTGGATGGCGCGATGTTTGGGCATGAATCCAAAGAAAGATTAGCCTTGAATGTGGAGGTGATACAGTGATTTGTTACTTGATTTATAAAGCCTTGGAAAATGAATGCTGTGCCATGAAAGGGGTTGTGAATTGTAATAGGAGACAGTTCAGGTAATCATATTAGGTATTATCTGTAAATTAGCGTGATTCTCAATGTTTGCAATAATGTTAATGCTCTTTGGTTTTTATTTTTCCTTTGCATCAAAAATTGTTTTACCAATTGCTTCTTAGGGATTTTTCTTGGGCTTATTTGTCAATTCAATCATTGAAGCCGGTGTTCCGATATGAAAAACTGCATGTCCTATATTACATTGTACTGTAATTGAGCAAAATACACGGACTTCCTTTAACAAGTTGATGAATGCCTCCGTTTCTTTGTTCCAAAACCACGAACGCAGATTTATTATTTATATTACAACTTCCTTTACGTGAAACCCCTAAATCGATATGAACATTTGGTTGGCAGTTTTTGCTCCAAACATTCCTATAAAATGTTTATCACCGATGCCTCGTACACATGTGGCGGCAGCCCTCTTGACTGAAGATTATTCTAAAATTTCCAGATTGCCACCCCGGGCAAAAAATAAATAAATCCATGCTTATGGACAAAAAATGTCCCGAATCCTCGAGTAGATGATTACAATCCCCTTGAAATACAGATTTACAGTTATCGCTGTCACGAACCCTGAGAAGTAATCTGCCGTCATTTTTATGAGTGTTTTTAATATTTGTTTCATAATTCTTTCAGTGTGTGGTAATCATTTTATGTAAAAAGGGGATGGATATTATGGAATAAATTATCAGTATGATTAATTAGATCGTTGGTATTACTTTGTTACATAGTAAGATCATCTCTGCTATCATTTTCGTTTCTGAAAGATTCTTGTTTTGTTTTTTTTTTCCATTGTCACTCTGAAATAAATAATTTTATTACTAAATATTTTTTTACTACTAAATACCCAGACTTCTTTCCTCCAGAATAATTTATCAGTGTACGTAATTTAATAGCCATCTTCCTCATGTAGGCGTGCCTATATTGTTTATGTTACTGTTATTTGCATGTGTTGGTGCGCGAAGCCGGGGGTGCGCGGGCGCAGACGACCCGCGGGTTATCATTTCCTGTTCTTATTTTAAATTTTACAACATAATATTTTTTGCTTACGGCGGGATGCTGAAACGCTTTTATTACTTTGTAACTACTGAATGTTATGTGAAGAGATGGTCGCGTCGGTATCAGAACTTTTTGTTGAAATTATTTTTGGTTAAGGTCTGAAGGTCTTTTGCAAGAGCATTGTGAATGGTTACAATTCAAGAATGACTTGTCGCTTGATTTCTTTTAATGACATGAGAACATGTTCAAAGCAATTGTAGAAAGGACTCGATTGTTCCATTTAATTTTTAAATTCACGGCTTCCTCGCAATTTCTCAGCTTTCCTACATGGATTGGCGGCATAGTCGATTCGGTCGATAAAACTGCAAACAACAATAATTTTACTGTTTATACACGTAATTGTTTATTAGGGCGAACTCGGTCGCAAGTCGGTCGCCGGCGCCTTTTGTCGGTCGATACGTCAATATGATTTTATTACACGCGATTCGCTGCGGCCGCACCTATGTGTAAGCACCTTTATATTTTGCGATTCGAATGCAACACTTGACCTAACCTGTTGCAAGTTTATGTTTTTCATTCATTGTTTCTGTTCAGTAGCTTAAAATATCTTGGGAGCCGACCGTTTTACTTTTTTGCGGGAGTTTAATTGGTCTGATAGATAGAGACTTACATTTTCCCTCGTATAAAGAGTGTAAAAAGACTCTTAACGAAGTCAAAAAGCACTTGTTTTTCCCGTCATAGCGATCATTTTTAGGGTTCTGTAGCCAAATGGCAAAAAACGGAACCCTTTTAGATTCGTCATGTCTGTCTGTCTGTCCGTACGTATGTCACAGCCACTTTTTTCCGAAACTATAAGAACTATACTGTTGAAACTTGGTAAGTAGGTGTATTTATATCGTGAAGGATCCGTTTACACCTTGTGTTTTTGATTAAACTCTAGTTGCACATATTAACCAGTAAACGTATACTAGTTTACTATTGAACATAAAATCGAATCTGAATCTGATTTTCTCCCTCTCTAATTGACTACATATGAAGACAATACTAATACAATTAAAGAAAATATAGTACCATTCCAATAAAAATCTTAATAGCCCAATTAGAAGAAACTCAACACTCAAATCACCCCCTACAAGGCGAATGATCTACCACAGGAAAAGCTAACAATGCTCATGTCAAAACATTGGTCCTTTGATCAGACTCCAATTAAACGTTTTCTAGGAAAATCACTTAATGAGTTGCACGTAAACAGCTGCGGCTTGTAGCACTTAGAGTTGATGCACTTTACGTCTGGGGACTAAGTAGAAGAGCAGGTGCTTGGTGTCACTGGTCCTTTGGTTTGGTCTTTGTGGACAAGATTAAAGTTGATACTTATTGTTCTTGGTCACTTTTAGTATCTTCAAATGATATCTTTTGCTTGGCAGAAATGTTATGGTTTTCTTCAGTAGAACATTCTTATTTTAATAAATTGAGTAGGCGTATTAGCTAGATATTCTAATAGTTGTAGGTTATAAAAACTGCTGAAATTTGCGGTCAAAAAGAGTTTTTCTAGTTGCCAAGCTGATAAAACTATCAAATTCTACATGACTCAATGCCATAAGGCAAAAAAGGTGTGCTCGGCATATTAAGACCACACTGAAACTTACCTCCACCTATTAAAATAAAAGCACAATAAAGCCCAATCAATCGCTTGAGCACGCTTCAAGCGCTAGCCGGTAGCGTACACGTCATCCTCGCTAGAGGAGTGCGCTTGATTTGTTTAGACAGCGGCGATCACAAAGCGCCGACGATCAGCCTGTAACGTTTCCTCTTTACGACCTCCCCAACTGTGGAACACTTTGTATAGTTATCCATTGTTTTATCAATTTCAATAATTTATCACTTGTGTCGAGAACGGAACGCGTCCGTCGCCACGTCGGTACAACGTGTGATTCTTGATATTCTTAGAAGTAAACATGCAACTGTTACGATTGCTGACGGCTTTTTTATTACGTTTGGTTGCTGTAATCTGCTCGGTGTTGTGCAAGGTTTGTCAAATATTTGTAGTGTGCGATGAAGTAAATGATGCAATTGTTTACGAGCTTGCTATGTACCGAACGTTAGTTATGGTTCTCGCATAAACAACGTGCACTGATGCGTAGCGTCGCATTTTCTTGCGAAAAAGTTTGTACACTCAAACTCACAAGATAAACTTGCCGTCTTATTTGAAACTGAATCGAACACGTAGAGAAAAATGAACTAGAACTCGAAAATCTAATTGAAAATCAATAATTGTCCCAAATGGTAACAATATGGTGGTGGTATGGAATGGTTATGGTATGGTGGGTGGTGGTCGTTTCTCTATTGAACCCAAAGGTTAACTGGTAGAGAATGCTTTGTGGGTGCTTAGTCCGCCAATGTGATGATGATGATTATGTGATCCGACCGATTCTGGTCAAGGTGATTGCTTCAATTCCGCCTGTGTACCACTATTGTATATTAAGTTTAAATAAATTACAGTGTTAAAACAAGAAGACTACTAAATAAGAATTGTCAAGCTGAATCTTACTTGCCAAGTCGCAAAACCAACAATTCCAGACAGAAACTATAAACGAAGTCAATCTAATTAAAAATCAAACATTTGTGATAGCTAGAACAATAGTACCGACGGGCGCGCCACCTAGGGCGCGGGGCTGTAAACGAAGCACCATTAACGGTTTGTTTATAGGCGCTTTAAACACTACTTTAATTAAGTAAGTCGCTTATGTTACGTTGCGAGTTATAGCACTTATAGCTGGTGTAACGCCGGCAAACGCATTGAATTACTTTATGTATTGTCACGATCGGAGCTTTGAAAGGGAAATTTTGAGAGACAAGAATACTATCTGCTGATATTATAAGAGCGAAAGAGAGAGTAATGTTTTACTATTCGATACTGTCTGTTTCATTTGACCAGATATGGATATTTGCTTCTTCAAATGAGCAATATTCATTATTAGGCAGGTAGAATTTACTAGATGCTTCTAGTAGTTGTTTACAATTCGTAAGTAGGGCTAGTAATGCGTTGTCGGGCCGTTATCTGTTGAAAACCATTTAACCCTCTTCTTAGAAGACTTTTACAACTTATGTGGGAAGATAAGCCGCTGATTGATTCCACGTTTAGTTTCATCACGGTAAAACAAAATGAAAGGAATTGCCATAGAAATGGAGATTCATAAAATCATACTAATGAAACTGAGCGAGATAGAAACATTAAAAACCAAAATAAAAAGATGTTTTACGATTCAGATCCATCTTAAATATTTGTATTCAAAACGGTCTCATGCGAAAATAAAACTCTTTCATCGATACTAATTTTTATAGCAACCATAGTTGTAAAACATATTTATTTACTTTTTCTAAAATACCTTTAATCTTGACTTGGTTTAAATCTGTTGTAAAATCAGAAGTGTTTACGCTTTCAGTAAATATTGACGATGAAATTATTGAATTAATAGGTGTTACTTAGAAATCGGAATCAAGTGGCAGTTACGTGGGCAGTTCGGTTAAATCTCTCATTATGTTTGTCTAAAATGCATCATGGGATTCCCATTGATATCTTTGCTTACAACAATCATACACGTACGTTTTCTCTTTTATATGCGCAAATATTTATGTGTTTTGTTTCTATTAAAGTCAGTAAAACTTTAAGATTAGTCATATCAGTAAGTGAGATTTCTAATAATGCATTTGGCACTGCTATCTCTACTAGCTGTACCAGGAGCTTTCTCTCTAGCTTTCCTTCTTTCTGTCGATTAATTGCATACCAAGTATTCGCGATCATAATAATAACTTTATCTACAATCATTAATTGACCATCATCACCATTGTCTGTGGTTATTTTATTTGTTATTTCATTTTGCACCAATCATTCACTTCTTCGTAATGGCTCCTGATCACGTTACGGTTTACTCGAGCTCACCCAAACATTGAGCTATCACCAGCTTAATTATACTCACTACGAGGGGAGATGCGAGCGATTGGGAACTATTGACTATCACGTGTTAATTAAAATCGCACGACGATAAATCTTCGCCCCGTGCAAAACTACGAGTGTTGCCAAAAGGCAATTAGGGATGATACTTGAACTATCTGAGGGTAACTTAAATATCTATTGTAATTGTTTGACCATTATTGATGCTAATTTCATCCCACACTACAAAAGTGGCATGTTTTATTTGTGATAGTTCCATTACAAATTACTATATTCAGCTTTAAAATACAGACTGCATTAAAAATATTCATAAAACGGAGCCCTTTTTTCTAACAATAGCGTTATCTCAAAACTCTAATTACACGTTCCGGATTGGTGCACTGATAATGAAATTACTAGTCGATGGCATAATTTCGTAGCTTAACCCGCACTTACCCAATACAATAATATCAGTTATAAGAATGTTAATTACATAAGTATTTTTGGAGTAGATAATCCTAAAATGGGTTGAAAATGTGGTAAATATTCATCTGGAGTACACATTTTTATGAATTCTCGATGTGTTATATTTATTCAGGTTGTTCCTCGTCGGGTTGATGCTAAAGTTAGCGTAGACGCGCACGGGTCAATAGGCCTATGTCAGAGGTCGATTATGAAAGTACTCGCATTAATTTGGTCGAGTAGGCTTGATCCCAAAGCCACAAGGTTAGATTTATAAAAAAAATAAAAATTTAAAAATGCTACGAGCTCCAGTAATTTGCGTGAACGCTAATAGAAAAGCAGTAGGCCTAAGGTTCACATAACCCAAAATTAACGAAAACGTGACTCACAAACAAGTATTCACACAAAAATGTTAAAATGCCGTGTATTTAAAGTCGAACATTTGTTTCTGATTACGCTGGAATTTTTCGTATCCATTTCATTGTAATTTCTTTGTACTCAATCTTTATTGTACATCTTTCATCTCACCCACATGGTGAATAAAAACTATTGGTGTCCGTCTGGCCCATTGTTTCACGGTTTCACAGAATATTTCGTAGAATCGTGCCCAATAATACCCCGTATCTATTGACTTCCTTTCCGATAATAAAGATTCTTCGACGTTCTATTGTTTGTACGACAAAAATAATATTTTAATCGTTATTTAAACTTTTTTGCCAGAATTACCCAGTCGACCCGTTCTATTGTGATTTTTATTGCAGTTGGATATTATTATGCTTGGGATAGTGAGTTTGGTGATAGTGGTATCGTAGGCAATTAGGCATTTCGTTGTAAATTTTATTATGGTTCCAATTGTTTCAATACATTTCCTTTTAAATTCAGGTAAGCTTTTAGAATTGACTTATGCTTTCGATAGGATAGATCACGGAAAATGTTGATATCGTTTTAAACTGAAATATTAATTTTGTAATGTATAAATTGTTTAAAAGACGATCCATGATAAATACTAGTATTCAGCGGTGTCCGCTTAGACTGGAAGCCGTATCCAACACAAGATGATGATGCAGGTATACATTTTTTTGTTCAAGTGATATTCTCCGTAAAATAAATGCGACAAGTGAATAAGGAGAAAATGTTTTATGTTCATTACTTGCGGAAATTTCAGTCATTTATGGCTCCGCGCAAAACGGGCCACCGGAGGCCGCCACCAGTGGCTGGCGACAAGCTATTTACATGATTTAAAAAAAACGTTTTGTATGGAATCACCGCAGACGTGTAGCAAGTGGCGACCACTCGCGACTCAGTGGCCGCGACACGCCACCGGTGGCAAATTAAAAATAAATACTGACTACTCGTGGCAGACACTGACTACTTTCATTTACGCGGTACCAAAGGACGTGGCGAGAACAATGGCCGGTGGCGGCCACCGGTGGCCCGTTTACGCGAAGCCTGAAGTTGTTCAGTTTATAAGTTATTTCAAACACTTAAAGACGATAATTATGCTAAAATCGAGAAAAAATAAAATTGCACAAGTGTAGGCGAATCGAATCTAAAATAAACTTAAGGAAAAGTCAACCACCGTTAGTTCAAAGGGTGTGCTTTCCGATCCCATAAGGGATAGGATGACGTCATCGGGATTTTTTCGGCGTCTATGTAGTGGATTCCCGAAATAACGGCACTGGCGGCGGTCGGGCCTTCCAAGGAGAGTTGTTGAAATTGTTATCATTTACGCAAAACCCCCTTTTTTGCGTTTATTGGATCCTAACGCAAAAGTAACCGTGTAATTTATTTAAGATTATGTATTTGTACATTTACAGTGTAAAGTTTTAAGAACTTGACATGTTTACATAAACCGTTCGTCATATTTTTTTTGTAAACGTTTTCCTTATCGTAAAAGTGATTTAGGTAAACCTTGCAAATCTGATTCAAATGCTTGATAGATTAATAAGACCAATAATGATTCTCTCGCACTCAATAACAAATACATAATAAGCTTATTACTGTTTGAATTTGTTCTATTTTCCAAAAAATCCAACAATGAATAGTTAACCCGTTGAATGGCTCAATGGACCTGTCACAACATAGCTAACCCTGCCAAATCCACCCGTATCAATTCAAGTGCCCGTATGACCAGATTCGCCCACTTTACCCCATTTATAAAGATATCAATAACAGGATAAGCTCGCCCCATGCAATCCTGTGACATTTCAATAGTAGGAATTTAATTGATTATTTGTGAAACGACGAATTTATGTTATGGCGAAATTATTATGGGACCCCTCATCGCTTGTACAATTACAAAATTTCTGAGGGTTTGTGAGATTCGCTACTAGGGTTTTTGTGATAATTTGACAGGTCTTCGGCAAAACTGTGTTACTGTCATCTTTTTTGCCGTAGTTCGCTATGATTTCCGTGTAAATTAAATTAATAATATTTAAGGGTTCTTCAGTTAAAATGTGATGCATGAATTATTTGTTCATTCCGTCTCATATCTTCGTTTACGCGTTTAATGCGTGTTCGTGTGTCGTTGACTGTGGTGTTTATTGGTTTTCAATAGGTATAAGCGATGGTGAATTACGATTCTGTTAACCTAAATGTTGTTTGAAAACATAAATACATATCTAAGAATCTCTTTGTACTTTTATGTGTTGTTTTGCTCACAATTCAAGCACTAATTTAAAACAGTATCTTTCAATCATCAATGTTAAATTATAAAATAAGACAAATTCTTAGAATAGCCTTGCGCATTGTATCCACGCGTTTGCTATTTATAATTACAACTTAAAAAATCATGTTCTAGAAAAGCTTATTTATCTTGTTGGTGTATATAAAAATGGATTTTTTGTAAAAGGAATAAAGTTCATAATCGTTTGAATGAGTTGATGTTGTTTCGGTTTAGTAAGCAGGTAGGAATTTTAAATTTCGTAGCGATCTCGTCTGGCGACAACCCCTGCGCCGCCAATGTCGATGGGGTGGAGCGGAGCCGTCTCGCAGGTCGCGCCATCTCGCTCGCTCCTCGCCGCTCCGTTTATCTCTGTCTCGCCTATTATTGTCATATCAAGATTCGAACATTGCATTTTGTTTCCAATTTTCAATTTAGTTTATATCGGATGTTGGCAAGAGCAAGACGTCTGGCGTGCCGCCATACTTCATTGTGCACGTGTTTATGTCGCGCGCTCGACTTATTACATATTTGAATTATTAGTTCGCGGTAAATAATTGAGTTCCTATTGTTGTTTAGTGTGAGTTATTGGACTTTGATAGTAGTACTATTAAATGGAATTCATGGATTTCTTCAACACTTTCATGGAGGATCATCATCATCATCATCAGAACTCGCACAGTGAGCCTCCGAAGATGCCGAATTTTTTCGAAGTTGATAAGAAAAAGGTTGGCAAATTATTTAGTAATAATTAATTATAATCACTTACATAATTATTTAACGCTTAAGTAAACTTTTTTTATTACTCGATATTTGATTTTATTACGTTCCTTATTTATCTACCTTTTTTAGATTTTTCTGCATAATAATATCTTGTTTTACTAAAACGGAACACACTTAGTTTACTAAAAGTGACAGGTTAGTGACAGTTGACAGTTCAATGCTTTTTGCGCTTTTTTTTCAGTGTTTATTCAATGCGCCTAGTGACTTGTACTGCGGCTACAAATAAAACTTCTATTATTATTAGTCTAATTATAATTAATTAACTATTAATCAATTAAAGGATACTTATCTTCATTAACATAATCGGGGAAAAAAAATTTGAACCATCAAGTAACATCCTATTTTATCTGTTGACTTCCTCTTATTATCATGATTCCACTAATTTTATATTATCTAGATACCCGTATGTACTTAGTAGGCGGTGATTTCTTTATTTCACAATAATGATTTTGTTTTTACGGACAATCGGGCGCTAACGATCATTAATGATTTCAAAAGTTAATTAAGGATTCGAATGAAAAGAAAAGAATGTTTGTTTAATTAATTATTTATAATTACTATTAAACTAATTCTTGATTTGTTCATTCTAAACCAATACAATAGGTAAGGTATACAATGTTGGGCTGCGGGCTAGCTGTTCGAAAGAGATACCGCGGCTCTGGAACACAAAGGGCAAGGAAGGAACATGGATGGGTTTTAGTCAGTACAAGTCTGACACTCCCTTCCGCTCTGCCCGGAGCGGGAGAAGTCATTTGGTGATTTCCCATCCGTAAAAAAAAAGGAATACAATGTTAGTAAGTTAACTCACAAACAAGTTACTGACAACTAAGTTGCTCCAAAATTGCAATAACAATTCTGCAGTTTTATATTAGCACATAAAATTATGTTATTATGAATTCCATTTTAATAATTCAAATATATCGAACAGAGAATGAGCTAACGAACGGGTTTCGAATGGCAGACTTAAACAATATAAAATAAATTAGTAATAAAATAGAGGAATGAAGCGTAAAAGATTTATATGAATATTAAATCGCTTAATAAAAACTGGCGATCTGTTTAAAGGGACCTTTTTATGTGGAAGTTAATTATAGTTTTAATATAAAACGATGCCGAATTAATAACGAGAAGCGGACGGATTAAAAAAAATGGATTCGATATAAATTTTGATTATTTATGGGGTATTTAATAGGCGTTTAATATCGTGTCATTATGAATTAAACTTTTTGTATACCTACTTCAGGTTTCTGTATTTGATTGTCAAGTAAACATTATGCTATGTAGATAATTCTATTCAATTTTTGCTGGGTTGTCTCCTTTCTAAGAATAGATGATCCTGATTCCGCCCATGGGGTTGCACTCTGGTATTTCCAAACTATTAAAAGCGAAGTGATTTGATAAACATATATTCTGTAAACAACAACATGGAATAATAGCCTCAGGCAGGCGTGTTATGTCATGGACATACTCCAATTATAAAGGGTGTAATCACACTCATGTGACATCTACCAATCCGCACTGGGCCCGCGTGGTGGATTATAGCCCAATCCCTCTCATAGAGAGGAGGCCTGTGTCCCAACATTATAGGCTGATGATGATGATGAAACAGACTCTAAGCGAAGCCGAAAGGCACTTGTTCTCCCCGTCATTGCGATCATTTTTTCATTCAAGACCATACCTGGGAACCTTCTAGTTACGGAGATATTGGGGGTCAAAGTTCCAACTTTTTCACAAGTTTTTTTTTTTTAAATACATGTTTTAAATGTAAGATTTTTACTTTAAACACCTCCAGAACCTCCTTACTATTCAATCCACCCATCAGCACAATGTTTTGAGTGCGTTACATTGAGTCCTAATGTAAAACGTGATTTTTCAGCCCAAAAAAAAAGTCGTTTCCCAGCACAAATTTTTGCGTAAAGTTACTTAGTTTGATGTGCATAATGCTTGGTTGACGGCTTCGTGAAGAGTCTGTTTACACCCTGTACGTTTGACAATCCTCGTCCTCGTTAGCCGTCTTTACCGATAGGTCTTCTAGGAAAATTCCAGAATACTTGAGTATGGGAGAGAAAAAGTTACTTAAGTTTTGTCTCAGTACTTTTTTATATTTTGGGCACCTTTGCACAAGTTTCCTGACATAAATACGCGGGGGGGTTTTCATTTACATAAGAAAAGTTCGCGGGTTGTTTTCCAGTTAAGATATAGGCGGAAATCTTTTAGTAGAAGAAAAGTGGGAAAATTATGGTCTGGGCAGTATTTTAGTCAGCTTTTTGTAGGATGCATTCAGGTAACATGGTAGCGTTAAAATGTAAACCAAACCGAAATTAGTTCCACAAAGTAGGACGCTTTCTTCAGCGTATCTTATCTAGTTGACAAAGTTGTAGTGATTGTGATGTCAGGGGTGGTCAAACTCGCGCCCGTTTACTTTTATGACGCACCTCCGTTTTATCACCGGATAATGCGTGAAACGGATCATTTTATAACGACAACATATCTTAATGATCGGATTAAAACCCTTCTTTATCCCCATTGATTTATCTCTACATATCACTTAAATTTTATTGGTCTAACTTTTAACTGCTACTTATGAGTAATGGCGTCATCAAAACAAGATTATCAGGAGACTGGAGTATCAAGTACGTGTGGTACTCAAAAAGTAGATACATGTGCAGTCATCATTGTAGGTTGACTTAGGTTCGTAGTAACAAAAGTATTGCAAATACGCCTGGAGCCGGGTGTCATTTGTATTTATACGTACAGACCGATTGTTGGGCTTGGTAAGAAATTAGCATGTCGTCGCTCAGTGCGGTGTGGTCATCCCCCCGCCCCTTGCTCTCCCCCCCGGCGTGTGTGTACAACTTTGTTGGTCGCTGGTGTTAGGGTGTGTTGGTGACGCACACAACCGCCAGAGAGCGTTGACCGCCCGTTTGTTACACCTGCAAATAAACTGGAGTCCATTTGCGGGACCAATAAATGCATGTTTCCATGTAGTGTGTATTCATTAAGCACCTTATACGGTGAAAATCTTGGCTTTGTGAGCACGTTAACATGCGATCTTTATGTCTGTGTGTGTGTTAATGTTGTACATACAAACACTATAGAATTTAACACGTTTTATTATTTAGGCATAGCGTTTGAATAATTTGTTTAAATAGAAATCATTGTATATTATCGTTGAGGCCTGTTTTATTTGACATTTATTTTTATAAGTAGATGGAATGATTAGTAATGTGAAATCAATTTGATATAATTTCTGTTGAAGCGACAAATATCGAGTTAGTTATCACTTAAACAGGAAATTGGTCGGTTATTTACGATGCGGGCTGTTTACCTCCAGTTTTTGCATCGGCATTGTATCTGATATTCTAGCTAGAATAAAAATATCGTTTACATTAGTCATATTAACGGCTTGCTAATAAACAACAAGCTTATCTCAATTGAATTAACAAAGAATATCACTCACATTATATTTTTCATCAATGATCACTTTGCTAATGAAACTGCTTCATTAATATAAAATGACAAACCGAACATCGTTCATTTTACATTTCTAAGAATTTATTATCTTTTAAAGTGTACCCTTACTAGCTAAGCAGAACGTTTTGTCCCAATGCTGGACAAACACTCGCCCCCCCCCAACCTTCTCTGTTTTGCTAGTGACGGCTAGTCATTTTTGGCAGGAGCCGTAAGCTTGTCCCGTCATCTTTAGGATTCAACATTTTTCAGTCTTATTTTCTTAAAATCATATTTTTACGAAAAAAAAACAATATTTAAGTAAATCTGAAACTTTAAGTCCCACCATAAGTTCATTATGGTGCGCCCGGGTACAATGTATGTCTGAATGGATGCGTATGCGCATGTGTGCGTCACCCGCTAATGCCTCCGACACGCACTGACCGACGACGTTTAGCGTGTTTCCCTGAGCGAGGTGAAAACATGTGGGAAATGTCGGAAAAATATATTGTATAGAACTAAGAATAAATAAGATGTTGAGGCTTTAGTATTTATGTTGTATTTGCACTTTTGCAGTGTGTTTGAGGCATCTGTGGGTTGACAGTTTCTAATATTCACTATATTTCTAATATTAACTATAGACATGTAGGTACGCATAAAAAAAAAAACTTTAATTGGAAAATATCACCACGACACAATGTTGACGGCCACTGTCGAAACTTTAAAAAATAACGACGAAAACACAGAAAATAAGCAAAAATACATACATATGAGCTTTTGCTTACAAACTCTCACTCTTCAAATATTAATTTGTATGATAAATCTTATACTATTGTTATGTACCAGCGGAAACTTCACAAAAAACATAAGAGCCAAAAAAACCTAAATATGACGTAGGAAGCTGCCCAAATAGCCGAGAAAATCTTTCATCACTCGCAGGTAGTCAGGTACGGAATTCTGTCAAAACAAATGAGTTTTCACTTGAAAACTGTGATATCTTTATAGCTAATTGTTTTCATGAAACTAGTTATATGAAGAAACTAGTTTATGCCCGCATAATCCAGGTTATAAACTATCCTGTGCTAAATTTCATCCAAATCCGTTCAGTTGTTTTTGTGTGAAAGATTAACAAACATCCATTCATCCATGTCTCCTCACAAACTTTCGCATTTTATAATATTATACATAGTAGTAAGCAGGATAGCAATTAACAAGGCATTCAATTAATAGGATTTAGGATTTTATCCCTCATAAAAATATTCATTCCATTTCTTTCAAATTTATTTTTCACGACATATATTTTTATGAACGATAATACTATACGTTTTCCCATACTTGCTTGTATTAGGTTTTCCACTGAAGAGTGTTAAACTTATAGAAACGTCCAACACTGGCTGTAAATCGACAATTTATCGGTCAAACTGATTTGAAAGAGTCTCCTATCCGTTTCCTATTTTAGCACGTTTTCACCGATTCTTTCAATTTATTTTTGTAATAGGGGATCAAATTATCCAAAGCTAGATTGGTCAGTGTAGGGGTTTTTTGAAATCTCGTCCAAATCTATAGACCTATTCGAACTTTAAACAGAGTAGGTATTAGACAATCTAACAATTTTATCGTTCTAAAACTCAAAAGGAAAAGTAAACTTAATGGCATCCCACAGTCTTACGAATAACAGAATTATGACAAAAAAATAATAATGTCACCAGTAATATCCACTCATTATTACATCAATACTAGTTTACACTCGACTGATCCGGGTCTAACCGGCTAAAACCGGCGACAACTGACTTAATCCCCGCCGGATAATTGCGGCCAGCAATATGAGGCTTTGCGGGCGGACTGATTAATTTTCCCCGCCCTAGTTCGTGCCGCCCGCTCTAGTGCCATGTTATTATTTCAGATTGATTATTTTTATGAATTGGTTTTGTTTTCTTGAATAGAAAATGTTGAGGTAGTCACTAAAAGGGTTGTGAACGGTACTTTTAGAAAATGGACTAATCAATGTCGTTCCCTCTTGTTAGTGATTATTTAAAATTGGGTCATGGTCAACGTTAATAAGGTCGTTATTCAGTCGGTGGTCTTTGTGTAAGGTCTTAATTAACCTGTTTTTTATTCGTTTTGGATTTCCAGTTTCCACAGTTATATGTTCCTGTAACTAGGTAGTAACTTAGTAGCAACTTTAAAGTTCCACAAAATATCACCCATAAATCCTTGTCCACAAAATGATCTAATTTGGCACAGTTGGGAAAGTAATTCACACCCTCGCCCCGACCGGACGAGCACGAGCATATTTATTTACAATCGGTGGCTCCCCTATCATACGGCAGATATGCGGAACCCCAAAATGTTCATCTAATTGGAGATCAAAGAGAGGGCGTGTAATCGTGTACACTTTGTGTATACTCTATAGTTGAGCGTACAAGGATCTGTGAAATACGGAAGCGACAAGGAGCTTTGTTTCAACCGTCTTAAGTAACTATTTTTTTTTCTACGGTCGCTTATTCTTGACATTACTACTTTTCAGTTACTATATTCTTATTCTTTATTGCACACAAAAAAGAGAAATACACACAAAATAATGACAAATAGCTTATGTACAAAGGCGAGCTTAATTAAGAATTGGGCTAAGCTCGCCCAACACGCGCGCTCGCTCTATACTTCTTGCACAGACGGTGAAATTATTGCTAATTTTTTGTTCACGCTTCTTAATAATTTCCTGTGTTGTTTGTTGGCTCTTTTGATTAAATATAAGTTAAATTAACTTCCTGATATGTGACATTCAAATTTTCAAACTTGTGTTGCTTATAATGTGATGTTTATAGTAAAAATACAACATTGAACAAACCATTGATGAATTATTTCACCATCACGATTAAGTTCCCGTTAACTTACTTGGCAGATCATTTAATTCAAATCCTGTTCCATTTTTGAATTTTTTCGGTAAGTAGTGGCTATTCGGACATCGTAAAATGATTTATATCTTTTTTCTAGTTTTCTGTCAACGTTCGTATGTCTTTTGCAGAGGTCAATGCTAGGGCTATAAACTAACGGCGGTATTCATTACATCCTTTCCGTCTGTCGTTTCCAGTGCCAGATAATCCTTGTCCCCATGCGTTGATGACCACGCGCGTGTATTGTTTTCGTCAATTACGCGATTACTTGCCCGGAATAATTCCACCAGAGGGCGCTATCCGACTCCCTGGACATAAGCTGCTCACTATTATATAGTTTCATGTATATAATGTACTCGAGTGTGTAATTAATTGTTCAAAGACCCGAATTTAGGCTTGAGTTGTTAGACTGGAATATTTCATTGCGTCATTGATCAATTTTACAGATACAGGAGTACAGTACAGGACAGGTGCAGGACTTTTCTTTTAATTTCAGTATTGTTTTACAGCAGTATTTAGTGTGTGGTGTGACCGTCGGACTGCCAAGTCATAGGTCTCAAGTTCGAACCCAAGACACGCACCTATAACTTTTCGGTTTCATGTGCGTATTGTATAGACATTATTATCACTTGCTTCGGTGTAGAAAAACATAGTGAGAAAACCAGCATGCCTGAGAGATATTTCTCGACGGCATTTAAAGCCAGGTCCTAAGCCCATGGGTGGCATGAAAACTCTGTTACCGCTGCGGGACTGTTCGAAAGAGATACCGCGGCCCTGGAACACAAACGTCAAGGAAGGAACATGGATGGGTTTTAGTCAGTACAAGTCTGACGCTCCCTTCCGCTCTGCCCAGAGCGGGAGAATTCATTTGATAATTTCCCATACGAAAAAAAAACAATAAAAAGGCACTAACCACACAAAAAAGAAAGAAAAGATAAGGCAAATCTATTGATAGTTGAATCAATTAAAACACAGTTATATCAATGAAATCTTCACTCCTACAAATGAGAACACACCATCCCATCTATCAGCACTCACACGAATTGGTATTTCGAAACTATTAATAATTCATATCAACATCAACATCAAACAAGTATAAATTAATCTAATTGTAGGTGAAAATGATAATGATACAAGCGTGTGCAACGTAACCTATCAATCCAGCAAAGTACAGCAGGAAGCACATCAAGCTAACCGAAACTGTCAATTTTTCTCAACCAACCTTGAGCCTAATGCTTTAGCGATAAAGTTGAAAATCTATTAAAGAAATTTGACAGATTGTAGTAGCTTGATGTGCTGGTTTCTGTATTGGCTTTCAAATGAGAAGTAATTTATGGGTAAACATTATGGGAAGGGAATCACTTAGCGCTTTCGTACTTGCTATCAAAGAGCACACCGATTGGGGACGACCCATTCATGAGAGAACCAAGACAATACTTTACGTGAGTTTCTGAGAATTCACAGTTTTGAAATAGAATTTGGCTTTGAAATGAGTCATGTTGGAAAATATGAATTTATTTTCATTGAGGCATTACAATTCGTTTAACATAAGGTATTTAGTCAATGTCAATGTAGTTGTTTTATGATTTTAATTCTTTTATTCATTGTACATACGCATTTAACATATTTTTAAATATTTCTTAAAATAAAAAAAAAAAAACATTTGAAAATAAAAAAAATGATTTTAATTATTATTAATAATTTATTAAACAGTTTATGTGTGGAATAAATAGACAAGAGGCGGGAAATTTAAAAAAAATACGCAATGCCAGCAAATAAAGGGTGTAAACAGACTCTTAACGAAGCCGAAAGGCACTTGTTCTCCCCGTCATTGCGATATTTTTTTTGTTCTAGACCATGGGAACCTTCTAGTTACGGAGATATTGGGGGTCACAGGTCCAACCTTTTCACAATTTTTTTTTGAAATACATGTTTTTAATGTAAGATTTATACTTTAAACAACTCCAGGGCCCCCTTACTTTTCAATCCATCCATCAGCACAATGTTTTGAGTGCGTTACATTGAGTCCTACTGTAAAATGTGATTTTGCAGCCAAAAAAAAAGACGTTTCCCAGCACAAATTTTTGCGTAAACTTACTTAGTTTGATGTACATAATGCTTGATTGACGGCTTCGTGAAGAGTCTGTTTACACCCTATATAAAAAAACGAAATCACTTCGAAAGCTTTAAAAGAAAAAGTTAACTTTATTCCACCCAATCAATTTCAATAACGGCAACCATAAACAGACAATTTAACTATTATGTTCTGAATTTAATGTTCCATTAACAATTAAACATCTTTGAAACTAAACTAAACTAAAAACATTTGGTTCCATACGTCATCACTGGTCCTCCATTAGTAGAAGTAGAAGCTGCTACTCTCCAGTTTCGACACTAGGCACAGCTATCAATTGAGGCATTGTTTTTGCGGCCAACGCCCCCTCGGCTACTTTGCTGTGTTTTACATATAATGCGTACAATCAAACAAGTTATAGGCGGAAGCGTTTCTTGTCATGTTCATTACAATTTGCTATCTCATTTTAGATTTGAATATACCTGTCACTAAGGAAATTCGATGGTAACCAGAAGTAGTCATGGCCAACATCCGTCAACTTTCCATCTAGTGCATGTGAAACCCGGTATCGTCCTATAGTAAATAAAACCCGAAAAAAAACCGGTTTTGCTATGGGATTGAAACCCGGTTCCGCATGCCCTATTTTCATAGTCTGAGTAACTTTGTTTGCACAAGTATTTCCAAACCAACGTCAAATATTCCATCTAGAGCACCCAACGCATTTAAAACTTCAAGTCCCATGACTCTGCTCTGAATTCCCACACTTTCATTACCTTACATTTTAAACCAGCTCGAAATTATGCAACTACAACATATCCTCACAAGCGAAATTAAGTGTTTTTTCTTACTCAACAATGGAGTTACCAGCATCGCTGTCACTTACACCTTGTTCCACACCCCCCACAGCGTTTGTTTACCTCATTACAGCTCCGGTTAAAACTGTGCTACACACAATACAGACGCGACACCTGCCGGCTCTTCGACAACTCTCTCTCATTTCATTATTCTATTGATTTCATCTTTTAACTGATTCACTTGTAGAAGTCGGTTACGGGTCCTTTTGTTTTGTTTCGGTTTTGTATTTAATGTTATTCGACATCAACTTGCAGAAGTTCATTGCTGGATATAGGCGTCTCCAATCACTTGCTATTGAACTCGATTCTCGGCAACTCTTACGAGCACCAGCCACCCACCAGCCAGCCTCCCTGCAAAGAAGGCCGCTCCACCTAGCCTCTCTCAGGCTAGGTGGAGTGGCCTTCTTTGCAGGGAGGCTGGCGCGGTCCAGGAGTGTTGGTCCAGAACCGAGCTACTATTTGGTAGATGGATATCTAAAGTCAATATCGAAAAGTTTCGCTGAAAATATGGGGCTAGTTGTATGCTATTAGGTATGAACAACAAAGTTACGATATTAAAAAGCTTTCAAACTCTGCGTTCCCTATTGACACTGAGTTTGGATTTGTGCCCGATTGGTGCAAACGCCTACATCATTTTCGGTTCTTAAAAACTCCAATATCAATTCATATACTGTTTCATCTAATGTAATAGCCAGTTCTATATAAGTGCACTTCGTGATCCATCTTACATTAAATGCTTACACTGCATTGACTGCATTGCAGTTGCATTCGCAAATTATTTGCTATCATGATATCTACGAGTATTTAAATAGTCTTGTGTGGGAAGACGATTAGATCTTACATGTGTCTCACGATCTTCTTAATGATGTTTATTAATTATTGAGTTCATTTTAGCAGCAATTGGCTTGTTATCACTGTAGGAAGTTGCCGTTGAGTCTTCTTCTTATTTCTTATCGTTGAAATCATTTTGGATGTCAGTATTTCCTCATTTGTAGCTTTTTTTTCTGGTTGGTCCAGCAAACTTCAGTTTTTCCTTTTACCCACAACACTGCAAAATTGTGCAAATATAGAAAAAACCGTGTCTTACTGTCTACTACTTAACCTATTTATTTACGAGTACTACTTATATTTAGTTTTAAGATTACTTTGTATTTCTTAAATTAAGTGAATTGTATTCTTTTTGAGAAATAAATGTCTTAAACCGTAACATAGTATCTCTTTCCTCATTCTGGTGATCTTTTTATTTCTATCTTTAGTTACTTCTCCGATTATTGAAGTTTAGTCATCATTTTCGATCAACCGATGCTATATTCGGTAAAGGCAATACGCATTTATATACAATATACCTAGTTTTTATGTTCCTTCATTAGTATCGCCTCACTCTTCTACTACTTAGATACAAAGTGCTATCTCAGGTACAAACAGTGCGTGACTGCGATAATCTACAACAACTTAGCATTTGACACTTATCAATACATTTTAATTTATTACAAACGGAAAACTGCGACTGTCGCTTATAATTATAGCATTCGAGCGATCGGTTGGTGCTTACAATATGGGTCGCATTATCGACATAATGTGCGCGAATACACGAGCAGACATTACCATTTTAGTGCTCTTGCTGATTGCAATGAAACATTGTCATTGTTGCCTTCGACGCAATGGAAAATCAATTTCCTTAGTCGATTGGTACTTAGTATATACCACGTAATTACTGTTGGTGGTTTTTGTTATGATACTCTGTTACAGTGTTTTAATACTATAGAAGCGATGAAAATAAACAAGTGAATCAGTAATTCTAATCAACTAAAACATTGTAGATTACAGTTACATTTCAAGATCTATAAAACGTTTCGAATGATGAAACCTTTATTTAATGTTGTAAAGAAACGTAAAACAACAATAAAACAAAAAGAAAGTGCAATAAATTCTTGAAAATTAACACCGTAATGTCCGTAATGAATCACGCTATAAATGGCAGACGTTAAACCCAACAGCAATCTATTTGTTATTAAACACAACACGAACAAACGTAGAAACTAGTCTAACACCAACCATATTGTATGCAAAGGGAAATTTATACAGTAATTTCTCCCGTAAACCATCAAAAGCAATAAGTATAAATCTCTTACATTACCATAAACGCTGTT
Organism: Lycophotia porphyrea; assembly: GCA_950005105.1. Taxonomy (NCBI): domain Eukaryota; kingdom Metazoa; phylum Arthropoda; class Insecta; order Lepidoptera; family Noctuidae; genus Lycophotia; species Lycophotia porphyrea. Next base: position 11,780,934 of record OX465399.1, read on the forward strand.
ACTATTATGTTTAGATGCCCACCACGAGTTTATTTATAAACGCATCCTTCTTAAATATTACGCCTTTAAATTATTGCAAGCAATTTGAAATTGTCTCGCGGCGCGGCGCGGGCGCTTGCGAGGCACGCAGCGAGGCAAGGCAACCCTCACTCGCAGTCTATGTTATTTAACGTAAGCGCCAATGTGTCGACAAGTGCAGTGTAAATTGTATTGAAATTCATGAGAAGACTATATGAATCAGTCTGAGTCCCTCAGTGCCTTGGTGGTTACGAAAACGGAACTGATATGAAATGGACTGATGTTGACCTGTATTGTGATTTGAAGAAAGTTGTACGCATTGTCTAGTTCAAACTTGTTTGTTTGACATACCAGTACCTGACTTTCGATGTAGATAAGATACAGCTTTTACTTGATTGAGAAGTAGTGTAGATAACGTAAATGTAATACACTGCTCTTTCGCATTTTTTTTTTGCGGACAGTTCGTTGCACTGGTTGTTATCGTTTCCTTTCAGTTGCGTTAACAGTTGCTGCTTTAAACAAAATGCACTTTCAGATAGCAACATATTTACATACCCCTCCAATGATATTCGTTATTCAAATCCCACATTATGTCGTTGCAATGAAGGCCTTATAAGTTATAAAAATCCGTTCATAAATCTATCTTCGTACACAATAGTCTATCAGAGTGGTCTCGCCTACGTGTCCAAACTGAACGTTTCCAATATAAAGGTAATGGCGACTACACCTTGTAACATTTGCTAGCGATTCAGTGTTGAACATTGATTTATATTATTCGATACATCAATGCGTTGGTTTGGTTCTTTTACGCAATTTTGGTACGACTGTTTTAGGGATTGAAATACTGGGACTTCTTACTTAATTAGTTACTATTTGCAGGACAAGGTTAAACACAGGGAAAAAAGAAAGACAATTGGTCCAATAAAACAACTAGACTTCAAAAAAATAACCTTAAAACCTGCCCTAACCCTTTTACCTGTCGCGGTAAAAATATACAAAATGAAAATATCACATGGCAATGTTGTTTGTAGATTAGTATCAGTAAAATCAAGCTTAAGTCAACTGAATAGTTTTCCATCGATTTCGTCGTCGGCTTTACAGAACAATAATAACGCACAAGATTGATTTTAAAATCACCTTGAGTTAAAGGCCACATCAATAAAATATGTATGGGGCCGATTGTTGACGACATCGCGCAAACGACAGTGATTGGCGCTTATTGTATTATTGTTGTATATAAGCGAGTCGATCGTAAACGTTGTTGCAACGACTAATAATGTGTGCGATAGATTCGTCTAGTTTGTGATTCTATTCGATGTGCGTATCGATATCGATATTCGTGTTCTTTTGATTCGTTCTCGGTTATGTCAATGGCGATATTTTTTGGTTTGAATTGTCAATGCAACGGTTTTTCATCTTCAAGACGCTGAGGTTGTCTCCCATTTTAACCACGCTTCCAGTCAGTGATAGTCGTTTTCTTCATACTTCATTAATTTGTATGATCAGATGACTATTTCAACTTCTTTCTTTCTGAAAAAACAGATTAATATTTACTTATATCATTCATAAGATCAAATGATATGACAAGTAAATAGTTTTTCTTCTATCGAGTCATCGATACATTGTCTTTTTTGCACACCAGTCACTAGTTAACTATTTATGAACATCATTGTAATCATAATTTTATTGTTTCAAAACTATAAAATTACACGATTTATGTTATTTATAACTTTGTCCCATTTTATTAACAAATTGTCATATTTTCATACAATGTCAATACTGTTAATAGTAATATTTTAAATAAATTGAATAACCAGGAATTGTGCGATGTGCGTCGCGTAATTTTTATGTGTGAACTTTGACGCGGAGTTTTATCACATAATAGACCTCATAGTATTTGAAAAAGATTTATTTTTAAATCTCTGTGGCTACCACGGTACAATGATCATGTTTTCAAAATATTTATTTATTTATTCAAGCGGAAGGGGAGAGCTCGTTAATTGGCACATCACAATAGAGATTACGGAGATTACCCGGCCAGTTTTGTGATTCAAATATGGCCGCGGTGGGCGACGGTGTCCCGGCCCTGTTATGATAATATTCCCGTCATTTCATACAATAATTTGTTCGGGAATTGTTCGGGTGGACGTTGTAATACCCTTATAACACTCGACGTCTGTTTTGCGATAATTGGAATGCATAATGTATAGTCTTACCCTTTGAGAGTTACGACTTACGATAGTTCGGGGTCAATTTTGAGGAATCGCTTATTTTGTAAAAAATATTTTCTGTAAAAATTAATGCTCTCTATTATTCGACTTCTTTTTTGTTATAGAATACCGGTTCAAACTGTCAGAGAGCGTTATAATCAATTAAGATCACCGCATCTAAAACTCTAAATATATTTACGTATCGTTAGCCACGTGCTACCCAGGTGTTGTTACATTAGTCGTGTCGGTGTCAATAGACGACCATGAGCGTTTGCGCGAGGGCTTGACTCTTAATAGCGGCAACAGGCGATCGTCTCTCTCATCAATCTTCTCGATCGTCACTGTCTGGCCGGACTCGCCCCCCGCGATTAATCACCAGCCAGAACGTTTTCGATTAGCGCCGGATAGCACACACGGAATAAAAAAGCACGTTTCATTTACGAACGATCACCGTACACCATTTGTTTTAGCGTTTGGTCGCAGTCAAATGTGTCCCGCTCTTGAAGGGTTAAACCACGTAATAGTTTTTTTTGCAAGAACAATCTATCTTTAATGAGTATACAAAGGTGTTAGACGGAAACAGGAAGTGTCAAATGGCGTTTCGTTGTCTCTCCACGGCCCAGTTCTTCGTAGCGCTAAGTGCGTCGATGTAATTGCCCGGGCAATGCAAATAGCTCGGTGTTTGATCGCGTGTACGAAGGCGCCGACAAGTATAGTGGTATGGGACACTTTTGCCCGCTCTTCAATGTAAACCGGACGAGTTGCGCATGATTGTTTAACGGGATTCCCTTTGTTTGTGTATGATGTCAGGATCTCGCTTTCGCGGCGACATGTGGCGTTATTACGTTGATAATTTATCAATATCACAGATTTGATTCGATTTTCCGTGAATGTCGGCGCAATCAATTAACAATGCGCGTCATTAAAAGGTGTAATAATAAATATAACTGAATGGCTAAACTTTATAAAGTGCGCCATTTCATAAAGTGATTAGTGAAACCTTAAGCTACATGGAATAACTAGAGCAGTTTGCAAACACAAGAATTTAAAACAGCTTCAGAAGTAGCCAAGAATCATCACTCAATCTTTGAAACAAAAGAAGTAGGTATACCTACCTTCTGGCTCCTCTTGACCAATCATGTGAGTCGGTTTTATCTGCAGTAGTTAGTGATACGACCATGTTATCAGTATTTAAATTGCCGAGTGCATTTAAGTGGCGGATATCGAGTTAATTATGTAAATGACACACCTTCTGCAGGTTTGAGTATTTCCAGGAGTTTTATCTGGGACCCCTGGGTTTCTGTATAATTAATTATAAAAGCATGAGTGCGAATGTAAAGGCGAAGTACAAATTGTGAGTTAATTTATTCATCGAATTGGAGTTATACCTTCTTTTCTTAATCTTGTTCTTTTTCGTCTTGTCTATGGTGTTCCTCCTCCATTCACTTACCCTTATCCCAATTCATTTGAGGCCGGTGCAATATGTCTTCTTTTTCCATTATTGTCTATTACATCCATCGTTTCTTTGGTCTTCCCCTACTTTTATACCCATCCACATTCATACTCAAAACTTTCCTCACAACATTTTCCTCATTCCTTCGCATCGATTTTCTAAACCAATGATATTATTTTAAACTCCTTAATTCCCATATGTTTGTAAACTTGTTTGTAACCTTTATCCTGTTTCTCACTTAATTTACAAAATATCTAAAATTCCAGCTATCCAATTAAATAGTCAGCTGAACACGCATACCTAAGGTACGAGAATTGAATAAGGTGTAATGCAGTTCCTATGTTTTCTGTTTATGCGGGCGCACGTGGTCGCCTCGCTCTGTTGAACAACGCTTCCTATTCGGAATATTAATATCTTCATTATTACAACTGTTTTATGTGAAAATGACAGTTTTTCTAAGTTGTTTTAGTTGTACCCGCAAGTGGTGGTACATGAATTAGTTGATTACAAACCGTGTAAACGATTCCAAACGGCAAATATGATGAACTTCCACCATAGAAACTGTTATCCCCTATTAGTGTTTTATGAAACTCTTGAGCAAAATTTTATGATTCTCACCAGCAGTTCAGGCTGTGTGTCAATGTGGCGACACTTGGGGGAGGCCTATGTCCAGCAGTGGACGTCTTTTGGCTGAAATGATGAATGATGATGATTAAGGATTTTTATTAAGTAGTTATGATTCTTTTGCCATCTTGCGTCAAATCATCAGTAGTTCAATTCATACTCACCAGAGCAGAAACGTTTTTAAATAATTCTTCTTGCCTTATCTATGTACAGTTCTGTCTGACTGTTCTGTCTCTTCTCGTGTGGTCCTAAGGTCTACATTCTCGCTCAACTATATATATTTTGTCTCGTCTCCTAAATCTTCCGAAGAAAGCCCTTAGGCTCACCGCAATCCAAATTCTATGTTCACTTTTATCAAAATTATAATCTTTTTCTTTATTTCCAGTTATACGAGATCAGCGATGATCCACAAAGGAAGGAATTCCTAGATGACCTGTTCTCCTTCATGCAAAAGCGAGGTAAGTTCGCTTCCCACATCATTCATCCCTAAGGTTGCGGTTTGGGGCCCAGCGAGAGCGGTGTACTTACCCGTAAAGAGTTTATGGCTAAAGAAACAAACGCTGTTTTTGATATCTATCCGACTTATATTCGTAAAGCAAAAATACAACCGAGAAGGATGGAGCCAATGAGAAACTTTCAGACTGTGATTTAAATACTCAACATTTCTCATTTATTCTACAGCTTCAATTGTTTCCGGTAAAAAATATTTCAATTTTGCTTCATGCTTAGAAATGAGCAAAAGCTCGATGGTTGAGTTTACGTCGCTACGTCTCTATCTGTAACCTCAACCTCAACTTATTTTGATTAATCCTTTGTAACGATTGATATTCATTGTAATTTATCACTACTCCAAATGCTCCATTCACGATCATCGATCCGAATGATACGAAACAATCCAGTTTAGTAAGATATCTCTTCTCTAACAATTAATTATGAAACAGCGGTCAACCTATTATGGTCTTTAGATACAAATCAGATACAGGGTAATATCAGTCATTGGTTGTATAAACGGTTTTATATTGTGGAGATCGGTGATCGGGTGATAAGATCACGGGTGATGGACGAGCATGGTCTATGATGGTCGAACTATGAAATATTAATGAAGCTTAGGTACGAGATTTGAACGACGTCAAATTAATAGGGGGAAATTTCAATCAGGGCATGATTGTGTTCGAGAAAGCCTCCTTTTATATCTGCGAGGTACTAGTACAGACGCCAGCACATCAAGCTACTTCAATCTGTCAAAATTCTTTAATAGATTTTTAACTTTATCGCTATAGTATTAGGTTTAAGGTCGATTGGGAAAATTTGACAGTTTCGGGTAGCTTGATGTGCTGGCGGCATCTGTACTTTTATTGTATGATTTTTTAATAATCGTAGTTAATGTAACTGTACGCATCTAATTTCGTTTGAGCAATGTCAAACGAAAATGTGTTGCTGTCAATCATAACTAAAAACTAGATCATCAATAGTTTTCTTTTGCTCAAACAAAATTTGTAAAACGCAATCAACAATAATTTCTTCACTTATTTCTTGCAGCTTTGAATCGTTCATTAAATTGATAGACATGTAACATTCAAAACTGTGGGAATTCGCCAAACGAGACTTATCCGTGGAGATAATCATTATATTTTAAATATCATAATAGAAATAATTAAGCGGGAGATCGTCCGATCGCTTCGGGCGTCGAGATCGTGCGCGGGCGCGTGATTGATAACTCGATACCTGTCTCTTTCACTCGCGTGTGTTTCTGTATCTCTGTCCTTGTCTAGCATTAATTGATCTCCGTTGTAAATGGCGCCGATTGTCGCTAGATAGATCATGTTGATATCTGACCGCCTAGTTGTTAGTCAAATCAATGGTTATTGTTGCAGTTGCAGCTTCGTGCTTGCCTTGTGTAGGATTTGATATTAATTATGCATTTTCTAAAGTAATTACTTTATCTGTGTTTATTGGTTGTGATTTCTCTTTGTTTTCGTTCTATTCATTTGTAGCATTTATTATAAGCGGGTTTGTAATTCTATCATTGGTTATAGTGTCTCCAAAACTTTCAAGCAAATTCCTGATTGATTGCTATAGCAAAACTACATTACATTCAACTCAAGTACAGGCGTTCAATGCTTCACGATTATAAAACTAACAGTTTCCACCTTCTTTAATTTAATTATGTCTCAGTTAAATGATTAGAAACATTTAAAGGCTAAGGGCATGTTTCCAATTTTCCGAGTAGTCAGTTGGCAATGGTAATAAATAATTAAGCAGATGTAACTGTCAGCTGTACCTAAGTGTAATTTACTGCCGAACCTGTTTATTTAAAAATAAGAATCAATTTTCAACCTGCAGTTTTCTTTAGAGTTAATGAAGTGGCAATCACGAAAATTTAATATAATATTTTAAAGGAGTATTATTCATCATAAGCTTCTTGTATGAATCAGTAGAAACGAAGTGCCCAGTATAACGCAAGGATAGTCTTAATCTTAAAACAAAAGGTCCTGGTGTGTAACCAGGCCCTTTTTCCCAAAACGAAACTTCAATCCCGTTAACAGTATCTTATGGGTCCTTTTCTTCACAACTCTCGCTGATAAGGGTAGAGTTGGTTCTCGTATAAAAACCCGATAGCTTCATCAGGGGTTGGCATCGGGGGCGGCTCCACTCGCTCGGCAGTTTGTTAGCCCCTGTGTGTAATTGAAACAGAATATTGGCAGCACCTCACACCGATATTCTGGGCCGAATGTTGCTTGTGCGGTGGTCGGGAAGCAAAATAAAGTTGAAATATGACTTCCGTACCAAAAATCTTTAGTAACGTTTAGCTAGTTGTAGTAAATTACGTCAAAAACTGTCTAACTGCTGCAAGGCGATATGGTTTGAAAGTGTTTCAAAAGTTATATCACATTTAGGTATTTTGTAGTTAATATAAAAGCGATAGAGTAGGAATCGCTCTAATACTTACTTAGCTGCTAGGTTTTGCCATCAATCTAGGGTTTATTTACTGACCTGTTACAAAATCGTAGATAACAACAAATTCGTAGCATATCGTAGCAGCGTCTACGAACAAAGCTACGAAATTTTTAGGACATCATAAATTAGACAGATTTCATTTTATTTTAATATTATTTGCTCAAAATGATTGCAATTACGTTATGCTTCGGTGTAATATACATCCGATCACACGTTGAGAGTATCACAGCTCGCGATCTGAGCGCAGCCTTATCTTGTTCGGAATAAATTATTATTCAATTTATCATTCCGAGGAACCGGCCAATAAACTTCTGGTTATTATTACGCGACCATAGATAACACAGGAAACTAATCGCATAAGACTGATTACGATTTGTTGGCTAGACTACCATAAATCCGACCTTATTCCCTAATTAAATACATCATTTCAATTCTGCATAAATATTTAATTCAAAAGCTACAAATTGTTACAGCCCGAGGGAGGAAACAACATTTAATAATTAGAATTAATTTATTCGACGTAGGTTAGCATGTGTGAGCCATCAAACAGAGTGATCTCCTCGTATTAATAATGTTTTATCATTTATTATTGCTGGTGAGTAATGAAAGTTAGTCCGCCACGCCCCGCGCCTTCTCTGCACTCTGTCTTCGTCTCAGTTCAAAAAAAGAAATTAAAACGTTTTTTTTTTAAATTTTATCTAGTCCCGACTCGGTTTTAATGCCAGCGACAAACGTTTATGTAAATGTTAATCAAAACTGTGCATACGTTACACGCCTGGCGAAGTGGGTGTTCTAAATTTGTAAATAAATCGATTAGTTTTTTGTATCGAGTCTATTGCAAATCGATGAACAAGTTTGATTGAAGGAAAATTACTCGATAATTTGACGGCGATTGATGTCTAATTTGTTATTGATGATTTAAATGTAAGTTGCAGTTAATTTGTTTTTATTCGGCTTACAATGCAATGAACTCGAGAAGTGTAACAAGCCTGTCACAATTTTAAATTACGTCTATTTTATACAGGGTGCAATAAAAAGTCCTTTATCAATTTTAGATTTTGGTCTATTTGTCTGTTTTATCAGCTAATTATGATAGAAGATATGGTAAAAGTGTTGGATGCTGTGACCACGTGACCAGCTCGTTAGCAGCTGATTGATCGGCCAGCGGCCGCTCCTTGCCGTCTCATGCATACAGGGTGATTTAAAATTTATAACTATAACATTTTTCAAACGTTTAACAAGTTCTTAAATATACCTACCTACTCTAATGAAAATACATAATTTCAATCAAAGTTATCATATTTATTTTCATTTGTTTCATGGTGGATAGGTATTTTCTTTGGATAAGCGTGATAAGTATTTTTCATATCAAATGTGTCATTCTTAATGTTCCGGAATTTAGATTTATTTTTTAGATAATATTATTGTCAAGTTCTAACATAACGTAATAGACATTTAACATATAAAATGTCTTATCACGATATTGATAAAACATTAACATTAACTAATTGCTTAATAAACGAACAGTAATTTCTTCCTGTCTGAAAGAACAATTAACGCCATATCAAATAGTTATAATAAGCGCACGTTCACAATGCAATTTAATCATAACCTAAAGTTAATCTCCGTTTAACGATCACCATGTAAAGTCGAGCCATTGTTTCATTTGGTAATAGCGAGTGTGGTATAACTAATAACATCTCATTCGGATTCATTTCCCGTGATTAATTATCTGTTTAATCGATATAAGATGTTGTGCCAACAGCCTTCTCGGGTTTCTACACGGACTTCATCTTCGAAATTTGAACTATAGTATACCAGGATAAAGTGCTATTCAGGTTGATGTTTAACAGATGATAGATTAGGTTAAAGAGTTGATCTATCAAATTTTTTTCGTCTCATTGAAGATAGCCTTTGTTGGAGGTTTAATTGGTGTCTTAAACATGCATGGTGGTTAATTCGATTTCAAGTTTGGGCTTCGCTCATTTGTTGTTGTCTGTTTAGTCTTTAGTTTAGACGAGTGTTAATCTAAAGTTGATTGATTAGAAGCGACTTCGATGTATTAATGGGCGTGGATCTTATTACGGTTTGAAAGTGGATTGTGGATTTAATATGAATGAAAAAATGTAATTTTGTTTTTGTTGACCTAGATGATTTGTTTTTGAGTCGCTGTCTATTGTCTGAATAGGTTTGTGACTGATGGTAATCGAGCTTGATGGTTCTGTCAACGGGTTGGAGATTATGATTATTTTAATTGGATTTGATAACTGACCTGTACTGCTAACAATACTGTGTATTCTGTACATCAAACTTAGTAGCTCAACGCAAAAATAATTGCTGGGAAATGACTTTTTTTGGGGTGAAATATCACGTTTTACGGCATACCCAATGTAACGCACTCAAACATTGCGCTGGTGGATGCATTGAATAGTACGGGGGTTATGGAGGTATTTAAAGTAAAATTATAACATTAAACTTGAAAATTGACCCCTAATATCTCCGTAACTAGAACGGCCCAGGGTCCAGGGTCTAGAACAAAAAAATATCGCAATGACGGGGAGAATAAGTGCCTTTCGGCTTCGTGAAGGGTACTTTTACACCCCTTTTATAAATAAGAACGTTTTTCAAAAAAGATATTCAAATACTTTTTTTATTACTAAGATACCTATGACATTTTTCCTTTCCGAATCGAGATCAATCCATAACCATCGTTTTAAAATTCGAACTTAAGCTTTACTCTTTTCTAACAGCATCATCAACATCTGCCTAGCCTTTTCCCAACTATGTTGTGGTCGGCTTCCAGTTTAACCGGATGCAGCTCAATACCAGTATTTTACACGGAGCGACTGCGTATCTGATCTCCACAATCCACTTAGTACTGGGTAATAAACACCCCTTGGTAAGACTGGTTGTCAGACTTTCGGGCCACCTGTAACGACTGTGTCTACAAATGACAGCCGAAGCCAACGGCTAACATGATCAAACATTTTAAAAACAAATGAACACTTTAATATTCAAAACCGAATGTTTCGTATTCGTCACGGCTCCGTTTATTGAAGTAACAAGTCTAGGCATGTCCCATGCTTTAAATAACTGAAGATTGATGGCGAGGAGTCCCCGATTAGGACAAGGGGGAAGATTAATGGAGCTTGAGTTAGTAATCATTGTCAGAATGATGTGCTCACAGTTGTTACAATTTTAATTGAATTTTTGTAGCCGAATTGCAATGATGGTGTTAACTCGGTTTTGGTTTACGTTCATATCTTCGTCTCCTTGTCCTTGTCTTATGTTATTTGGGGTCGGTACAATACGTTTTCTTCCATTTACTCCATTTTATATTTTTTTTGCCTTGTCTTATGTTATTTGGGGTCGGTACAATACGTTTTCTTCCATTTACTCCATTTTATATTTTTTTTGCCTTGTCTTATGTTATTTGGGGTCGGTACAATACGTTTTCTTCCATTTACTCAATTTTCTATTTTTTTTTGTTTTCATCAGTAAATAATGGGTTTTTAAATGTAGCATGGGTAGAGTGCCTATAGTATAAATGACGTTTAGAAGTCTTTTCAATAATATAATACTCACAATAGAGGGTGGAATTCAGTACATCATTCCGAAATCATTGATCAGCTGTTTCCTACAAAAGTGCAATACTTACACGGTCAAAATATAATGGAAGCGCTGTATTTTTTTTTAATATCTTTTTTTATTAACCTACTCTGTCCCACTGCTGGGCAAAGGCCTCCCCCATTCTTCTCCAACTCTCCCGGTGTTTTGCCTCCTCTGGCCAATCAGTCAGAAACGACGTCCAAATCGTCACGCCAGCGTTTCTTGGGCCTGCCTCGGCGACGACGACCGTCCTCAGGCACCCACTATGTGGCGATTTTGGCCCACCAGTCCTGACCCTTCCTGGAAATGTGACCTGCCCAGTCCCATTTTAACCTCGCAGACTTATCCCCAACATCGGCGATGCCTGTCTTGGAGCGTATTGTGGTGTTGATTATTCGATCGGTGATTTTGATGCACAAAATGCTACGCTCCATCACTCTTTGGCAAACCTTGAGTTTGGACTTATTTTTTTAAATTATTGATGAAAAATTCCTATGTGGGAGGGGGGGGGGGGCTCAGAATGATATACTGAATACGTGGTAAACGTCGACCTTGTATGTTATTATAATAATAGGTCATAAAAGACAATCATTGAAATTATAGTTATAAAAGTCTATTTAATCTTTACCCCGGGTAATAGCTGTTTTCTTCAGAAACCGATTTCTTTTAATCGAACTAGATTACAGAAATACGTAAATTGGAATGTCAATACTAGGTGGATAATCAGGAAATCAGATTAGTATTCACTTAATTTTGTTGTTTGATTATATTTCGGCTTATCTTTTGATGGCACTTTTTAGATCAAATTCCCGTGTAGTCACGTACCGTGCTATTTAAATATCGATGAAAATTTGCGGATATGACTTGACAAACATTTGGTTTATATAATTAACTCGACTAAGAGCTTATTTTTTAGTGGACATCAAAGCGCTGGTTCACCGCCTATAGCTTTACTATTAACGCGTATGGTGTTAAATTAATCATTTTTACAATTTCACAAGATTTTGAATAAAGTTTTTCTTTTAAAGGTACCCCTATGTAATAATTATAAAACACACTGTATCATGTACTGCCAGAGAAGTTAATTGTCAAGTAAATTGACACTGTCAAATGCCCACGGCAAATTGACATACAGTGATTTGAGCTGTGATTTGAGGATACGGACAATTTAAGTTGGTAGTCAATCCGCTTCACTATTAATTTTCTTAGCTACATATAGACGATTGATAGGATCGCCTCCAATAATAATCAACGGCCTCAAAATCTTAACATACAGTTAACTTAAAACATACTATTCACCCTTATGCCCTAAGAAATAAGGTTAAAAATTGGTCGACCGCCACTGAATTCAGTATTACATGAACATATTGAACATAGTTCTTCTTTCGAAAATATGTTCCAAATTCGTATCCTTACTCCATTTCCCCAATAAACTGCCAGCACGCGGCGTCAGTCAGTAGTGAGCAGTGAGGAGGTGCACATCGGACATTGTGACGGTCATCTCGCGCCAATAACGGTCCGGATATCGCTGCGTCACGATAGGAGACCCGCACCGTGACGCGGTACAAGGGATAGGCGGGCGAGGACTCATGATGTGGGCATTAGCCACTTCTTAAGTTTGTATACAGGAGCTGTAACCCACTCATAAATAGGTACATCATCATCTTCCTGCCCTTTGTTCCATGTTACTTGCGGTCGGCGCAACATATTTTTTTATTTTATTTTCTAGTGTCAACCGTCAAACTATCACTTGCTCCTATTTGTTTAATATCATTCCTCACGCAATCCATTCATCGTTTCCTTGGATTAATTACTATTGAAGAAAAAGTTTATACTGGTTTTTAGGAATGTGACTTTAATTGATGAGGTAATTGGTTTTAAACCTTCGTAATAAAATCAAATAAACAATAAGATAATTACACGGACATTAAAAAAAGTAAAGAGCAATAAAACAAATGTTTTGGTAGCTCTTCAGTTGTGTAACATTCAGTGCTACGTGTAAAAGCAGTTTATTTAGTTTTATAAATGCGAAAGTTTGAATGGATGAATGGATGTTTGTTATTCAATCACACCAGAAAGGCAGCACGTATCTAGATGAATTTTGGCACAGAGATAGATTAAAGTCTGGCTTAGCACGTAATTATGCTGCTTTTTTTCTCACACATACACATTTCTCACACATAAAAATTTCCACGTGAACGATCTCGCGAGCTATAGTACCGACGTGTATTTATTGTGACGCTGTCTGCTGCTAGACATTTTTTTAATCTATGTTATTAATCCTATACTATTGCAGTAAAATGCCGCTTCCGCTCATAGCTTAGGGCCTTAGGCCTCCGACAGTTGTATGGTTCTATGCAAAGAGCAACACTATCAAACTTTTGCGGTGAATGAATTTCTAACTTGAGAAAGGTTGTAACTGCATTAAATTCTTTTTTATTAATATATCATGTAAAGGCTGTATAAAAAATACTGCCTCGTTCATTCAGGCACACTAATATAATACTCAGGTTAAGGTTGTTATCATTAGCAGACCTTACGGAAATATATTGCCTCTCATATTTTCTTAAATTAATTATTCCAATCACACTCGTACAGTAAGTACGTTACTCAAATATTCCACTACACACATAATAATGACGACATCTGACATCAAGCTATGCGCTTTCCCAATTAGCCGACTTTCCCTACGTGTGCGTCTGATAATTATGCCGTTTACACAAGTCTGGTAGCCGCTACTGGTTTGTTTGTTCATCTCTCATTCCATGTTCATCGAACAACTCACTCGTTCAACATTATTTTGATAACTGCTTGATTTTTTAAACCGACGTTGCGTTCTTTTTTGTTTTAATTGTGAATTAATGTTCCATTTTCAAAAGTGTTCGTGTGCCAGTTTAATTTATCGGATTATTAAAGTTCCATTTGAAATTCAAAAAGCATTTCATTTATTTTTATACAACAGACGATCTAAAAAGATTTTAATTAAAAATACAGCTATCTCATTTCTAAGAATTCTTCAAGATTATGATCGATTATTTTTGTCGTCTTTTCGTCGTGTCGTGAAAAATGCTCGCGACATTATGTCGACGCGCTCCGCGGCGTATCGGGATCAAAAGCTCGGTGCCAGCTGCTTGATTCTTATACAAATAAAAGTGGAATTAATCAACGCACTGCTAGCTAGTGTTGGGACGGTTTCTAGTTTTTTATAGAAAAAAGTGAATGACCGGTGGAAAAATCTGAAACTGGTGATAAAAATCAAAACCGTGTCTTAAAGACACGGGTTTGATTTTTATCACCAGTTTTAGATTTTTTCGAATATAAAAATGAGTTTGTCTCCGTCTGATTTCTAACACTTAAGTCTTGAATTATAACCAGGATTATATATTTTTTTACTTTTTCTCTGGATATTTAATAAGTGTTAGTCTCAGCACTAGCGGAGGCGTGGATGAGCGGTTCCCGTGGTTTCCTGCGAATGCGGCGGCAGGCACATACGATGACAATCTCGCGCCGAAACGTGGATTAATATATCAAAGTCGCGAAATGTCCGACTTACACATTTTTAATTTAACGAAATCGTCCCGCCAACGTTTACCGCTCTATTAATAATTTTTATCGCGTCTTAAACGTTCCTTTTGTTTTTGCTACCAATAAAATTATTTTATTAGTCTTTATGCGACGCGCTTTGATCTCGGAAACGCTATATATCTGTTTCCATAACGCATTAGAATGTTACTTTTTATGTTGGACACTGTCATTTGTAAGGTTTTATCGGATACAAATTACAAAGTCTGAGCATCGTTCATATTTACGATCGCTTAATGAACCGGTTTTCCTCATAATGCTAATGTTTATTGTTTCACAAATTCGGCTCTCTTAAAGGCCGATGCATCAGATTCCCAGAGGTTAATATTTATTCTTGGGACGAGCTTGAATGAGTTCTGCTTGCATATATTTAGTGTTCATTAATAAAAGTCAAGTCGAAATCTGTTAAGGGTCGCGGTCAGGACGCGGTTAAACTTGGACTTCCAGGGATTAAGTGATTGTAATGTTAATAGGACATGTCGAACTTTTCAATTTGTCAATAACTTCCAACAACCATGTACCCAGCTTCCCATAATCAAGTTGTCAAAACCAGTTTAGTAAGTAAGTAGTTTAAGAAAAAAAAAACTACAAAACCATAAATAATAATAACGTGGCCACATCAAACCAACAAACCGGCGCCAAAATTTACTATAATTCATAATATTTTCGTTTATACATCAACACCACATCAATTCACAGATATAAAGTAGATAAACATAATTTTCCTGTAATAAATCTTTGGATTCTATCAACATAGCGACCTGTCACTTCTTGAGAGGAGAGTTGGTTTGTGATGGTGCCATCGACTGAAGTCCGGTCCAGTGGGTGTGGTATATATCATCTCGCCAAATTAATACCGCGAATAAATCACACAGAATAAAAGAAAACAGTGTTAATGCATATTTTAATGACAAATACAGGAACTGAGTAATGTGTGCGAATGTTGAGAATGTCAGCTGTGACAATATAGTTTTTTTTTTTGTAGAATTTAATTTAGATTTAGAATGCAACGTTTTAGTGGTGATGTTTCTAAATTGATAACAATTTGAATAGCTTTAGGCTCTTAGAAATGCTATGTTACATGTGCGCATCCATTTCAAAATTTTGCAGCTGCTTAGAGTTTTCGAATGACTGAAATCATCTAACTAAATAGGTACCTGATCGCCCATATACCAATTTATTCTTGATATAGACTAACGAGCAAAGTCACCTTACTAAATCTCACTAAATCAAAGCGTACATAAAACAATAGCCGTTTATAACACACATGATTCATAAATACTATATTCGTCACATGACTGGTCCTAATTCTGCCAAAAATAATCTCGAGTCGAAACCGCATTGTATTCGAATCGAGCGCGTGTTTAATCGATTATGTTTAGGTATCGAATTCGGACGGCGATATTTGCAACTTAATTGACCTTCCGACATTCGACACTTTTGATTTTCCTTTTTAATTTTTCGTTAACAATGGCTGGCCTCTTTACTATGGTTTGAGCTTTATTTTTGTAAATTGATTAATTTACGCATTATATTAATATTAATGACGATAATACATAATTATTATGAACACAAATGCCTGAAACTCAGTGTTTTTTTTTCATAAATTGTGTGTGAATAAACAAGTACGTAGGGTAGGTAATTGATTGAAAATGTGGTCATCGATAAGCGTAAATGATAAACGTACCTAATAATAATAAATTGCGTTGTGGTCTCCAGACGACAGGAAATCGTAACCAGTCATAATGAAAGCGGTGTAAGGTTAACTGACAGTACATTTGAATACTCGATTACTGACCACCTTTCATTTCAATTTAACACAATAAAAGCGAGCGATAAAAGTAATCGAGCATTTGTTTCCGAGAAGTATAGGTAATAAAAAAAAAGTTATTCAGGCTGAGTAGGGGGAGTGTGACCGCATTATAATACTAAAACATGGCGCGAGTTCCTTCCCCGCCGGTCTGTACGACCCTATTGTTGTCCGCCTGTCCATCCGCATCAAATACGTCCGTAAATCATATTCGTCGTAAATTCGATACGAGTTACAATGAAAGATCTGTTCTTATTTTGAATCTCAACGATTTTTGTGTGTGACATTCTTTTTTCAAATTGTATGAACGCAGAGGACGTGTTCTTTACAATTTGGAACGCAAATTACTGTGTATAAGAATCGCTTTGTAACCATGTAATGGTGATTATTGAAGTTAAACTTGTGCAAAACATACCAGAGGCTACGAAAATCGGGGAAAATAAATATTTTTTCTTTGGTTGTAATTATGGTGTATTATAGAGTAGAATCACAAATTGCACAGTAGCTATTGTTGCGTGGTCGGCCCCACACATCATCGCGTGTTTACGCAACAAGCACGTACGTTTTACTTTGTCGCCGGCGACATCTGCTACACTAAGTTGACGAATATTACACCTCTATTACAAGGTGATAAGGTTGAGAATTGATGAGCTTTGTGTCAAGTGTTAAGAAGCTGACCTATCAGTGTGGTCAATTCTATATACAGCCGTGTAAAAGGATTTTTATTGACTTATTTTCAAGCTTTTGTTTTATGAAATTGTAGTTTTTTTTAATCTTATTGGCCATTGTTGTATCGATACAATCAAATCCATTTTAAACCAATACGTTTTAAGTATATTCAAGTGACGTTATAGCGTAAATGTCTTCATCGGAGGTCTTGTAAATGACCAATTTGTTATCTAACAAAAACAAATACGTGACCACCTACACAATATGAGACTGAATCTCCACCGAAAAACCAACTTTAACACAGACTAACTTAAGTTGAAGTTACTTTGGATATTTCTACACTGTGGCAAAAAAGTGATAAGTCCTTTGTAATCCTTCTGACGCCACGGAGGCTTACTCAAGTTAATTGCTTTGAAATAGTTTTTTTTTTAACTTAAATGTTTTATTATTGTATTCCGTCTACCTGAATTGGTGGAGACAGTATCACTAAGCTGCAATAGATATGTAGACGTTGAAAAAACTCGATAATTGGTCGCCTGAGTCACGATTCAGCAATGTTATCGATTCCAAGGAATGTTTTTATCGAATTCTGTTTGTTTTGGTTTGTCGTACTTAATTAAGATATTTAGTTAGTTACATTGAAGTTTCAGTATGTAACTGATAGGGTGTACTTACATAAGTACGTTATGTAATGTTACATAATTTTCCATTTTCATTTGAGTCACTTAATAAAGAAATTCATTAGGTATGTAGGCTTGAAACACAAATATCTTTTCCTTTAAATATTCTTTTACAGCAGTCACTGTATTCGTTTTTTTTTTGTACATAAGCATAATTTTATTAACTTACTGGCATAATTACAAACAGTAAAATTTACAAAAACCAAGTCCTAATATTGTTGTGATCAGCCCCATTTTATGGCCAGCAATTTGGGACCAGACGTCCGCCGGGACTTTCCACAATGACAGCTTTTACTTATACCGCCATCGCGCATCGCCATTGTCTATCATTTGCTTCTCCACAAACATCCCAGTTTCTTTTCAATATACACAGCCCCTATAAAATATAGCGAAAGAAAAAACTGGCCGGTCTTAATTTTTTTTTGACAGTTCTTATTACTTACATTTATATAATGTCGTGTTATTTTCCGGGAATTTGAAACGGCATTCTAGAATTTTATAATTAAGAACAAAGTGTTCGAATTTCAAAATCCATTATTCTTTTTTGTAGCATCTAGTAATTATTTTCAACCAGTGTTTTCTGTAACATAAACTTTCCGCATCTCTATTCTAAAATAGTGTTGTATCAATATAAACTAATTACATGGAACTATTTAAAATGTACGTGCTAACCAAAATAGGCTACTCTCGCAGCCGCCTTATTGACGGCAATAAGTAAGAACAGTTCGTTCAAATAAAACGTTTCAAGTTATTAAACGGGTCCACCACACCCAACAAAGGACTATTCTGGTAATGTCAACACGCGTTTCCGTCGCAAACGAGGCATAAGGAAACAAATGAAGTAAAACAAATGATTCGCAACTTTGTTACTGATTCATGAGTCGATATTGAACTTATCAACTCCTACTTTTGGTGGTCCAAGCACATGACGACATCAGTAAAAAAATTAAAACAATTGTAACTTTTCATGATTGTTTTTAGTGTCTAACTAACGGGACCCTATTACTAAGCTTCCGCTGTCCGTCCATCCGTCTGTCTATCTATCTATGAGCTGTAGCTAAATAGCGTAATAGGAAGACAGTTGAAATTTTCGCAGAATGTGTATTTTTGTTGCCGCTATAACAACATATAATAAAAATAATTTAAAATGTCTCCCCTATTATGATGGTGATAACGGAACTCTTCAAACGCGAGTCCGACTCGCACTTGGCCGCGTTTTTTACAAAACGATTATAACTACCCCAAGTCATCGATTAAGATGGAAAATAATTTGGAATGAGGAAATTAGATTACTAAACCTCTTAGATTCTTGGACAAGAAACGTCGAGTAATTTTATTTACAAGAATCTTATTAGCATCATAAACAAACTCAACTGTACTAAACCATCCCACCATCTTGAAGTTTACAACTATTTCCAACAAGCACTCTTGCGCCTCATTTACAGCTCGCCAGCCCTTCCCGATATCGATCGTGTTCGAGATCGCGCTGCAATTTGCCGATAGATGACGTTTCGCGGAAGCGGCGTTCGACGTCACGCTGCGCCCGCGCACCCACCATTGCCATGTAATTTATCGGCCATTTTTCTGTAATTGCACCCTTGCCGCCCTCTACTAAATGTTTCTTCTGCTTAGTTCTTAGCGTGTTGCACAACAATGTTATGAACCTATAATTTGATCTACGACTCAATCGAGTTGGTTGCGTTTCGGTCCAGTAGTAAAACCAATCGAACCAACCGACCCAACATGTCGAACCAACAGTTGTAATACCAATCGGAATAAGGCGCTTTTCTTATTGGTTTCTGTTGAATGACATTTAGAAGAGTATGGAGTACATTACTTGCCCGATTGATTCTTGATCTAAAAGCTTTGAGCTGGGGCAAATCATATTGGTCTGAGACACGCACAGACTGGGGAAGCATGATAGAAAGAGAAGTAGAGCTTTATCTACTCACAGTGGAAAGAGCAATGACGATAATGTTGATACTGTCAGTTAATCTAGAAAATATAACTCTACTTGTCGATACATCATCTTGCTCAATATAAGGCTCCATACATTCCCCTCTAACTACATACATACATCTCTAGTAAAAGATTATTCATTCAACAAATTCAGATATTGACCAACTCATTATAATTGGATGAGTGCACTGGCGGGTAGTACTCGCCGCTAGTAGTCACGGTACTTAACTGCCAGTTGTGCGGACAAACATGGCGTCTGGCGCAGGCGTAGGCCGGTTCCTAATTGTTTTCATCGGCTTTTTTATTGATCGTGACACAATATTGGTGCGCAATAATCGGAATAAACCCAAGTAGGGACTGTGTTCACTACAACGTAGTCTGAGCTTTGCCACTCCGTTGAATATTTCAACAGAATACCTTCATGGACTTTTAAGTTACTCATACTGAAAATACCCAAAATAATGGGTTAGTATGTAATTTGTTTTTAAACAATATTGACTAACCACAACTAACCACACGATAAAGAAAGAAGAAGAAGATTTAATGTATCCTCAGTCTTCTTAACGACAATTCAAATTGAGTCAGACCAAAATTTGGCGACGAGTATGGCACTTTCAGTAGCGTTCATCAGCTCCTGTGATGTACAAACAACAGGGACTGGAAGGACATGTTCCGTCATCTACCAAAGTTGAAAAATATCGTAAAAGCGCAAAATTAAATCTTCTAACTATATTTAAGTAATCTAATCTCCAAGATCTCTTTCATAAAACATTCACCAGCAATTATAACGCCATTGTGGTGAATCCCAAGCGAATTGTGGCGGGAAACAATTGTGTGGTACTTCATTAAAATAATTGTCCAATTGTCGCGGCCATTGCGAATGCTCTGATGGATAACGTGCGAATCACACCTTACCATCTTGATTGGTAACTATAACTGTGGATATGCAATTTTCAATTTACAAGTATGTGTCAAGACGCAAATGACTACCTATGAGTAGATAATGATGGGTCACAAGTTGCAACTTTTCTTTATTCCAGGAACATGGTCTGACATTTTGTTTAACCTTACCTATGGTTCACGTGTGCTTATCTTTAAAGACGAGCAAAAGAGAGTTGATCAGTGAAAAAATTAAGCATGGGCGAGAAAGGTTGGTGGTCACTGGCTATATCAGGATTTGAAAGAATTTTGAACCGGTTTTTGAATAACCGTAAATGTTTAATGATACCTGTTTTCAACTTTCACAACTATTGCAATTCCTTGAAGTAAATGATTTAGTAGTATTTACTGAAACTTTATGTATTTATATATGAAAGTATCCGAAATAGTTCCACCGACAAAGGCTTAAACAATTTTGTTTTAAAATGAAATCAAGATTATTATTTAAACATATAACATGAATTTATAAACTGTACGAAAAACTCGGAATCGAAATAGTTCAATGTTGTAATGGTCTAATTCCAGATAAATGGAATAATGTGGAGGTCATGCGGTTGGCTCTGAACCGCCACATAATGTGACTGGTAGGTAACATGACACTGACATCTCATTTATTCCGACTTTAATGCACGTTATCACTGGTCAAATTGAAATGTATTTTGATAGTTAAAAATTTCGTGAAAAATCTTTCAATTAATTTCGAATATTTTCTGTGGCCGGACTAAATGGACTCCGTGACAGAATATTGTGCTGATTTAGTTCGTGTTTTCGCATTCCAGTGTCTTGTGACTTTGCACTCACATTGTGGTTGGTATCAAGACTCAAGTGTTTATCCATTGGCCTATTTCGATGTCAACAAACGCTAATTCCCTCCTGCCGGTGACTAGGTTATAAATAAAAATAGCCACGATTAGAGTCTGTCTCATTAATCATCTAGTGTATAGTGTCACAACACGTCCACGCACTCTGTGATCTCGGTACTATTCAAAAATTACACTTTCCAACTCTCTTGTGTTATAACAGAAACGCTGGAAGCTAATTGCTTTTAAATTGTGTTTCTTTTATTTTCTTCTTCACACGAAATAAGTAGGACACTTGAATTCTCTTTCAATTCAGTATGTCACATAAGATTAACTACATAGATCGTTATTTGTCGTATTATAATAATTACGTGCTTCAGTGTCTACTCGTCTACCTTAACGACACCGTTCCAGTAGCCTGTAAATTCCTCGCAATCAAAATACAATAGTTTATATTTATTATTGGATTGCGGAAACGTGTTTGGCTCTGTTCCATCGTGTGGTTATTGTAAAATTTCCACGGGCTCTATCAAAAACATTATGAAGGCATTACTCAAATTGAACTTCTGAACCAAATGAGTCTTCATCTGGTAGGCATGCATCATGTTAATTTCCTTTAAAGTCACCATTAGAGCAATAATGATTTGATTTAGATGAATTTAACACAATGTCTTCTCCAGCATCTTTCGGCGAGGTGCCAACATCCATAATAATAACACTTGCCCACAATTAGCTGAGTGGTGGATGATAAAATAATTCGCCATGTCTCGGCAATCGCTTTATGTGTAGCATTGTTTCAACATGATCTAGTGCCGCGCTCTGATCAAAGGCGGCTGCACCCGTTACAGTTGTTTCGCGCGAATGATATTAATCAAACACATTTATTGCGGTCGCATTCAAAATTAACAACCGTATATTAAATTTGAGTTCTGAGAACTGTTGGCTATCAAATATTTCCTACAATAAACCAGTTGGGCCCGCTGTTAAACTTCCCAGATTCTTGTGCCATCTGAACATTACAACCACAATAACAGCGACGTCATATTTCTGGATTGCAGCCAATGCTTTATGGACATTTATTATGGTTAATATAATAATGTCATTTAGATCTAATAACATGTCGTTGTTGGAAATTCGGTGCGCAGTAGATTCCGGAATCAACCGCACCTATTGTGATGCGATTCGTAACGCGCTCACTGTTAAAACAGATGTGGCTCTCGCTCGTGCTTCTAATACATATAAGAATTAAAATAAATAAAAAAGCACCAATCAAAGAATCCAGCCGGCAAACAAGAAGACATGAAATCTCCCGCGACGTCTGTCAAATTAGCATCACAAACGAAAATAGCGTCATTCTAATTATTTTGATGACTCAACCGAAATACAATTAATCTTACCGCTTCTGTGAACTGTCCAAGTGACGGACGGACGAAAATATCGTCTCATTTCGCGATAAATATACTTGTGAGTCGAATATCGGATTTCGATTCCATCAGTGCTGCGTATCAAAGATTTTATACGCGTGTTGGATGCGGCCAGCGGAGCGCAATGCCGCACCCGCCACTGGCGCGCGCGCACCGTCACGTCAATGTACGCCTGCCAATACTACACGGAAATAATTGAACGCATTTTGTTAACAGAAACTGCAAAATTCAGCCACAAAATCTACCAGATCCGCAACATCTGCTCATTAGGCTGCCAACATAATTTTAGTAACAATCTTTACTCTGACAGGATTGAATCGGAGACTTGGTGCTATCTAGTGCTCGCCGTACCGTGGCCGGAAATCAGCTGTCGTATCCCGATTCCTAGTGGGAGATCGGCCAATGCGTCTGAGTCTACGATTACATTAGATCGAGTTGGTTCCTAGAGTTCTGATTGGAAACTCGAGACGGTTTGTGTTCACCGGAACACTGTCTCGGTTAATTAGACTGCTTTGTAAGAATAGATTTGCCATCGACTTTCGAATCGTGCTCTACAATGATTCATCTCGTCTGCAATCATTACTAATCTCCTTACATTTGTTACAATTATCTTGATCGGACGGCGCGTTTATTTTATTATAATTCTCCACTCGTCTGCCAACGAGAGAACAAGGAAAATATGTAGCGTCAGCGTTACATAAAACTGAATAATCAGATAGGAAAACAGAAAAATATGAACGTTGGATTTTCCGCCATTAAAAAGTTTAGATAAGGTGTTTAAAATTACAATTTTCATGTAATAATTCTACAAAACGCGATAAAAGACATCAAACACCATGTAAATTTGAGCGTAGAACGTGAGCACAATGCTCTGATTCGTCACAGTTCGTTTCGGTCGTAATCCAATTTCAGCCTTTAACTTATTCCAATCGATATCCTTGACGAGTATAAGGGGCGTTAATGTTACTAGTTTATAGCTAGTCGTCATCATGGTGATACAGTGAACACTGCGAACAGTGGCTCATTGTGCGCCGCGTGACGATGCGTCTGCGCGCCGTCTAGCGTCGATCTGGCCGCTCGTAAATCACCCGCGCCACAAATTGGAAACCCACCGCTAAACAGCTCGCCACTATAAAAATCTCAAATAATAACTTCAGATCTAAATCTCATAAAAAAATGATTTCCAGTATTTTTGAGTGGGTTTTTAATCCCGTCGTGGTTTTACGATGTTGTAAAATTTGATTAATAACAGTTGTGTGTAGGTCTACAGAGGTCGGACATTGTTGCGGTGACCCATTTACGGGGCGTGATTGTGCCGTATTTTGGCGGTGGCGCTCCGCAGACCAAACAAGCCGCAGCATGGCGTGACCCTGTAACATGACTCATTTTCATCAAGGCCTTGTTCTCTTACGTAATAAGAAACTGCTTCTAAGACCCTAAAACGACTATCGCCAGAAGTAAAGCTATTTGACTGCTTGATTTAATAACCATATAAATTATCTGTACTCAAAATTAATCCATCTGTCACTAGGAAATATTTATGCGCTTGTATCTGTCCTTGTTCTGTGAGTTTATGTATTGACACAAGTAAAGTTAAACCTAATTTTATTACAGAGATGTATAGTAAAATAATCATAATTTCTAAACTTCATAAATCATGAACAGAAAACTGTGTTCCTGTCAATTCTCCACACTTGACGTAATTAGATGTATCTACATTGCATTAAAAATAAAACACAGCTATCTTGTGTGTGGGTGTGACAATAAGTCATTATGTATGTAGGCACAGCCGTCAATCCACGTCCGCTGTCACTTCAATTTTTCTATTCTATTTTTCTCCTATTTTCTGTTGGATTTCCACATTGTGTTGCGTCTGCGACGCGACGCGCGACGTACGGATGCGACGTTATTCCACGATCCGTCACATGATTTGAACGGTATCGGATTTAGCTCTTGACAATAATGGGACGTTACCAACTTCTTTTTTATTATTGTTTTGTCCGATATTTTTAGATTTGATTCCATTTTTAAATTGGATTTGGCTGTAACGAGTTTTAAAATTAGGGACATTTCTTTGTGAGTTTTCTGACAGTTGTATGTCATTGTTTTTACGTAACATCGAGACACGCGGGATTTGTTTCCGGGCTATCTATAATTACAACTACACTAATCCCAAACAAATTAATTGCTCCATCTATAAATAAATCACTTTCCAAAATTAAACATACCACTAATTCATCTCAAAATATTTACACCACTTCCTTACATTGATAACATAAGTTGTAATGGGATGCCACAGCCGATACATCTCGTTACGAATCGAATTTATTCATCGGCGTATATTTTATAGTGTTAGCCTTGGGCCCAGGCCCGCCGCGGGGGCCTATAAAATCACACGGATAAATAAGCACACGATCGGCCCGTAATTAAAAACATAACTTATTAATATCGTTTATTAACGCTCGCGGGTCGTACGCGCACTCGACTCGTCCCGTGCCTCGTTTGGACGTCTCGCACCTTCTTCCGATAAATCTACTATGTCTTCAATTTCATTATAATTGTCTTATTTATTGCATATAGCTTGCTCGTAATCGTGTTTGATTTAATTTAATTTGTTTAGTGGTTAGTTTGTAAATGTTAATTTGGTTGCTAAAATGACAGAATTCTACAACTAATAATTGACACTTGCAAAATTTAAATGCATTTTTACGGCACTTAACGATTGAATAAAAATTATGTGATTTTTTAGTGGATCATTAGCACTATAGATTCTAATTGGGACACTTTTCAAAAATGGGTGTGATACCGTATTGACAAGTCTAGAAGTTTGAAATTGATTTTGAGAAACATTAATGACGTTAAATGTTTTGAGAGTGCTGCATCGGTTTCATGCATGTAATATTGAGCTTCGGGCGCTTACAATATCGTATGGCGTTACACAATTATTTTGACCATTCCAACATGGGGTCGAGTTACAGGTTCATACTTATTGCCTGGTACAATATATGGATTACTGTAGCCAGCCCACCGGCATATGCAATATTTATAAGACAGCTAGTCGCGTGCTATTCTAGATGATTTATAGATATTAAAATCGTTTAAATAGTCATCGAGAGGCTTGTAATAGGTAGTCAAAATAATTATTAGTTTTGTAAAGGATTGTCCAGGATCATTGGCAAAATGTCAGCTAGAGTAGGCTGCACTTGTACAGACGCCAGCAAATCAAGCTACCCGAAAGTTTCAAATTTTCCTAATCAACCTTGAACCTAACACAGACAGACAGATTGTAGTAGCTTGATGTGCTGGCATCTGTACCTATTACTAAATTTACCTGTATTTAATAACATTAAATATAGGTAAATTTAGTAATAATGCGCATAACAACCGCACAGAGAGCACAATATTCGTCTCCCAAAACAACAATAGTCGCAAAGGCGAGAAGAGAACAATAAACCGGCTGATTTATTTTAATAAAGTAATTTATGGGCCCTTACAAATTGGCCTCATGATGGCCGCCTTATCGAGTGGCGAGAATCGATAAAATCGTTGGCGATGTATCGATACAAGGTTATTAATGGAGAGCTTATTGTACTCGGTAATGAGATAACATTTGTTTTCTTACTACTTATCGTTGTTGACGTGGATGTAATTTTTGTTGATTGTGATTCAAATGAAAATTGAATAATTGTTTCATTTGATATCAAATTTACAATCGGAATAGTGGGACGCTTCAAATTAGAACAGAAAACTGTATAAAACTAAAATTATGAAACGAAAAACGATTGATTTTTGATCTTGAGTTGCTTTACTCTCAAGATCGAAAATGATCTCAACTGATAGCTGATACAACAGCAAAAAAACGCCTTAAACCGCAGAACAGTGTGAAAATAATAATATTTCGTCAATTGGCCGTCCCATAAAGCAATCGTATCGACGATCGCTGATAACTCATCTGGCTGGATCGTAAATCGAAACGGGGTCCATAACTCGCGCGGCTTAATTACGAATAAATAAATAAATAATTGAATGTGAGCGGCCGCGGGCCTAATCGATCGTGTTCCGAGGTGTCGGAGGTGCTAACAAGGGCCTGCCAGCATTCGAAACGTTTGCTTTGTGATCGCGTACGAGTCGACAGCGAAGCGAAAACCCCGCTACCGCACAAGATAACACAATTGGATGCAGCAATTTATTGTTATCATAATCTCGCTGAGTTAATTGATTTAGCGAATATTCATCTTTTGATTAAAATAAATCATGTACCTCCGTTGTTTTAAACTGCCAGATGCTAACACACTTATTGAAATCCGAGCCCCTTCACGTCGTTCCAATTCAGACACCTTCTTCTAATATCTTCCATTCAGCTTTTAAGAAGGTCAGAAGTCAATTTCACCGGTCCATTGAAACGGACACCATCTAAACATAGCAGCGCGGAAGCCGCACATTGTTCTTTTCATAACGCTTTTTTCGTGTGTCGGACGATTGACGCGTATCCATTTCCTCAGACGAGAATAGTAGCCAGAGAGTCGTACTATAAAATAAAGAGTATCACTCAACGACCACCGACCATCTAGATATTAGGAGATGTCGCTGATTGCCGGTCGTTAGAATCTAATTAGCCCACGGATCAGTCATCGTCGTCTATTTCAATGGTTGAGAAAATAATATATATTTTGATTCGGCCTTCCCACTCAGTTGTTATTCGCGAAAAATCAAACGTCTGTCGTCGCGTCAAGTTGAAATGTGCAGCCTACACGAATTCGATCTGCTCATGTGACTATGCATATAACAATATACGATATTTATAAAATTATTTCTAAACGGTACCTGCCTAGTGGAGTTGTTACGTATGTATGCTCATAAGTGTGATTGTCGTCTCCTTGCCAAAATGGTTAAAGATTTGACAAGATTTCTTGACAAATACGTTGTCAATCAAAATGGCTTCAAGTGGATGACTTTTGATTTTATTTTCTTTACTCTACTTTGATGTCTATAAGGCCTTCTCACTAAAATCCCTGTCATAATTAATATAACTGTGCGTTATACAATGGACTTGACAAAAGGTTTAATTCAGATTTTCATAGAGAATCAGTAACGATCATCGTCGATATTCAATGTATGTATGTTAAAAATGTCAACACTGGATCTTACTTATATGGTCTGCTAACACAATAATCATTTGTTTACAAACCATACAATATTATCGTTTAAATTATTAGCCATAACAAATATATCATCCATGTAAGTATATTAAATCCGTATAAATCCTTGTCCATTAAACAGTAAGATTTTTAAAATATTCTTAATTGAAAGCTAAATCCAGGTCGCTGCGAAGGTGTGCTTGATGGATGAGCAGCTAAATTACCTCTCCCCCCCTCGTCCTTCGCACCGGTTTCCCCCACTAACGACCTGTTGGCCAAAAGTGATTATTTATTCTGGTGATGACAGCACTTCCGGCGTTATAACTGGTGATTAAGACGCTGCCCGATTGAAATCTAGGACTATTCTAATAGACACAGGTGCTGAATATATTCTGAATAATAAAATATGACTTGTGGTTGAAACTGAAGATGTGGATAATAATATCGCGGTCGACAGTGTCGTTTTCGTAGGAGCTTCTAAGAATGTGTTCGATGACAAGTTTTTGACATGACGGATTTTTGAATATTTTGAAGTTGTGTAATTCTCAAAACTGTATTTTTATCCGGGCGATAGTTTTGTTACCTAATCATTCAAAGCTCTTTATGCTTTACTACTGCATATCTTCAAATTTGTATGTTACTATTGTTGGTCTAAGCATACATTGAATACTGGCTGTAATCATCTGCCTAGCCTTTTCCCAACTATGTTGAGGTCGGCTTCCAGTCTAACTGGCTGCACCTGAATACCAGTATTTTACATGAAGCGACTGCCTACCTGACCTCCACAACCCAGTTACTACTGAATAATACGATACCTCTTGGTGACAGAGCCGGGACCAACGGCTTAATGTGCTTTTCGAGGCACGAAGGAAACTCGGTATGTAATGGATGGTCACCCATCTACGATCAAAGGTCTCAGTCTAATATTATTTGGCTATTAGAACCCAGTCATCATAAAGCCAATTACGTAACTCAAATATTGACAGTATTACTTAATATCCGCCGATCGACTAATCTAAAGGTGCCGCCGGATACCCGTTATCTTCGTACACATGGCAACACAGCTTGCTTACAGTCTCAAACAAATTGTCACGAGTGTGCACCACAACTTTAATGGGTCGGTGTACAGTACATATCTCATATCCGCGAAATGCAATAATGTGTGTCTTTCTCACGGATGTCCACGTTTGGGCATCGTTAACTGAAGTTAATATTTTAATTATCTTATGATGTGATTGTTAATATTTTGTATGGGTTTTTCAACTTCTAATTGTATGTAGTAACAACACTACTGAAAATTTTGAAACCGACGCAGCATTTTAGTTGTCCACTAGAATTAATTCGACCTTTTAGCAATAGGAATAATTTCTTCAATTATTTCAAAATATAAAGAATTGTTCATTACCTCAGTATTAATTTGTACTAAGAACTTAATTAAATGATAGAGCGTAACACGGGTAGGCGGTGCCGGCCCGCCCTAGATCCCCGCCCGCCCTGCGAGCTGGGCGGATCTCGTAGGGGACAGCTTATTGCATTTATAGGACTATCAGTTTAATAGGGAGTGGGACATAGAAAAGGAGGAAAAAGGCAACTTATACACAAATAACTACATACTTGTAAGTATAATGGGTGAACGGAAAGCTGAAGTGGTAAATTAAGTAAACTTACTAAATAAAAATGATAAACGGTGAACTAGAAAACCTTATAATAGAAGTGAATAAAAACAAAAACAATAAAATGTTAACGGTATCAAACACTACAATTTTCAAGGAAAACACACCCTCAAATCCCACAATCAAACTATATCAACAAATATCAACCCACTAATACCTACTGACGGAAATCAGTACGCGACATAATATCTACACGTATCTAAATGTAATCTATTATATAGATACGGATAGGGTCGAGGCGGGGCGGCAGGAAGTTTCAGATATAACGCCGAGATAAGCTAAACCTATCGCCTCATCGGATTACTTCACAAAGAATATCGATCCATCTCAGATATAGCACTCTAATTCGATTACTGTAAATGTCAAAGTTCAGGGAAGCCAATTTCGTTGCGCACGATGTTGAAGATGAAGATGTTGTGTCAAAAGATTAAAAAAGATGGTGCAATTTTGATGCTAAATGATTATATTGATGTAAAAGGAGTAATAACTCATAAATAAATAAAGAACAGAAGAGAACTACCTAATCTCGAATCAAAAAAATCTAACAAAACTGAACATATAAATGATCATTCAAACTTTAATATCACTATGCCAACATCCATCATAACCACGTTCAAACAGTCGGCCCCACTAACAATATTCATGAGAGAATCAATAATAATAATTGTCCTTTCTTCTCGTTTATGAACCACTGTTCAATGTCACCCTGTTCCTCATCCCATCTTCCATCCATTTATGTAAATGCAGCATTGTGGCAGACACCTCATTTGTTCTATCTGCCAGGCACGGCTATTGTCAAAACTTCTTGCCCTTTGACTCCATTGTCTGTTTTTTGTCAACCAACACCAGATTATTTTATTTCCGTTATAAGTTTGTTATTCTTATTCTTTGTTAGCTCATGTTTATCAATATTAGCTTCGATCGTTTTTGATCTTGTTTTATTGTGATATGACAGTTTATTATTTTACGGGCGTGGACCGTTAAACTTGGTTTCAAAGATGACATTTACCGCAATAGATTTATTAGACGTTTGGGTTTTACGTAACGCGTGCTTCTGTTTCTCTGGCGCATTCCATAACGTGAATATCTTTTAGGTAAACTACGTAAATTGATCTAATCTTAACAAAACTACCTAACCCACATTTAGGAACATTATACCTTTTAATAAAATCTGTTATGGGTTATTAACAGTATTCTGTTGAATAAATGCTGTAGGTGTTCGTTCCAAATGTGCTTCGTCATCACCGGGACGCCGTTCCACATTATAATTTAAATTGTCATTCAAATTACCATTGAGAGGAGGCAGTAAACGCGGTGGCACTCGAATTCTCGACACCTTCGTCTAGACACGTTCAAACATGAAGCTTTTATGAATTATATTATTTGGGTACAACACACGTAAATATGAAAATATTTTGAGCATATATTTTTTAATAATAAGGATGATTCTGGTGCAGTCAAGCTTAGGGCTAATTCCTAACCCCAAGACATATGTGATACTTTTTATAGGTTTTCTTCAAAACCAATCTTTGCCCAGGAACATCGTAAACAAAGATTAGCAACAGTGTATTACAACAAAAGGAGTGATACACAAATTAAGGGTTTCCATTCCGATGATATTTTACGATAGCCGTAAGCGACAAAACGAGAGTCATAAAAGAGACGATGTAGTAAGTAGAGATGGCGTATATTTGTGGTACCTGCACAATAGCTGCCAAGTCTGTTCAGTGTATGACTGTGAGTAAGAATAAATATCTACACGTATAGAATTTATTGAGTACAATTTTGATTAGAAACAACACAATAATGATGTTGGTCGATGTGTAATTATGCACAGTCGTGGAAACAACATTGTAAGCACCAGACTCGTTTTGTCGGTCAATTTTCTCCGCACCCATAAAAAGCGCAAACATGACTACGTTAATAATAAATTACATACATCGCAGCCAGACGATACTACCATTCGGAAACAACAAATGCTAATAATTACTTTTCAGATTTTAAATGTTGGAAGGGTCGAAGCGTACTCGGTCCGACGAACCGAAACAATGCTTATTATTGATCGTCTAAGAGACTTATTGAAGAATAAGCCCGAGAGGCTTCTTGAGTTACAGTGCATCGGATGCCTTTGTTGTGATATCTGGCAAGTTGCTCCGACGGGTCTGCTGCATTAAACAAACATTTTACGACCCACATTTATATCAGACGTCGCATAGCTACGTTTTCCCTAGATTTATACTTTTCCCACAAACAGGTGGCATACAGTAATGGTATTCGTTCGTTAACATTGTGTGCGCACGCGCAGTTTTATTACAATTACATTATGTTGGTATTGTTCGTATCTGTCGAGTGTCATAACGGCGGCCGCGTCGTCGGATAGCTCAGCTTTACGGCTGTCGATAGTTGCCACCTTCGTTTGGAGGATTCCATTGTTGCATTCATCGCAATGATCCGGCGTAGTCGCATCGTCGTCTTTCAGCCGCATCCGACATTTCCATTGTTGCAATTTTATTGCCGGTGTTACCGTGCTGGCGGAGATCGTAAACTACGCACCAGCGCTCGATACTATCGGCGGCGGCGCGCTGATGGCCGATGGAAGTGATGGGCCCGCGACCGCACCGTGCCGCATTATCGCGCGCCACCGCCACCGCAGCCGCGATTTTCATTCGTTTCTAATAAATTGATACGAGGGCTACGCGACGCGCTATTGGTCGACTCGCTCCCCGGATTTCGATCCTCGGACCCGGACCGTAAATCAACTTTACAACCTTTAATTACAGATATTTGCCGTCTCATGTGAGTGTACGGGATATCGGAGGGCTGTGCTCGAAAATATAGCATAATAATGGGTATTGACCCGTAATGGCTCGCCTGTAGGTACTATCGGCCGCCTTTGTCTTGATTGTTCGAGCGAGAGTATATTCTTTTCTGAATGATTGCCAATTACATCGAATGGCCTCCTGAATTCCACTGAGAGCGATACTTTAATCTTTCTCGGTTTTGATTTGCATTCGAATAAATGATTTATGTGGAATTGGGATCTTGGGTTTATGTTGTGACGTTTTTTTGATTCATTGGTGCTTTTTAATGTTGTCAAATTTCGGAGCGGGATCGTGCTTAATGCGAGCAGTAATTACAAATTGAAATGACTGCAGCGAGTGCAGTCAGTGTGCAGTGTGCAGTGATTGCGCCGCGCGCTGGCCCGGTGTGGTGCTGGTGCGCGGGGCGATGCCTGCCACATTGTTGCACCGGATAGGGCCGGCCGCTGTTTTAATGTCTCTCAGACGGAATTACGCTGGATTGTTCTCAACTTTACTGCTCCCTTCATGATTGATCGTTGTATCCTCAGCCTTATGTCATTTTCGCGCCGTATCTCCTGGAATTTGTACTACAAGCAATAAATATTACATTGAGTTATGGTAATTTCGCAAAATTATAGTATATGACTCTGACTGGCGTTGTATATTATTAGGTCCTAACATATGTAAAAGAACATATTATGAGTTTTAATAAATAATTATTAGCTCGTATTATAACAGGGTTATGTGCATGTGTGCACGTGTTTTGTTCCGAAGTGTGGAAATTAACACTAGAATGATCGTATTTCTAAATTAAAACCTCGCTCCGAGGAGCAATAAATTCTTCCGCTCATAAACTTATAACGACTGTCTAAATAGAGGCTAGCTGTCGTTTATAGCCTTAATACTCGAATAAGAAATAAGCTAAATACTATGCATTTATGTTTCTGATCCATTTTGCACACCTTTTTATAATTGCGAAGAATATTACAATGACTTGTAAGAAAAAGAATGATTAATCGGGGTGTTTTTACGGCTTTCTTTTATTATTATTTTTTCTCAATAATGGGAGGTGTTGTAATTAAAAATCTCGAGCAAATTGGAAGGAATTTTTCAGTCGGTCTGTCTATCGACTAATACATGAATTTGTACATACCTAATGTTGGAGCTTCAGGTAGGTTGTGTTATATTGTTAACTTCTTATACGTTTATTTTCAGTACAAGTAAGTAATGAATTTTTCACATGTAAATGTGGGTTTATAAAAATTATTCATTATTAGTGTGGGTTTATTTGTCACATTAGCATTAATTTATCTGCAATCGTAAATGTTTTAGTGCTGTATTGGCGGGTTTTCTATAATATATGTTTCTCAGTACCTATGTTTATACGCGAGTAAGAATAACTGATCCTACTTAACTAGCCATTATTGTTCATATGTTGGTATAATATATCATTACTGTTTGCGCTTTATTTTGATTTATAATGTTATAAATTGTTCAATGTCATAATCTAGTCTTTAACGTTTTTTAACGTTTTATTGTGGTAAAGTTCGAACTCACTGTAAAAGAACTCTACCCAATATCTTATTCTGCTAGTGTACGAATTGTGAAACAAATTCCCTGAAGTTAATGTGCAATTAGACGCGGCTGAGTCCGACCACTTGGAGTAGTACCAACACTCACGAATAATTGAGATTGATCGAGTCGTGAATCGAGTGGGGCGGTGCAATCAAAAGCGTATCAGACCAATGGGCGGCCGCGCCGGGCTCGCGGATGCCTCTCATTGGCCCGCCGCGGGGTAGTCGGGCTCCAAGGGCCTTGATACTGCTCTCGATAAGCGGGAGGCGTCGAATGTCGATTCGATCGATTATCGCCCGTGTTGTCGTGCGCCGCGGACCGCGATGCCGCCGCGCGCCGGCTCCTCCACGCGACCGCTACACTTGACATTTTGATGACCCGCGCCGCGTCATTAATACTTCCATGTCATCACACTATTTTATCACCGTATTTATTAACCAAATCACCATTTTACACTAATAAAACGTCGCTCAGAATTTATTAACGCACCTCAACAAAATTAAATTTCCAACTTAATCTGGCTGTAAAACGGTGCGCAAATCAAAGTTGCAATCTGCAACACTTAAAAGAGATTAGTTGGCTAATCGGGCGTTATTTACAATCCTTTATCAGCACTCGGAGGCGTTCGGTTAGACGATTTACGACACTCGCGAGTTGCCAGCACAAAAGAATTAGCCTTTCTAAGCGACACCGAGTGCCAATAAATATCGGGCGAGGTGCGAATAATCGCGGGCAACACTGTAGCGGGCAACACTCGGAATTTATTCCGTACGCAGTTCCATAAAGCGTACGTTAGTCCATAAAGTGAAATTCAGAATACAAATTTAGCGTAAGGTTTCGTAGGAAAAGCAATAATTTGTCACAATTGGGCACGATTAGATTGGCTCCGCTGGCGATTAGACATAGCTCGTAAATAACGCTTCGGGCGGCCGAATTGAGTGAGCCGTCAGCCGCGCTACGTTGTGTGGGCCTTTATAAATGGTACGTGTATGCAAATAGCGCGCGCGGCTCGGCGCACGCGCATCGAATCGCGCGTTTTCCGCCGCCGGCGAGCCCGTGCGTTTTGTGGAAATCGTTATTGGGGTGATTGCTTTCATAAACAATAGCTTTTGTCCACGGGTTCTTGTAAGCGCTGTTATTTAGACGGATAACGGGACTGTTGGCGCGCCTCGCCTGATAACGCACCCAGCGTTTATGCAATGTTGTTTAGAAGCCATTCGATGTTGGAAATCGTGCTTTATCTATACCATGTTCAATTGCGGGTAATTTGTATTATGTATTTACGATATTCTCGTAATTCACCGTAACCATTGACCCATAAGTTTTCTTGCCTCATTTAACTGTGATTTCATCATTATTTTGTAAGCTAGAACCAAGAAACTACAAAGTAAGCACGCTTTTCCCTGCTACTTGAACTTTCCTCTTTGTACTAAGTAACCACTTCGACTTGTGATCTCCAAGACATCCGTCAGTTAATTTGAATTTCCATATAATATTATATGATTGCAGCATGTCATTAGTATTTATTTAGGCGACCTTAACACTAAGGTTTCACTTTATGGTGACCATTACACACGTCACGGCATAGAAAAGTTACACATAATCTTGCACATCAAAGCGAGGTGCACTATCAAAAGATGACCAATATTTCTTGGACCTTGTGTTCTTTAAGGTGTGAATCAGAGTATTGAAAAGTCACAGCTCATTTTAGTGTGGGTGAAATGGTGGCCGTAAAAGTCGCTATCGGGCTCAAAGCAACTTAGTAGGGTGCAATAAAGGTTGTCAACGTGGTGTGACGAGCGTGGGTGGCGAGTGCAGAGCGAATCGACAGAGAATCGATAGTAAGGATTAGTGATGCACGAATATTGATTTGTGGAATGCTAATGATGGGATATTAGCAGATGTAGGTGAAGGGGTAACAGTTAAAGTCTACGAGTAAAAATATTCAAAATCAATGTCCTTTGTATCTTCAAATCATGTTTGGAAGTCAGAATTTAGATCTGTTTTATTTACTGTAAGAAGACGCAACAGATCAAGAGAGTCAAATGCCTTACAAGAATCTAATATGATTTAACACTTAGTTGAAAGAACCCTTGATAATACGTCAATCATAAAATTTATCGTGGATCATTTCTGATCAGTCATTTCTTTGCAATAGTTCCGCTTACTTTTTCTGCTTTGTCAATAAAATTGCGAATTCCAAACTGCTTGGCTTACTGACTGTTATCATGAGTCATCTATTGTTACATTCTGTTATTGACTGCCGGTTACATGGCTCAGTTTACGTTATCTTGTTAGTATTTAGGTGCTACCGTTAGTCATAGCTTCTTGACGATCATTCTTTGTAAACATTTGGTATTTCCGACCATTTACTTATTGTATTGTTGTAATTTCGTCTCTGTACTTTCCAGATTTAGGTTGGTTTTTATTTCATGATTATGAGTGTCATGATTGATACTAATTGTAAATAAGTTTTCTGAAACGTGATGATTATTATTGGAATTGTTAATCTTAATGTTGGTCCTATTGATGATCGTTCCTTTGTTTTACAAATGTTCTGTTTCGAATTGCTTCTTCATCTTTTAGTTCTGATTAAATAATTGATAATATTCATAAGCTTGATTTAATTTGCTTATTAATGTAGTAATATTCTCTAAAATATTTTTAACTCTATTGACTGCATGCATAAATTCTGAAGTGAACAAATTTGCTACACAATGATTATATTGTTTGGGTTTCCAATAATTTTAAGACGATAGTATTTAAGTTTACTGCTGATACCTGTCATGATAGATTAACAGACAGAGTCAGCTCATCTAATAACAAAATACCAGGTATCTTACACAATACCCAACAAGTACTCTACACCAATTCTGCGCATCATGTTGCTCCATTTACTCTTCAAACGTGGCAATTAATCTGAACGGGTGACGTTGCCACCCCTTCAACCACCACCCCCGGACACCCCGTCTCACCCCCGCTCACCCCCGGCCCAGATAACCGGGGGAATGATTAACTGCAGACAGGAAGACGGATTGACAAATAGTCGTTTAGGTATTTTGCTAATGTTTCGCTCTCATCAATAAACGATCGAGGCTGTTACATGGGAGGGCTGTTCTTGTTTCGGGAATTTGTTATTAGGTTGTGAAGGTTTTATTGGTTTGTCGAAGGTCAGAAGTGGTAAAGGAATTTAAATGAATGAGTGTGGCAGAAGAACTTCGTCAAAAGCGAAGGTCAATTCCCGACTATATTATTATCAGCAAAATTAAATGGTATTTTATCAAATGCCTAATTTTTTCCCAATTATGTTGGGGTCGGCTTCCAGTTTAACAAGATGCGATCCGAAGGACAATTACACCTCTTTTATTGATCTAACTCCAAAATTGCAGTAGCTAAAAAATCTGAATTACTTATAATGAACACTAGTTTAGATTTTATTCAAAATATAATGGTATGAAAGAGATATTTTTTATCTAAACGTGATACCTGTAAACGCTCCAATAGAAACCAATCGACACATTACCATTCAGGAGCAACTTGTAATGCTGGCAGGCGCGAACTGAGACAGCTAGTAACTCGATATCGAGCGCGAGGTGACTGTGCAAATGTAACGAATTGTTTGCAACAATCATTTAGACAATGTTGATTGATTGCCGCCTGCCGCTGCCGACGCGTTCCAACAAGTCAAATTGAAATAACTTTCAGAAGCTTATGCCGGAGATGAATGTAATGAACTTGGAGTAATTGGTGATGTTCTATTGTTTTCTGATATAACAGTGTTTCCTAGTGATGCCTTGAAGGATATTTGAGATAAAACTGATGAGATTCTAAAACAATTTAGGATGACATAGATGTGATCATTTAGTGAAGACTTAACACTTCCTAGGCGGTAATTTGACATCCACTTCGTAGTAACAAGTGCGAATGTAACTCCGTCTTCAGTCAGCGAAGTAATGGGATATAAACACTGTTGTTTTCTTGTTCCAAAGATGTAAACATCACAAGCTGACAGTTCCACTGTCTCACAAGCGTAACTAAGTGGCTAACAGTTCCTTATTGTAAATCGCAGTGTTAGCGTTGTGGGTAAGGATTCGTCACGTCATCGGGTAAGTTAACAGCCAAATTACAGTAAATCAAATAGTCGCAAACTAACCACATAGAACAAACGGGCCTGGCTTCCGTGGCCACACGGGCTGTGCTAAATCGGGGCCACTAATGCTGCGCGCGCGCATCGTAAAAGCGCGATCTGACTCGCTCGCGCCCGTAAATCATCGATCGTGCGATGCGATGCGATTTAGCACGCTCGCCTTGTTGTCCACTTGACGCGTGTTGTCCCAGCAAGCGCTGTAAAGCATGTTTTGATAGATTATTTAACCACCTGCAACGTTTTTGTCCTCATCTCATAGAAAAGTGTCATGTGAAGCGCTTTTTAGGTGGATTTCATATGCTCCGGCAAGCAACGTTTTACCTCTAAAGGCTGTGGTGTTGTTGTAAGATCACATTAAAGCGTGTAATGTCGTCGTATAAAATTGTGATTAATGTCTCCAAAGGGATGCAGGTAGCGATAATTTATGGTTGTCAACGTAATCAGCTTTTCTTCTCATTTTATCGTCACTGTTAGATATGCGGTTGGAGCAATAAAACAAATTGTATTCTTCCGATAGCTTTATTCATTTTGTTGGAGGATCATTGGACAGAACAATATAAAATTTGTAGGAATAAATTCGAAATATTTCCATTAGAATTCATGCATTTCTGCAGCATAATCTAGCGCAGTATTTGTTTCTATATTTGTATATAGACGTAGTTTGCTTTTACGATCTTTATGAAGTACGCAGTAAAGGGTTTTACAACTTGCAATAGTGAGGGAATGTACTGCTCTCCTCTATTGGAAGTTACGTCGTGATGAACATGTTCCCAGTGCTTGTGAAGACTCTTTTGTTAAATTACGATATATTCGCTATCCTGGATTTTGAATTGCTGCTGTTGTATTTTGAGAAATTTTATTGCTCACGGAAGTTTAAACAAGTTGATGTTCTTCTAATACCGGGGTAGTTAAGTTATCCTTACTTCATTGCCTACTTCGTTATTGTATTTTATGTGTAGCATTGGGTTTCTCTGTAGAATTTCGTTATGACTGAACACTCTTCATACACTATTCTAACGATGGTTTCGTTATCCTTAATTTAATATACTATAACATACACAACACGTCATGCCACTTTAGCAACTAGCTCACTTTGATTAAATTTTCCTCTCTACCAGTATGCCATCGATATTTAAGTGCCAGTATGATTCGTTTTAATGTCATTCCTTCATTATTGCTGGACCGTAGGCTACTGCTTTGATAGTGGTCCACAAACCACTACCCGGTGAGGTTTGGCAGACAGAAGTCACATTTCATCCGAACCTACTAATCCTATACTGTCTTTTGTTGTAGGCACTCCAATCAACCGGCTTCCAATAATGGCGAAGTCGGTGCTAGACCTGTACGAGCTGTACAACCTGGTGATAGCCCGCGGTGGGCTGGTGGAGGTCATCAACAAGAAGCTGTGGCAGGAGATCATCAAGGGGCTGCGGTTGCCATCTTCCATCACGTCTGCTGCCTTCACGTTGCGCACACAGTGAGTACCTCGTACCTACCTATAGAGTCCTAGTAGGTACCTACCTCTAAAGCTTATCACCGTAACGTAGACATTATCGTTTAATTTAATTTACAGCAAAGAGAGAATGCCTGTGTCCTAGTCGTGGATTGATATAATATGGTGAAGTTGTAAACCACTGTCAGTGAGTCAGTAAGCTGATGATGTCAAAAAGGAGTTCAAATCTGTTTAATATTAGATTAGAGCATGATTAAGAAATTGTCTATAAACTAGAGTACGTTACAAGATTAACAACCATTCAAGAGGAGATTAGAACTTTTTGGAGACGTGACACAATATTCTCAAAATGAAATCCTTTCGAATTGCTTTCACTGTAAAGGTCTCTACCAAATCAGTATCCGTCATCCTTCAATCTAGAACATGATCGACAAAAGATGTATCTGTGTGGTCCACAAGTCAGGAGCTCGCTCCATATTCGACCTGCTTTGTATCATCCTTATTCAAATTCTCACGAGGTGGAGACAAAAGATGGTCCACAATGGCACTACGTGAGCGTCCGACGCGACAATATGACAACTTCATAATTAATAACCTCAGCTCATCTCAGCCGATATAATTTCCCATTTATCTCGCTAGAGTTCCTTCACCTCATCTTTTGTCGGATGTCATAAAGGTGGTTTACGTTTATGATTCAAAATGTACGACGGTTACGCACGAACCGATGATTTCGAACGCAGCTTCTTTTATTTCGATCTGTTTCTGTATGCGTCTCGTTACGTTAATTTTCATAGTGTGTTTGGAGTTTGGACTTTGAAGTGATTTTGTAACTAAATATTTCAAACGATGTGTCGTAGATTGTCGTCCTAAATAGGTATTGTGATACTAGAAAGTTTACTATTGTTTGGTTTGTACACATAATTGCTTCATTAATGCAAATAATTTCGAAATTGATGTTAGCTAGACATCCATTTTCAAGTATCGACTCTTTTATTCACAATTTGTCATCAACCTAATGATTTCTAGTTTCTATGCTAAAAAAAGTCATACGTTAAAGACTTTGAATTGAATTGAATTCTATAGAGACAAAAACTATTCTAATGCCAAAGCTTACATCTAGCAAAATTCATAAAATTAGACTAACCGTAATGACGAATGTCGTATATATAGATCGCTTGTGACAGTTTTAGAGGTGGCGTTTTTATGAGACGGCGGTTCTCATTGTGTTACGCATTAAAATGTGACCGCTTAATATGACATATGGGAGGTACACGCGATAATGGGGTCATATAAAATTGACACGTTACAGAATAGGCTTAGGATTGTAATGGTACGCATTATACTTGAAGGATAGACTTTTGATAATAATTGGGCTTGTAATATGATTTATAAGCCTGTCAAGCCACGGGCGGAGTAATAAAGTTATTATTAGATTAGTTCGTTCTAAAGGATTGAATGGTGACATCTTTTGATTTATTTCCGAGTTGATAGATATAGAGATTATTTTGGATGATAAAAGAATCGAAATGAGCTTTGACGGTGCCGCTTCCATCAACTCTTGTCCTTCATTCTAGTTTTGTTAAAAATCCAAGTATGTAGTTATTAATAGCTCAAAATGAATTGTTATTCTAAATACCTCCACTTTAAGTTTCCTCTGTGGACAAGCTAAAATCAGCACACTTGTCATTTTTTTGTAATCTTTTACAATCTGCTCAAACTACGTAAACTTGTCATCACCCAAGACTTACCCATCAATCAACCTTGTGAAACAAAAGTGAATTATTATAACAGTTGTATGATTTCTTCCCAGATACATGAAATATCTGTATGACTACGAGTGTGAGAAGAAGAACCTATCAACCAGGAGTGAGCTAGACGCAGCTATTGAAGGCAACAAGCGTGAGGGTCGCCGCGCTTCGGGGCAATACGACGCACAAGCTGCTTTAGCTATGGTAAGTATAATCATAACTTCAGATTTTGAAGTATTTCTTGCTATTTAATGCCCGTACGATAGATACAACATACTTTTACTTATATGCACATCAAGATAAACTACAATATCTTTAATTCGACACAGTCTATAACTACGTTTACACCAACTAAACGTTTGGCAAATCCCATGAGTCCCAATTTTATACACGGCAACATGAAATTCATGCTCCCAGGTGGCAATACACTGTTTAGTTGTACAGCTCATTGTATATTAATGACTGCCTGTAGTTTCATGAATTCTGATGAATTTTCAAACTTTGATTTTGAAAAAGTTGTTGGAGCTAAGTCTTTTTCACCCATATTTCCATCTATCATTAACATTGTCTTTCTTGTCTGTTCACTTCCACCCTGGTGACACCTTTTTTCACACAGTATATCTCTTTAAACGAATTCGTAC
Source organism: Lycophotia porphyrea (assembly GCA_950005105.1). Classification (NCBI taxonomy): domain Eukaryota; kingdom Metazoa; phylum Arthropoda; class Insecta; order Lepidoptera; family Noctuidae; genus Lycophotia; species Lycophotia porphyrea. Next base: position 11,822,845 of record OX465399.1, read on the forward strand.
ACAAAACCATTTCTTGGAAATAGTCGTAAAGTCCAACGTTTGGTGCCTGATCATCACCACCTAACGTCCCATCTTCTTGCAGCCCCAACTAAACCGCGTGCCCGCGTCTCTCGCGCAGCTGTCGCAGCACATGCAGCCGCTGTCACTGTCGCTGGGGGGTGTGGCTCCGCGCCTGCCACCACTGCCGCCGCACGCGCCTCACCTGGCGCAGCACGACATCGAGTACAGGGTGCGCGAGTACATGAAGATGATACAGCAGCAGAGGGAACTTATGAGAAATGGTAAGTTTTTTTTGTTTGTCTTCGGTTTGTAAGTAACATAACCATGTGCTCTAAATCCTCATTATTTTGAGCTGAAAATTTTTAACTTTATTACAGCGCATTTTTAATGTTTGGTTATTAAGTTTTTGATTACATTTATTACAATTACAGAAATAACGTTTCAATATACAAATGTGGACAGTTTATATGTTCTTATGGCAAAAACAGTAGGGTTTCATACTGTCTTACTGCACAAGTCAGTAATGATATTATTAAAGAAGAAAAAAAGAGTGAATGATAGAGTGATGACTGACACCCACAATGGAACAAAAATATGTTACACCAGCTTCAAGTAACATTGGACAAAAGCAGGAATTTGATGATGAAGCTCCACGAGAATCTCCAATAACAATGTTTCTCTTTTTCACAGGTTCCGAATCACCCCCCAGCAACGGACAAGCGCCAATAATGTCACCCCGCGACGCCGCCCTTAGTGCCATCGACGTCTCCCGCCTCACCCTCTGGTCGCTCTACAACAATAACAACAATAACAGCCCACAACCGGACCTTGAGCCACAACGGTAAGTTGATATTACTTGAAAACTAAATATGAAATTTGTATGGACCTAAGATAGTTCCCTAGGGTACACCCTCCTTTTTGCTGGTCATAACATGTAGAAGTCTCATTGTAATTACTTTGCGAGACTTACTGGACTGAATTACTTCTCATAATAGATAAAGTTCAAGATTCGAGTCAGATATATGATCCATATACCTACACACTGCTATAATAATAGCAGTGTGTAGGTATTATGTCGATTGAAAGCCATTGTGAGATCCGAAAAAAAAGTTTGTTTGTGATTATAGATTGACATGGGCAATTTAAAGGAATTAGAGTAGGTACTATATCTCTGTCGTTACGTATATTATAAGGTCAACACCGGTTGACACATTCTGACACTCTCCTTATCCTCAGTATGGGTTACAGCGAGGCTCTGAACCTGAGCGAGAGCCCCAACTCGCTCACGAGCGGCGGCAAGCGCGAGGCGTGCCGCTCCCCCGCGCCACCCGCCAAGCGCCGCACGCCGCGCCCCGCGTCCCGCCCCGCCTCGCCCCGCGACCACCTGCACTCGCCGCCGCAGCACCGCCACAGCCGCAGGGACGCCACGTCACCGCCACAGATCAACGGCATGCCCAATACTAATGGTGTCAATGGAGCTGCCTTCAAGATTACCACCAGAGGTAAGCATCTTAAACGTTGTTTGTTTCTATTATTTGTTACTGCAGCTTTAGGTCTTTTTTGCCATAGCTTTTGGTTATCTAATGTATGGTTTCCTTGTCATGTAATTTATTCTACATTTTTTTCTTTTATTGGATTCAATTTTTCTTTTAGAAAGGGATTGCGTTCTTATGCGTGCTATTTCCAATAATCTTCTCTATTATTGATGGGTTTATTGACACCCTGCACTTCAGCTCAATCTGTTTTAGGCCTATCTTTTACTGGCTGATGCTTTTATCTAAGAAACAGATCTTCCTCTATCGCATATATAATTTAGCATTTCTTTGTCCCTCAGGAGACGCAAGCACAGGAGACCAGCAACTTGTAGTGTCAATAGAGCTGAACGGAGTAACGTATGAAGGTGTACTCTTCCCCTCAGGCAACGGTCAGAACGGACACAGACAAATGGTGTCTTAAACACACACAGACATATTATAGCGTAGTCGTTAGCTGGTGCGGTTTCAAGTATCGAGTATTTAATGAATACCGACTCCTTGGACTTGGTACAGCACAAAATATCTGGCCACAGAGAAGCAAAATTATTGGTTACTTTTGTAAAGGTAACCTCCGGAAATAGAATAAAATTAATTACTGTTAACGCTCTGAGAAAAATATCGCCATCATATGCAAAATGTTGACGAATTGTCCATGTTTAGGAGTTGTGTTGAGTGAGGAAGACGCGGTCACTATTTTACGGTATAAAGTCGATGACTTTGATATCTGTCATCCATGTTTTAATATAATTATAATTAGTAATAAAATATTCCAATATCATCCCGGTTCCATTTCTCCCTGCTCTCCTCTTCAGAGCATAGGCAGTCAGTTTCGTCATCAGAATGTGTATTACAGTTGAGTTTATATCTTAGATTGCTTGAAAACTAATATACTTAAATATGATCATCGATATAAACAGCTCACTAACTCGTAGTGTCAAAATTGTTTTGGAAACATCTTGAATTAAGTCTGATGTGAACTCAACAGCGACGAATCTAGTTTTATATTTTTCTCTGGCCTTTTTTCTTTGTTGTGTGTTTTTAACTATTCGGGACTTGTAACCGTAACATACAAAAAGTATTGTTTTAAAGATTGAACTCAAATTATTCGAGATAAGTACAAAATTTTCACCTTACGGATCATCCAATAAAGATATTATCGTATGTACTTAGTTATTTTTAAATGTGATTAAGTTTTTTTATATTTTTTCAAAGTATTTATAGTTCTCAAAAACTAAATTACACTGCCTAAGAAGAACGTGAAATTTCATTGCTGTTCTTTAATGGATGTTTTGTATGATAATTTTAAACATTTTTTATGATGTCATACAGTAATGACAATTTGTGTAAATATAGTTTTTAGTTAAAACGTTATTTATAATTTGACAGATGTCAGTGATGAGTGGACGTCGCGTCTGGGCTTGTGTTTGCGTGGTGACGGAACCTATTTAGATTACGTTGGTCTATGTATACTCAGTTGCAGAAGTGAGTGGGCAAATTAGAAATGCAAAGTGCCAGAACGAGTTAAAATTGATGGGTACTTAATTTAGTACTTCTAATTTGTTTCCTTATCACTGCACTGGCAGCTTGTGTCTAGCTTAGTTATTAGTTGTAGCGCATTTTAATCTATTTAAAAATTCATTAAAGTGACAAGTAATTTTAAATATAATGTGTTTTTGTAAGATTTAACGCGTTACAACTAATAATTAAGTTTTATTACGTCTATATTTAGTGAAGCGTAATCTAAATGTGTTTGTCGTATTTGTATATTATTGTAAATAGATATATTGTTGTGTGGAAGTAGTGCAGCGTTTTATACACCGTGTCGTATGTTTGTGATTCTTGATTCAAAAGGTGTATATTTTAATTTTTCTATGAAGATGTCAGTATTGTATTTAGTGAGTAGGTATTTATAAATTGTGGATCGAAACTTTGTGCACCTTGAATGGAAAAGTTAATTGATTAGGTATTAGGAGATTTATTTCGACTTACTCGTTCAAGGTGTATGTTGTTTTGTTTTAAAACTGTAGACGTTTATGAAAATAATGAATGTTACTAAAATCTCTAAAGTACACTTTTTTTACTTTTATATTTCAACTTTGTCACAGTATCTTTTTATTGACATTTTCGGTTGCAAAGTTGATCAATAAAAATTGTGACTTAGCTGAAAGTAATTCTCGAATAGATGTTTGAAATAGTCAAACCATTATTATTATTATTTTATTGAATAATTCAGACAGAGGTATTTTTTGGACGAAACATTTCAGGCTACTTAAAGTTCACAAATAGTTTGTTTAGCATCACAACATGCCATTTTATTAGTTTTAATTAAGTGTAATTTAAGTAACGTTTGTCGAAGTGGTTGAATGAGTCCGTTGAGCTGAGCAGAGTTGTGGAGCTATGGCAGCTTGCCCTATTCATAAGTTTTCATAAATTATAATAATCGTAGTGCAATAAGCAATATCCAAAATTAAGAAAAAAAATCTCCAGTAAAATAGAAAAAATCCTATCGTAGCGTTGTTGTAAAAAATATTGAAAAAATGATTTTTTTGTAAATGACTGATTTAATGTTTTATAATCTTAGTTAATTTAATGTATTTAATTTTAAAGATTATCGTGTAAAATTCAATTTACTGTTAGCCGCATTATTGGAGCTAAGTAGTGGTAGATGTTAGTACATTCCTGACGATGTACAATACTTGTTAAGAGCAACAATATGTATACTGGCCTACTTATATACAGGTAGTTAGGCCAGGGGATTGCGCATTAGCGAATTTCGTATTACACCAAAAATTTTTGATGTATTCAAATAATTATACACAATTAAATAATTATGTATTACGAATTCTATATTTTATTTAATGACGTTAAACCTTACAACTACCCAATCCGAAGTCCATAGTGGTTTGTATCCCTATGGTTAATCTCAAGAAGGTTAATTACATCACCGTCTTAAGAATCCATGAGAACATAAATTATAAATTGGTAGGTATTTGAAGGAAGTAGAAGTAGAAGGTATTTACAAGGCAGATGTGAGTGGCAACGCCGGGAGGGGACTTCCTAGAAGGACATACGCTGTCCTCATTGGTGAGGTTCTTCAGAAAGATCAGGTGCGTAGTACTCGCAACCGGCGTGCGTGTATGACCAGATGTATGAACGTGGACGAGGCAAAAGGAGTATGTAAGGATCGTAGCAGGTGGCATTCTAAGGTATCAACCTACCCCAATGGGAAAAGGGCGTGAGTTTATGTGAGTGTATGTGTGTTGAAGGAAGTGACTAAGGAATAATACTTACGTGTATTCTTATAAACAGATTTAAAGGTTGACTGGTAGAGAAGGCCCTAATTGTCGCATTAAGTCCACCTATGTACCACTCTTGTACATGAATTTTAAATAAATAAATAAATCTAAGTAGTCAGTACACTCGCATCTATTCCATTACTATGACTTGAACATTGGTAATAACTTAAACATAGGCGAAATGTGGGTGTACTATGTAGGTACTCTGACGTACTCTGCGTAATCCCACTTAATGGGGGCTATCGTTTTAAGCTCACCAGATGGCGCCACTGTCGAGTAAGGTGCTGTCATTCATTCTATTTTATACTTGAAAGTACAAATAATTTCATAAAAGTTTATTTCATTTCGTATATCAACACAGTGTAAACTTCAGATACATATTCACAAATATTCTCCCTAACATTAACAAGCAACATGAAACATTTAAAAATCATTGTACCTCCAGGTACTAACAAATAAGATTCTAAGTTGCTACTTAAAATCTTCAAGTCATAATTAATCAGGAATGGCTCAATCTAGACCAGAATTATGAATATTAGTTAAAATACGTGATAAAAAAGCACGAAACGCGCGAAAAAATTACATCTGACATTTCGGAAGACCTTACTCTACACGAACGCCTCTAGCGGCGAATTAATGCGCGATAGCCCCCATCAAAATTTCAATATTTAGCACCCTTGTCCCCTGTGGCGTGACACGCTTACAACGTTACATAACACATTATATATTCTTTAATATTGTTAAAATGCAAGGCATTGCCCACAAGTGTGTTGCACAATTAGGCTGTAGGTTAGCCTTTTAAATATAAAAACAAATCTTTTCTTAGATAAGATAAGATATATTTTATTTGCTTAAACATGTGTACACATACAATAATAAAAAGTGCATGTAAGATAACATAAATAAAAGGAAATCGTTCACACATGTTTGCCAAAATATTTGCCAAATGTTTTGAATTCTAAAATCGTTATTTTTAATATATCATTTTTGGAGTTTACTCCTTAAGAAACGATTTGAGTTATAAGGCCCGGTACGGAAATTTTATGAGGAGTAAAATCAAGTGTAACACGAAAAGTTGAGGCGTTACGTAGAAAGAGACAAACATATATATCTGTAGGATTGAACGTGTAAAAGAATGAGATGGAAGACATTACACAGCGTATCTCATTCTCGGGGTCTCCTCTTTGCGCTATACTTCGTAGTCTCACTGTATTATTATTATTTATATTATTTTATAACATACTTTATGTAATACTATATATTATTGAAGTAATATAAATAATCCGAATAATTACAAATATATGTTTGTTTCTCTTATCATTTTAGCAGATGCGTTCATTTACCCTTTTTTTCTATTCAATATATATCATAATTATCGTTCGTAAGGAGTAAACTCCAATCGTGCGTCGTAGCTGACACACACACACACTTTTTTTTTTGTAATAGTAACGCAATAATTATAGATAATTTCATCAATAATCTCATTCATTTTGTTCATTTACAACTGCATGATTCAGGCGTGACATCAGAAAAATCAATCAGCGTATCGTAGACAATATTTCAATATCAGTTGTTTAACTAACTAAGTCTTTGGAAAAATAATTTGCTTTTAAAAAAATTAAATAATATTTACTGACCTAATAGCTAGTCATTTTGGTGACTTAGCATAACGCCATCTATGTTGTGGTAATGAAAATTGAAATAATAGTACTAGTAGCGACATCTGTACTAACCGTCCTAAACGAGAACGCTAAGGCTGGGCGTTGATTCTGCTATGAGTTGGCAACAGAACGGTTGACCTGTCTCCGCTCGAGATGTTAGCAGTTCCCTTAATTGAACTGTAGATGGCGTTGCAATCCTATCCAAACTATGTTTTACAGCATTAACTTTTTTCATATTATTGAATTACTGAGACATTTAAAATCGAAAAAAGTGAGTTATTATTGTCCAGTGTACAGAAAAAATCATTTGTACAATCCAAATTTAAAAAAAAAAAAAGCTTGACTTCTAAAAACAGTAAAAAGTGTTGTGATTTTTGTTTGTTTCATTGACGTTTTTGGCAATAAATAAGAAAAAAATACATATTATAGGGTTAAACTGTTCAAGCAAAGTTGATAAAATGAATTACGTCAATCAGCTCAGTGATCAAAAGATGATGCTTATACATTAACCTCCTTTATTTTTAGAAGCCGGTTAAAAATTATATTTCATTGAAATCCTACAATAAATGAAAAGGAGATGGTGGTTTATTTTTAACCCATTACCGATACGAATAAGCTACATACCAATAAATGTCAAGTTATGCCAGGAATAATCCTGTCTAGGTTACAACCCCCAAATCCATGGAGGATGGGAGCTGCGTAGTGATAAAGTATGAAAAAACTAAATGCGTGATCGAATTTACTTGAAACTTAACAAGAACAATAATCTACAGGAAATAATAATAACCTTAATAGTTTTTTTAGATTTGTTTTTTTTTGATGAGGTGGATAGTAAACGACCAAAAGGTCGCAGCCCTTTGCGATGGTCCGACCAGATAACCACTTCTCTCGATACTTTCATGATGCTCTTCACTTGGCCAAGGATAGACAAAGATGGCGTGTAACATCGTCAAGGAAAAATGTTTTCAATGGAGGATCACGACCCTCAGTAATGAGGAGCACGACTTGAGGAGGAGGGACCTTTTTTATAAAAGAAGGTCAAAGGGGTGAAAAAAAAACGTTTAAGTATTGAAATTATTGCGTTATTGAAATAACTTGATACTTAGGTGTCCTAGAATAACAGTAAGTGACAACTTTATTTGGTTTTTGTAAGCATTCGGCATAATCAACAAGCAAGTTATAATCTGCCAGGGCTGCGGGACTGTTCGAAAGAGATACCGCGGCCCTGGAACACAAAGGGCAAGGCAGGAACATGGATGGGTTTTAGTCAGTACAAGTCTGACACTCCCTTCCGCTCTGCCCGGAGCGGGAGAGGTCATTTGGTGATTTCCCATCCGTAAAAAAAAAAAAGGTACGATAGACAGGGCTGCGGGACTGTTCGAAAGAGATACCGCGGCCCGGGAATATAAAGGGCAAGGAAGGAAACATGGATGGGTTTTAGTCAGTACAAGTCTGCCACTCCCTTCCGCTCCGACCAGAGCGGGCTCATTTGATGACTTCCCATCCTAAAAAAAAAGCTTCGATGGACGCCTTCGAAATCTTTATCGTGTAGTCTTTTCTGCGAGTCGATAAAAAACTGCCACTGCCCACTGCTGAGTATGAGGTCGGGTTGGATTTTCAGGTCGAGGAGAGTGTTACCGGGGTTTTCATTAGGAAATTCTCAAATTTGTGCCCGGTTGAAGCCAATTGAGTCGCCCCTATTACATTGGACTTAGACGTGACTGGCGAAGTGTGGGCTGCGGGACTGTTCGAAAGAGATACTGCGGCCCTGGAACACAAAGGGCAAGGAAAGAACATGGATGGGTTTTACTTAGTATAAGTCTGACACTCCCTTCCGCTCTACCCAGAGCGGGAGAAGATATTTGATGATTAGCCATCCGAAAAAAAAAATAACTGGCGAAGTGCCAGCGGGTGTACTACAAGGGTACACTTCTGCCTAACCCTTCGGTGATTACAGTGTACACAAACAACATTACGTTGTTTGTCTAAGATATACTAAAACCTGCACGTCTTAAAAAACAAATATTAGAAAAATTTATATCCAAAATCCTTTAGCAGCTAAAGGGTTGAAAATGCGAGCAAACATAAATAAGAACCTTTAGAATGGATTACCCCATAATAGGGCAAGAAGCAGAACTGAATAAAATAGAGTTTAACTGCAATCATACCATAAACTACAGCGTTTTACGTATGAATATTTAACCCATCTATTATTATTGTTTTATGGTTGCAAAAGGAACCGTTTGTCGATGTATTTTATAGTTCTACTTTGCCCGCTGGATGTCGGTTATCGCGACCAAAAGTAATCATGAAATTTTGATCCCGTTTCCGCAACCCATGGGAACCTACTCCAGGGATAGAAAGTAGCCTATGTCTTATTCCAGGCTATAATCTATCCCTGTACCAAATTTCAGCTAGGGCCTGAAATACAGTATTTGTGTAAACAGCTTTCCAATTACCGCTTTATAATTGCCCATTTTTGAAAGTATTAAAATAGATATAGTATGTTATCCTTAAGAGATAGACATATGCCATTGAAGATTTTTCTGTAGACCTATATTAGATACTCAATTTCACCATACATCGTTTTGTTATAACTGAAAGGGTTTAGGCCGGTGGAGCACCGCCGTGTCCTCGTAGCGGCGATCGGCGGCGGCGACCTATCGCGTCCGGCCCTGGTCCAGTCCATGGTCCGGAGCGAGAGGGAATGGGACGCCGTCACCTCCTTCTGCGAAGCAGTCATGCTAGCGAAGGAGGTGGCGGAGCGTGAGAGGGAGAGAACCTCTCGTCCCAGCCGCCGCGGGAGACGCCTCGGGCGTCGGGGGTCACGTGGTGGCTTCCGGCCACCGTAGACGCGGACCTGTGGACGGTGAGTAATGGGCTAGCTCGCCGTCCGTCCGTCTTTTGACGACAGGCCGTGTTGACGGCGCGTTCGTGTTCCACGCGCGCCTCAAAGAGATGTCAGCAAATAGGAAGGGGCCCGCAAGGGCCGATGCCTGCCAGGGCTGCGGGCTGTTCGAAAGAGATACCGCGGCCCTGGAACACAAAGGGCAAGGAAGGAACATGGATGGGTTTTAGTCAGTACAAGTCTGACACTCCCTTCCGCTCTGCCCAGAGCGGGAGAAGTCATTTGATGATTTCCCATCCGTAAAAAAAAAAAAAGGGTTTAGGCAGCGTTCTCATTGAAAGCTCCCAGACGGCTTATTTTTTCAACAAATATCATTACATTTTAGCCAATGTATACAAAAACTTGACAAATTATACTGAAACCTTCCTCGAGAACCACTTTATCCATTGGTGAAAACAGCATGAAAATCGGTGCACTGGTTTTTGAGTTTATCGCGAACAGACAGACAGACAGAAGCGTCGGAGGACTTTGTTTTATAATATGTAGTGATAGTGATTGACTAATGTAATGTTTTTATCATTATCTTCCTAGTCTCTTGCCAACTATGTTGGGGTTTGCTTGCAGTCTAACCAAATACAGCAGGAGTATCAGTATTTTACGTATGGCGACTTCCTATCTGACCTCCACATTCTTTTGAATACTGGATAAAACTGTAACCTTTGTTATTAATGATTTTGAAACTTTCGTGCTTCAGAATACTACAGATATTCAGAATTTACACTATAAATATACATACATACAAAAATTCAAGCCTTTTTCCCATGGGAGTCGCCTCGTCCACATTCGTACATCTGATCACATGTACATACAATACAGTATAAAGACAATCGTCATTTCGGTCAAAACTATTTACAGAAGTACTCACTGTGAAAATTATTCTGGACAAGATATACTCACTACTATAGACTAATTCTCTCGTCTAGTATTCTAATGTGTTTCTAAAGTATGCAAATCAAATCAGTTCAACCGTCCGAGACACAATTAATAAAGAGACAAGAATCTTGTGGTCCTGCTCCAAACATCTTAAGTGTCATTCCGAAAACCTAAATACAAACTTCATCTGACTTCTCCCAACCCTGAACTTATAAACTTCTAAATTGTGTAATTCCAGGGACCCAAAATTAACATTTGAATAGAGCTTAAGTAGTAAAGTTGACCCCTAGTGGTGGGCCTTTGAACTTCGGGCCTTGGGCCCGACGATGTTAGCTTAGGACCTTTGGCGTATGGTTCAGGGAATACATACAAAATCTCATCAGTTATCCACTGCTATTATTAGAAAGAGGTTTTGATTGATAAGGATATTGGTACGATAAATTGGTTTTAAAGTTGTGTAGATAGGAAAATCATTGAAAAGTTGTGTGGGAATCGGTTATCGTGGTATGGATATGTGATGGCGAGGAATGAGGATAATGTCGTGAGGAAAGTTTAGAGTATGAATGTGGATGGATATAAGAGTAGAGGAAGACCACACGAAACGGTGGATGGACTGTGTGCAGTATGGTATGGCTAGAAAGGAGGTTACTGCTGAGAAGACGAGTAATACAGAAGTATGGAACCGAACGCAAATAAATTGGAATAAGGGCAGAAGAATGATGAATGATGAAATAGGAAAATCATTGTTTCATGAGTTGGTACGCAAGTTTAGGACCTTGAATCAAATTTTACATGCTATTTTAGTTAATCCTTGCTAAGCATCCGGGCATTCGATCGGCTGCATAGCTATCACGGCTATAAGAGAGAGTGAACAATTAGATTCACGATAGCGCCGTCTCCTTCATGTGAAATTAAGAAAATATTGGCATCACAGAATTAATGTATCAGGTACCTACGGTAACGGTAATAATGTCTATGAACCTTATTTCTAATCCAAACGCTTTTTTTTGGCACAGGATAGTAGTCGTTACGAAAATAACACAAATAAAGCTTTGTCTTCATCTGCCTAACCTTTTCCGAACTATTTTGGGGTAGGTTTCCAGTCTAACCGCATATGGCTGAATACCAATATTTTACATGAAGCGACTGCCTATCTAACATCCACAACCCAGTACTAAACTGGGTAACACAGATATAGATCATCATTCATCTTTACTCTGTCATGAGTTGGTCATCAAATAACATTCGGATAATTCTCTTTACAACAGGATAATCATTTGTGTGAATTTTAGGTGATTATAGTCGGTGCGTAAAGTCAACGAAATAACCAGTTTTACCAAGGGGCATTACCAAGTACTAACTGGGGTGTGGAAGTCAAATAGGCCGTCGCTCCGTGTAAAATACTGGTATTCAGCTGCATCCGGTTAGACTGGAAGCCAACCCTTATAAGTTTGGGAAAAGGCTGGGTAGGTAACACTCGACAAAGTAACACTTTGAGGTAACCTATCGTAGTACGGAGTTTCAATACAATGCAAGGCTAACTTGGTGAGAGTGAAGTGGAAGGAAACAGTGGTGGCCCGGTGTTGAAAATATCCAGCCAAGTGATTTGGCGTGGCTTGTGGCGGCAACTAGTTGCTGAGCTGTGTTCGAAGCCAGTAGTCCGATGTGTGTCAGCCTTAAGAGCTCGACATCCCGAATACACACTCGATAAACACGAGTTGAAAATGCAGCATGCTTTACTTTCACGCTGCAAACTTATATTAGACGCTTCACTTTCTGTTTATATTTACTTTTCACTCACAGTCTTCTTCTTCTTCTTCTGCTCGCAGTGAAAAGTTTATAAACCAAAATGGATCAAAAGTGAAAAAATACTGAATTTGTGAACCTGGTAATGCTGGACTTCGACACTCTACTGCATCTTTAATTTGCCTGCAGGGTGGTAGAAAAATAAATGAAGAAAACAAAGTTCATTCCTATACAATTTAAACGGTGTCTTGTAACCATGGAATGTAACAAGAATGTACAGTCACACGAGTGAACTATTCACTCAAGTAATGTAATGCGTCTGATATCAGCATAACGTTTCAGTCGCAATTCTATGCTGGATACGATGCAATAAATCAATGCGGATTGCTGTGGCAGTAACTCGTGTCACCGACGGCGCACATTTCAAAGTGTTGACACGGAATAATTGATGGCACTACCGCACGGTTGATCCGGCCATCGACACTCTCTATATTGGATAGCTCTGGCAACATCCGGAAATTCGTAATGAACGTGAGATTTTCTCTATTAGGTACACATTAATTATCAAAAAATCGTGAAATGAGCGAGAAAACTTGTTGTGTTACTTTTTTGATTTGGTTAACTTTGCTTCATCTTAACAGATTTTACACACTGAATTGATGGAAAATGTAGGGCAATCCGGATGAAATATTTTAAACGAGTTGAGCAACTGTAGTGGGCCATAAAATACAAGATCACATTCATTTACCTTGACGGGTAAGGCAGAATGTCTATAGTCCACCCACACTGGGCCAATTATATTTTTTTAAGTTCCATGAATTTAGGGTTTCATCACCACAAATAAGGACACTAGATATCTACTGAGAATTTTTTGTGTGTGAGGTACAGTCGTAATACATGGCTGTCACAAAATCAGAATAAGTTCAAAGTAACATATTAACGCAATGCGTGTCAATATAATCCAATGTGTGTATAGATATGTGCCCGACCTACCTAGCGACAGCGCCACACCGCGATGTCGCGCATTCCAAGCCGGGGGGAGACCGGAATGTTTCCCAAACAGCAATACTACCAAAATGGAATAAAAATGTTTTCACTCCATTAATGTCAACTTCCGGGCTATTATATAATATTTTACATTCAGTTAAAATGTAACTATACTTTGTGATGTGTGATGTCGATTCCCCTACTAGAGAGGCTCTCCTATTGTCCATCAACTTCTCACTATCAAGGGCTATTTGGACTTGTCTGCTGGGCCTGACTATGTCACAAGCTATGTGAAGGGACACATTGGATTCATCGTCTGACATACGATAGACTTTTCCGGCCCAAATACAATCTAGCGTGTATTGTAGTATGGGCTCTGTAATAATATGTACTCAAGCATTAAACTAGCCTAACTATTCGCAAATCAGATACAATAGTTTAATAATCAGAACAGCCCACATATGAGTCATAAGACTGTGAGCATCGAGAGGCCTTACCCTGGAGTGGGATAATACGGGCTCTTAATATAGCCTAAATGAGGGACATCACACTGTGAATGGGATAAAGTTTAGTTTCAGTGGGTAGCATAAGCATAATCAGCCTATAATGTTCCCACTGCTGGGACACAGGCATCCTCTCTATGAGAGGAAATGGCTATAATATACCCCGCGGGGCCAGACTGTTTTATAAATAAACTCAGTAAATAACTTAACCAACAACTGCTGAAGAGGGAGATCTTTACTACCTTTAATCCTCAGGGAAAACATCCATTACGACACCTGGATAGCGAAAAACGGATCGTGTAATTCTTCTATAGTTGATATGGTTCATTTGCACTAGTTCTACTATTCAGTTCTACGGTAGATCTAAAGAGAATATTTTTTTCCACTAGTCCTACGATTTCAGGTGCTACAAAATCGTAGAACTAGTGAGACCAAAAATTCCCATTTGTTCTACTGTTCTGTTACCTGGACCTTGTCTGAAATAAATGTTTATTATTATGATTACACAATTGTACTTTAAAACTAATGGGGTTTTTGTTCTCATAGTACTACGTTTTGGCGTAGGTGGCGTAGGTGGTATTCACACTCTGCAAAACTCACACCAATGCGACTTTAGGTAACACCTTTTTTTTTTTTTCGGGTGTTTAATCATCAAATGACTTCTCCCGCTCTGGGCGGAGAGGAAGGGAGTGGCAGACTTGTAATGACTAAAACCCATCCATCCTTGCTCTTTGTGTTCCAGGGCCGCGGTATCTCTTTCGAACAGTCCCGCAGCCCTTTAGATACTCCTTGGCGACAATTCTTGCATGCCTTTTACGAAAACCGAAATAGTGCTGGAGCGGTACTGCTCTTAAACAGCAATAACATATCTGTATCCCTAAACGGTGTACACCTAATAGTGCACTTAACTTGGGCATCGAACGCAGGACCTTATGCTTAGTAGTAGCCAAAAATAAACGTAGCATCACGCTTGTTATCGTCCAAGGGTTAGTCCTCTGTCTAACCCTCTACACATGGTTTTACACCTACATTTCGCCAGTTATGTTTAAGTCCCATGTAATTGGAAGCGAGTTTATCACCATTAACCGGGCACATTTCTAGACTCCATGGCAACTACACTTTCCCCAACCTGGGAATCAAACCTAAGACCTCTTGCTCAGCAGTCGCGCTTGGGACCAATAGACCAACGAGGCAGCCGTACAAAGTAGCCAAAATATGTAAGAACTGCAAACCAAAAAGTCAACATCTAAAATGATGTTGACTTAACGTTTAATGATGGTACTTTTCAGATGTATAAGTTAGGAAGGCATTATTAAAATTGTTTCAAAGATGCGTATCGTGTTTCTCGTGAACTCAGCAATCAACAGGTTCTGAGTAACGCAAGACGATATCGCAAAGTAATAAATAGTATTTGAGAGCTTGAAATTCTTGAACATTTCATAACTTACTTTACGCCCTTGTAAATTTAAAGCCGTTTGTTTTATCATAATTATCATAGGCCTGCTTAACTTTAAATTATGATAACTTTAATACTCTTCGAGTCACTCAAACTGCCTTGTTGGTTTAGTGGTCGCAATAACAACTGCCGAGCATGAGGTCCTGGGTTCGGTTCCCAGGTCGGGCAAAGTGTTATTGGGTTTTTCCATTAGGAATTTCTCAGCAGCAGCCGCGGGGATTGTTACCGGTTGATGGCAATAGGCTCGCCCCCTTTTACACGGGCTTGAACATAACTGGTGAAATGTGGGTGGACTATTAGGTGCACCTCTGCCTAACCCTTCGGGAATTACAGGCGTGAAAAATGCATGTTTAAATCGAACCCTTTTACTCAACAGAGGGAAAACAATCATGGACCAATATATTTTCTCATTGACCATAGCAGCGTGTTTTTTTTAATTTTAGTTTACCAATTTTTGATTACGATTGATTCCTCATAGATTTTTAATCGTTATCTGCCATCTGTCATCTGAGGTGTCTTAAATAAATTTAAAAGAGTGATTCATTTTAAATATGGAATGGCGTAGCAGTCTACAAAATGATGCCAACAACGGTACGCGCTACGCCGTAGTAACTACATCCTTTTTTCGTAGCGCTGTAGCGAGCCCTTTCTCATTTTTCGCATACCACGTTATTAAAAAAAACCGGCAATTTCTATACAATTCTCCTTGACTAGTTTCAGTAGTTTATCCTGCAGCGAACAGTGATCGACCGGCATTCCACGGAATCCATTGTACTCCATTTCAATACGAATTAGTCGTTGAAATCCGACTCTATTGCCAAACAAACGTGTGTCTATATAGGTATGCCGTAAATATGGGCGCGTTTGAATTTGCTAATAAGCTGTGAAAATACACGTATTTCGCACGGTTATGTGAAGTATTCGGGTAGATCAGGTCGATTTGGTGTTGTTGATAGATAGACGATTCGATTCTAGGAGTTTTCGTGGGAATTAGAGAATAATTCGTGGGATTAGTCGTAGGTACTACGGTCGTAAGAGTGATAGACATGAATGTTGATGGATGGTGAGGGAGAGGAAGGCCAAAGAAAAGATGGATGGATCGTGTGAGGAATGATATGAAAGAGAAAGGAGTAAATGATGCCGTGATGTCTGACAGGGGAGAATGGAAGAAGAAAACGTGTTGCTCTGACCCCAAGTAGAATGGAACAAGGGCAGACAGATGAGGATGATGAGTCGTAGGTACTACAAAGCTGATATATACAGTCTTTAAAAAGTCAAATAAACGGGGTATTCCTCAAAGTTGCGCTTTGAGGAATACCCTATAATGTTTTTAAGCGCAACCAACTAAGCGCAACTATATTATTCCTCGAATCGCAATTTGTGAGCGCAACTAATGGTTGCGCTTTGAGGAATAATTTAGAAGCGCTTAGTTGGTTGCGCTCAAAAATAGTTGCGCTTTGAGGAATACCATAAACGGGGGTTGTGTGAAAAGGGTGACAGTATTTTTTCCTGCTCTATATCGCCAAGAGAATGTAGTAATATAGCCGTATTTAAAGGGATTCTTATAATATTCCTAACATGAGTTCATGCACAATCTAGTAATAGAGGTGCTAGATTGTTACTCTCTTAAATTATAAACGCGGAGAAAAGTTGTAACCATTATAACTTTACTCCGTTACATACCCATAAACAGAAATAAGTTGAAATACACACGTTATATTTACAGACAGTTTACTACAAAGAATTTATGTACGAACGGAAAATAAAAAAGATTTCAGAGTGTGTTGTCACGCAAGTCCCGAGAGAACGCCAATTACTGGCTCGGTCGGAAATCAGGAAATTGGGGGAAATTGAGCTCCAAGTTTTTCTATATAAAAGATGTATAAATACAAGATGTTTATTTTGTAAATAGACATCCTAGCATATCTTTTCATAAAATAACTTCATGCTTGTTTTCCTTAAAAGGTTAGGCAGAGACATTTCACCAGTTATGTTTAAGTTCCATCTGATAGGAAGTGAGCCTATTACCATCAACTGGTCACAAATACAGGGCAGCTTCTAAAGTATTCCGATTGGAAAAGCCTTGACCCGACCTGGAAATTGACCTCCTGCTCATCCGTAGCGCATGCGACCTACAGACCAACAAAAAATAAAAAAAAAAAAAAAAAAATAAAATTCATTTAATTCAGGCATAACACCCATATTGCACAATTAATACAAAGAATAAGAATAATAAAAATGTCAAAATGCTGCTCCAAGGATAAATGAGATAAAAAATAAAATTAAATTAATGTCACAAAAATACAGTAAAATACAATTTTAGAACGTCACAGAATTAAAAATTTAAATAAAACGTCACAATACAACAGTCACAGAATTAACATTAAATTATCATACACAATACAGACAGAATTACACATATAAACACAACAATCATAGGCATTTTAATAACGTACAAATAACATTAAATTCAAATAAAATAAAAATTTAAGGGCACTATCATGTATGCCTGCTGCAGCATTTTCGTAAATAGGGGCACTCAAATCGCCCAGCGATTATTGCCAGGACAGTGTTGGAGCTGGCCCGCACCCTGCGCACTAAGGACGCGCACCGCTTGCGCATGGTGGCGTGAAAACAGTCGGTGCGCGCTTCCGCAAACATGCCCGAAGCACTGCAGAAGCGGGGCAGCCCCAAAACCGCCCGGAACGCGTTGTTGTACTGGACGCGGAGGGCGTTGTAGGACGCTTGTGTGTAGCGGGCCCACAGGCTGCACGTGTATAGTGAGGTGCAATACGCCTTGAACAGGGTTATTTTCACTGTATCAGAGCAACGTGCAAACCTGCGAGCAAGCATGTTAGCCCTTTTCGACAAAGCCCTCCGCTCCCGTTCGATATCAGCATGATCCCTGAGGTCAGCCGTGACTATATGCCCCAAGTATTTGAACTGGTCCACTCTGTCTAGCGGAACACCATTCAGACAGACAGGTGGTACATACTCGAGGCATCTAGCACCGCCGGCCCCAAAGACCATGCATTGACTCTTCACAACATTATATTTGAGCCCATGCCTATCCGCGTACTCCTCACAGACATGAACCAGTTTCCTCAGGCCACAGATCGACGCGCTCAGCAGCACCATGTCATCGGCATAACTAAGATTATTGACGCACGCGCCATCCACGTGGCAGCCGACATGTCGACTGCTGAGCGCGACGATCAGCGCGTCCATGTAGAGGTTAAAGAGGGTTGGCGAGGTCAATCCACCCTGTCTCACTCCACACTCAAGCTGGTACGGTTCCGACATTGCCCCCGCCCATCTGACGCTGTTGACCTGATGCGTATACCAGTACTTGAAGATGGTCACAAGTTCACGCGGTAGGTTAATGGCAATTAATTTATCCCACAGAATATCATAGTCAACCAGGTCAAATGCCCTGGATAGGTCGAGGAAACACGCATACACAGGCGTGCTACGATCTGTGTAATATCTGACGGTATGCTTAAGACACAGTATAGCACTTTCTGTAGAGAGTTGCGGTCTAAAACCAAACTGGTTATCATGTAGGCTTACATATTTATCCAGCTGTGTATTAAGCAAACCGTCAAACACTTTGGCTATGATGGTGGCTAGGGAAATGGGCCTATAGTTAGTTTTATCAGAAAGGTCACCTGTCTTATTTTTCACCACAGGCACCACCACAGACTTCATAAGGTCTGCCGGCAGGTAAGAGTGGCTCACGCACAGTGAGAAGAACATCGCTAAGACTCTAGATATATGCGGGCCAGCATGCTGCAGGTGTTCAATGCTGAGGCCGTCGTGGCCCGGAGATTTGCCCCTCGTCATTTTCATGATAATTTTATCGACGTTTCGCGCAATAAATCTTACCCCAACTGGCTCGATCGGTAACTCAGCATTAAAGACCCCATCCGCAGGCCCCAGAGGAGATTGTACCAAAAAATGGTTCCGAAAGACATCCGCAATGTCCTTATGGCCACTCACACCATCGACACTCACCGGAAGGCCCGGCCTAACATTTACCTTGCTTGTACTCTTCCAGAAACCACGAAAGTCACCCTTGGAATGTTTCTGCGCAAGAGTGTCCATACGCATCTGATCTTCACGATCTTGGCAAGCCTTCAAACGTGACTTGAACACTCTTCTGCTCTCACACATTTCGGTGTACATCGTACCAGACCTAGGCCTACCACACGCTACCCAATCTGTAAACTTCTGCCGAGCCACCCCGTGAGCCCCTCTGATATGCTCGTTCCAACCCACTACGCGCGGACCACTCCCCCCCGCCCGTCTGCTTCCTCGACCCACCAAAGACGCATCGCGAAGGGCAGCCACAATGTCAGAGTACAGACCGTCTAAGACACGCCTGTGGCCGACGTCATTACAACAACAGTCAGCACAACTCATACACTCGGGAGGAAAATCTATTAATCTCAACCGTTGGTTACACAAGTTTGTATAAATAGCGACCTGTTGCTCGTTTCTTACACCCCAGAGTACGTTATTATTGTCAATTACATTATGAGGCAGCTTCGGAGACAATAAATTTAAATTACATTCAATAACCAGAGGAAAATGGTCAGACCAAATTGTATCATATTTAATGTACACATTAACAACCGATCGTTTTGCGGCTTGGGTTACAATACAGTAACAAAGCATTAAAATTTTTTTTCTTCGTTTTTACTACATAACATCACGCCTGTAATCCCCGAACGGTTAGGCAGAGGTGTAATAGTACACCCACATTTCGCCAGTTATGTATGTTAAATTCCCTAAGGAGCGAGCCTATTGATATCAACCAGGCACAAATCCAGACTCCGTAGCTGTTACTGAGAAATTCCTGATGGAAAAACTCAATAACACTTTGCCTGACCCGGGAACCGAACCCAGGACCTCTTGCTCAGCAGTCGCGCTTACGACCACTAGACCAACGAGGCAGTCTTCATTTAATGATGACATGTAATCTGTATTTTGATACAGCTCCAATAAACTCTATCCTTACAATGTAAACAGACTCTTCACGAAGCCGTCAACCAAGCATTATGTACATCAAACTAAGTAACTTTACGCAAAAATTAGTGCTGGGAAACAACTTTTTTTTTTTGGGCTGAAAAATCCCGTTTTACAGTAGGATTCAATGTAACGCACTCAAAAATATGTGCTGATGGATGGATTGAATAGTAAGAGGGTCCTGGAGGTGTTTAAAGTAAAAATCTTACATTAAAAACATGTATTTAAAAAAAAAAAAACTTGTGAAAAAGTTGGAACTTTGACCCCCAATATCTCCGGAACTAGAAGGTTCCCAGGTATGGTCTAGAACAAAAAAATTATCGCAATGACGGGGAGAACAAGTGCCTATCGGCTTCGTTAAGAGACTGTTTACACCAAAGTTTGTATGTATGGATGTTTGTAACTCTTTCACGGCAAAAACTATTGAAATAGTTTATAACCTGGACATAGGATACTTTTTATTCTGATAGTATGTTCCCGTGGGACAATTATCGCACTCCACGCGGGTGACGCCATGGGCATAAGCTAGTATTTTAATAATAAAGCGCAAGAAAAATAACTTCAAAAAAAAACATTATTAACGTTATTACTTTCTTTGTCTTGTAATTACACGTGAGCGTGGCGACTGGTCCGGCCCACGCTTAGTCTGCCACTAAACATATCAAAGATGACCAAAATAACTTTTTCTTTGTACTTTATAAGCACTAAAATATTACATTTATATTTAGAGTCTCTGATACTTGAACTATGCTACCAATGTAGGTAGGTAGTATTTTTTTAGGGTTCCGTACCCAAAAGGTAAAACGGGACCCTATTACTAAGACTCCGCTATCCGTCTGTCACCAGGCTGTATCTCATGAACCGTGATAGCTAGACAGTTGAAATTTTCACAGATCATGTATTTCTGTTGCCGCTAAAACAATAAATACTAAAAACAGAATATAATAAATATTTAACCCCGGGGGCTCCCATACAATAAACGTGATTTTTTGCCGTTTTTTGCTCGATATTTTAACGGCGATAGATAGACGCTTAAAATATTCACTTTAAAAATAAATAGTTAAATTAAAATAAAATAAATATTTAAGGGGGGCCCATATTCAACAAATTCATTGATTGATTTTTTTGCCGTTATTGTCTAATGTTGTATAGATACGGAACCCTTCGTGAGTCCGACTCGCACTTGGCCGGTTTTTTTCTAAGTTCATTTAGGCATTTATTTTCTTTAATTTTCCCTAGAAACTGCCATTTCTTTTTATTAAGTATTTTATTGAAAAAAAACTAGTGTCACTTGTACATGTATCTTTAAACGATAACACCACTACTATCTGAAATATTAAACAAAACATTTTCAGGCGATGATCACGAAAAAGTGCGCTCCTAACGAAATTCAGTTCACAACTCTGTAGAAAAGAAAACACTTGTAGAATGTAGTTGATCGACAAAACAACTTACCAAGTGACGTGCTCAATACATCACACACACAAGTCATCAACAAACTATTAGAATTAGCATATTAATGTAAAAGCAGTATTAAAAGTGTGTTATACTAGTTGGTGGTTTGCATAACCAACTAGTATAACACACCACGGTTTTCGCTTGGGCGGTGGCGAGGCAATGGGCGGGCGGGGAATCGTCGCCAGTCGTCATGCACTCGCGGCCGGAGGTGCACGTCGCGTCGTTGAAGCAAGCACCCTCCGACATCGCCGACTCGTCTGAGTACCAGACCTCCCCTGCCCCCCGCGGCTAGTCCTCCGCAAGGCGACAGAGGGGAACTCGGATTATAACAAAAGTACCCCGTGATTGGACGTCGTGATTGTCGAAAATTGACGTTTCACGAAAACTAGAGTTGTGTGTTTAATGTGTTTTTGTGTGTTGTGTGTGAATTAGGTAAGTGGGCGTCGTTTTTATTATTATAATGTTATTTATTTTGACGTGTTGTTGTAGTCAGCTGGTTCAGAATTAAGTTTGAAATTGAGACGCTTCAGAAATTGATGAACAGAAATTGCGAGTAAATATTTCTTCCCATTCTTGTCGCAGCTCTCGACGTTGTATCCTTATTACGAAAAAACACGAAAGTAAAATAATTGGTAGCTTTTCTTGTGTCTCAAGGAAAATCCAAAAGAAACGTTCGCACAGTGTAATCCCGCCAAAATTAATCCCAAGTCTTATGTCACTGTTGTTGGCGTATCCAAACAATATGTTGTATTATATTTTGTCATATTTTATGCAAAACAGTGGTAAAGTCTCTTATCTGGATGATAATTTATAATGTTTCTCGGAACATATATTATATACTGATATCAATGTTGCAGCTTGATTGTATGTGTTTTTAGGAAATGGCGAGGGCTTAACATAGAGATTGAGTGAGAATAGAATGTCCCACAAGCCATGACTAACTTCTTTAATGTGTGGAAGTTTGTTCTTTTTATACCTTTACTAGCTGATGCCCGCGGTTTCGCCCGTGTGGACGTCGGTTATCGCGACCAAAACTAATCATGAAATTTTGATCCCGTTCCCACAACAAAAACTTAACAAATTATATACTTAAACCTTCCTCGAGAATCACTCTTTCCATTGGTGAAAACAGCATACAAATCGGTGCAGTAGTTTTTGAGTTTATCGCTAACAGACAGACAGACGCGGCGGAGCAGTTTGTTTGGAAATATGTAGTGAAGTTAATTAATAAATTTAAAACATCCTGGCTATAAAAAAGAGGTTCTATGATGATAAATCGTTCTGGCAGCTGGTTGGTACTGGCAGTTTAATAACGTAAATATATTTGAATGGAAAAAGGATTAAAAATGATAGAATGTCAGAAGGACAGACTAGAGCTATCTATGAAGATGAAAATATGTATTAATTGAATTAAAGATAAAAAATACAAAGAGTTCAATTAAAAAGTAGTTTAATTTAATCGTGTAGAACTCCGTACACACCACAGTACCAAATAAGCAGTAAATTTTTATTCAATGAATTTATGAATTTAAGAACTCTGCTATTCCCTTTCTTTATCGTGTGGTTAGTGCCTAACCTGGTGTTTTTATGCCGCCCATGGGCCTCTGACGTGGTCATGGGCCTCTGACGTGGCGTATCTCTCAGGCATGCTAGTTTCCAGAGCTGCGGGACTGTTCGAAAGAGAAACCGCGGCCCTGGAACACAAAGGGCAGGAAAAGAACATGGATGGTTTTTAGTCAGTACAAGTCTGACACTCCCTTCCGCTCTGCCCAGAGCGGGAGAAGTCATTTGAGGATTTACTTACCATCCGAAAAAAAAAGTGCCTCTGACGTGGCTCTACATCGAGAAATATCTCTCAGGCACGCTAGTTTCTTGACGATATAATGTTATGCTATTCCTCAATTTAAATAACACACTATAAAGTGACAATAGCTCAATAACTTTGCCATCTAAATGGCGAGCAAGACTTTCTGAGATCGTTACCCGTCTGTTGTACTATTTTGACGGGAACTCGGTGCTATCTGCTACCAGTAACATCTTATTTGACAGATATTTCTATCTAATGTACAACCCACTTAATTTGTTATCTTTGTTTTTAAGATAAAACAAGACAAATAGCATAAAACATAATAAAGAGCGCACATAACACAACATATGATATCTTCTTATGACTTCAATATTTAGTATCTTCATTCGTTAATTTTAGATAATTTCTAGTTCTTTTTTGTGCACAATTTAAAATGTAATGAGATTTTTCTTTCTCTGTACATCCAAAAGCAACGTTCGCACAGTGTAATTCGCCAAAATGAATCCTAAGTCTTATGTCACTGTTTTTGCCGTATCCAAACAATATGTTATATTATATTTTGTCATATATATTAATATATATATATATATATAATTTTTGTTGGGATCTTCCAGTCTAACTGGATTCAGCTGATTAACATTTTTTTTTTTAGCGACTTCCAATCTGTCCACCCCGTAAGCAACAACAATATTTGGTTACATAGCACATTTTTCCAAAATCGGTGTTTGCAGAAAGCTCTTACTTAAATAGATAAGGACGGTCTCTTTTAAAAATGTTCTCTCTTCTGTAAGTGCAACGAAACTTTATAATTTTTTATTTTATTTTTAAATGTTCATTTATAATTAGGATTATATGTTTTATTTTTAAATATATACTTTACTAGCTGATGCCCGCGGCTTCGCCCGCGTGGATGTCGGTTATCGTGACCAAAAGTAATCTTGAAATTTTGATCCCATTCCCGCAACAAAAACTTGACAAATTTTATACTAAAACCTTCCTCGAGAACCACTCTATCCATTGGTGAATACAGCATAAAAATCGGTGCAGTAGTTTTTGAGTTTATCACGAACAGACAGACAGACGCGGCGAAGGACTTTGTTTTATAATATGTAGTGATAGTGATTAATTTATCAAATTATTTATTAATAACAAAAAAAACTTTATTAAAATGAATGAATTAATTAATAACCTTTCTTGTTTAAACGTGTACCGTAAACGTCTTAAAACTCCAACCTAAGCGAAAGTAAAGAAAATAAACAGTTAAGTTAATACTCCAGTCTAAGATATAAGACGACTCAACGTCTCGCCGGTTATCTTAAAACAGTCTAAGCAGTAATCGTGGAACGTGTGGAATGTTGAGCACTTAACTATTAAGGGATATCTTGGCTTTAAGAGCCGGTGAGGCGGAGTGTTGAAGATTTATATAATACTAGCTTATGCCCGCGGGTCGGCCGAGTAGAGGTTACGAATTATCCCAGCAGAATGTTAATCCTTCCTACTAATATTATAAACTAGCTGATGCCCGCGGCTTCGCCCGCGTGGATGTCGGTTATCGCGACCAAAAGTAATCATGAAATTTTGATCCCGTTCCCGCAACAAAAACTTGTCAAATTATATACTAAAACCTTCTTCGAGAACAGTCTATCCATTGGTGAAAACAGTATAAAAATCGGTGCAGTCGTTTTTGAGATTACCGCGAACAGACAGACAGACGCGGCGGAAGACTTTGTTTTATAATATATAGTGATAGTGATGTAGTGATAATGATAAGAAAGTTTGTGAGGATGGATGGACGGATGTTTGTTACTCCTTCATGCTAAAACTACTGACTGGGTTTGAATGAAATTCGGCACACAGATAGTTTATAACCTTATAACTTTTTATCTCGGTAGTACGATCCCGTGGGACAATCGCTGATCTTCACGCGGGCGAGGCCGCGGGCATGAGCTGGTTCCAGGATAAAAGTTAGACTTTAAGGGAAATGGTAAAATACAGAACGATAAGCAGAGAGACAGGCAACCTTAGTTACCTTGTCGTTTATAATATTACTATGTAGTTTAGTCTTAGAATATTATAACATGTTTAGTGTGATGATTCCCTTGCGGTTTTGTCGTGTTTCAATAGAAAAGCTAAGCTATTACAAACCTACATGCATTTATTGCGTGTAATCGTTGAAAACAGGATAGAATATATAGGAGGCTAAAATTTTCTTTAGGAAGCGACTCGTCGACTTTTACTAAAATTGATATTATTACACGCACAGCTGATTTTTGAGGTTCCGTACCCAAAGGGTAAAACGGGACCCAATTACTAAGATTCCGCTGTCCGTCCGTCTGTCTGTGTGTGCTTCTGTCACCAGGCTGTAAAACGAAACGTGATACCTAGACAGTTGACATTTTCACAGATGATTTTTTTTTTATTATTAATAAATATTTAAGGGGTTTCCCTATACAACAAACGTGATTTTTTTGCCGTTTTTGTCTGATGTTGTATAGATAATGGTACGGAACACTTAGTGCGCGAGTCCGACTCGCACTTGGCCGGTTTTTTTGGATTCATGTGCGTATTATATAATAATCACTTGCTTCAGTGAAGGAAAACATCGTGTGGAAACCAGCACACCTGAGAGAGATATTTCTCGATGGCATGTTAAGTTAAGTCAGAGGCCCATGGGCGGTATAAAAACTCTGACACCAGGTTAGGCACTAACCGCACGATAAAGAAGACAAAATCCTTGAGATAGTTACTTATAGCCATTGCCAATCCATTTAAAGTTTCGTTACTCAAACTCCGAACCTTTTAAAGTCTAAGTACTTAAATTCGTTCTTGACAACCAAGTTGCTTCGACGTTTTGAACTGAAGGGCTAAAGCCACTTAAAACCGTTTTATATTAAAATTATCCGCTTGTATTACAGAAAAAAAACGAAGCAGTCGGGAATAAAACCGCATTTCTATTGTTTTTCTTCGAGTGTATGCAGTTAGAGTCAACAATCAGTTGTTTAGTTTTCGCTCGGAACTGTTTAACTCAGCTTTATCGTTTTCATATTTATTCTAACGTCGCCTTTGCCGGAGGAGGCTAGGATGCTGTATCGGCTGTTGTTTGTTATGTATCAGAACGAAGGACGTATGAAGTTTTAATAATAATATTAACTGTGCATTACCCATTGTAAGCCAAGTCAGAGGCCCATGGGCGACATAAAAACTCTGACACCAGATTGAGTACTAACCACACGATAAAGAAAGACCCGTTGTTTATTGTTAAGTTGTTTAATGTAGCTGTTATGGGGGTGACATTATTAGTAAGTCATAAAACCCCTTAACATAAAAACAGAACCTTCCTCGTCGTTAATTAACTTAGTTTCAAACAGAACTCAGCTGCATCGACGGCGTTGGTAGAGTAGTGGCTTCGGACAGGTCCCTTGAAGTGCTGGTGGAATTGCACAAAGAGCTGGTCAGGATATGGGCCATGGTTTGGGATGAGACGAGACAAGACGGCCCTACATCTACAATGTGAATGAGTGAAAATCGCTTGCAAATCATTTAGTATTTCTACAACTGTTTTCATTGGGATTAACATAGACTTTTCGGTAGTATAAGTGCACCCATTTAACGCTTATACTAAGCCACTTTGATTTCCTAAATGACTTATAGAGTTACCTAGTGATTAGCAGCTAATTTATGTGTAACTAGGCTTTAAGATTTTAAAATAAGTTTCAGGACATGTTTATTTTACTTACAAAAACTTTACTTATAAACATTACTTTGCTAATTCATTAAGTGTATGCGAAATAAATATCGGAAGACGTTGCGTTGGAAGGCTTCTCACTAGGTGGACCGATGACCTGGTAAAGGCTGCGGGGATCCGCTGGATGCGAGTCGCACGGGACCGGTCAATTTGGCGACACTTGGGGGAGGCCAGACACTATATATCTATACACTTTCTTTTAAATTAAATTATTCTATTCTATCTTAATACAACACAAAGGCATGTAAAACATTTTTTTATCTTTTTACTGTTGATGATAGTACAACAATCATTCCAAATCATATTTTGCTCACTGCCAAAAAGATCTTAATGACCGCCCCAAACGTTTGACTTATCTCAATGTTCATTCATCCGAGGTACCCCGTTCCTTTTGTAGTATTGTTCACCGAACCTAACAAAAGAAATATAATATTCAATTATATTCCATTACCGAGGTCGTCTAACCCATTCACTGTTGGCAAAAGATTTTTGAAATCAATTTTCACGGCGATCGGGAGTATAAGAAAAACTGCGTATCTGTACTTTTGTGTCGATTTTGGAGGTTGTTTTGACACGTTCAGAAAACTTTTACTGTTTAATAATGACGTAAATGATGGGTATTTTCATAAGGATTTAAATGGAAACAATGAAATTAAATGGAGGAAAACATATTTTTTTCTTTATTTTAGAGTTTTTTTAATTAAGGTTTATGGTTGGTAACGTGTTCTTTAAAAGCTCTCAATCTTGTACATTCTTCATAAATAGCTCGCAATGACTTGTACTTTCTATAATTATGGTGTGTTACCATCTTAGGCAACAGTTACTCTTAAAGTTAATGGCAAGTTTCTTACTCCTTGCTCCTTTAAATCAGTTATAGTATAGCATAGTGAGGTAGGATAATTTTATCCAAGCATTGCCAAGCTAGGCATTTATAAAATTTGAAACGACGTTTTTCAACTACGAAACAAGGTATCTTCACGAAAATCCAAAATATTTTCCTTTACATCATCCAAGTCTTTTTATACTACTTTGGTAATAATAAGATTTTTTTACCGTGCTCCTATGTAATAAATAAAAACTAGAGAACATATCTCCCGATAGCAAATATTCATCGGTAGCAATAAAACCCTAAGAATTCACCTACGTCTCAACCCATATCGTAAGACATATGAAAGAGGACAGTCCAGCCGGTGACCCAAACATCCATCATTGAGACTGACCAATAACTTTCAGGGGTCCTTAATGACTTTTGCTAAAGCTGTATTTACACGGCAAATAATAGTTAAGCAATATTTTTAGTAAAACAATCTGTCATATGACAAAGCTGTTTATTTTGACAGTTCAACTACATTCATAATATAACATGACATCTAGCCTGTAATCCCAGAAAGTGTACCTCCCAGAGGTGTATCTAATAGTACTCCCACATTTCGCCAGTTGGGTTTAAATCCCATTTTATAGTGGGCGAGCCTATTGCCATAAACCGGTCACGAATCCAGACTTCGTGCTACTGAGAAATTCCTGATGGAAAAACCCAATTACAATTTGCCCCATCCGGGAATCAAACCCAGGACCACATTCTCAGCAGTCGCACTTGCGACCACTAGACCAAAGAAACATTCATTTTATTTACGTTGTTGAGCAAAAAATAAATTATTGTAAATCATACAATTACTTAATTCCATTAAAATTATTCGGAAAGTGTGAAAAGTATATATAGAGTGGGGTGCTTTTGGACATTTCTTATTTGGTTCCACTACTTTCTGAATTTATCTTTAACCTATATTTTTAAATTACTCGAAATCGGTCTAAACGGCGAAACAGCTCCAGCAATAATTTATTTATGTTGCCATGACAGTGAATTGCTTGATATTGCCCTTGACGTACAATTTTACCAAAATTACTACAACATGTTATTTAGCAATTTAAGCCGCTCGTGTAGCGTTTACCTTAACTTTAAGAGGAAAAGACGTTCGGAATACGTTTCAATGGAACCCCAATAGTTTTCCCTGAGGCGACCGCTCTTGAGTGCTTTTCCAAACCGCCGTCCTTTTTCTGTCGGCGACAATTTTCAAGGATGGGTCGATAATTGTGGCCTACGTTTATTTTATTAGTGGTCAACTTAATCGTGGGTTGCAAAAACATTCTTTAAATCTTTTTAAACAGTTACTGCATAGACGCATTGACGTATTGTCTTGATTTGTGTCTATAAACAAAGATTGTTTCTAGTTCTATAACAATGATGAGACAAAGGATGTAGCGTGTCTATGGCAATCTAAATTGAATCAGCCCAAAAGGCGACGACTTTATTCGACTTTCATCAAATGACTTCTCCGGCTCTGGGCAGAGCGGAAGGGAGTGTCAGACTTGTACTGACTAAAACCCATCCATGTTCCTTCCTTGCCCTTTGTGTTCCAGGGCCGCGGTATCTCTTTCGAACAGTCCCGCAGCCCTGGCAGGCATCGGCCCTTGTGGGCCCCTCCCTGTTTGCTGACATCTCTTTGAGGCGCGCGTGGAACACAAACGCGCAGTCCATGCGGCCTGTCGTCAAAAGACGGACGGACGGCGAGCTAGCCCATTACTTACAGTCCACAGGACGACGATAACACCTTCAGTTAGCATCTATCAGCTCCTGTAATGTACAAACAATAGGTCCTATCGTTTGTGGGACCACACTACAATTACACTCCAGTGTAGAATCATCTATGAATCTCCACGTGAACAGGGTTTTCTTTCTTACTATAACAGGTCTTAACAAGTCCTAGGTGCCACTAGTTCCATCACAATAACTGAAATGGATGTTTTTGGTAGTCAATTTAAGTTTTTATTTGTAAACCGGAAAAGAACTACTTATCTAACAGTCTGCTCGAAGACCGTTTAAACTTTAATTTTAGCTATCATCACAGTCATATCAGCCGAGACTGATCCACTGATGGACATAGACTTCCCCCACTGTAACTTCATAACGACGAGTTATGTAAAAAATAATGAGACAGTCGAGTGTCTCCTTATTTTTACACTAGTATTTCTTGATTTCTTTATTATTCAAATGGATATATATGAATGAGGAAATCAAGAAAGAGAAAAACACGACGATCGATTTGTACTCCTTGAATTTACCATTCATATTCAATTTCATTATATCTCTCGAACACTCCTCTCAATTTTGTGAGCTCTCTAATGAATTTATAGAAAATTCTGTAACTAGACTGGGAGGGAGTTGCTCAATTAATCCATTAGTCTTTGTAAATAAAAGGGTCTGTCTAAAATCTACGCCTTTGCCTCGCCTCTTACAAATTACTCTAATAGTTTCCTGGTATTTCTATGAATCTCTATGAAGATATTCAAAAATGATGTATTATCTGTTGGAATAATGCCTTATAGAATTTTATGTCTATGATTGAGCTGGCTGGTTTGAGGTTTATGGTCATTAAAATAAAATGAGTAACTATGTAATTTGAATACGTTTGACGGGTGGGCATTATAACAAGAACGTTTAGAGAGAAAAGTCATGTACTGAAAAGATTTAATAGTTAACATGTAATTTTATTTTATACCTTTATAATAGTATTGTTTGAGATGGAATTATAGCGCAGTAAAGAGTAAAGAATGAAGTTTTATTAAGGAGGGATCCCAGCAGAGGAAATTAAGAGAAACACCAAGCAGAAGTAGTGAGAATATTCATTTTTACATTTAAAAGGTTATGGGCCCAGTGGTAAACACTACTAGTGTTAGATTGTTGTTGATGATGTGCATCGATATAGACAATTGATTGGTTCATTGTTGTATCTGGTGAATAAAACAAGATTGGATCTAGCTTTTCATGTTGGTTATTGTAGTAGGCATCAAGAACATCCTGGCTTGAATGATTTTGGAAATATTAAGAACATTTTTAGATATATTAAAAATACAGTCAGTAGTGGTATACAATATGTTCGTGGTAATGATTTAACTTTGAAAGCATATTGTGATGCAGACTTTGCAGGTGATCCTGATACAAGGAAAAGTACAACTGGCTTTGTTATATTTTATGGTGGTGGTCCAATTCATTGGTGTTCACGTAAACAGTCAGTCACTGCTCTTTCCAGTACTGAGGCTGAATATATTTCTGCAGCCGAATGTATAAAAGACCTACTATACATTCAGAGTTTGATCTACGAGTTAACAAATAAATTACCAAAAACACAATTGTTTGTTGATAATCAATCAGCTATTGTATTGATTAAAAATGGAATTTTAAATAGAAGGAGCAAACATATTGATGTTAAATATCATTTCATTAAGGAAAAGATAGATCAAAATTTATTAGAAATTCACTATTGTTCAACTAAAAATAATTTAGCAGATATACTGACTAAACCACTGGACAGAACGAAGTTTTTGAGATTGAGGCAGTATATAGTGAGTGATGCTTAAAGGACATTTTGTGATGTGATGTGTTATGTAGGTTTATTAGGATATAAGGTTGTTTGAGAATTAATTTGAAATTTTAATGATTAAGTTAGTTATGTAAGGTATTTAGATTAATTAATTTAAAAGCTTGTTTGTTGTATTTAGTTAAGTTGGGTGGGTTAGTTAAGTTGGGTTTTTAAATGAGTTGATAGGAGTTATTCAAGAGCTGTGATTCTAATTGTTAGAACATAAAATTCAGAGGGGATGTTGGAATAATGCCTTATAGAATTTTATGTCTATGATTGAGCTGGCTGGTTTGAGGTTTATGGTCATTAAAATAAAATGAGTAACTATGTAATTTGAATACGTTTGACGGGTGGGCATTATAACAAGAACGTTTAGAGAGAAAAGTCATGTACTGAAAAGATTTAATAGTTAACATGTAATTTTATTTTATACCTTTATAATAGTATTGTTTGAGATGGAATTATAGCGCAGTAAAGAGTAAAGAATGAAGTTTTATTAAGGAGGGATCCCAGCAGAGGAAAATAAGAGAAACACCAAGCAGAAGTAGTGAGAATATTCATTTTTACATTTAAAATTATCATCACTAACCAAAGCCTGAATTTATCCGCTGCTGGGTCATCATCTGCCTAGCCTTTTCCCAACTATGTTGGAGTCGGCTTCCAGTCTAACCGGATACAGCTGAATACCTGTATTTTACATGGAGCGACTGCCTATCTGACCTCTACAGCCCGTTAGTACTAAGTAATACGATACACCTTGGTAAGACTGGTTGTCAGACTATTGGGTATTGGTGTAATTTTTTTGTGCCAATTCCTACTTTCCTGTACCAGCCTCATCTAGATTTTTGTCCCGGAGGCAACAATGTCATCTATCCATATCGCCGCCGAACGACTACCACTTTTTTAAATTCCTTGGACGCCATTCGGTCACAGCTTTACTCCACTTGTCAGCACCAAATCATGTACGCCTTCGAAGGGGCAATAATTTTATGGAAATAAAGTTATGAATAAGTGGGTTTAACACCTACTAAATACAGGGTGTAAACAGACTCTTCACGAAGCCGTCAACCAAGCATCCTCTACATCAAACTAAGTAACTTTACGCAAAAATGATTGCTGGGAAACGACATTTTTTTTGGGGTGAAAAATTACGTTTTGCGGTAAGTCTCAATGTTACGCACTCAAAACATTGTGCTGATGAATGGATTGAATAGTAAGAGGGCCTTGGAGGTGTTTCAAGTAAAAATCTTACATTAAAAACATGTGGGAATACACCATACCTGGGAACCTTCTAGTTACGGAGATATTGGGGAATATCTCCGTAACTAGAAGGTTCCCAGGTATGGTCTAGAACAAAAAAAATGATCGCAATGACGGGGAGAACAAATGCCTTTCGGCTTCGTTAAGAGTCTGTTTACACCCTTTATATAAAATGAATAAAAAAAACACTGAAATATAAGATGTTTCTCCATTTCTTTAATCGATAGCAGCCGGCAAACCGAACTTAAACAAACAGATACAGTACTAATATTGAATCGAGATCAAAAAGAGTTTTAAAAGGGTTCTCAGTACAAATGCTAGGCTTTTGGATCCATTTTCTTTTAGCCTGTAACATATTGGATGCGGGAATATCTTGGTGCTTAACAATGAACGTGGTCCATACGCATAATCAGCCAGTAAATCTTCCCACTGCTGGGACACAGGCCTCCTCTTTATGAGAGGGAGCGATCCAGAGGCCGTAATCATCCATATCCAGTGTGTTGGTGGATGTCACATGTATGCGAAATTTTGGTCTGTTTTCTTCTGATTGCTACAAACTGAAATGCCAATAGCCAATTTATATTTTAAGGTTGATGACCTTTCTGCCAGGGCTGCGGGACTGTTCGAAATAGATACCGCGGCCTTGGAACACAAAGGGCAGGGAAGGAACATGGATGGGTTTTAGTCAGTACAAGTCTGACACTCCCTTCCGCTCTGCCCAGAGTGGGGGAAGTCATTTGATGATTTCCCATCCGAAAAAAAAAATGTTGATGACCCTTTTCGCCATTCTTATAATTATGGTTGTAGAAAGATAAATCGCACAACATCTGCTACAAAACTGTATTTGCTGCGTTTATAAGTATAAAACCACAATCAAATAACTTGGAAATAAAACCAACAAGCACACACCTATATTTTCCTTCTCCTAGACCTCTAGTACACCTACGGCAAATACTTGTTCAACGCTAAGTTATAGCCACTCTGCTATACGAGCGGCTATACATCTACAACACACGGCTATCGAGGCCACGCTAACTATTTCGTCATGCTGACGTTTTGTTGTTGACATAACAGCCTCGAGACTTCCTGAATTCATAATACTTGACTGCAGGCAGGTATTACACCTGAAGATATTTGAGACTTGGTGATTCAGGTAAGGAAATGTTACTCCAGGCGATATTTTTTTTGAAGTAAAACTTCTTTAGGCGCGACTAGGGAGTAACTCAGATTTTTTTTCTGACGGAAGTAACGCTTACTATAGTCTGTGTAGTTTCCGCCATTTAAAATTAATAATTCTGATTGGTCGTAAGTATATGTCATATTCTCCACGCTTTAGGATTATTTATTTCCAAATTTTCAAACGGATCAATTGTGAATAGCAAAGTGAATGAAAAATTCAACAGTTTTAGAAACATTATTTTAAATTGCAAAATTTTTTGAAAATCTCTAAATAATCAAGTATTGTTTATTTATTACTTTTAAAATAAGTAGATTAATAATAAATTTTCTGACGATTGCGACATTCTATAATATTCAATAACAAGATTATATTGACATGTGCTGATCTAACCTTCAATTTGCTACTCTCAATTATTTTATTTAACAAATGAAAATATTTATAAAATATGAAAGTGATATTAATGAATTTTAAATAGAATATAAAATGAAATAGTGAATATTAAATGAAATGGCAGAGTCCCAGGAACATTTTACTCTTTCATCAATAAATAATAATAAAAGAAAAAGAAGTTTTACTTCAATCGCGCGTAAAGGTTACACGCACACATTTTTTTTTTAATATTACTGGATTAGCTACGTACTACGTAAGTACGTAACAATTTCGTAATAATTTGGTTTAGTGACTTGTTTTGCTGTATTTTGTGAACGTTTCAAAGGCGTTTTCAATAATAATCTCAGCTAAAAATATGTCCACAAAAGGTTGGACAAAGGCCTGCAGGTATCATGGAACTTGGCAGCTTGTTTGTTGATTTTTGTGTTAGCCTTTCAGAAACCAGTTGCTTTTAAATTGCGAAACAAAAGGCAGCATTGAGCTGTCAATAAGATGCAGCGTTTGTTATCTAAAAAGAAAGGTTAATTTATTGAGTTTTTGTTTGTACCGAAAAAAATCTCTTATATCATAAATTAACACTGGTTAGTGCAGCCATAATTATAAGTTTATCGTTATATTCTACATCTACCTAATAGTTAATTATATTATTTAAACACGGCTATTTGTTTGTCGCTCACACTCGAGACTGTGCCTGATTTGTTATTATTGTTTTACTCTCATATAACATCTTTCTTTCTTTTTGATTTTTAGATAATTTTCATAAAGTGGCTGTCAAATTCGCAAAAAAAGTTTTTATCTGTTATAACTTGTTCTTGTCAAATTTAGTTAAAGCAATTTCTAGTAAGTACCTCCCTCATAGACTACATTAGTTTCAGAGGAGTACGCCAATAACGCCAATAAATATATCCTATTAAACTTTGGCAATCATACCTTTTCAAATATTCCGAACTTATGAAATAAAACTTTCTAAAAAGTTAAAAAGTACATACCTATCTGCGGGCTCTTTGAGGCTTTGAATTTACTGAATTTGAAATCAACTGCAGACGAAAGGTGTCAGAAATCATTAATATTTAACGAAAATGAATGGAATAGAAACAATTTTAGTAACATAAAATAAATACAGCAGGTGAAAGACCCTTTTTATAACTTTAAAGTTTAAATAGTTTATAAAACCATTTTCAAATAACTTTTTAGAATATATTTTTACAAGTTTATTTTCTTAAACACCTATAATAGCCAGAGCGCGTTAAGTAAATATTAAAATAAAATAGTATAAAACCTTGACTGCCTCGTTGGTCGAGTGGTCGCAAACGCGACTGCTGAGCACGAGGTCCTGGGTTCGATTCCCAGGTCGGGCAAAGTGTTGTGAGGTTTTTCCATCAGGAATTTCTCAGTAGCAGCCACGGAGTCTGGATTTGTGCCCGGTTGATGGCAATAGGCTCGCCCCCATTACATGGGACTTAAAACATAACTGGCGAAATGTGGGTGTACTATTAAGTACACCTCTGCCTAACCCTATGGGGATTACAGGCGTGATGTTATGTTTATGTTATGTTATGTTATGTATAAAACCTAAAACGAATGTTGGCCCTTCACCTGAAAGTGCTCTTCTCTATGTCGACTCCACGGGCATATACCTTAATCATTCTCTGGAAAAAAATATTATAACCAGTTATAAAGCTTATTAGCATGGTTTTGTCCAAGGCAAGTATACTCATTTGGAAATACTGTATACTGATTATAATACAAACCAAGCTTTAAAGATATCAAACGTTTTTGGAAAGCATCGCTTCAGAGAAACTATATCCACCGTATTCGACGCGACCACAAAAAAATTGCGAAACGAACATCAGTTCCACAAAAATCCGTGCCGCCATTCAACAGGTAGTAGGTAGGGGGCATTAGTTCTAATACATTGTGTATGATAAGCGGTCTCATCATTCGTTATCACAGCGATAAATAAAGATAAGAGGGTACAGAGCACTTAGCCGAGTTATCTCTCGGGTCACAGTAGTCTTAAAATAGTTGGGCAATTTGTGACGCACGCCCGGAGGATGCATTACTTATATGTTTTATTTTGGAACTGTTGGATTATGGGGCTTTTAGATTGGCTTTTTTTGGCCACAGACAATCTAGACGAACATTCAAAAGTTCTGATACCTAATCGTGACTTAGAAAACTAAAGTTTTCTACTCTTTGCAGAGTATAAATTGGCGATTACAACTTACTGGTCGGACAAAATTTGTGTTAATAGACACGAACAGATAAAGAAGTCTTATAAAGACAAACTGAAAATAGGTCTTAAGTACTTATTTGTATAAGGAAAGCAGTAATAGCAATATGGTGACGTAGAAGATATATTTTGTAACAAATTTGGAAAGGCGGATTGGTTAGTTAAAGTAACGTTTAATATAAAGGATATAACGGAGGAACGTAAATGTTGGGAAAAGACGACAAACATTTGTTGATTGATTCCATCAGTTGCCAAAAACTAGTACTAATTTTGCCGCGCGCCGACTGATAAAGTCGACTCACAATCACAAATTCACAATATCAGAATCTAGATCAATCGTTGCGTGAAATATTATGATAGTAATTATGAAAGAAGTAAACATGGTAGTTACGTTACGGCTGTTTGGGATCAAAGGAAATTCATAGGAAGGGGTTTTGAACATCTGGCTAGACGCGGAGATGGTCGATGGAATAAAGTTTTGATCGAATTGTAGCCAGTCATATTGTGCATTGGGTTGACGATTGTATGGCTGGTGTCCGCAACTCCACGTCCAAGCGCGTATTTTGCGTGCGGATGGGTTGAAGATATCGCCAAAGTCGCGGGAAACATTACGATGATGGCGGGGAACTAGGAAGTATGGCAGAAGAAAAGTAATCAGAGTCGTCCAAACGGGAGATGGGTTGGTGATATCGCCAAAATCGCGGGAAACATTACGATGATGACGGGGAACTAGGAAGTATGGCAGAAGAAAAGTAATCAGAGTCGTCCAAACGGGAGATGGGTTGGTGATATCGCCAAAGTCGCGGGAAACATTACGATGATAACGGGGAACAAGGAAGTGTGGCAGAAAAAAGAGGAGGCTTTTACTAAGCAGTTGGTGATTCACACGACACACGTTCATGATAGTACGGAAACGAAAATTGCTATCATTCGACCAGATAGTAGTAGTCACCTCTATTTCCAATCGTTAGACCTAGAGTTTCGGTTTGATAAACCGGTATTATGATTAATGTATTTTTTATCTTTAGAGCCCTAATGTTAGTTTTGCTATGACGTGTGTTGTAATATTGTGTAGTACTGTAGTATCAAGGACCTTTCGTGGCGCAATTTAGACGTTTTATTATTTGTACTTTACTCTATGCGATCTTCGTTCAATTGTTTTGAAAACTAGATCAGTGTCAGTTTGATTTGTTCTGAGATTGACGTTAAAGCTGTTCAAGGATCTTTCAGCGGGAGGCCGAAATCGGAAAATACGTTCATCATTGTCATCATCAGCCTACAGCAGCCAAATGGCACAACACTCCACTCGATTCTCAGCAACTCTCATTCAGTCACCACCCTAAAAAGATCACCGCTCCACCGAGCCTGAGGGTGTCCTACCTTACTCTTACCGATTCGCGATCTCCGCTCAAGAACACGTGTGGTTTTACGGCTAATATGGCCGGATCATTGCCACTTCAGTTTACTTATTCTGTGAGCTACGTCGACAACTCTGGCTCTCTGTCGGATCGCCTCGTTCCGGATGCGATCCCTCAAGGAAACTTCAACGTTACCGTCTTGTTTTTTAAATACATTTCACTAGTATTCTCTAATAGCGACCCTCTGTCAGTCATTTGAACGCTAAAAGATCCTTCCATCATTTGTGACAGCAGCTGTTCTTGGAATTTTCGTGACTTTGAAACGGGCTTTAGAGCTGTCACCTAAATCTTACATTGAAATAGACGATGATTGGCGGCTTAAATACGAATGAAGGGTTATAACTTCAAAGTACATAAGCTAAGGGTTAACAATCAATCCAGTTTTTGGACTGAATCGATATCTTCAATATTCATCTGCATCTACCTAGCCTTTTCCAACTATATTAGGTATGTATGTCCAGTCTTACCGGATGCAACTGAATACCAGTATTTTACATTACTGATTGATTGACTGCCTATCTGGGTTCCACAACCCAGTTAGTACTGCGTAATACGATACACCTCGGTAAGACTGGTTGTCAGACTTTTGACTCACTGATTACCTGTAAAGACTCTCAAAGGTCTACAAATGACAGCCAGGGCGACTTATCGTGCTTTCCGAGGCACGGAGAAAACTCGGTATGTAATGGGTGGGTACCCACTCACGGACCAACCTAGGCAAGCACGGCTTTACCTTAATATCGGCCCGAGCGGCTGTTATATCTATTATTACAAAAAAATCTCAGTAGCAGCCAGGGGTTTCCAATATTGTCTCCCATAAATGGTAATATGGCCGGCCTTATTACTACACTATGGGACCCAAGACTGCCATCGGGTAGATGTCAAACCCACCTCTAACTACTTTTTCTTTTAAAGAAAATACGACTGAAGAGACCAAGATTTTTAGTAAAAAGATGTTTCGCATTGAATGGAGACTAAACGCAAGGAATTTGATTTAGTCGGGGAACACAATTTATTCGGAATGCCATACATACTGGATCAGATGGAGGTATATCTTTCTTTATAGAGCTGTTATGTAGGATTCTATCATCAAGAACCGTTTTGTAGTTTGTCGTTGTGTCCATCTTTGATTTCAGAATGTTTTATTTTCTTATTAGATTTTATTGTTGTTGTTTTATTTGGAGTGCTCTTATTTTCTCCTAAATTATATAAAAAAAAACGTTTTGCCAGTAAAAATCTTATTAAAGTTAAGTGTTAACGTAAAAATACTTTGGGGATCTTGTTGAATTTTGTTTAACGATTTATCTTCCAAGTTTCCGGGCAAATATTATTTCTGCTGATACGTTTTATCTTAATCTTTGATGTCTTATAAATATTTCATAACAAAATTGTACTAATTTTGATGAGAATTTATGCGTCACCGGAAATACATATTTGTAAAATGTTTTTCTTGGATTGTAAATGTTAAAATATTCAGCTGATAAACTGCGTCTCCCTGGTTTCCATCTACTTCTAGAACGGATTATATTAAGTCGTCATCATCATCATTAACTAACACTAGCTAGCCTATTCCAAACTATGTTGGGGTCGGCTTTAATACTGTGTTGTGTGTATCTGAATACCTGACTGTCTATTTGAGCTCGATGACCCAGGTTCTGGGTACCTCGGCACCTATGAAGACGAACTGTTCAAAGTTGCAAAATATTGATTATTTATTCATCAACAATGTAAATAAAAACATAAGTACATTGTCTTTTCTTTGCATCATCATACTCTTTACACTCTGACGTAGTAAACACCAGTGTTGCCATAATAACAGTCTGAACAAAGCGAAGTATTTCATCGACCTGCTGTAGTGACGGCATTTGTGTTTCGTATGGCGAATCTAAAATACTCCACTGACGATGACCTGACGTCATATTATAAATAACTTTCGCTGATGCGTTCGTCAGGCATTCGATGCAATCGAATACGAAAATCGAGAAGGTTTGAATAAGTAATGAGGTTTTTAGTGCAATTTTTTTTTTTTTTTTGAAAATTTTCAGAATTCGAATTTAAGAACTGAATTTATTTGAATGATTATGGTGTGTGTTGAGAAGTAGTAAGTAAATAATTATGTTATTGGATTTATAACACTTTTTCTGTCTGTTCTTATCTACTACTTTTTTCATATAAAGGGTGTAAACAGACTCTTAACAAAGCGAAAGGCACTTGTTCTCCCTATCATTGAGATCATTTTTTTTTGTTCTAGATCATACCTGGGAACGTTCTAGTTACGGAGATATTGGGGGTCAAAGTTCCAACATTTTCACAAGTTTTTTTTGAAATACATGTTTTGAATGATTTTTTTTTACTTAAGATACCTTCACGACCCCCGTACTATTCAATCCATCCATCAGCTCAATGTTTTGAATGCGTTACATTGCGTTCTACCGTAAAACGTGATTTTTCACCCCAAAAAAAAAGTCGTTTCCCAGCAATATTTTTTGCGTATAGTTACTTAGTTTGATGTACATAATGTTAACGGCTTCGTGAAGAGTCTGTTTACACCCTGTATGAGTTTTACTCTGTAAATATTACGTGTACTAGTGTCTATGAAAGAAAGCGGGAATAGAAGCACTATCGATTTTGTTTGACTGAACAGTTTTATTTGAAGTGAAGAGCATGACGTTTTGCGTCAAATCATAACGTTACGTGTGTGCAGATATGGTTGAGAGCATAAAAGCTGACGCGATATTGAAAAATGTTTTCTAAAGGAAATTGAAAAATTGGTAAACTTTATTTGCACTGCACTGTTTGGTTTGGAACATACGCCAGCACATCAAGCTACCCGAAACTGTCAAAATTTCCCAATCAACCTTGAACCTAATGCTTTATCGCTAAAGTTCAAAATCTATTACAGAAATTTGACAGATTGTAGTAGCTTGATGTGCTGGCGTCTGTACATTGCATGGCAGATTGTACGGTTTCTTTTTTTTTAGAGCACGCTTTGTAGATTGGGTTATTCATCTCTATTTGTTCGGACATGTTCGTCATTCTGAAACACCGTCCGGACTTATAGTCCGATCAAATGAAGCGGAATATGGGCAACCAGGGGAAATAATCCGTGTAGTTTTCCGTACAGTTTATACCTTGCGGTATCCAGATGAACATACTAAAAGTCCTCAAGGGAGGGGGGTGTGCTGAGGGTGTAGGGGGATTGAAGGTACCTTTTTTCAGGTTTTTGCTCATATCTCAAATACCAGTAGGAATAGCATCATTATTACTTCTGACAAAAGTTTCTACATTAAATTTTCTACAAATTTGGTCATATTTATTTTTGCTCCCCCACCCTTGACGACTTTTAGTATGTTCATCTGGATACCGCAAGGTATAACTGTACAAATTTACAAAACTACACGAATTATTTCCCCTGATTTTATTAATTTTCCTAGATTATTTTATTATGGGTGTTTAAAATAAAGTAGACATTGTTAAATGAACACTGAAACAGCAAGCATAAAAAGCTTTTTCTTCTGCAAATGTTCGGTTTTTTCTTCAGGACTTAACAAATAATGAAATTGTCTCTCTATTGTCAATTAACCACATTCGTACGTATGCAGTTATTTGAAGTGTGAACTGGGACCCTCTGAAAAGTTTTCATACCCATGTGATTGTCAAATGTTTATGCCCCCAGTATCGATCGACCCCAATTTGATCTGCCCTATGTAAGTATTTTTGCAGTTGAATGCTCTCGCAGATTGCTGCCATGGTGTTAAATATAAATTCGGTGTACGTCAATCACAATCTTTCTGTGAATCGATCGCTTTTGGGCGCCATTTTATCTGAATCAAACATTGATGTCGTTTTTGATAAATATGATGTCAGCATAAAGTGCTTTTTTTATTACCAGAATTTTGTATCAATGCTGTTATGATATTGATCTCTATATATTGTCATTTATTTTGTTATTTTTGCAACATTTTTTTTTTTAAAAGAATGCCGAATATTATTTACTCTTCTCTCTGTCACATTAATCCTGGATCGAAACAACTGGAATCCATGGTGAGAGGTCTTTGCCCAGCAGTGGGATGAAGCAGGCTAACAGTATCAGTATCTCTGAAAAAATATTTACGTACTATTTTCTCTCGATCTTTATTTACTCTCGGACGGCACCGCCGGCACAGTAAGAGGTAGCGAGAAAATTTGGACGCGTACCGCGAGGGCTGGTTCAAGGAGGGACGGGAAAAGTGCACGTGGAAGGAATTAGGGGAGGCCTCTGCCCAGCAGTGGGACAGTTCAGGCAAAAAATTACTCTCAGTTACATTTGTAGAATACCTGGATAACTCGTTTTATTAGGTTGGTGTGATAATATACAAGGTGTAACATAATAAACGCAAGACCTCCCGTGTGGTATCTCGGACCAAGAAACTGATCAACTTTTGTTCTAGGAGATATTGAGAAAAAAAAATTGTACTTTGTATAGGAACTGACACAATCAGCTGATCAACATGTATGGTTCAACTAAAAGAAAAGTAATGAATTTCCAAAAGTCATAGAACAAAACTTGTTCAGTTTCATGGTCTGAGACAACTCATGAGAGGTCTTGCGTTTATTATGTTACACCTTGTATAAGTACCAGGGTTTAGAATTTATTTTATTGCACAACGAAAAGTATGTTGTTTCCATCAAGGCTTACAGACCGAATTGAACCTCAATCCTTACTTTGAAATTCTAAGCACGTAAACAAGCGGACAGTTACATTAGTCATATTGTAATTAACTTTCGCGTATACGTGTGACTGGCATTAATTGGTCGCCTGCAACCAATCAAAGGTGTCTTTAGGCACAATTAGAACGTGTCTGTTTGTCTGTGACTGACTTACTGAGTGACGTTATGTTATGAATGAGGGGCTTATCAGGGTGTATCATCTTTTGATTGTGATTGGAATACAAAGGAGACGGATTTTCGGTGGTTTACTGCTGGTTTGATTACAAAATACTTACGCAGTAGGTAGTTGTGGAACAGCTACGACCCGCCTCTCATCATCATCTGCCTAGCCTTTTTGCAACTATGTTGGCGTCCGCTACCAGTCTAACCGGATCCAGCTGAATACTAGTATTTTACATGAAGCGACTGCCTATCTGACCTCCATAATCCAGTTAGTACTAGGTAATACGATACTCCGTGGTAAGACTGGTTGTCAGTCTTTCGGGCTACCGACACCTGCAACGACTGTCAAAGATGGCGGCACGGTTGGCGCAGTGGCTGAGCGATTGACTGCTGCGCTGCGTGTCCGGAACCAATATTATGTATGACATACAGATAGTTGTTCCAGGTCTGGCTGTTTGTGTATTTGAGTTTAATTGTTTGTGAACGCACCCACGATACAGGAGAAATTCCTAGTGTGGGGCAACGTTTTTTTTTTTTTTTTAAAAAGAATGATCTACAGTTGACAGCCGGGACTAACGGGTTAAAGTAATGGGTGGTCACCCATCCACGGACCAACCCAGGCAAACGCTGCTTAACCTGAAGATCGACCCGAGCGGCTGTTATTATTTAGCCGCAAGCTCCTCAACCTGCCTCTGTTAGGCAGATTTCCTTATTACACCTTTTTACACGTAAGTTTTCATTAATATTGGTGAGAGCCGCATAAAAATCTGTTGCGTAGTTTCCAAAAACAGTATGGTGACAGAAACAGAAACAAAAAGCGACGTTATTATAACAAAACATGCATTTGTATACTTCTGCAGTGTCTCAATCTTAACATGCTAATTCTAAGCCATGTGACATACTTAATTAATATTATTTCAAGCCGCAGATATTTATTCTAGTTCCCTCTTCCTCGTTCCATCGGAGTACACCCCTTATCTTGTATTTACGCACGACGGCCAATAAAGCTATACAAAACCAGTTTATGCGGATCTCTCGCTGTACGGGAAATTTATACAAAGCGAGGCCATTTTATAGTGGAAATGTACGCTGGGAATTTGCCGCCGTGTGTACACTCGCGCACATCACACTCTTCTATAGAAATAGGTTTATTGCGAAGTTTTGAAGCCTCTTGTATTGTTCGGCTGTGTAGGTAGGAATATAAATCTGGATATTTTCGTAACATGACGCCTGTAATACTCCAAGGGATTGGCAGGGGTGTACCTAATAGTACACCCACATTTTGCCAGTTACGTTTAAGTCCCTTGTATCAGGGGGCTAGCCTATTGCCATCAAACGGGCACAAATCCAGACTCCATTAGCGTTACTGCTACTGAGAAATTCCTGATAGAAAAACCAATAACACTTTGTCCGACCTGGGAATCGAATCCAGGATCGGTTCTTTTAAATTTTTTTTTTAGCCGCGGTATCTCTTTCGAACAGCCCGCAGCCCTGGCAGGCATCGGCCCTTGCGGGCCCCTCCCTGTTTACTGACATCTCTTTGAGGCGCGCGTGGAACACGGACGCGCCGTCTACACGGCCTGTCGTCAGAAGACGGACGGACGGCGAGCTAGCCCATTACTCACCGTCCACAAGTCCGCGTCTACGGTGGCCGGAAGCCACCACGTGACCCGACGCCCGGGGCGTCTCCCGCGGCGGCTGGGACGAGAGGTTCTCTCCCTCTCACGCTCTGCCACCTCCTTCGCTAGCATGACTGCGTC
The DNA here is from genome assembly GCA_950005105.1 of Lycophotia porphyrea. Classification (NCBI taxonomy): domain Eukaryota; kingdom Metazoa; phylum Arthropoda; class Insecta; order Lepidoptera; family Noctuidae; genus Lycophotia; species Lycophotia porphyrea. The sequence continues at coordinate 11,867,379 of OX465399.1, forward strand.
GCAGAAGGAGGTGACGGCGTTCCATTCCCTCTCGCTCCGGACCATGGCTTGGACCAGGGCCGGACGCGATAGGTCGCCGCCGCCGATTGCCGCCACGAGGACACAGGTGGTGCTCCGTCCAAGTGGGGCAGACCTCCACCGTGTGCTCCACCGTGTCCTCCGGGCGATCCACGCAGTGGTAACACCCGGGCGTTTCCTCCCGCCCGATTCGGTGCAGGAACCTCCCGAAACAACCTGTCCTGGTGAGGACCTGCGTCAGGCGGAAGGTGAGGGTGCCGTGGCGCCTCTCCAGCCACTCCTCGAAGAGGGGACTTATAGCCACCATTGTGGCGTGCCCTGCACGGGGTTGCGATAGTCGCTCTCTCCATATCGCCATGAGATCGCGCCGGAAGTCTGTCCGCTGCGCGACAATTTGCCGCGGCAGCGGAGTTTCCCCCCGGCATAGTGCCTCCACGCGCCACTCGTGTAGGCGCGCGATGTCTATCGCTTCCAGATCCCAAGGCGGCAATCCGGCAAAACTCCGCAGGCCTTATGAAATTAAATATGGAGATTGAAGCATTACTAGAGTAAATACCTAAAAATAATAACAACTGATCTGCTTTATTCAACATAAATTACTGGTGGAGCTGTCAGCAACAGTAGTGCGATTTGCGAGTCCATATTAAACTAGTTTATGTCAGCGGCTGCGCCCAGGTAGAGATCGGTAGTTGTCCCCTAGATACTACCCGAAACAAAAAGTGAAAAAACTATGTGATAATCCAAGTTATAAACTATCCTTGTGCCAAATTTCATCCAAATCCATTCAATTTTTTTGCGTGAAAGAGGAACAAACATCCATCCATCAACCGGCGCATTTTTAATAGTAGAAAGATTTTTTGGTCTGTCAGTGTAAATTAGTGTTAATTTTATTTTTCAAACACACTTATTTAAACATAAAAGTCATAATTCTCTTGAGACCAACACAATTACAAAAAACATGCTAATCAAGAATCAAAAGCAACATTAACCTGTAGCTCTACCTATGGTTGGACCATCAAGTACTCACGAGACCTTCGTCATTACAAACATTATAACGAAGCTCCATTAAAGTAATTAATAATTCCAAAGTAACCTTTGTCAGCCATGACATCGGGTTAAATCACCATATTGTGTAACTAACGCAAACAAATTCTGTTCAATTTTCCTCTTTATTTTACTAATTTAGAGACGATTTTTCCTTGACCTGTTTGTGACAAATCGGTGGATAGGTTTTCCCGGGGGTGTGTGAGTTTTATTGGAATTTAATGCTCCGGGAGTCGCTGTTGTTACTTATTTGTTTTGGGGTTTTCTGATATCAAAATCTGCTAGACTTTTTAAAAGACAATATTAATCATCTTAATCACAATATCATCTTGGTCGTCTAATTTCTTATTTTTTGATTATCCTTGTCTCATTTTTATATTCTTACATGTAAGAATATAAAAAATATTCAAGTGATTAGTGGTTTTGGTGTTAAGCAAACCACAAATCACTTGAATAATCATCATCATCATCTGCCTAGCCTTTTCCCACCTATGTTGGAATCGGCTTCCAGTCTAACCGGATGCAGCTGAATACCAGTATTTTACATGGAGCGACTGCCTATCTGACCTCCACAACCCAGTTAATACAGTCAATAATCTTTATTACACCAGAAAGTGGTAGGGATGGCTCCTGAGTAAAAAAAATATAATTCTATTTAGTCCGTCAGTTAGATTATCGAAAAATATTGGATAATTATATTTTGTTTTATCAAATCAATAAAAAAATTATAAATATAAAACGCATCAAAGTTCATGAGTTTTGACGGGGCTTTTACCGTCATTTTCCAAAAAAGTGAGTTTTAAAAAGTGTACCGAAATGTGACGTCACACGAGTTTTCGACGCACTACCTCCTTTTCGACCTCATTATTAGATTACGAGAAAAAAAAAAATGTATCCAATATTTTTTGGAAATCTGTCTGACGGACGTTGTGTGAAGACTCAGACACTTGAGTCTTGGGCTATGTGATAACCGTGTGTTACAACAGCAAGAGCAAAGAAGAATGGCAGGGCTCTGTGCAAACTGGCACTTCTGAACTGACACCACGTGACACCACCAATGTCTTCTTTCACCGTCAACTTCGCTAGTAGCTTCGATACTGTAAAGTAACATGGTTCAACACACAGACAAATCTATTATCAACGTTACAAAACATGTTTAAGGAGAAACTTTGAACATTAGAATTATAATTTTTTGTCTACAACTTCGTTCCATGAAATTACTAGATTTTTGCCACTTTTTTTCACCGTACTAAATAAATTCTGTGTTGGTTGTCAGAAATATTTTTCCTGGAACTCAGGGATAGTTAGAATTTTATTTAGATCAGCTGTCCTAAGAGCTTTTAAAATGAGACTTTTATTTTGCTAAGTTTCATTTTTTTAATTAGAAGTTATTTTTAATATTAGTCGTCCTTTTGTTTTAGAGCTTACTTTAGAACATTTTCCTAATTAGAGTATCTACTTGGTTTCCTGAAAAAAAAAACTTTGAATAGCGGAGAGTCTTTATAAAGACACCAGCAATTTGTACAGAGATCCTTTAGAAACTAGAACCAAACCATTAAATTAGTAGGTATTTTGACATTTATTAACTTTATGGTTGACACGGTGTATATGTTACTACATAGGGTGTAAGGGACACCGACCCACAAAGGGCACGACCACGTATTTCCTACATCATTAAAAAAAAGCCAAGAAGAAAAATCTACCGTTCTATACATTTTGACAGTGTAGTTATTGCACATTTATAGAAAAGAGCTTGTTTCTTTTTTCAAATTACCTAAGATTGGTTCAGGATGACGTAGGTAACGTAAAATATAACATCATGCGTGTAATCCTTGTACTTGTAATATATGCAGAGGTGTGTGTAGACCAATATTTCACAGATATAAAATCCATGTAATAGGGTATCAGCCTATTGCCGCCAACCGGGCACAATTTGAGACGGAACTGATTAAAACCTAATAACGCTTTGATCAACCAGCCTGACCGAATTAAATCCTCAAATATACATGATATAATAATTCAGGATTAGCGCTACCGGCGAACAAGTCTAGTTCGTCGGTAGCGCGGAGCGGTAGACATTGAGGCAGTCTATAGGTAAGCCTCAAGCCTCAAATTCACATACGGGGTGAATGGAACATCGACGCATATTCAGTACATCATTTTGAGCCTCCCCACATAGAAAAATTTTCAACTGTTATAAAAAAAAAAACTGTTTCTTATAAAAGTGAGCCACACGGTCAAAATGTATGGAACAGGTGATTTAAAAAAAAAAAAACTGATGTAAAAAAAAATCTGTAGGCTCGGAGAGATGTACGCATAACACGTGGTAACCGTTTTCACGTCAGTGTCCCTTCCACCCCGTATAATCAACTGTCAGTTTCACTTACTACTTGTATTTATTGTTGTTTAGTTGTAAGTCGTCCACAGATCTGGTATATGTATGTAGGTACATACATATAAATTAATAAAATTGAAGTGTCTGTTTATAATTTAAAAAAACAGCTTTTTACTGAATGTTACTTAGTACTCCATGCAAAAAAAAACCAATGAAATTGTGAACAAAATCCCATTCAAAGAGGGTAGTAATATTTTATAATTATGAATTTACGAAGGTCGCGAGCAACAGCTATCATAAATAAATTGTATTCTGTTATGTTTGAACCGTCTTATGTCGTCCTAAAGACTTGACCCACTGACTAACTCTAAAGGGTAGCTACTCAAACTCAAACTCAAACTCAAACTCAAAAGCATTTATTTCAATTAGACCATTACAGGCACTTTTGAATGTCAGAAAAACAAATTAGGCTAAGCTACAGTCACAGACACAAGGCATAATAAGTTGTGAAAGTACTGTAGTTGCCCATTCCAAAGTGTAGATCTCTATGGAGAAGAATGGGCAAGAAACTCCATGGACACTCTTTTCAATCAAAATATTGTTACAAAATCTTGGTTACATCATTCATATTGAGATTATACATATATGTGAGAACGATGTAGAAATACGTGCACGTTAAGAGCGTCCAGAGTAAAATATTATATCAACAATTTAAAAACAAAGTAAGTAGTTAAAATAAACCGTGGCAGCTTTGAGATGATCAGTCCCAACCGACAGCGCCCGTTCACGAGCATGACGCATGAATCAGCCCCATTCAGCTCAACCATATTGAAGGAAGCTAAATGACCCGACACACCCGCCACCATCAGCGAGACATTTTAGTGAGTATGACATTCTCTCACCCACCAGGGTAAATTCAAGTCAATGAAAGATAACCAAATGTAAATGGTAGCTTTACAGTACATAGTACTCACACATGTGCTATGCAATTATATAATACTAAGATATTGAGTCTATACAATGCAAAGATATTATTACAATCTTCTGCAGCTTCCACAATAACTTCACATGGTAATCAATTAGTTTGCCCCTATGGTTGTGGAGCAGGACCAGCATTGAGCCAAGCATTTTTATCATCAATGTAATCCCCCAACTTATAATATGCTTGCCTACATAGTGTGCGTTTTATACAAGATTTAAATTTCGTCTCATTTAGTTTTAGAATGTGGGGAGGTATTTTATTGTAACATTTTAAACAGTACCCCATAAAAGACGAGTCTACTTTAGCTAGCCTAAAACCTGGCTGTACTAGTTGGTCCCTGTTTCTGGTACTATAGTGGTGCCTGTCACCTCTTTTACTAAATAAATGCAGATTTTTCCTAACGTACATGATGTTTTCATAGATGTATTGACAAGGTACTGTCATGATGTTAATTTCTTTGAACAGTTCTCTTAGAGAATCACGCCTACGTAGATCATATAAGGCTCTGATAGCTCTTTTCTGCAGAATAAATATAGACTCGATGTCTGCAGCCCGTCCCCATAGTAAAATACCGTATGACATAATACTATGAAAATAACTAAAATAGACTAGCCTCGCGGTATCTACATCAGTAAATTGACGGATTTTTCTAACAGCATATGCTGCTGAACTCAGCCGTCCTGCAAGAGATGTTATATGCGGACCCCATTGTAGCCTTGAGTCGAGCGTGATCCCCAGAAAAACAGTATCTTCAACGAATTCTAGTTTCTCTTGATTCAATACTATGTCACTAACTATACTTTTGACATTCGGTAGAGCAAATCTTATGCATTTCGTTTTTTTCCCATTTAATACTAAATTATTCGCGGTGAACCAATCATGGACCTGCAGTAGGGCGTTATTTACGTCGTCAAGATTTGTGGCACGTCTGTTTATCTTAAATATTAAAGAGGTATCGTCAGCAAACAACACCATTTGTGGTTGGTTTTTAAATAAATGGGGTAGATCATTTATATAAACTAAAAAGAGGAAAGGACCTAATATTGAACCTTGCGGTACACCCATACTTACTTTTAAACCCATTGAATTGACACCATTTATGTGTACTTGCTGATGTCTATCGTTCAAATACGATTTCACTAACCTAATCGCAAGTTTCCCTAAACCGTAATGTTCGAGTTTAAAGAGTAGGGTTTCGTGGTTTACGCAATCAAATGCTTTCGAGAGGTCACAAAAGATTCCTATGGCATCTTGTGCCTCTTCCCACGCAGTAAATATGTGTTTTAATAAGGTAACACCGGCGTCAGTCGTACAACGTCCTTTGGTGAAACCATACTGCTTCTCATGTAAGATTTTATTGGTGTTAAAGTGGTTGAGCATTTGATTAAGCATAACCTTTTTAAAGACCTTGCTGAAAACCGGCAACACGGATACGGGTCTATAGTTATTGGTGTCTTTTCTGTCCCCGGATTTGAAAAGTGGTATTACTTTACTGTATTTCATAAGGTCCGGGAAGACTCCTTGGTCCACACACAAATTAAATATTAAGGCTAAGTACGGTGCAATAGTCTCAATAATAGCTTGACAAACTTTAACCGACATTCCCCATAGATCCTCGGTTAATTTGATTTTGATTTCCTTAAAAGCTTTAATGACTGCTATGGGGTTTACATGCTTAAATTGAAACTCAACCGGACAGGCCGGAACGTTCGCTCTTAATAACTCAATAGAAAGCAAGGGTGAGGAATTTAAGGTTTCAGTAGTTTTAAGTGGGATACTAGTGAAGAAGTCTACAAATTCTTGAGCAACTTCGTTTTTAGTGCTTAGAAGACCACGAGAAGTCTCTAGTGTGATATCATTATTATATTTTTTATTTCTATTAGTCTCACTATTGATAATTTTCCAAATAAAACTTTATTTTATTATCGGCGGATTTAATCTTGTTGCTAATGAATAAGGCTTTAGCTACCTTACAAGTGATTTTAAAAATTTTTGAGTAAGTTGCAACATATTTATTAAAAGTTTCCGAGTTGATGTAAGGCTTAAGGCCGTACAGCTCAAACAATCGCTCCCTACTTTTCCTAATACCCTTAGTTGCCCAGTCACTGAAGATAAACTTGGGGCAAATAGTTTTACTTTTCATTTTTAGTGTATTGTTGAACTCTGTGTTAACTACCGAAAAAAATTCCTCATAAAATTGATTAACATTTTCAATAATATGGCCCGGAATGCCTAAATTACTAACTAGGTTATCATTAAATTTATTCAAATTGCTGGGTGTTACTTGTCTAGATTTTATCTGAATTTTTTGTAATGGTGTGTAGGACTCAAAAATAACGGTCTGACCACTGTGATCAGAAGGCAGGTAATTTACAATGGATTTATCTAAGTAGTCGCAGCAACAAAATACATTATCAATACATGTAGCAGTATTTGTAGTAACTCGAGTTGGTTCCGAAAACACGTTTAACAAATTAAATGATTTAAAAAGATGTAAGAATCTACTGCTATCTGAATTTTTGTCTAAAATATTAACATTAAAATCACCACAGATAACTAGTGATTTGTTACCAATTGCAAGTTTTGCTAAAGCATCTTCCATTACTGACTCAAATATTGAGTAGTTTTGATAATTTGGGGGTCTGTAAACGCACACTATTACATGCTTATCGAGCTCAACACAAGACAGCTCAATATTATGTTCAACCGATAGATCAACAATATCACTACGAGTCTTAAATTGAATACAATTTTTAACTAAGATTAATGAACCCCCACGAATCTTAGTTTTGCGGTTAAAGCAACTTCCCACACTGTAATTTGCGTAATTAATTAACATTTCATAGTCTTTTAACCAATGTTCAGTAAAACAAACAATTTCAAACTTTGTTTTTTCTAAAAACAATTCAATCTCTAGTTGCTTTGAGGAGAAACCTTGAATATTTTGGTGAAATAACTGCATAGAATTCTGCTTAGCCCCTTTTTTACATTTAGCTATTTGAGAGCAACTAGAGCAAGAAGGGACATCGTTGTTGATAAGTTTAACTAAGTTGCCACTCGTACCTTCTATTGTCTTATTGACTAGTTTAAATCTAAGGTAATATTTGTATAATTACAATTAGTATAATTACTAATTAAAGTAGAACTATTTACAAAAAACGGTGACATACCACTTATGTCTGAGTTTATAATAAAAGCTAATAGCCGAGCTATTTGACGTCTAAAACTAATAGGCAGGTACGCATTATTCCTCGTTGACTTCAATTTCTGAACGAAACTGTTGGTGTCGAAAAATAACAACTTGTCACTATAGTGACTCGCTAATAATTGCATGCGATCGTTTAAATTATGGATAAAATGATTTTGACTCTTAAGTAAAACATAGATAAACGTTTAAATAACTTATGCAAACCTATTGTCCCTATTCTAATGGGATTAAATTTAACTGCGTAACCCAATTGGGCCTTCAATTTGCGTAGTTATTTTAGTTATCCTAAAATTTGTTCATCTGTTTTTGATTTGATTTAATTATTTCTACACTGGATTTTATAATTTCTTGTTTGGATTTTACTTCTTATGTATGTGTAATGTTAGGGAATACCTGAAATTATGAAAAAAAATAATTAAAATGAATTAGGCAGAAAACTTTAGAATTTTTCTTTGAGTATTTGTTTGGTTTATATTATTTTGACTTTGGTTTATATTATTATGACGACCCACTTGTAGAACACTTAAATTTAGTTACTTAGCGTACGATTTTATGAGTAGTCAGTTTTTTTTCACATTGCTTTGTTATGTATTTGTTGGCCTAGAACTTCGCCACTGCCAAGGTGTCATCCATGGCAGTGCAGGGATCACTTTTACTGCATGTTATGGAGCATGAAGGGGAATAGTCAGTTGGATATCTAATATCTAGTTTATGGGCTATCCATTATTGCTATGTTAGCAGTAATAGACTAGTGGTGTGAGTGGCGGACTGTCAAATCATAGGTCTTAAGTTCGAAGTCGAACCCCATACATGTACCTCTGATTTTTCGGATTCATGCGCGTATTGTATAATTATCACTAACTTTGGTGAAGGAAAACGTCGTGAGGAAACCAGCACGCCTTAGAAATATTTCTCGACGGCATGTAAAGCCAAGTCAGAGGCCCATGGGCGGCATAAAAACTTTGACATCAGGTTAGGCACTGACCACACGTTATAGAAGAAGAACAGACTGCTATTAAATACTCATTAATTGTTGAACCCTGCAACGAAATAACTTACCAAAAAGTACTTAAGAACCCAACAGATCCCAAATTGCCTCATTAAACCACCTGCCTCACCGTAATGCCATAAAATTATCAGCTAAAACCTTCGGCCTAACGATGTTCTCACTAAACCGAATTATTTTCAAATAATGGCCTTAAGGGAGCACGAAGGAATGAAGATAGCTCCTTACCCCTATTTTTTGTGGTTACAAATGCTCCACAGCTGCCGTCGTTATTAATAGAGGTGCTGACTCGAGTTAATGAAGTTGTCTGGCCAATCGAGATGTATTGACAATCGAGTCGATGTCTTACTTAATTGGTTGCGTTTGATACTGTTTGATAAATCGAATGATTTTTACCCGACTGAAGAGGGTAATGTGTTTTTATCAGCTTATATAGGTAGTGTTCATTTGTGGCACTCTAGTTACCAAACGCGTGGGTCCATTTTGATGATTCTTACGTCAATCGATTTGTCTTAATCTTGCGAGTGTCACTAAAGACACGGTGGTAGTCAAAATTCAATATGGCGGCATCCAGAAGCCATATTGTGAAAATTAAACAAATGAAAGTTGACGAACTATGTTAAGTTGGGTATTTAAAAACATCTTCAGGTTTTGCATATCGTTTTTCATTTCAAATGCCCATTAATTTATTCTGTGATAAAGTTAATGATTAAAATGTAAGAATGAATAAATTACCTAATGACGTGTTCTACTGCCCCAAATATCCCCACATCGATTGGTGTACTTAGTGCTTCTAAAATTATATGTACATATATGCATAATATATAATCTGATATAAATATCAGAAATTTCAATAGCTTTCTGCAAGAACGAGAGATGTCGCTGCAGCAGAAAAAAACTTGAAACAACGCCATCTAGGTTAAACTACACGCACACTCGCGCAAGCGCCCTGCACCACCGATTCGATTTGAGGATCTGACGCAAGTTTAACAGTTTTTACCCATCCCAAAAAGTGCACAACGCCGAAATAGGTAAAGGAGAAAACTTCTTTTGACTAAAGAAGTTTTGACTTAAAAAAAAATGTTTGTTCGGGCAAGTTGTTTGTTACCAGTCACCCTATATGAATACATACCTTATAAAACGGGCGAGTTAAAAAGAAAGGATCGATGTAAAAAGTTTCCACCACTCATTGGTGTGGGTTTCAAAGGAGATTCGTGTGGTTTTGTGGCCAGTCTTATTGCTGGCTATAAATTATACCGATACTCACAGCAAACGGTCCACTTTCCACTAATTGGCCACTAGTTATTGTGCAGTTATAATTCGTTGTAAATCACGGCCGTCAGTTCCTTAAGGATTAACTTGGAATTTAATGGTAAGGCTCCAGTGAAAATAAAACTGAAACTAGTGGGAGCAGACTTCAAAACGTAACTTTTAGGCACATTTATTTTCAAGAAATTAATCTAAGTAAAGTATCAAAAATGTATATATTGATTTCTTACATTTTGTTGCTACGTTGTATAGCAACGCTAAGCCTCTGGCCAAGGTAAAACCAAAATTAATCAAAATACTTAAAAAATCCTATCCTGCAATGTCATTTTCCAATTTGTATACAAAATTAACGGGCGTCGGATATTTTAATTACACTCTGTCACTTTTGCTACGGAACCCTCGAGAAGTACCTACTCAAGCACTTGGCCGATTTCCTTTATTGCCTGTGTAGGTCCAGTAAATCTTTTTTAGAGCTGTAAAGCTTTGTTTTTGTATACTATAAATTACTAGCATTTGCAGTCAATTTGGGATGTACTCTGCTTGTAATTCAATCCTGATTCGAAATACACCTGGAACAGTACTTTTTTTCGGAATGAAAGGTATCCTATGTCCGTTTCTGTACATCTAACAAAAATATGCAACATTTTAAGGATGATCGGTTCAGTGGTTTAGGCTTGAAAAGGTAAAAAACAAACAAACAAACTTAGTAAGGATGCTTGCGTTTGGTCGCATGTTACATAATATACATACAAACTCCATGAATAAATTACATGTAATTTTCACATGCATTCTGCTATCTGAGCAAATACAAAAAAAAATGAAGTAGGTGTACATTCGTAGTTAATAAACTGTCCTGGGGTACTATGACATCTTAAAGCAGTTTTAATTCCAGTGTCAGAAAGAGACAGAGCTATAAAGTGTGTAAACAGACTCTTAACGAAACCGAAAGGCACTTGTTCTCCCAGTTATTGCGATCATTTTTTTGTTCTAGACCATACCTGGGAAACTTCTAGTTACGGAGATATTGGGGGTTAAATTTCCAACTTTTTCACAAGTTTTTTTCCTTTAACACCTCTCCCTTACTATTCAATCCATCCATCAGCACAATGTTTTAAGTGCGTTACATTGAGTCCTACTGTAAAACGCGATTTTTCAGCCCAAAAAAGAAGTCGTTTCCCAGCACAATACGCGTAGGAAAAGACTAATAAAGAATTCTAATATCGGTATTTCGCTTGACTAACAAAAACAGCATATAATTTGGCGCTAATATTAACCAATTTTAAACATCGTTCAAACCAATTTGAAAGTAGAATTTTTCAATCGTTTCAAATTGACACAAATAGAACGATGATTTAATAAATTGAGAGTACGTATGTAAATTTATCTAGTGTTCACGACAGTGTGATATGCTCTAAATGCACAGTACACTGTATGTACGTCCCTAAGAAAGTGAGGATATTCTTCGTCGATTATCGCGACCAAAAGTAATCATGACATTTTGATCCCGTTCCCGCAACAAAAACTTGACAAATTATATACTAAAACCTTCCTCGAGAACCACTATCCATTGATGAAAAAGCATAAAAATCGGTGCTGTGGTTTTTGAGTTTATCGCGAATAGGCAGACAGACGCGGCGGAGGACTTTGTTTTTTAATATGTAGTGATATATATTTTTTTTTTTATTTAGCTAGGAACTGCAGCGGTAGATACCCTGCTAAAATGCATAGTTATAGTAACTTACATCTTCCTTTATTTGTCACTAGTTTCTGCCCGTGATTTTGTCTGTGTCTACAAAACATAATTACCCTGTGGCACTCGGTGAAGCTATAGCAATTTATAGTGTAGATGTTTTAAAATTGGTTGCTTAATTTTGAAAATTTAAATATTTCTTTATAATATTCGTGTTCACTAAGTAAATTAAGATTTCAAAACTATTATTTTAATAAAGAGTGCTCTAGCGAAATAAATTAATTGTGCTTTGAAGGATTAATAAATAAAATAAAATAAAATCTTTTTATTTCAGACCCGTCCGTTTAGTAAAAAACGACTTTAAAAAACTTTACGTATTAATACATTTAAAAATAAATTTAAAGTTAAAATTATATATAAAAATTATAGTAGGTAATTTAACATTAAAAAATTAAAAATTACATAAAAAAAATTAAATTACATTGAAGAATTTAAAATATCATAAAATTAAAAATTACATTGAGAAATTAAAAATTACGTCAAAAAATTTAAAATTACATTTGATTTGAAATAAATTATTAAAAACTAATTAATTTAAGTATATGCCACCGTCTGGGGCCCCGGGCACACGCACTTGTGCTTGAACCCAGTGCCCCAGGAGGGGGCTGTCCAGCTTGTGGCTGAGGACATTCGGGATGGTGTTTGCACCTCCACGCGTACGGAGCATCAACGAAGCGATGCGACGCCGCAGCACAGTGTGAAAGCCATCTGTGTGCGCGTGCGCAAACATCGCACATGCACTACAGTAGCGCGGGAGCCCCGCCAGCACCCTGAACGCGTCATTATATTGTATTCGGAGAGCGTTGATGGCCCGCTGCCTGTAGTTGACCCACAGATTGCAGGTGTAGAGAGTTTGGCAGAATGCTTTAAACAGAGTTATCTTTACCTCTAAACTACACCTCGCAAATCTGCGTGCCAACATGTTACAGCGGACGGCCATCGCCGTATTAAGGCTTTATTCAAAACATTGTAATTCATAAAAAAAAGGTTACTACAGTAAACGGTCACGTAGACTCTAGTATTACAGGGATAAATATTATCCTTGAATATTATTGAGGCCCTAGCCCAAGCGCGCGTTGTAAACGTAACGTAAGTACATTTTTTTCGATAAAAAAACTTTAATACCTAGGTACGCCAGCTCAGAGGTTTGAGTTCTTAGGAAACTACTGAGTGCGCTTTTAACTAGTGCAGAAAGAAAATAAACCAAAGGTGTGCCACCTTTGGTTTATTTTCTTTCTGCACTAGTTGTAGAAGAAGCGGATTAATATTTGACTGTCGACGATTACTTATTAGGGTCACATAAAGAGGCACTTTCAAAGAAACTTTTATGTTCTCTTCTAGCCGTCTATCCTTTATGGTCTTGATTAAGCTTTAATATCATATACAAAAAGCAGACTTAAACTCCATGTAATTCAAACTCCATATAATTGAATTTCAACGTCATTGCTTTCCGCCCCAGATATTAACATCAGCCTCTAGGTAACAGCTTCTTACATAAAAAAAATACACGGACGGGATCAATTTCAATTTTCTCAGACAAACTTAAGATTCGTGTAGGTGAGCCGAGATGAAAAATACTGGGATTACGAGATGAAGGAGGATGACGTTCACAGCTATAGTACTTGACCTATTTCTGTTAAAAATGATAAATATTCTCTGCTTGAGAATGTGCCTGGTATTTTTATTTTGTTGTATAAAATAACCCGAGGTGTTAGCGGATCGATGGCCTGAAATGTTTTTTGGAGGGAATTTATGTTGAATTTCGGTGCTTTATTATGATTTTGTGTTAAATTTTACGAAACACACTACATTTTAATATCAATAAATACAGGTTCTGGTTTTAGTTACAATGTAGTCATTAGAGTCGTGAGAGGTAGTCTTAAATTGGCGTCGGTGACTGAAAAGTTGTGTGTTAATCGGTTATCGTGTTATGGACATGTGACGCAGAGGAATGAGGAAAATGGATACATTTAGATGGGTATAAGAGTAGAGGAAGACCAAACAAATGATGAATGGATTGTGTAAAGGATGATATGGCTAGAAAGGAGGTGACAGCTGAGATGTAAGTATGGAAGAAGAAGTCATGCTGCACCGACCCCAAATTAATTGGGATAATGGCAGCTGAATGATGGAGAAATTAGTCGTGGTACTATCCGTAGGTAAGTTATGCTAGGAAAGTTTTTTGAAAGTTTTTCATTACGTTCGTTACGTTTTTCCAACAATTGATTATTCTTCGAGTAAAAAAATATGTTGTTGTTTTCCTGCTTTCCACGGCAACTTATTACTTATTACACGGCGACTAATAACACAAAATCAGCATTTTGTTGACGTATTTACTTTACGAACAGGACCAAAAATATCCCGAAAAGTGTTCCTGCAAAAGGTGTTTTGTAATGTCGTAAAACGTTTTTTACTCATATTTATCATCAACTTCTGACTAGCCTTTTCCCAAACTATTTTCGTGCTATTAAATATTTCGGCTTTCAGTCTAAACGGATGCAGCTGATTACCAGTATTTTACATGAAACTACTGCCTATCCGACTTTCACAACCAAGCAAGTGGGTAATACGATACCCCTTAGTAAGACTGGATGTCAGACGCTTCTGACTACTTGTAACTACTGTCAAAGATCTACAAATAACAGCCGGGACCAAGGGCTTTTTATTTTTACTCATATTTATGTAAATCAAAAAACTCTGAATATACATTCGTGTAATCGTGGTGCGTCGTAATTATCAACGTTGCACGTTATGAAACTACACGCAAAAATAAAACAGAACTCATGTTTACACTCGAAGAATTCCTTTTATCTCCTTTGACCAGAATTATGTTGATGTTTTGTAAAATTCTGAGTAATATTTTGGTAAACCTTTGCAATTAAAATAATGTCGGAGGTCGAGACAGGAGTCGCGATCTCACTAATGAGATTCATTGTACCATTATAGCGTTATGTTACGACTCGAAACTAGAGACTTACAAATTCATTTTGTTTCTTATTACTAAATAATAATGCCTAGACTGGGTCAGCTCAAATGAAGACTTAGTTCTTCAATTATAATCTTAGTGAGTTTTCCTGCCCTTCGACATTTTAAAAAACATTTCGCAGTAGCAGCCGATTCTGCATTTGTGCTCAGTTGATAGGCTCGCACCCTATTACATGGGACTTAAACATAACTGGCGAAATGTGGGTGTACTATTAGGTACACCTAGTCTTTCGGGGATTACAAGTGTGATGTTATGTTATGTGTCAAATAACATCCACACTGGGGCTAACCTGGAGTCAGCACCGCTACCACCTTACTGACTCATAATTAACCACTCTGGCTGCTGGATATTCGTACCACAGAATGACCTTATTCTCACTCAGCTCCTGCCTTTAGAAGACAACACCTGTACAACAATATTTCTAACGCGAATGAGCAAACAGCGCCAAGTGCTAATAACACGATAAATGAAACTGCAAAGCGAAGATATCAGACAACTTGTAAATCAAATTAACTCGATTGTCTTACATAAAACAAAAGCGGTTTACAATCCTGTGAGATATCTTTCACACGTCGTGTTAGAATCGCGCGTGACGTCGGGACGTGTCGAAGTACAATAGCGTTGCGACGCGTCGCGGCGACGTCGTGGTGTCGCGACGTCGACGCGCCGTCTGTTGTGGTAGCAGGAACATGCCCCGCGGTGCAAGGGATAGGTACGGTGAGAAACCATTAGACTAGAAAAATATGTTTATTTGAATATACAGCTATTGGTGGTCCCATTTAGAAAGTTGTTCAATTTGATGGTCTGAATCACACCCTGAAATATGACCACACCTTACTGGTACAAAAAACCTTATCACATTATATAAAGATATCATAATTATTATGATAATGAGCGAGCGAGTCCCTGTACTAATGATGCTTTCAGAGCATTTAGCTTTTCTACTGCGACTTTAAACATTGAATTTGAGTTGGATTTTCGGCATCTTGTTGCAAAATTGACTTTTCCATCATTGTTATCGATAGATAACTTACGGACTTACTTAACGGAGGAGTAGACATCCCACCCCTCCTCATTTCATCAATCCAGCAGAACATCTTCCTTCTAGACAGGAAAAGCAGTGGCCAATCTGGAAATCTCTTAACCGTTTGTGGGCCCAGGTTGATCGCTGTAGAAATAATCTGGCCAAATGGGGTATCATCGACCCGTCCCAAAGACAATGTCAGTGTGGAGCCTCTCTGCAGAATATTTCCCACCTCCTTTCTTGCCCATCCTGCACAACCACCTCCACCTTCCAGGATTTAAATGAAGCCAACGATCGAGCTGTGCAGGTTGCAATATATTGGTCGGATATAATTTGAGTCTATCGACACGCAAAGAAGAAGAAGATCGAAAGATATACAAGGGGTAAACGGACTCTTCACGAAGCATTTGGTACATCAATCTACGTAGCTCTACGAACACTTCAAACCCTGTGGAGGTCTAACACACAATATATTGGAATCCATGTAACGTGTCGAAACGTCGAGGTACAAAAGCGTCGCTGTCGCGACGGCCCATTGTAGAGGAAGGGAAACATACACTGACCGACACAAAATGTAGCTTTATTTTTATCACAGAACCCAAACACAGAGAATATTTTGTTATAGCTTAGCTTTGATTACGTTAAAGTAACTTAGCATAATTTGCAGATTTACAAATTATTTAATTTAAAATTTAATGTTTCCACGGCTGTGACACAACCGTGAGACTGAGCGGTCCCAGTACGTACTGGTGTATGTGACAGTCACAGGTGTATCATCGATGTTTTTTAAAGATTTTTCTTTAATTATTTTGAGCAGTAAGTTAACATCAGGCCTGTAATCCCCGAAGAGCTAGGCGTACCTCATAGTACACACACATTTCGCAATGCAGTTATGTTTAAGTCCCATGCAATAGGGAAAAGTAACTTATCTTAGTTATACTGTTTATTGTCAGTGTACGAGGTCTGAAATGACCATAACCCTTTTTTTTTCTGATTGGAAATCACCAAATGACTTCTTCCGCTCTGGGCAGAGCGGAAGGGAGTGTCAGACTTTTACTGACTAAAACCCATCCATGTTCCTTCCTTGCCCTTTGTGTTCCAGGGCCGCAGTATCTCTTTCAAACAGTCCCGTAGCCCTGGCAGATTACCATAACCCTTCAATGTATAACCACTGACAAAAGAATAACTATTGCAAATTAGTTCAAAAGTTTAAAGATCGAATCTTCATTTCAATTTTTACCCCACACTTTGTTATACGGTGCAAACACAGGTATTTCCTATCGATCGGCCCCTATACATATACACCTACTAACCGTATTCTCCGTAATCAGAATATAAACACTTAATTAGTCCAATTAGTTGAAACTATTAGCTTACCCCAGTTCAGATAACAAACAGAATACATCATTGATAGATGTGCGAAAGTACAAGGCCAGGTGTGCAGTATCGATCAAATAATGGACAGATAACAAAAGATTAGGTGTTAAATTAACATAACAGTATTTCAGATGTGTCGGTTAAAAATAAAATCTTAAACACACATAATATATCGAGGATGTCAAAGAGTAAGTTGTGAATACAATGAGGTGCTAGTGTAGAGTGAATACAGAAACTATGAAAAAGAGAAAATAATCATGTTCAAAGTAGCCGAGGAGTCCATTTTATATGTTTCTCTTACCCCTTTGCTTACTTTTCTGATAAATTTCGATACGGGATATCCAGAAAATGTAGAACTGAATGGTTTTTGGAAATACCACACATTCTTCACCATCACCTCTTTGTCGAATTCTTAATGGTTCTGTTGAGCAAAGTTAGATGTTAATCATGGACATTACACGGCAGTCATTAATGTAGACATTGACTTTGATAAATTCAACGGAAAATAAATGCAGTGAAGTTAACCCCGGTGTGTAGACGAGGAGAACGAATTTGTCAGTCGTTTATACGCGACGGGAACGCATTTAGAACGACTCAATGTAGTTTTTTCTTCAGCAGAAGTTTCAAAGTCTATTTTTTTGCTTTCGAACTGGCTGTTTTTACTGAGGAATGAGGACTCTTGTTCCGGTTGCAAATAGAAAGTAAAGCTCATTTAAATATTGAAAATAAACGGTATTTTACAACTTTAATATTCTGAAGAATTTTAATTTATTGGCACAAAATCTGAGTCATGCTCTAATTGGTGACAAATTAAATTTTGCATGCGACTTGAAACTTGGCATTGATCTTGAAAAACATGCCACTGCCCGACACCCACAAATTAGCGATTTAACTAATTCCAACGTCCGTCAGAATTTATTAATTTTAACATGGAGCCAGTCACTCATAATTATTACTCCACATTATTTCACAAGATTAAAGCCAGAGACAGATTTGTTACAGAACACGCGAGCTCAATTTGGACATTTGTTGAAAATACACGCTTAATTTTTTGTTACTACCGACCAGAAATGTAGACCGAATAATTACGTTCCCTTCTAAACCAAATGTAAACTTGATATGTAATGGGTGGTCATCCATCTACGGAACAACCTAGGCAAACGCGGCTTATCTTGAAGATCGAACCGATTGGCTGTTATTATTTAGCCACTAGTTCCTCTAGAGAATACATGTGTAATGGTATTTATTATTTTCACATAGGTACTTTAATAGGTAGAAAAGTTCCAGAACAGTGACCAGACCTCCCATAAAGTAGACCGATGACTTGGTGTAATTCTCAAAAACCCGCTGAATGCAAGCACTAGGCACACCAGCCGATGTGGCAACACTTCGGGGAGCAGAGCACGTCAAGTAAATGCTGAGATCACTAAAACTTGCGTGGCGTACTGAATGAACATAAAAGCTTAGCGTCAGCGTAGACTTTTAAGTCACTTTAACTGATGCAATCAGCCTACTTGCAGACTATCGTGCAATCACACCAAAGATATGAAAGAAAATAAAACGACCGCTAAAATACGGATCCCTTGTAGCCGCGTGGTTTGTTATAAATATGTTCTCACCTTTTCTCACTACAATAATAAAATGTGTTGAAACGCGACATTTCATGACGTAGGTCGTCAACGAGTCAAAACTTTTTCTATATTAACATTTAATTTTATGTCTGTCTGTGTGCCGAATGATTGCACTTTAACGACCTGACCAGCGTTTGATGATTCTTTTGATACGAAATATGCATGCATGTGGAAGTCGCGACGCCCCCGCTAGGGGGCGTGGCGAGCGGTCTCGGGGCTTTGCCCCTCGGCCGCGGGTGCCGTACCTCGACCTATAAATATAGGCCCGTCGTTAGGTGGCCAATTTAGGCCAAGCCGATTGCCTCACGTTGCTACAATAGCAAACGTGAGGCTATGTGAGTGGTTGCTATGTGAAAAACTGTAGGCGCGCCACAGCGCTGTAAACACAGCGCTGATTTCTTCACGACACCTCGGCGGTCTGTCCCCGCCAGGTGAGACCTCCGGTTACCCGGAGGAGGCCCGGCGGGGGACAACCAGCGACAGAGGTGCCGACTCCGACGCACCTACAGTGGGTGTGTGGCACCCGCCCGTCCCACAACCGAAGCTAGTCAGTGTGATCCGGACTAAAGTGCCGACGTGTGTGTATGGGCGGTATTGTACTGTGTAACACCGCCCAGTGTAAACGTGTGTCGCGAGCCCGCGCCGCGCCATCACGCGTGAGTTAAGAGGCATGTGCAGAGGTGCATGTGTGGTGTTGTTGCGCGACATGCCTATATTAACTTAGCACACGCCGCACAACGAGATGTATGTTATGTTATGTGTGGAGTCTTATTGTGTAGGTAAGCTGGGTGTAATCTGGTGCAACAGCTTACCTAGGCGTCAAGTCCGGGGGGGGGGGGGCACAGTCCGCTACCAGGTCGCGGGGGACGCGCCTCGCGTCAGGGGGGCGCGCATGCCAGGGGGCGATGTGCTTGACATGGGGCCAAGCACTCGCGTCGGCACGCGCGAACATTCCCATCGCGAGGCGACGGATGAAGTCGTCCAGGCTCTCGATCCCGAGGTCCCGCTGGATGACATCGTTCCTCACGTAGCGAGGGGCGGCAACGATAGTCCGCAGCGCTTGGTTCTGTTGCGCGCGGAGCAGCTTCTTGTGTCCCTCGCACGTGAGGGCGAACCATGCGGGGGCGGCGTACGTCAATGCCGAGCGTATATAGAGCTTATACACGCCCAGCTTGACGCGCGCCGGTAGCCGGGACGAGAGCGCCGGACTGAGCAGGTTGCGGGCAACCCTAGCTCGTCCCGCGACCGAGCGGACGTGTGGGCCCATGGTGAGCCGACGGTCGATGGTGACGCCCAGGTACTTCACCCGGGGCGACCAACCGACGTCGGCACCTTGTAGAGTCAGGGGTGGTGGGAGGGGCGCTGACCCGGTGATCATCGCCTGCGTCTTACCCACGTTAACCGTTAGCCGCCACTTAGACAGCCAGTCAGGCAGCAAGTCGAGCGCGCGCTGCATTTTGACCGCCGCGTACTTCGCGTTAAGCGAAGTGGTAATGTACGCGGCGTCGTCGGCATACAGCGCGAGCATCGCCTCTGGCGTAGTGGGGATGTCGTCGGTGTAACGTGAGTAACACGCTGGCGACACGCAGCTGCCCTGCGGCACTCCAGCCAGCACCGGGCGGGCGCCGGAGAGCGCTCCCTCGACCACCACGCGGAAGCTTCTGTCTGTAAGAAAAGACTGGACCACCTTAACTACGCGGCGAGGCGCGTCGGACTTGGCCAGCTTGTATACCAGGCCCTCGTGCCACACGCGGTCGAAGGCCTTCTCCATGTCGAGGAATACTGCAACCGAGTACTCCTTCTTGTTAAGCGCTGTCGCCAGGTGGTGCAGTACCCTCGACAGCTGAAGCGTCGTGCTATGTTCCGACCTGAACCCGAATTGCTCAGGCCGTGGAACGACGTGTGGTCGGAGATGTCGCAGCAGGAGCGACTCGAACACCTTGGAGATGGTAGCCAGCAGCGTGATAGGCCGATAGCTCTCCGGCCTAAGGATATTTTTCCCCGCCTTAGGCAGCATTATGACGCGCCCTTCCTTCCACGAGGAGGGGAACGTCCCGGTGCGCAGTATCGCCGTGAACAGGCGCGCCAGGGCCGCAACCATTCGGTACGGCAGCTGGCGCAGCACTGCGTTGGAGATACCGTCCGCACCGGGGGCCTTCCTCGGCTTCGTCCTCAGGATGGCGCGTCTGACTGCCCCAGGCGAGAAAAAGATTGGATCCTCCTCGGGAGCTATCGGCGTGGCGAAATAGTCCCCAAGGTGTTGCTCGACTGCTGCGACATGTGCTGTGTCGCTGGTCGGGTTAGGTCGGAACTGACGCTCCAGGTGCTCGGCGAAGACCTCCGCGCGGTCCTCTGCTACATACTTTAGCGCCCCGCCGCTGTCCAGTAGCGGGCGCACCGGAGCTGGGGTGCTCGATAACAGGCGGCAAAGTCTGTGGACGGACGGCCAGCTGCCGGCCGCCTCCTGGATTCTATCCTCCCAGCTCTCGGCTTCCCGGCTTCTCAACTCGGCCTTAATCTTCTCCGCAAGACGGTTGACTTGCGTCTTCAAAGTAGGGCATCTAACTTGTTGCCACTGCTTGCGAAGGCGCCTCTTGTCGGCGATCATCCGTAGTAGGTACGCAGGCAGGGGCGGCTGCTGCACTCTCCCCTGCTGCCCCGTCGTTGTCGCCGCTTCCAAGGCGCTCTGGATGCAAGCAGTGACGTCGTCCGCGAACTGGTTGACGTCTGCGGAGGTACTCAAGGGCCGAGTCGGTGTGGTGGCCTCAGTCTTTTCCCTGAAGACTTCCCAGTTGATGCGTCGACGTGGCGCTGCGGGCATCTGTCGGGTCGGCATACCCGATAGGACGACGAGTACAGGGTGATGATCACTCTGCATCTCGTCGTCTAACACTTGCTGCGTGATCTGGCAGTGTAGCCCTCGGTAGGCCACGATGTCCAGCACGTCCGGCATGTGTGTGTGGGCGTCCGGGTAGTGCGTCGGCGTCTCTGGGCCGGACACCGTGTAACCAAAGGCTTCCGCGTCCGCGAAGAGTCGTCTGCCTCCCGTGTTCGTCGCGGCCGAGTTCCACGCTGGGTGCTTACAGTTAAGGTCGCCAGCAAGGATCGTCGCGCCGCCGCTGGCCTCGAGCAGGGCCCGCAGTTCCGCGGGGTCCAGCTTGGCCGCGGGCGCCTTGTAGCAGGCGTAGATGGCGAGATCCTCGCCGGCAACGTGTAGCTGCACACCCAGCGCGTAGAACGAGCCGGGCGACGCCACAGGGAGCGTCTGATGGACGACTCTCCGCCTCACCAGTACCGCCAGACCACGGTAGAGGGCGTTGGTAGCCGACCTTTCATCTTTCCTATAAACGAGATAACCCGAGACTTTGAGCCTGTGCTCTGGCCCCAGGTGCGTCTCGCTTATTAGCGCCACGTCGATGTCCTGTTCGTAGAGGAGGCGGCGGAGGGGGGCGACCTTATTCCTAAGGCCGCGGGCGTTCCAGTGGAGCACCCTCAGCGGCCTAACCATGGTACAGCTTTAAAAGCGAGGCCAGGCCGTCGAGGATGACGTGTCCCGCGTCTTGTCCCTGGCTGATGGCCTTAATAAGGTCCATCAGTAGCTGGATGGCGCAGGCTGTAAACTCCTTCTTTTTGGCTTCATCGTCGGCGGTAGGGCCGGCGCTCGTGGTGCGCCTAGTAGTGGCGCTAGTGGCGCGTGTGGGCGGTTTGGCCGCTTGCCGCGCTATGCCGGCGCTGGTCGTCGGCCTGTCCGTCCTGGTGGTTGGCGGAAGTGGCGGTGCAGCCTGCGCCTGGGACGAGGTAAGGTCGCCCCGTGCGGTGTCCTCCGTTGTCGGTGGGGGCACTGGCTTCTTGCCTTTGCCCCTGCGCCTGTTGCGCTTCCTCCGCCGCTTAGAGGAGGAGGGGGGGGCTTCTCCCCTGTTCGTGGGCCCGTTGGCCGCCGCCATGAGCGTCGCGCCTTGTGGCTCCGTGGCTGCCACTTCAGGCCTAGATGGGGCCGAAGCTGCTCTGCGTGTAGTGGCGGCGGTAGTCCCCGCTCGCCTGCTCCGCATCTCCGCCTGAAAGGTTGGGCAACGCACGTTATTTGCAGGGTGCTCGCCCCCGCAGTTAACGCACGTCGCCGGCTCCTCCCGTGGGCGCGGGCAGTCGCGTGCTGCGTGTCCCTCCCCGCATCGGACGCAGGCGAGCGGCCGGTGGCAGTGGTGGGATGAGTGCCGGAACTTTTGGCACCGGTGACATTGGGCGGGCCCACGTTTACCCCGCCATGCTTCTATCTTGACACCACGCATGTATAAGAACACGGTGGTGTCAAAGATTGTTCGGACCTCCGGTGTCCTCTTGAGGACGGCGTGGAACACGCAGCCGGGTCGTCCCTGGCGCGCCTTTATGTGACGCACATACTCCGGCTCATGTCCCATCGCCCGGAGCTCCTCCTCTATCTCCTCAGGAGGCGTGTCGGCCGGCAACCCCGTGATGGCCACCTTCAGGCTGCGCTCCGCCGGCAGCGAGTAGGCAAACCAGCTGATGCCGCTTTCCTTCTCCAGGCCCGTCAGGTAGCGCTGGACCACCCTGTATTCGTTCTCACTTTCGGGTGAGAAACGAACCCCAGCGCCATACGGACGGGCGTTGGGGGGGTAGCCCAGCTTTTCCCTGAGGGCCCTGAAGTGGGCGGCCCAGTTGGGAAGCTTCTCCACCACCAGCGGAGGATACCTTGGCCGTTTAGGCGGCTTCGGCTTCGGCCCGTCGGTGGTCGTTACTCCAGTGTCCTGCGAGGTCGCCGGCCGGGCTGGAGTCTCTGCGGACAATGAGTAGTCTATAACAACAGGGTCACTCACCCCTGGACGTCGCTGACTGCCACCCGGCGTCGGCGTTGACGGCGCTGGTGACGCAGGAGGTGAGCGTCTCGCCGCCTCGGCAAAGGTAGGCGAGCTGGCTGACCCCTGGTTCCGCCGTGGTGCGCGCTCGCGCTGTGGGCGCGGCGGGTCCAGGCAGTACCGCTTGGCGTCTTCCTCCTCTTCGTCACTGCTGCGGCGCCGTCGCTGAGGGCGTGACCCCGGGTGGGGATCATAGCCGTAGCCCGGCGGCGTCGGTGACGGGGATGCGGGTGGGGTGCGCCTCCTCGGTGCGCTCGGCCCAGACCCGACCGAGCCGATTGATGCCAACGACATGCTCGAGCCACCTTGTGACGAGCATGCCGAGAGCCTCAGCGGCGAGTCGTAGGCCGACGCGCGAGGTGGAGCGGGAGAATCGGGCGCCGGTGGCGCCATGGGCATCGTGCGGACGCCAGATGTTGACTTCTTGGAGCGTGGGTCGCGCTCCGCCTGGGCCGGTCCGGTCAGCAAGCTGCGACTGGGGCCGGCGGTGGCGGTGCGCGAGGTCGTGGTGTTGAGGCTGGTGGCGGCCGCCGCGGACGCAGCCACCAGGGGCGCGGTCGACGCGGCGGGTCGTGGTGCAGGTGCAGTGCGCACAGGTTGCGCACGCACTGTCAGCGCTGTGGGAGCTGTGGGGCGGGCAGAGGCCGCCGATTGGCGCGGCGAGGGCACGCGCACGCGCACAGACGGCGCGGGGGCGCGCACTGGAGGGCGCGCGGTGGGAGCGGGAGCGCGCGCGTGTGACGCGCGGCTGGAGGATGCGGCTACAGCTACCGGGGCCTGGATGGGCACCGGGCGGAGTGCGGGAGCTCGCACGGCCACGGCGTGCGGCCGGCTCGACGACGACGCCGGCGCACCGCGCGCAGGCGCCGACAGCGTCGGCGGGCCGCCCGCAACGACGGCCGAGCTTGTTCCGCCTCCGATGGCTTCGGTCCTCTTCTCGGACGACTTCTTTTCCTCGCTCCGAGGAATAGTGCGTCCGAGTTCGGCCAGCACAGCGTCGAGCGCCTCGTCGCCGATATCCGGCAGCGACGACGCCCGGCCCAGTGCCGGACGGGATGTACGACGCTTAGGCATCTTGTTAAAAGAAGTTAAAAGTTAAAAGTTAAAAAGCACTTGCACTTGGATTTCTTTGTGACGTGGCTCCGCGACCGCGACGATGCTGGGCACCGGGCAGCGCAGCGACGGCTTCCCCTGTGCTCGTACCAGTGCTAGGCACTTGCACGAACACAGGGAAAGTGAAGCGGGTAGGCGGTCCGAGCGGAGAGTTTTCGGTCAAGTACCCCCAACTGGCGGCACAATCCCGAAAACTTCCTGGCGGTTCCGGTAGGGGCGCTGGTTCACTACACTAGGCACTACCACACACCAGGACCACTGGCGATCCGATACGAAATAATTCATCCATTATTATATTTAGATGTTACACAAGTTTCCATGAAAATAGAGTATTTCAAGGAAACTGTTATTGTTACGGAATGTGTTTGAATTCCTGAATTACGGGAAGTGTATAATTGTCAACAAATTACTGCAAGAATATTTGTCTCATTGAACAAATTTTACGGCATTTGCTCTTTGTAAAGAAATGATACTTATGATGGAAAAAGGAGTAAATGATAGCGTGACGTTTAACAAGGGAGAATGGAAGAAAACAACGTGATGCACCGACCCCAAGTAACATGGGACAAGGGCAGGAAGTTGATGCTCTTTATAAATTCTGGATACTTATATGAAAGCAAACTGTCTGTTTTAGACAATCAAAGATGCAACATATCTCAAACTATTTCATTAACTCATCAACGAACCTTTATACATTAGTTACGGCGATGATTACAACACTGAAATCTGACAAAAAATACTTTATAGGCTGATGAGCTCCAAACTAAACCAATAAACATAATTTTTCTCCATAGACATATTAATGTATCTCTCAAAAGAAATGACTCCCATCAAATTTGTAGTCAACGACAGGTTTATATCAAGCCGTGGGCGGTCGCCACTCTATCTCTAGATTGACAGCTTTAATAACAAACACCGCTCTTTTACACCCACCGTAAAACTTTAATTACGAATCACCATCACAAATGTAACTCAGAGAAATTGAATTTACTACCACTAAAATTGTGCAAAGAAAAATATATCGCGTATTAATTAAATCTTACGAGCGATTTCGAGTGTTGGCCAGACACACTAGTGAATAGATTTTATTTACCAATTAATGTTGCAACATGCGTACGTATAAAATATAAATGAACATGGACGAAGTACTCCTTCTGCTTTTTATCGATTGAAGGTGGCGTTCGTTCTAGGGCTGCGGGACTTTTCGAAACCAGGGCTGCGGGACTGTTCGAAAGAGATACCGCGGCCCTGGAACACAAAGTGCAAGGAAAGAACATGGATGGGTTGTAGTCAGTACAATTCTGACACTCCCTTTCGCTCTGCTCAGAGCGGGAAAAGTCACTTGATGATTTCCCAGCCAAAAAAAAAAAAAGTTGGCGTCGGTAGTTTCTGACATGTCTATGGAAAAAAAGTCGTTAGGTTATGTATGATTGATTATGTGTTAGACCAAAGTTAAAAAAGAACAAAGTGGTGCAAAATCGGAATATTTTTGTGCCATTTCTTCTATACGTGTTGTAAGAACTTACATAAAAAATAAATACAGCCCGTCCAGCAAGAGCTCAAGTGTGACAATTTATAACCATTAACAAGTATCAGCTATATTTAAATAGAGAAAAACAACTGATCATGCGGCAACGCAAGCACTCAATCGTACACTGCATACTGCAAAGTTGTAGCAAGGTCGGTTACCGATTAAAATCGGTCGTTAGCAAAGAACATCTAGATCCACGAAACAGATGGGTCTCGTTGTTTTTGCAAGTTGATTGGTCATCCTCTGCTTTAATTATATTATCTTAGCGCTGACGTTAATGGCTAAAGAAATGAACACTTTTTTTCTTACGAAGTGGAACGTTAAGATAAATTCAGTGAAGGATTATTATGACAAGCAATGGAACTTGCGTCATTGAAAAATACGGTAATGGGTAGTAATGCAGCCGTTTGATGTCAAACCGTACATTTGACTGAGAAACATTTGCGATTGGGATCGGAATGCTTCTGAGCTGTTCAAACTCGCAGAAGACAAAGAGAAACATTCCGAGTTGATGGCCAAGCTTCAGTAATTGAAGAAGAAGAAGTACACTTGAAGTAGAATGCTGAGCATGAGGTCTTGGATTTAGGTCTTTCAAAGCTCAGTTCTGGAGTCTCTTCCTCGGTTGACGGCAATAGATTCGTCGTAATAACTAGCGAAACGAGGACTTAAGTAAAAAGTAGTTCAATAATTTAGTACACCCGTATTTTTAAT
The DNA here is from genome assembly GCA_950005105.1 of Lycophotia porphyrea. Lineage (NCBI taxonomy): Eukaryota > Metazoa > Arthropoda > Insecta > Lepidoptera > Noctuidae > Lycophotia > Lycophotia porphyrea. The sequence goes on from OX465399.1 coordinate 11,894,235, forward strand.
GTCAGCATAAAAAATCTAGTCTAAAATCCCTAATAACTTGAAGTTTTAGCCCGAAATCCCTAACCAGGTGCTTTGTTGTATGATTTGCTTTTATAGGATTCTGGCGACCGAACCAGACAGATTAGGTTTCGTAGAATCAAAGCCGTTTCTAACACCTCGATTTTGTTAGCGAGGATTTGTAAAGATACTCTTTGGTATACCGAAACGACTGCTTGCCATTATAAATACATGATCTTGTATTCGATCATATTATATGTGTAGGTACATAACATCACGCCTTATCTTCGAAGGGTAAGGCAGAGGAGTATCTTTAATACACCCACATTTCCCCAGCTTTATTGAATCCTCGAAAGATCAAGCAGAATACCTTTATTAGCGAGAAGCCTGAGAGTCTTACCAAGGGGTATCGTAGTACCCAGTAACTAGGCCGTGGAGTTCAGATAGGCAGCGGTTCCATACAAAGTACTGGCATGCAGCTGCTTCCGGTTAGTTAGGAAGCCGTCTTCAACTAAGTTGGGAAAAGGCTAGGCAGATGATAAAGATGACGTGTTAGGCAAACGTATACTAGTAGAGTACACCCGTGTTCGCCAGTTATATTGAAGTTCTACGTAATAGAAGGCTAACTCATCGCCATCAACTGGGCACGAATCCAGAATCTGGGCTGTTATACTGTGAAACTCTTTGAAAAATCCAGTAGCACTGTGCCCGCCCTGCGAGTAGTGGACTGGAAAGCAATTTTTTTCAAAATATGAGTTGAGAAGGGAGCTACTATAAGACAAAATTACTCCATTAGAATGAAAATAAAAAATATATACAGAACATTTTCCTTTTTTCCCACTACGTGATAAGGAAAAGGAAGCTTTTAATATGGAGATTCGATGGTGACTTTCTTATTTTCTCATGCATCTTAGTAGAGGATAAATATTACAGGCCCGTCTTCCTCAATCTGAAGTTGTGTTAGTGGCATACAGATTTTTTAGAAAAAGCCTTACTTTTTGGCAAATATACATTTTTACACAAAAAATCTTTGAAAATACGAATCTCATGAGCTTTTTAATAGAAACCAAACGAACAGTTTTACTCGGACAGAGCACTTACGACTAGTTTAAATATCCCTTTATAAATTCCAATGCAATTTGATATTTGTCTGGTAATTTTGCACAAACTCTGTACCAGTTTTTAATTTGTTTAGTAATATAAGTAGCTATTTAGCTGGCCTCTCATCATCATCTACCTGCCCTTTTCCCAACTCAGTTGGGGTTGGCTTCCAGTCTAACCGGATACAGTTGAATACCAGTATTTTACATGGATCGACTGCCTATCTGACCTCCACAACCCACTTACTTAGTACTGGTTAATACGATACCCCCATGACGTAGAAACTACGCAAAGGACTGAAAACAATAGCAACTATGATTACGTTGGCACACGATCAACGGGTTTTGCTAAGAAAACATTTAATGTTACTTCATAAGAACTTCACTAAATAGCCTAGTAGTTAAAAGAGACGAGAACAATGATGTTTTTAGTGTGACGTATGCAGACATTTGTATCAGAGGTCCTAGACAAACCCCTTGGTCACGCTACAATCACAAGCGACACACGTGTTATAACAGCGACTGCAGAGAAAACAAATTAACGAAAATGCTAAGAGTATATGCCACAAGTTAACGCGACGCGACGGTTCTCACGCGAAGGAAATAAGTCACGAAAGTCGCATAATCTTTTTTTTTTTTTTACGGATGGTAAATCATCAAATGAAGAAGTCATTTGGCAGTTGGCCCGCTCTGGGCAGAGCGGAAGGGAGTGTCAGACTTGTACTGACTAAAACCCATCCATGTTCCTTCCTTGCCCTTTGTGTTCCAGGGCCGCGGTATCTCTTTCGAACAGCCCGCAGCCCTAATACGATACCCCTTAGTAAGATTGGCTGTCAGACTTTCGGGCCATTGACTACTTAACGACTGTCAAAGATCTACAATTAACAGCCGAGACCAACGGGTTAACGTGCTTTCCAAGGCTTGGAGGAAACTCGATCTGTAATGAGCCGCGATCGGAGTAGGTAGATTGATTTTTGGTACTCGTATCATAAATGTTCACAGAAAGAATAACATGGATAAGTCATTTTCCCGGAAAGTTATTCCGGTATTTCCGGATCCAACTAAATATTGTTAATGTTGGTAGTGATATTATTACTACTCAATTCATTTAAAGGAAGGTACCACCGGTAAGTGGACCACCCATGGTCCTTTGCTCTGATTGGTCGTTGGGTTGTGTCAAATCGTGACTGGGTAACATTAAAAAAATAATATATTCCCTATTTTAATACAATTCCTACCTAAGTTCCGGTTTTATTTTTTAAATCAACCGATTCCGAAAATCCGGAGGGATTTCCATATTAATACATACGTTTTGGACCAATGACCCCAATTCAATCTACCTACTCCGATCTCTGGTAATGAGTGATACCCTAAACAAAGATTAAAGATCCACCAGAGTGGATGTTATTATTTAGTCACGAGCTCCTCCGAAACTGGCCCCTAATAGAATACAATTTAACGATTATAACAACATGATTTCTTGGACAGGAAGTAGCTAATAAATCCAGCTAAGTGTCATCGAATTTGTATCAAAAGGCAAGGTACCTTATCAACAAAACAAATTAACTTTACGTGCTCAGACTATAGTACGATGTTGTCAAATAATTTGTAATATAATTAATTAAATGCAATGTTTTATGGCTCCTTATAATGGTCTGATGGGACGTGTCACAGAATTCATTAATAGAAGTTATTATTGATTTGGTAGATTTTATGGCATAGTTATTAGTAAACCTCCACTTTGTAGTCGAAAAGGAAAAACAGGTTATTTATTTATTTCAATAGATAAACTTATAAACTTGGCAAATCACCAACCCACCTTGGTAACTTGGCTTTTTGTTTTTTTTTTGGTTGTATTTTAATGGGCTATAGCTTGCCGTCCGTCCGTCTTATGACGACAGGCCGTTCGTGTTCCACGCGCGCCTCAAATAAGTAGTTTGATTGTCTGAATTTGTACCAAGTTGATGTCAATATTGACATTACTATTGCAAAGTAAGTACCATCGCTTTCATGTTTCATGTCTTTAGTTGTTTTTTTAAATATTCTAAATGAAATCTTGGATTATATTCTTCATAGAACAAACAGAAATATCATTAACACTAAAACGAGAAATTTGCCATTTTTACTATTCATTCTGAATTCCCGATATTTCGGCGCTGCTGCAAGAACCATGATCACGAATAAAATGAAAATTAACTCAAAATAAAACGTGGTAAATATCCGGTTTTTAGTACTAATGTTATTGTTAGTAAGGCTTATTCCCAAGCGCTCCATAATTTTACTCCCGGGGGCACCAAATTAAAATTATAGTATTAACTAATAAAATTATGGAGCTGTTAGGAATCAATGTATGGAGAGAAATTGTTTGGAGAACAATAGATTTGGAGCTCCTGGGAATGAGCCGTTAGTAACTATGTTCAAAACTTATAAATATGATTATATCCATCCTATATCCATACAAAAAATACTACTACACTACAAAAATAAAACCATTTCCGTGTAGCTCTTGTCTCAGCATATCAGGGGTCATTACGCGACCCATAAACAATTTCGTGGTGCCCCCGCACTACAAGATAATCGCATCACTACGTCCCGGACTACACCGATATTATTACATCACTACTTATGTTTATTTTGACTGTAAAGTACGTCTTTCGAGATAAAAGGTTTTCTCTTTAGACTTCAATGGATGGTCCAGTTATTTTGAGGAGCGGTTTATATTTTTTGTTTTCTTTTGACTCGATTACTTGGGACTGGTACGGTATCTAAGAAAGCACTAATTGTATTAGCAAAGGGTTTCAAATATAACATTGTTTCACTATTTGTGTCACTACTAAGAGGCACAAGATATTTGATACATAAAACGTAATTAAACCCTGAATAATCGTAATCCTAATATCTAAATATAAATAAATAAAAGTTTATTGATTCATAAAAGTGTTACAATATTTAGGTATGATACTGGATCCCGCACTAGGATACCCTGTGTCGCAGGATCCAGTCCCTTTTGACAGATAAATATACTCCGAACTTAAGTGCGTATGCAGTGTGTCTCTACAGACAATGGCTCACCTTCCATCTTTGCACTGCATGCCCTGACAACAGCGCACTTGACGATCTTATGACTGCATCAGCGAGCAGTGCATAGCTGAATTAATGCAAAGAAGCCAAATCTATCTAATGAAAATCTGCCATCGATACGCTAAGAAGAAGTAAATCCTAGGTTGCAGGGAGATGAGAAGTTTTTTTCCTTATTTAGAGACTCCATATTATCGTACCAGTTACAGAAAATCGTCTTACAAAAATCCGTAAGGCTGCTTCAAACGCAAATTATTTTTTCCGTCACGTAAACTCGTTCAGCGCTTTCTCCTTTTCTTTACAATCACCGCACGGCGTACATGCCTCACCTTGATCAGATAAACGCAATTATTCGACAACTTTGCATTGAGGTCCTCCGCCTGAAAGCCGTTCATAACTCACAATAACTCAGGAAGTAGGTACAGCGGTACCTAGAGTATGTTCAAATCTTTATTTCGAAATCATGTTTTTTGACTTAAATATATATAAGCTTCAGGCTAGTTTATATAAGGTTGATTTTAGAATTAATGGCTATTATATAACACTATTAAAGAAAACATTAAAAAAAAACAACTATGACGTTGACGAAAAAAAACTGAACTTGGTATGGTTGCAAACTGAACTTGGTATACGCATGCCTTTTTTTTTAATGTTTCATGCATGTTGCAAGTTTCGTTTTAATTTTTTCAAAATACGAACATGTTTGTCGTAAGGAAAGTTGTCAGTATGAATGTAGACGGCCATAATAGTCGAGGAAAACCAAAGAAATGATGGATGGACTATGTGAAGGATGATACGACTAGAAAGAAGGTGACTGGTGAGATGACGAGTAAAAAAGACATGCTGCGATGACCCCAAATAAATTGGAGAATGATGATAAGGAAACTAAATTGTGAATGCAGAATACTTAGTTTGCAGAGGTACTTCTCTGAATAAAATATGAGAACAATTGTGCAAGATCCTTGGCACGTGGGCCTCTGCCCTTACATGTCGTGTTTACAGAAATATACTACGCATTCTAATGGCATATTTATAGTGTGGACTCAGCTTTACATATGTTAGCGATCAGCTGATGTTTCTGACATTGTATGGGTTCAAGTTAGATCGCTATCTCTTCTTTTGTTGGAATCAGTATCTCTTCGTGTAGAAGTAATTTGGCACACACATGCTTAGAATGTATATGTGATTTATTTTTCGTTTTTCATTTAGTAGCTTGCTCGTGGCTAAATAATAACAACTGCTCGGGTCCATCTTTATGCCACGATTGCCTAGGTTGGTCCGTGGATTACCATGTGGCCACCCATTACATACCGAGTTTCCTCCGTGCCTCGGAAAGCTCGTTAAGCCGTTGGACTCGGCTGTCAACTAAAAGTTTGATAACCAGTTTTACCAAGGGGTAGCGTATTACCGGATTTCACTGGTTGAGCAAGTCAGATAAGCAGTTGCTACACGTAAAATAATGGTATTCAGCTGCATACAGTTAGACTGGAAGCTAAAAGCCGAGTAGATGATGATTAATTTCATTTACTTATATAAGTAAAGACACCAGCAGGTCAACCTACCCGAAACTATCAGATTTTCTTAACCAACCTTGAACCTAATGCTTTAGAGAAAAAGTTGAAAATATGTTAAAGAAATTTGACAGATTTGTAGTAGCTTGATGTGCTGGCGTCTGTACATTGAGACATTATCATAGTTAACCAAGTCATTACAGTCCCCAAAAAACTTTATTTCTTCTTTGAGGGTTCAAAAATTCTATCCATTATTAAACACGATTTCCTTTAACAGAAAGGCCAATTCCTGAAACTCAATGGCGCCATTACAACAAGGAGTATTGTTAACTGTTCATCCTTTGCGAAAATAATACCTTATTCACCTTTTAAAATCTATTTGTGGCCCAGATCGCACGAGATCGACCGTTTCGTACCCAACATATTGAATTTACGTTAATTATTTATTGAATATTGATACGGTACTGGTACAACCCCGGAGGGTTGTAATTGTAACTTTTCACAAAAGGTTGGTTCGAAAAGCTGGTTTTTCCGATGAGTTTACCGGCGAAAAAGCCATTTCGTTACGTGTAATATTTTATGGTTTACTAACAGTCAATATATAATAAAAATGAAAGAGTTATGTAAAAGTAAAGATGTTCACCTGCATGGTTCTGTTTATTTTATTAGCAGAAGCTTGTTTATTTTGCTACACAAAAACATTTACTCATGGAATAATTCATAAGATAACGTCTACGTGTAGTGAATATTGAATAACTATTAACTTTTATCTCTTATTACTAAACTAACCGAAATTCCGATAACCTCACGAGACACGCTTCAGTTGGTCACGAGATTAGTTCTTACATTTATACTACGATATATACCTACAAAAATAATAGTATTTACGAACATTTCTACACATAATAATTACCATAGATAAATAAATGTTACACAGTCAAAGTCACTGAGACATTTTAGCAAAGCCAAAAACAAATGACGACTCCGCGGTTACGCTTCAAAAAGATGGCGGCCGGTGGGAAAACATTCTAATTAGTGGCTGTCAAAAAACAGATATTTTAACCTAACTGGCATGCAAATTGTTTCACAGTAAGGAAATACTGTGAAAATGTTACTATTGTTAAAAAATACAAATTTTAGACGGTTACGGTGTCATATTGTTGTTTTAATCGCATGATAGATGTTTTCGGTCACATTATTGAGTTTTTAAGTAAGTGATTGGTGTGGCCAATCCTCTAATTTGACAGGCGTGACGTAGAACGAGGTCCTTGACATACTCGTGTGTTATCTCGTTGAAAGGTTCACTTACGTGTTAGCGATAATGTGGCTTTGTGTTTTTATAATAATAAATTTGGGTTTACGCTAAACAGTAATGGCTCTAACATAATTTACGTGCAAGTCTCATATGTATTTTTGATAGCGTTTAACTTGAACACCAGCAATATTGCATCGCATATTAAAAATATATTCTATATTGAGGCAGTTTGATACGTTCTGTAAAAGTGGATTTAAGCTTCTAATACAGTGTGACACAGGTAGTCAACCGCGATAATAACCTCAGTGATTCGACAAATGTTACTAAGTAAGTCAACGAAAACGGAAACTAGGGGTATTCCTCAAAGCGCAACTATTTTTGAGCGCAATCAACTAAGCGCAACTAAATTGTTCCTCCTCAACTAATGGTTGCGCTTCGAGGAATAATTTAGTTGCGCTTAGTTGGTTGCGCTCAAAAATATTTGCGCATTGAGGAATACCCCGGCAACTAGCGGCAACGTCGTCTACGGAAGCGTTTTCAGAGAGTTACCATATTGAAGTATTTTCTTCATGCGTAATGCTTTGTTATTCAAATTAATGTCAAGTTTATGAAAACAAAAATATGAGCTAAATAATTTTAATTAATCACTCAAAATCTCACCGACCATAGACGAGCCGGGCAGTCCCAAGTGACACTCGTGGCTCTCGCGCCACTCGTGTCATGAGTGACACGTGATGTAGGTAGTAGGTACCACATAATGAGCTCTTCAGTAATGTGGAGCACTAAACTGCCTGAATATCAAGTAGAAATTGCTGAATATATGAGGGACTAGCTTATGCATACGAACATAATCAAGTCAAGAACATAAAACTAGTGACAACTATGACTCGAACTAAAATCAAAATCCTAAATCGTGATATTATTATTGGGACCAGTGTGATACTGAAACGTACTCCTGCTTAACGTATTCTATGGTCTAGCATAAGTCATGGACTATTTGTAGCCTTTTATCCAAATACGTTCGGCCGAAATACGTTCTACAGATAGTGTTCCTTTGGTATTATAATATTAGTGGGAATACGAGTCTCTACCGTTTTATGAGAAGTACTTCTTTATTTTGATAAATGTATCATATAAAGAGCATGGTGTTTAATGTGTAAACTGCTGCTACAGTTTTGCGTTCAGCAGTTTATGCGTGATATACCTAGTGACATACATCATCATCAGCCTTTAAAGTTCCCACTGCTGGGACACAGGCCTCCTCTCTATGAGAGGGAATGGGCTATAATCCACCACGCGGGCCCAGTGCGGATTGGTAGATGTCACATGTCTTCGAATTTTTGGTTTTAGGACATGCCGGTTTCCTCACGATGTTTTCCTTCACCGTTTTTGAGAGCAGTGGTGATTAAATTAACTACACAAAGTAATGCGCCTGCCTGGGTTCGAACCCACGACTTACTGTTCGTAAGTCGGGGTCGCTACCACTGGGCTACCGCTGCTCTCCGACATACATACAACTTAATAAACTTGTAAAGTAAAATAAATAAATAAAAAAGATGGAAGTGAAATAAATTAGAAGCAGCAACTATAGACACGATTTGCGACGGAAGGCATCCTGGAATTAATTCAAAGAAGACTGTGTACGTTTATAAATAAACTACGAAACAAACTAAGTTGGCAGGGTAGAAACTCTTCCAAGAAGAAAGGTACGTGTATTGAAGCTTAACTTTACACACACCACACACAAATACAAATGTCACGCGCGAGCGTGTCGATTGACCCTATTCGCGACTCCCGATGTCGTGAATGAGGCCTTATGGCCAGTCCATTACTGCGGAGAGCTCAAATAGTCCCTATAATAACAAAAAGCTATGTGATGTCTGTGACAGGTCTTGTCTATGTGGATACCTTTTAGCGGTATAAAGCTTGTCCAATAGATGTGTCGTCGCTAGGAATTCTAGAATGCGAAGGACGAATGGATTTCGCCGACATTTCAAGCGTCTATTTGGCACCTTTTTTATGTGTTAACGTCCCAAAAGTGCTTAAATGTTCTTTTATTTGATAGAATCAATTTCAATTCAACTTGATTGCATTGTTTGTAGTGGTCGTAAGCTCTACTGCTGAGCAAGAAGTTCTCGGTCCAAGAAGTCTTCTGCCCATCGTCTGCATTTGTACGCACGACTGCTAATCAAGCTATACAAATCCAGTTAATGCGGATCTCTCATTGTACAGAAAATATAGACAAAGCGAGGTCACGTTATACTGGAAATGTAAAGCTTGATGTGCGCCGCCGTGTGTACCAAATTGATAGCAAGAAGTTCACCTCTAAGCGTAACGGGAGTGCAATACAGGAAGATACCTCTGTCGTACGCTATCTATCTGTCTGTCTCTGTTATACGCCATGTTTTACTTATGATTTTCTTCGTTCTACTTTAGTTTACGAACGAAACTTTTGCTGATCAAATAATATCGGTTTTCTAGGCTCTATCTACTAAGTAACAATTTTGATACTGAAACCTATCTATACCATCACTTCAAACTAAGTAATATTTAGTAAAGAAATAGCTACGAGAATATTTCATTCTAGTACTAGCTGTTGCCCGCTGTTTTGCCCGCGTGGATGTCGGTTATCGCGACCAAAAGTAATCATGAAATTATGAACCCGTTCCCGCAACAAAAAACTTTACAAATTATTTACTAAAACCTTCCTCGAGAACCACTCTATCCATTGGTGAAAACAGCATAAAAATCGGTGCAGTAGTTTTTGAGTTAATCGCAAACAGACAGACAGACGCGGCAGAGGACTTTGTTTTGTAATATGTAGTGATATCTAATGATTATATTTTCTTCATCTAGGCTGAGTTTGCCTAGACACTGGAATGTTTAAAAACATTTAAATAGAGTACTTACGATAGAAACAACAACGCGAAAAAACCTGTTATCCACTTGCTAACTGAGTACTGTCATTACAAGTGTGACGTGTCAAACTTGGATATTATGTAATTTTGCTTTAAACTATATTGCTGCATAGTTCCTTAGCGGCGTGGTCATAGTCGGAACAAACTCCACCATCTTTTTTTTAAATACAATTACCACAAACGTTTTCACAAAAATATTTACCAACGACACGTCGCCTGGTAATGTCATTCAAGATACAAGGAAACCATGTTGCACTATAGGGTCTATAGGACACTTCTTTTGATAGCTTCAATATAGTTTTTTCAATATAACGGGTGTAAAATCCAACCCCTGTTTTCAGTGCATTCATCAGCACAATGTTTTGATATCGTTTAATTGAGCGTTACCGTAAACCGTGATTTTTCACACCAACAAAAAGTTGTTTCCCAGTAATCATTTTTGCGCAGTGTTACCTACAGTGTTGCCTGTTGGCCTGTGTCCCAGCAGTGGGAATATTATAGGCTGATGATGATGTTACCTACATAGTTTGCTGTATAAATGCTTAGTGGATCGTGATGGGTCATTTTACACCCTGTATATCTTTGGTAATATTTAATCAAAACGACAGTGATGCAGTTTGCATAGTGTTAGGACATCGATCGCCCTACGGTCTGCGGTAGTGATGGCCCAATCGATAGTTTTGCATATTTTATCTAAAGGAGGCTCTTTGCCTTTGCTGTCGTGTTATATTATATTTTTATAAAATTGCTTGTACAATTTGCGATAGATGTTGATTTTCAAGTTATTAATTAAGCTTTTAGTTTAGTTTGTGTTTTAATTTATATATGTGAAATTCAGTGTAATTAGATTTTGTTCGATATATGTACGCACGGCGGCACATCAAGCTTTACTTTTCCAGTATAACGTGGTCTCGCTTTGTATATATTTTCTGTACAATGAGAGATCCGCATAAACTGGTTTTGTATAGCTTGATCAGCCTTCGTGCGTACATACTTTAATTGCACAATTCTATTCCGTCCATGTGACATCGCTTCAAGCGATAAGATTCCCTTCATAATTGCACTCCTTGTAATGTGCTCCCAAAACGGTTTAAAAAAACATCGTAAGAAAACGGCATGTCCTAGAACCAACAATTCGAATACGTGACATCCACCACCCTATATTGGGTCCACGTGGATCACGACCCACACATGAGAGAAGGAGAGAACGTCACGGTAACGTCGCCTCATTATTGTGGGAACGTAATACGCTGATTATATGCTGTCACTGATTATTTTTCTACTTAATTATTCATTATTATCATTATATACGTTCTATTATCATAAGAATTTTATTGTTATTTTCCTCGGGAACAGTACCTTTTTTCAGGATGAAAGGTACCCTATGTCCGTTTCTGTACACCTGACCACGTTTAAGTAAAATTTCAGGATTATCAGAGGTTTAGGCGTGAAATGGTAACAAACAAACTTACTTTCGCATTTATAATATAAAAAATATTAAGTAAAGTAGGGATTAATATCAAAAACAGTGCTCGTGCCTTATCTGTAAGAGAAGAAACCTTTGCCCAGCAGTGGGACAGTAATGGGCTGTTGTTATATTTTTGAAGTGAAAACTTCTTCTGGCGCACCGCACACAGATATTTTCGTAGGTAGTAAGTTAGGTTGATCCGTCACGCTCTGAGGTGAAAGGCTCGATCGGGTGAACTCGGACCGCCGAGTATACCCGAGCGAGAAAGATACAGACAGCTGTTTTCACTTCTGCCGTGCGGTTTTAAGCGCACACTCTTATTTTATCCTACTATGTTCTATAAAATGCAAAGCATACATTGATTACAATTAAGCACATTCTAACGACATTAATCAATCAAGCTAATCTTCATACCAGTCCCCATTGTTCCACACCTCGTTCATTTTCATGTCCCAGCACTCAACATTATTGTGTTAGACCATTATTAGATAATTCCACTTCTGATAATATTTTGTATCTGACAATGTTTCTGTCCTCCGAAGAAAAGTTTTGAAAAACTTTAAAAATTTGAAACTTGGACGGCTTTAGTCTGATTTTGAGGGATTGGCTAGTGGGCCTAAAACTGGTTGAAGTTCCATTTTAAACTTGCTTTTGGACGTAGAAAGGAATGGGGGAAGCCTTTGTCCAGCAGAGAGACAGGACAGACCAGTATTTTTTTTAACCAGTTTGAAAAAATTTGGTCTAAATTAATTGTTCTTTTGTCTTTTATTTATAATATAGAAGAAAATATTTTTAAATGACAATGACCCAAGCAAACTTTTATAAATATAAAGACGTGGGCGATATTGTCCTTTAACGAAATACTTATTGACGTTACACACGACGTACACTTTGTAGCTGCCATTTTAAAATTAAATTAGTTGTGTTTGCTTAACTTCATATCGTTATATAAGTATTAAACCGTGCGAAATAAGCAAAAGATTATGTCTCACTGTGAGGCGAGTGAACAATTTCTGTCATCCGCATCACCCATAAGCACATTGTTATTTTGCATTCATATTAATCTGACCTGACTGCCTCGTTGGTGTGGTGGTCGCAGGCGTGACTGCTGAGCATGAGGTCCTGAGTTCGATTTCCAGGTCGGTTAAAGTGGTAAAGGGTTTACCCATGAGAAATTTCTCAGTAGCAGCCATGGAGTCTGGATTTGTGTTCGGTTGATTGGCTCGCCCCCTATTGCATGGGACTTCAAACATAACTGACGAAATGTGGGTGTACAACGCTGCCTAACCCTCGGAGATTACAGACGTGATCTTAATTTTGATCTCCCCATAATTTCCAGTTCTTCGAATCCGGAGCTATTTTAAACAACTGGCCCATATGGACTAACATTATTGAAAAGTCATACAACATAAGCTAAAATTGCTTTCGAAAATTACGTATTTTTTCACATATCTATAGTTGGAAATAAAATCGCGAACAATGTTTACAATGTTGCAAAACAATCATATCATTAAGTATAATCTTTGTATACAGCATCACGATATGGACCTCTGACTTTCATTCTCTAGGGGTCAGGACTTGGCTTTAAAAGGTAGACATTTTATTTGCTTTATTTCTCAAATAATAGCAAAAGATTTTTTAGATGATATAGGGGATAATGGTGATGCTATGTGGGTGGTGACGAGGTCAAAGGCCAAGATAACAATGGGCTGGGTTTAAAAAAAAAGAAAACGCTCACCCATTCCAAAAAACGTTGCCCCACCCGAGGTATATTTCTCCTGTATCGTTAGTGCAGACAAGAGTCGGTACAACTATATGTAGGCCTTAAAATATTTGTTCCATGCGGGGATCGAACCAGCCACACGCAGCGCAGCAGTCTATCGCTCAGCCACTGCGCCAACCGTGTCCGAATTAACGACCACATGGAAAGATTTGAGGAAACAACACTGTAATACATAATATAACATAATATCACGCCTGTAATCCCCGAAGGGTAAGGAAAGATGTACCCAATTATAGTACACAGGGCGACACATCAAAAAATACATTCCCAGTATAACATGGCCACGCTTTGTATAGATTTCCCGTACAATGACAGATCCGCATAAACTTGTTATGTAGTTGTGGTTGGTCGTCGTGCGTACACCCACATTTCGCCAGTTATGTTTGACTCCCATGTAATAGGGGGCGAGCGTATTACCATCAACCGGGCACACATCCAGTTGCCCGACTCGGGAATCGAACCTAGGACCTCATGCTCAGCAGTCGCGCTTGTCACTAGTAGACCAATGAGGCAACTGATTTATTATATCAAAAAACCGAAGATTTCGTTTCATAGACCACTTTGACCTTCCTCCTTTCTGCCCCAAATTCCCATATTCATGAATGAAAAGACCATCACCGACTCCTAAACGTTTTCATATAGTAGGGGAGCCCATGATACTAAATGTGTAGTTACTCGAGCGCCGCGGAAACATATTAGAATTGGTAGATTAGATGATAGGAAGAAAAAATGGTCCTATAATGTTTCCAATTTTAGCGGTGGGGGAAGCGTCTACAGAATTGTAAAAAAACAATGACACCGAAATACTTAAGCGCGTCAGATATTGATATTTTTCATCGCCCAACATGTCTCTGATATGAAATATATAATAATCTGACGATTTACGTGGTGGGGGTGGCCATGCGAGAGGGGTGAAAACCAAAAAAAAAATTACTCGATCGCGTCTGATTTTCATAGGGGTTATTCAGTGAACCCTACAGGTGCTCCAATTCCTTAATCTGACTATTTGGAACTGACGCAAGCACGCAGCGAATTTTTGAAAATGTAAAAAAAAATCGTCATCTTGAACTACTCGAGCGGAAATCGTCAGATTATATTTTTTCTGTTATTCTGGCATACTGGGTACATCTAAACGAAAAAAAAATGACCACGCTCGATTAAATCCAGACATCGTTTTTTTTTGCAACATTGCAACGCTCCCACGCCCTTTGGTTACGCCCAAATCGTCAGATTAGCAAAATTGACACTTGTTAGTTAGTAATTAACCCCTCTTATCTTAATCTGACGCGCTCATGTAAATCCGATGATCATTTTTTTTTACTAATCTGACGGGTCCCCCCTGAACGCACCCCTCTGTACTAAGGGCTCATACTGGCTGGAGATACTTGTCAATATGTAATGTATCCTCCCTTATATTAATCTGACGCGCTCGTGTTACTCCCAAAATTCCTTCTACGGCTCCCCTACTAATAGGGAAAATACCCTTAACCCAATCAATGTACTTATTTAATAATATAAATGGAAAAGTTATAAGGGTAGAAGTTATGAGAATGAACGCAGCCATTTTCTGGAATCGCAAACTCAAGAAATAATTAGCTAGGGGCGGAAATATTTCAGCAATGTGGCTAATTAAAAGTAGCGTATTATGAAACACAAACAATTTTGTATAATATTATTTCGAACAAGGTTTTCCTTTCAAAACACTTATAATTTTGCTACTCATACTGGAAAATCATGAATATTTTGAAGGTCTTCTTATTCTAACCTTAACCTTACATATAAATTACAAAGATAGAAGAAAAGCTTATTTATAAAGGCGAGTTTAACTCAAAATTAGCGTTTTTTCCTATCAAAACACTTTTTTTTCTTTTGGCGACTCTGAGAGGAAAACCATGACTTTTTTAACCGACTTCCAAAAGAGGAGGTTATATCAATTTGTCTGAATGGTTTTTTTTTAATTATTCTTTATTGTTCCGTGATAGTTTTCAACAGTTTTCTTGCTCTAAAATAATAGGAAAAAAATATTTTTACAATTCTTGCATCAGCCTATGATTTGTTCTAAGTCTGCATATTCGCGTAGGCAGGTAAAATACGTGCACATAATCCACGGCACTATAACTCTGCTATAAATATGACTAAACCGGTTATTATTATAGTTCCTGACCGCGGAACAAATCTGCGTTCGCGCCTTAATCGTATTTTCAGTCATGTCAGTTATGTTGCCAAGGTTCCAGAAAATTCTGTGAAAATGTACGTTTAATAAACATTGTCCAGTTTAACGAGGTTTTGTTTATAAAGCCAGAGGCCGAAGAAAATGTAGCGTCAAGGATTATTATGTTCGCACGACAGCTAATGAAGCTATACAAAACCAGTTAATGCGGATCTCTCATTGTATAAGAAATCTATACAAAGCGAGGCCAAGAAATGTACAGCTTTATGTGCCGTTATGTGTACGATGAGCCGGTGAGGTGAGGAAAATTCCTAAGATACTGAATTTTAATAAATAGGTCGATCTAAGGAGGCGTCGTCTTGGGACCTAATTTATTTGCGGAATTTATGGTACGGTACAACGGGTTATTGTACATTCGTCACAAAGTAAATTCGCCACGAAAAAAAGTATGTGTAAACTCGCCACAACTCTATTTTTATGAAAGAAAATCCGCCATATTGTTTATTTTCGTACAGACAGCAGAAAAATCAAACAATAAAGAATAAAACTTTATTTCTTCAGTTTTCATAATCACAGAAATTCACATAAAAATCACAGCTCTACTTACAGCTAAAATATACGGTAATATTGTCTGGTTTTGTTCGTTTTTAAGCCCGCGTTGTCAAGGACAACGGGACTTCCGTGACTCGCCTAATCCTAAATAAACATGTATTGCAAGTGGCTGATTTGCTTACAACATTACAATTATAAGAAAAATAATAAAAAGAAAATTAAATCACAGTAATAATAAGATTTTTTTTTGGTTATTTGCATCTACATAAAAAATCGCACTTTTACTTACAACTATATATATACTTATTGCAATAGGCTGATTTTCCTGCAACATTACAGTTATAACAAAAACAATAGAATGATAATCAAATCACAGTAATAATCACATTAGTTTTTGGTAATTTGCATCTACATAAAAAATCACAGTTTTACTTACAACTATATACATAATATTTATTTATTGCAATAAGCTGATTTGCCTGCAACATTACGATTATAACAAAAACAATAGAAAGATCACACATCAAATCACAGTAATAATCAAATTATTACCTATTTTTTGGTAATTTACGTATGTTGCAAGTCTTTAAAATGCTGCATAAAAGAAAGTTTTTTAAGAACTTCAGCCTGGGACAGGTTATCGTAATTGTCCACAATTGTTTTCAATTCTTTGTCATATGCAATAGATCGACGCGTTCTCAACTTTAGTGGTATATTAAATTTAAAATGCTTCAATTTCCAATTTATATGATCAGCCTCATTTTAAGAGTATCAAGAAACTGAAGCATTTTTGGTTTTCTTTTACCCATTTTAATGTTTAAAAGTTTATGCCATGCCTCTGCTAGATTTATTGTCCTATGGCGAGCCCTATGCACATTCCAAATAAACTCTATACTAGTGTTTACTAACCACTGGGCTAATAGTCGTTGAATTTTGTGACTGCATCGTTCTGTGGAGCATTTTCCATGATGTATAATATATACTCAATAAAGCAACCAAGCGTCTTCAAAGTCCTGTTTCTTTATATGGGCTAATGAAGCACACATGGCTCTTCTCTTCAATGTCATTGAGTTGTAAGGCATATGCGTTTTTGGCCAGTGCTTGTTTGAAGTGGAAATTACATCCGAGTAGTTTAACATCAGGAAATATTTTTTATGACATTTATCACAGCAATTTCAAAGTCAACAATCATTGAATTGAAACTTTATAATATTATATCTCGTAAACCAGGAATCTCCGCAACTTAAAAAATTGTAAAAAGTTTTCTATTTATGAGTACAATCTCCAAAAAAAAAATTTGAACTTCCAAAGCAAGGACCAATAATGGAAATTTTAGCCATAATATGTACTCTTTTTAAAAACAATACTGCATTAAATAATAATATACTTACACCATGTCCACCCGGGCGGGCAAGGCTGATTATGATCCATTTTTTCAGAGATGCACCAATCTAACTAACTGCCGTTGATTTAATATATTATGTGCTATAACTCTATGGTAACTACAATATTAAGCAGATCACATTTGCAAAAGAACACCCAAAGAAAACTATAATTATATTATAGAGAAGACTACATGCGCATCGACAAGGTCAAGTGAGTCACTGGATGACTGGACTGATGCATTGACCGGTACGGCTAGAAAGAGATAGATACAGCTAGTGAGCGAGCAAGTGATAGCATGCGCAAGAGCGCAGGAGAAAAAATATTTAAAAATCATTTTCATTTCCAGCGCTAAAAATGAATAACTTTGTTTTCTACCAGTACTTTATGCAAAAAATATGTACCTATACAGACTTGTGACGAATTTACACATACTTTTTATGCATGTTACGAATACACTTTCAATGTATGGAGTTTACAAAATGTGACGAATTTACTTTGTGGCGAATGTACAATAACCCGGTACAACCGCCTCGAACATTGCGGACGCTCATACACGGATAGTGAAACAGATTTATGTATTCGTCACGGTTTCGTTGATGATCTTGTGTAAGATATTTTTTTTTTGTTGACTTCTAAAATCAAGAAGAAAAATTTACCGTTTTCACTGCTTAAACATAATATGTTTAAGCAGTGAAAATTGAAAATCGTCATATTATGACGATTTTCAATTTTCGGCACCGAGACGTGTGTTGTTTGGGCGTTAATTTGGGTTTCTCTTAATGTTCGTGAAAACGGGCCTCATGTTGTTTACACATACGAGTACCTATATCAATACAACAACACACGCACGATGACCAGTAAATGAAAAAAACCCGCCAGTAACACTAGTAGCTGGAAAATCCACATCTTTGTATAAACGTTCTAGGAGTTAATAGTAGGCAAGACGCATGTTGTTCATATTTGTATGCCCGTTTATTGCTTTTTGCGGCTTTCTGCTCTATCAAAATAATTTGCAATGACTTAATACTTCGCCTACACATCTTATTCATGGCTAATTATAGATGAGCTCCTACCGTGTTGAAACACTAGAGAACTAATACGTGTTTAATATCGACTATTAGTTTGTGCGGTTCCTGTGATTAAGTCACTTGTAATGTTGAAACTGTGTAGTTTAGTGTCTTCAAAAGTTCGAACTGATTATTGGATAGAAGAATGAAAGCGTTCTTCATTCGAAATCAGCAGTCGTTTTCTACAATTACTTTTTTTTCCTCGATGATTTCAAATAACGAATTTCTGTTTCCCGAGTTTTCATAATGTTTTTTTTTTATATTTCGTCCGAGCGTAACATCAAACCTTCTTTTGTTTTTCGTGTATCTGCATTGTTCAGACATTTGTGATCATGTTTTATGATTTGTTATTGTCTGTACTTCTGACAGAAAACAGAGTTTAACAACATGTTTTATCGCGATCATTCGTCATGCTGACTTTATTTTTAAGAGTGGACCATTGTAGGCCATAGTATAAACATGTTGCATACAAAAATAATACGGAGTCTTGCTCCGTATACATTTATACCGCCATATCATAATCCTGTATCGTTTTATTGTAATGGGAAGATAAATGTGCATGGCGCCATATCTGCGTATCTACATAATTATAACTGCAGAGCTATTTCATGTGAAAAGCAACTTTAACGTGTTCTTATTGGTGTATTGACTAGTGTTTGATTTTTTAAATGTAACGTTGCAGGGATATAGGTACAACTTGAAACGACAGTGAGCTCTGGGTGTGGTTTTGAAAAAAAATGGATTGTCTAACTAAATCAGAAAAATTAGGATTTACCTACGAAGTACATAGTTTTGTGTCGCAATTATTTTCCTGCTTACATTTGGTATGGGTTCATCAAGAAGTCTGAATTAGCTGACGTTATAGTTATTGAAGGACTAATGGCTCTAGAGTCAAAAGATTACCTATAATACAAGGTAATAGTACTGAAATAAATAGATTCAAACACAGGATATCTGACAATCAAAACAATGAGACTCACAAAATAAATAACCCTTCTCCATATTCATATCGTAAGATTTCTCCAATTTCGGTACCCCATATACAAAAATGGCGTAGAAGAGCGAAGGTGTCGGGTTGTAAGTGATCGATCATCGTCTTTGCCAGCTCCGAGATAATAGGCTGGATTGATGACACTTTCTGAAGGAAGCTGAGGTTCATTAATACAATGATTTACTACGGTTTCTGTTAACACAACTGAGTTTTCAATGTTTGTTTTTGTTGCTGAATAAAAGGGTTTGAACGGGAACGAAATTTGTTAAACTAATATTTAATGGAAGCTCTATTCTTTTTTCTTGTTTTTTTTCGAAATGGTGAAGAATATTCTATTCTATTCCATTATAAGGAATAGTTAAACAAACATAAACAGTCTGACTCTCTACGTATAAAAAAAAAAAAGTCCGCCCCGGTGTTGTAAAAATCAAAAATGACAATCTAGCAAATGTTTACCATAAAATCATAATGCAAGTCTATGCCTAGAGTGCAGTAGAAAACAGAAAAGTTTGGATTATGGTAACGCTGACAATTTATTTAATCAAAATGAGAAAATCATCATCATCTTCCTGCCCTTGTTCCATATTACTTGGGGTCAGCGCGACACACTTTTTTCTCCATTCTTCCTATGAACCGTCACGATATCGTTTACTCTTTTCCCTCTCTATTCCTCAGATAACCCATCTATCTTTTCTTTGGTCGCCCTCTTCCTAAAATCAGAATGAGGAAAATCCAGTACCTGAAATATCATTTCAATAATGATTACTCATAACCTTTTGCTTTAAAAATCTCCTGCGGAAACCATTACATCAAACCACTTCTAGCAGCTGGTATCCACGTCATAACGATACTACACGATTTTCGGGAAAACTGTGTTGATGTACAGCACTCAACTACATCACAACAATGTGCTCTATGTTAATTATTTTGAAGGTTGATATTCAGTTGGTGTTTACTCTTGACCTTGGTTGTCGGTGATAAACGCTTCATAATCTGCGATTATCTGACGGTGGCAGGCAAACATGCTGAGTACAACTTACAACTAGGTTATTAGGCTATGTAGCCCTTTAATTTGGTAGTGTCGGCAAATCATATGCCTCTCAAGAAATTCATTCTTGAAGAGACTGGAGTACTAGAAATATTTCACTTATTTATGTGTTTTTGAGTTTGAGGAAACCAGTTTAATCAGCCTTTAACCCATTTAAGCCCGCAAAATCGAGTTTATTAGTGCGTTTTAGGTTTTATATCGAATTTTTTCATACGAATGTGCCCAGTGTCCCCATTTGAGTACAGGATGTTTTAGCATAACATAGCATAATCAGCCTATAATGTTCCCACTGCTGGGACACAGGCCTCCTCTCTAAGAGAGGCAATGGGATATAATCCAACACGCGGGCCCAGTGCGGGTTGGTAATCAGCATGATTTATTGAAGCATGTTTTATTGTAACAAAAAAAAAATGTTTTTTTGTATTAATTTTCATATTCCTTATTCTCCATTAAATAATACAAGTTATTTAATTTTCGGGTGGCTACTTTAGTCTTGGGTGTAAATGGGTTAAACCCACTCCTGGGAAATTCTGCTTGAGATAATTCTCCGTGAGATCCAACGGGCCCAGTGCATGTTGATAATGATACTACACATCCCTTCGAATTCTTATAAATTCTATGACAAGCTGATTCGTCAAAGTAAAAGACTTAATTGCTGTTGTTTTCCTTTTTATTTCTAGTTGCATTCGAAGAATTTCATTAGTGTTTCAGCCTTGAAGTCTTGTATCTTTTTTAGCTAGCAGCTATACTGAATAGAAACATGGTAGGTGGTGATAATCTAGTATGATGTAGCCTGATGATCTTCAAATTATGTATTTTTTAAGAAAGACGCTACTAATTTTAAAGTTGTAAAATTGCTGGCACATAGGAATAGATGATAGGAATTTATCGTGACTGTCGGCTATAAAATGACAATTTTATGCAGCAATGAAAATTAAAATAGGAATGACGTTTTCATATAATTACCGAGGATGAAGTTAAACAGAAATATACTTTCTCATTCAGCTCACACAAGTCTCCGCTTCTTATTTTAATCAAAACACAAAATAAGAAAAACAATGTTATTTGTATGCTTACTTTACTTTAAATTTACTTACACAATAGCTCCGAAAAATCAAACAATTATTACTTACCCATACTTTGTTTTATTTGTCATTGACGTCACACAACTTTTTTTTTACGGAAATTGTTCTTTTTTCGTCTACCGTGACATTTGTTTTACTGTTAAC
Source organism: Lycophotia porphyrea (assembly GCA_950005105.1). Taxonomy (NCBI): domain Eukaryota; kingdom Metazoa; phylum Arthropoda; class Insecta; order Lepidoptera; family Noctuidae; genus Lycophotia; species Lycophotia porphyrea. Next base: position 11,915,788 of record OX465399.1, read on the forward strand.
TTGGGAAAACAGTCGACATTGACGTCTTCAGTCGGTGTAGGTGTCAGTTCAGCCCCGAGGGGACGGTTACGTTATTTTGAGCGAAAATCTGTTGTCAAGCTGTGTGTGTGACTGTGTGTAATCCTTAGTAAATTGCTGAAGAGATTGTTGATATTTAGGACCTACTAAATGAAGAGTTAGTGTTCTATTAACCTATCTTTTATTTAGTACTTACCTTCACATATTCGACGACTAATCACGCTTGACTAGATTGGTCCGTGGATGGGTGACCACCGTTTACACACCGAGTTTCCTCCGTGCCTCGGAAAGCACGCTAAGCAGTTGGTCGCGGCTGTCATTTGTAGACCTTTCGCAGCCGTTACAGGTAGTCGGTGACCTGTAAGTCTGACAACCAGTCTTACCAAGGGGTATCGTATTATTACTCAGTACTAACTGGGTTGAGAAGGTCAGATGTAAATGATGTAAAATACTGGTATTCAGGTGCACCTGGTAAGACTGGGAGCCGACTCCAACATAGCAGATTATGATGACGTAACTAACAGCAGTATAATCAGCTGTTGCGTTCCCACAGCTGGGACACATGTCTTCTCTCCATGAAAGGGAGATGATCCCACACGTAGGCTGGTCAGGTGGATTTTTTTGATTGTTTGGCTGACGTCAATATTCTCATCCCATTTTTAGGGTTCCGTACCCAAAGGGTAAAACGGGACCCTATTACTTAGACTCCGCTGTCCGTCCGTCTGTCTGTCTATCTGTCTGTCCGTCTGTCGTCAGGCTGTATCTCATGAACCGTGATAGCTAGACAGTTGAAATATTCACAGATGATGTATTTATGTTGCCGCTATAACAACAAATACTAAAACAGAATAAAATAAATATTTAAGGGGGCTCCCATACAACAAACGTGTTTTTTTTTGCCGTTTTTGTCTAATGTTGTATAGACAATGGTACGGAACACTTCGTGCGCGAGTCCGACTCGCACTTGGCCAGTTTTTTAAGTAACTACTGTTCAAGATATTTTTAGCCTTAATTTCGCCTGATTCCATAACTTATCTTTAGACTTGGGTTACGATGTCTTCAGTTCATATTAAAGCTTAACTCTTTCTACCTACCCCACAGCCGGCAGTATAAATTAACTCCATTCATTATCACTTCTGCAACAAACAAGAGTGAAACACACCTATGTTTATGTATGTATAGTGTTCCTACGAGCATCGGACAGCACTATCGCGCTATCTGACGCCAGTCAGTTCGCCGGCGAAGTTTCCTACTCTGTGGTAAAGTACTAAGTATGTTACAGATATTATAGATACTCTGTGGCATAGGAGAAAGTTTTTAACATGTAAATAGAAAATGACGTGGTAGCATGAAGAAGTAATGTAGGTACCTAGGTATTTAAGTATGTACGAATATTAAGTAGGTGCCTATGTTTTTATGAATCACACCTTAAGTAATCAGAAACAACAGTACGCAAACGGCTACGATTTTAAAATCCATTTGATTTTCTATACAATTAAATAAAATTGAAGTGTTTGTTTCTAATATCAAAATGCTGAATGCATCTGAAAATACATACGGCATTTAAAAACACATATAAATTTTTTTTTATTTATGGGTGTCTGTCTGTCTGTTTATTCCGGCTAATCTCCGAAACAGCTGGACCGATTTTTGACGGGACTTTTACTGGCAGATAGCTGTTGTTACATGGAGTAACTATCTACTTTTATTTTAGAATAAGAATTAGGGTTCCGTGCAGAAAATTGAAACCCTTGAAATTGGTAACAAAATCCGATCCGTTCCACTTCTCACGATGGTGTACTTCTTCTCTCCAATTTGCGAGGAAGCCATCCAAGACGTCCCGCCATCTTCTCCTCGGTCTGCCGCGACCCCGTCTAGCTGTCATCAAAGACCATTAAATTACGAAAATTAAAAATTAAAAAATGTTATCATTCTTAGTACAGGAAAAATTAAGAAACATTTACGTAGTAGAGTTTTTATCTATTTTAGTGAGAACCTTGTTCGCCTCATTGAACATTTTTAATGGATGAGCCCAAAACAATCGAAAATAAAGCTTCCAAAATATCCCTATATTTGCGGACACAAACTCCTCTTTTAATTTAAAAATCGTATAAAAAACCGAGACGAAAAAAAATGTAACCCTGTTAAATGAATATTTCATGAAAAACTCATTCAATGGGGTTAAAGGAACTTACAGGGTTGCATCGACGATTTTCATGATTGTAATTCTGTAACTACACACGTGTGACTGGCGCGACTTATTTTTCATCAACATACAACCTGACACTGACCTACAAATTACGTAAGAAAAATAGAATTTTGCGGCTACCCGTACACTTCCATCTTAACGCTTTTGTATAACAAACAATGAGTGATGACGTAGAAACTACGCAATGGACTGAAAACAATAGCAACTATGATCACGTTGGCACACGATCAAGGGGTTTTGCTAAGAAAACATTTAATGTTACTTCATAAGAACTTCACTAAATAGCCTAGTAGTTAAAAGAGACAAGAACAATGATGTTTTTAGTGTGACGTATCAGAGGTCCTAGACAAACCCCTTGGTCACGCTACAATCACAAGCGACACACGTGTTACAACAGCGACTGTGGCGAAAACAAATGAACGAAAATGCTAAGAGTATGCCACAAATAAGTACAAGGAGCAGCGGTGGCCCAGTGGTGGCGGCCCCGACTTACGAGCAGTAAGTCCTGGGTTCGAACCTAGGCAGGCGCATTACTTTGTATAATTTATTTCATCACCACTGCTCTCCAAACGGTTAAGCAAAACAACGTGAGGAAACCGGCATATCCTAGAACCAAAAATTTGAAGATATGTGACATCTACCAACCCGCACTGGGCTCGCGTGGTGGATCATAGCCCATTCCCTCTCTTAGAGAGGAAGCCTGTGTCCCAGCAGTGGAAACATTATAGGTATGCTATGCCACAAGTTAACGCGACGCTACGGTTCTCACGCGAAGGAAACAAGTTACTAAAGTCGCATCATCTGAGGTCATCATTCTATGATGATAGAAAAAATTATTGAATTGACATTAGCTACCGAAAACTTTAAGAGAATCGTTATTGAGCAGTGATATAGTCTAGTGACCGTCGGACTGTTAAGTCATACGTCTCAAGTTTGAACCCAAGACACGCACTTCTGATTTTTCAGATTCATATGCGTATTGTCTAATCACTTACTTCGGTGAAGGAAAACATCGTGATGAAACCAGCATGCCTAAGAGATACAAGTACAAGAGATACAATACAACAATACCAAGCGTTCTGTATACATCAAACTAAGTAACTCTACGCCAATTATTGCTGAGAAACGATTTTTTTGGGGTGAAAAATCACGTTTAACGGTAGGGCTCAATGTAACGCACTCAAAACATTGTGCTGATAGATGCATTCAATAGTACAGGGGTCGTGGAGGTGTATAAAGTAAAAATCTTGCATTCAAAACATGTATTTAAAAAAAAAACTTGTGAAAAAGTTAGAACTTTGACCTTTTGTAACAAGAAGGTTCCCAGGTATGGTCTAGAACAAAAAAATGATCATAATGACAGAGAATACAAGTGTCTTTCGGCTTCGTTAAGGGTTTTGTTACATCATTTATTTCTCGACGGCATGACCCAAGCTAGCGAGCGAGCAACTACCGCGAACTACTGAAACTGCCGAACCGAAGTATGAAAAGAGAAGAAACGACGCTCGCTCGGCTCGCTCGCTCGCTCGGCTCGCTCGCTCGCTTACTCGCTAGCTGGCAGTGAGGCCTGCGCTTCAATGTTCGTAATTTCATATCAAACATTGAGCCCTCTGACGTACACGAACACTGAGCTCGGCCGGCCCAGACCCCGCAAGGCCTTGACCCATACTGTGTAGATAGGTCAGTAAATAGAAAATGTTCAATTATTTCTGAAAGATACCCATAATTATGGCTTGAACAAGATTCATCTGGATTTGAAAAGAGACTGGGACCTCTGAGTTGGTTTTGGTGTTTCCTCTCAGAGTGGCGGATAGGAAACACAGATTTCTATTGTTTGTAAATATTTTACAGAACAATACGGATGTTTTGTCGAGCTAAACCCTTGCTTATAAGTACTGTATTGTATTATTGGGGGAGGGGGGGGGGGGGTCGACGATGACGTCATTACCTCGGCTTTAAGAATGAGCCTAAGATCTAAAGTGCCTAGTACCACTCTTAATTAATGCCCGGAATAAAAATACAGATAATCATTAAAATTAAAGTAGAATGTACTCGATACGACAAAAATATATCTAAAATATTTAATATAAAATATCTAACGAAATATTATGTGAAGAGAATTTCAACTAAATGGTAAATGATTATGTTACATTTGTGCGCAAACAAATACATGTTTTTAATTTAAGTTTTTAACCGAATAGTTATAGTAACACTTTGGTTTCTTCTCGACTATTTTAGGAATTTAATTGTTCAGTTCAACATTGAAAGTTGAAAAATAACAAATCAGCGCGTTTCAATTTAGGCACTAATTTAGATGTCGTCTTGTGTAAGGCAAAACGAGCGTAAGTCCCGAAAAACAACACAACACATTAGTATAGAGTTGAATGCACATTGTAATATATTGGCAGTAAATGTCTATTTTAAATGTATGTAGGTTATAAACCAGCCGCATACCTACTGTATGCAGTTTGTTAATACGAGAATTCTGCGAAGAGACTATTACGGGAATAGTTACCACAAATATTCACGCTAGAACTTTGAAATAGTGAAATGGTCGCTGTTGGATTTGCACCTCTCATATCGGTGATGAAGGTCGAAAATTCAACAGCAAACTCAGTGTCCTTACGACATTTAAAATATTCTACGTCAATATGTGTTTTGGATTACAAAATACTGGCAATAGTACACTTGATGAGTTGCTATTGTTTTTAAAGTGTATTTCTAGTAATTTGTTGGAGGAAAAGTTGGTTTTACAGATAAATAGCTAGTTTTAAGAGACTGGATGAAATCCATTCATCTTTTTTGGATTTTCGATTGAATCTCATTCACTGTTGATTCTAGGAATAGAACTGTAGTGTACATACCTAAATGAATTTTGTAGAGGTGAGAATGATCGGTTTAAATGTTTAAGTAGGTAATCTTATAAATATAGATTTTTTAGCAATAATTCTTGATTTTCCATTTCTCGTTCGACTGCCTCGGCTGCCTCGTTTGTCGAGTAGTCGCAAGCGCGACTGCTGAGCATGAGGTTTTGGGTTCGATTCCCAAGTCGGGCAAAGTGCTATTGGGTTTTGCCATCAGGATTTTCTCAGTAGCAGCCACGGAGTCTGGATTTGTGCCCGGTTGATGGCAATAGGCTCGCCCCTTATTACATGGGACTTAAACATAACTACCGAAAGGTCGGCGTACTATTATGTACACCTCTGCCTAACCCTACGGGGATTACAGGATTTCATTCAGGAGATTTTCCATTTAAACAAAGAAAACAAAAACAAAATGTACAACCTTTCTCCACCATGGTAATTAAGTGTAAAAGAGATTAGTTAAATTAGAATATTAATAATTACTAACTAAGGGACTTTAATAAAAAAACAAAAAGCTTTAGTTCTGCTTAAATTGGAAACAGTTAAGTTTAAACAAGATATGTTGGTATCATTTCTCTAAAAAGTAAGATTTAGACTGGCGTCTGCTTTCACAGGGTGAATTATATTAAAGCAGTGTATAGATCCAATAACATAATTTATATCCTAGGTCGTAGGCATCAAGGTAAGTCGAACAACAAATAGCGTCTAGTTTCGCTTTGATAGCCTCACTGCAGATGCCTTCCGTCTTCACTCGTCTTTGTTAACCAACGGTTCGGACACGGCAACCGGATCGTCGCACGTGATTAACTACTCTGACTGATTAACTAGAATATCTGCAAGTGAACACTAGGTATGTGTTGAGCTAGTAGGTACGGCCTATAAAGTTGTCCGTAATGATGAGTACAATGACCCCATGAGATTTCGTGTATGAATTGGTAGACCTTATACAAGGTGTAACATAATAAACGCAAGACCTCCCGTGTGGTCTCTCGGACCAAGAAACTGATCAACTTTTGTTCTACGAGTTATTGAAATTCGCAAAAAAAAATGGACTTTGTATAGGAACTCACGCGATCAGCTGATCAACATGTATAGTAAAACTAAAAAAAAGTAATGAATTTCCAAAAGTCATAGAACAAGACTTGTTCAGTTTCATGTTCTGAGACCTCACACGAGAGGTCTTGCGTTTATTATGTTACACCTTGTATACATCGTGTACCAGAAAGGTGTGGTTATATTTCAGGGTTTGATTCAGATTATCAAGCTGACCAACTTTCTCCTTGGGACCACCGTAGGAATCACATAAAATAATAAAAAAGTAATAATCCAACTTTAATATTATAAATGCAAAAGTTTGTGAGGATGCATATTTGTAACTCTTTCACGCAAAAACTGCTTACCAGATTTCGATGAAATTTGGCACACAGATAGTTTATAACCTGAATTAACACATAGGATACTCTTTATTCCGGTAATACAATCCCGTAGGACAATTACGGAGATCCACGCGGGCGAAACCACCGGCATAAGCTCATATCATACATTTATGTTTTCTTCGCGTTTTCGATGGTGATACAAAAAGGTGTCTACGCAAGCAAGGTTAAAAGGTGTGAAATAAGTATTCAACGGTTTTAGATCTAGTAAATCATGTTATCAAGTCTAAATTCACCTTATTGATACTTCACGTCCAATATCAATATCGGTACGTTCCTACATCAAAGCGAACATCTAAATCAAAATCGAAACTTGAGTAATTGGAGCAGGCAAACATGTCTGCCTATATGACATGCCTCGAGGCTGTATGGCTGATATATGTAGGCCGTATGTCCGTTAAAAGTGTCCAGCCTACGCAAAACTTTGATCGAACACGGGGTTTTTTAATCGAATCAGTTTCGAAATTTCGACAAAGATGAAGTTCTTATTACAAAAGCAGAGGTAAACCTTAGAAGGCATTAACAACTGACAGTCGGTTTCAATGCATTTCTAGTTTCTAGAACGATTGCAAGCACCATCCTTTTAGCCAAAAAAAAAAAGTTTGCTTCATCCACGTTCATACATCTGGTCATACACGCACGCCGGTTGCGAGTACTACACACCTGACGAACCTCATCCATAAGGTCAGCCTCTAGGGCGTCCCCACCCGGCGTTGCCACTCACATCTGCCTTGTTAATACCTTTTGTTAGTCGCCTTTCACTCATCCTCTCCACATGACCAAACCATCTAAGCATACAGATACAGATTTCTGTCGTGATGTTATATTATGTGTCTCAGATATCTACGAATAGAAAGTTCTAGAAACATGATGTAATAGAGATGGATGGACGAGCTATTGTTTTCATATGGCCTAGATTCAGGAGAGAATATGAATAATGTGCATTTAAAGATGAAGTCACGTTTTAGAAACTAACAAGTTGTGTGTAAATTATAATCATAGGTTTTCCTTATGATGTTTTCCTTTAGATTACTGATCTGATCTTAACATTAATTTATACACCACTAGCGACCCGCCCCGGCTTCGCACGGGTGCAATGTAGATATAAACCTTCCTCTTGAATCACTCTATCTATTAAAAAAAACCCGCATCAAAATCCGTTGCGTAGTTTTAAAGATCTAAGCATACATCTATCTATTAAGGGTTTGGTTTCCGCACTTAGTCCCTAAAGGTGGACCATTGTGCGTGAGCCATGGTGGCCGTTACTCCAACCTCTAAGCATACATAGGGACAGACAGCGGGAAGCGACTTCGTTTTATACTATGTAGTGATTTGAAAAACAAGTCGAAAAATAAATGCCAGATTTCAAACACATTATTTACATCACCATAATAACTCCTCAAAATTCAAAACTAATAAGTACCTATCTATAAATCCATAAATAATCCAGCATGTATATTTTAATTCACTACGCGTCATTTACGACGGTACGACCTCATTCGAATGGTGTACAAATCCATAACAAAAGGTGTTGATAATACGTTACCTATAGACCCGTTTATTTAGATTCTTCACCTTCGATTACCAAGTCTCGTTTAGACAGGAATACAAAAACAAATGCAAGCTACTTGCTTACTTTGTTCTACCTACTAGAACGAGTAATCTGGGCTTGAAACTTCCACCATCCATTTTACATTACATATGCAAAACACTACCTGAACAGAAACTGTAAAACGATTCGCCTGACACAATGCTTGTTGAATAATAAATACGTTTGAGCAAGTAGAGCGAATGCATCACTTCGACAGCTCGATTGTTTTATTTTTAAACCAGCAATGTCTTCATTAGGCCGCGTTTACACCGAAGCGTAAAGTCGGTCAGCGATTGTGAGCATTTAGAAGGCCGAAGTTTTTTTTATAATGAAATGGTGCCAGAATTACCGATCATTACTGTTATTATCAATGATATTTTTATCGTTGATTTTGAAAGTAATGGTTATACTCTCTTCTTCTCCGTCGTGTTGATGATTTCCTAATTGACAGGCGTCATTGTGGTTTTCCGGCGTCAGTACAATATAGTGTCCCACTGACAAGTTATTATCTGACATAGGCAAGAAAGAAAAAATCATGTATGTCTATTATTTTGAAATTTATTTTGTCATGTCATCCTTTTTCTACGAGCTTATTATTAACTTGTTTATTTCTTTTTTACGATTTAACACAACTCTATCAAGCAAACATTATGTAATAAGGGACTGTAACATATACAGCACAATGGTAATGCTGTTATCCTGGTTTATTTGTGGTGTGAATAAAAAATCATTAAAAATAGCAATACCTCTAGATAGTTTGAAAAAAAATAGTTTTGCCTCCAAACTGTCGACAACTATCGGCAGCGAACATTTGGTGTGAAAGCGGCCTAAGTCGTTTTAAAATATCGTATGCAATACTTCATCATTAATAATGCTGCCTGTTCAACAGATTGGCAGGAGATTGACAGGTTTACGCCAATAGAAGAAGCTCTTTTCTTATTTTCATTGAAGTCTAGCTAGTTAGACATTGTCCAAACTGCCGTGAAAGTGAAACGTAATTTAAAACAAAGGTAAAAATATCAAATAACGATCTACCCACACGAAACTAACAATTTTATTGTATTAGAACGTACATTTACTACAAGACATTAAAACACAAAGAGAATTAACAAGTTTTATCGTCTGCTCACAAAATGTGGGAAGATTCGTGGAAACTTGGAACAACAGCTGTGTCTTGTGGCCGTTTACCCAAACACTAAGCGACACCTAATTGAATGCCTAAATGAAAACGTACTGATATATTTTCAACGCTAATTCCAGTGCAGAGATTTGAAACTCCAACAGTGTAACAATAATGAGTCGTGAATAAATTAATGTTTGGCATGGAATACGTAAAGCGAAGAGTATTTTAGCGCCGCTCCCAATGCATCAACATCAATGGACGAGCCAATAACACATCATTAACTTATCCAGCTGTCTAATAAATTCTTGGAAGGAGCCACTTCGGTACAAAATATACGCCCGACCAAATATTCGGTCGTTGGGTTTGGACGGCCGCCAAAAATCAACAGGTGTAACTTAGGGTGGACTCCCTGTACTCTACTCACCCCCTATGGCGTAGGGGCTGTACGGAGGGTTTCGGGTGAGCTATCAACAATTATGTTTACATGTCCACATGATTAAGTATTTTTCCGGCCCTTTTTGCCTTGGCTTTTCCTGGCTTTTTTCAGGGTTCACTTAGTGAGTGAAGGTTGTTGACTTACGACTTTATGAGATTGTTATTGGACTTACCTTAATATGTCGTATACAGTCGTCAGTACATTTTAAATATGATAAATATACACACTGCCTAGTGCAAAACTCAAAATAGTAATACATATATGCCTCATCGGTAGCTTGGACTCTGTTCCCGACCGTACCTGCGGACCACTTTTTTATTATATTTTTTAATGTTTTTTTTCTATGATGTTGTAAGAGATATCTGTTTGATTAAAATGCGTATAAAAGGTAAATAAGGAAATACATAAATGCGATTACTATTATTACATTTTATTAAGTACTAGCTTAATTCCCGCAGCGTCGCCCGCGTGGTGTTCGATAATTGTCCCACGGGAACATACTATCGGGAAAAAAGTATTCTATCCAGGTTATAAACTGTCTGTGTTCCGAATTTAATTTAAATCCGTTTTGCAGTTTTGCGTGAAAGAAGTAACTTTACATAAAAATTATTGCTGGGAAACGACTTGTTTTGGGGTGAAAATCACGTTTTACGGTAGGAGTTAGGACTCAATGTAAAGCATTACAAACATTGTGCTGATGGATGAATTGAATAGAACGGCGGTCGTGAAGGTGTCTTAAGTAAAAAAAAATACATTAAAAATAACTAATAAAAAAAAAAACTTGTGAAAAGTTGCAACTTTGACCCCCAATATCTCTGTAACTAGAAGGTTCCCAGGTATAGTCAAAAAAAAAATATCGTAATGACGGGGAGAACAAGTACTTTTCGGCTTTGTTAAGAGTCTTTTTACACCCTTTATACAAGGTATAACATAATTAACGCAAGACCTCTCGCATGGTGTCTCGGACCATGACAACTATTGTTCTACGAGTTCTTCAAATTCGCAAAAAACAATTTAGACTTCCCATAGGACAAAAAGAGTTATGAATTTCCAAAAGTCATAGAACAAAAAATCATGGTCATATGCATTCTTCCCATTTTGACATATGGATCCCAGACTTGGTCTTTGACAAACATTCACAAGTCCAAGCTCAAAGTTTGCCAACGTGTAACGGAGCGCAGTAACCTAGGCGTCCAACTTACACACGGCACACCGCACTGCGCTCCAAAACAGAAATTACTGACGTTGCTCAAGAAGCTGTTAAGCTAAAGTGGGACTGGGCTGGCCATGTTTGCCGCATGCCCGACGACCTGTGAGCCAAAATAATCAGGATGTGGAGCCCTGACACAGCCAGAAGGCGACGCGGTAGACCCTGCAAGAGATGGCGGGACGAGCTGGAAAAAATCAACGACCAGTGGTCCATACTGGCCCAGGACCGAAGAATTTGAATGTTATGGGGAGAGGCCTTTGCCCAGGGTGACACAGGTTAATAAAAAAAAAAAACATGTGTGCAATTCACACGTGGTAGAAGTGAAACCTTCCAAAAATTTGGCTTCAAGATAAACACTGTATAATGCTTCCTATCTCATTTTCTCCCACGTTAAATCTTAGGAATTCATGTGTCTGTCTCTTTTTATTATCGGTTTTTCGTTTCATCGACTTTCAAATCACAACGATGCTAAAGAAGTTTTTACTTCAAAAAAAGTAATATAGAACAAAAGAGGTTCAGTTTCACGATCTGACTCGCCACACGAGAGGTCATGCGTTTATTCTGTTTCACCCTGTATTTTTATTCTATCCCTGCGATACAACCCTAACTCACATGCCCAGTCCCCAGCGCCCCAGTCCTCTGGACAGCTCATTGTAGCCCGGCCGCCATGACACCTACATTCAATTAACAACACAATACCTTTAATTTCTTCTAAACAATCGTATCTCACCTCTTTGTTTTTTCCAATCTCACTAGACGGAAGAATCGAGTGACGTCATAGAAAAGGGTATAGCACAACAACCAGCTAACACTTTAATAGATTTTCAACTTTATTGCTAACTAGCGACCCGCCCCGGCTTCGCACGGGTGCAATGCTGATACTAAATACACTACAGAAAAACTGTTAAACAACGATTTTAATTAAATTAAAAGTACTTAAAAAATAATTTGCTATTCGTGCGACTAAAAACAAAAGATAATCAACAATCATCAACAACAAAAGATACCTATTCTATTAAGTACTTTTTCTGAACTTACATATCTCACCTTAAATCACGATTTTTGAAAATAATTTCCCTAATATTAAATTGATCTAACTGTAAATTTTAATCAAGATCTTAATAGAAAATTGCAATCCATAAATTATGGTTTTATTTAATCTAATCTTATCTCACCTTATGTAGGTACTTATAATTACTATAAGTGCGATTTAAAAATTAACCTTAGAATAGAATATAATTTATATTTTAAAACTACTATCATACAATTATTTATCGTAACTTACTTATAATTACTGATACGTGGTCGCGCTGAAAAGCACGTTTTTATAATAAACGCGTTCGATCGCTGCTAAATTCAAAGTGCTATAGGGAAAACCGCGTTTTTTTTTAAGAATGGCATCTCGCAGTTCAACCTGGGGAGGTTGTCGACTGCTTAACCGGGCTTTTCTGTGGATGCCTCGAAATTAAGGCCTCCAGCCAGAGCAACTTACAAACTAAACTACAAACTAAGCGACTACGCACTAAGGGCACCCCCTGTGGGGTACGGACCTCGGCTCAGGGCGTCGCTGGGAGAGGACAGCAAAGGGACAGGCTGGATCTGAGTGATATTATTTAGGGGCTGATTTAAGTCTACAGGCTCAGCTGCGCGGGCTGGCTCGAGCAAGGGTCGGGGAGGGCGTGTACCGGGGTTTCGCGACGGGCCTCGTCGGCGAGGACGGAGGAAAACCGCGGCCTCAGACGCGCTATTTACAGGCTCTTGCCGCACCGGGCGGCCGGCCGGTACCGTCGCAAACGCTACGTCCCGCAATTTTTAAATCTGTAATATCTTCGAAAATATTCACTTAAATCATACGGTGTAAAGGGCCATATAGATCTATATTAAATGAACAATGTATTCAAGGTATTTAATTGGTTAAGGATTAATGCTGTATTGGTTAAAATCGCTTCGAAAATTAGCCATTATTTGTCGTAAAAAGTAAATGACAAAAAAAAGTTATTGTGGGTTATCCATAAGAGATAGACATATACCATCACGGACTTTTCTGTAGACCTTTTCAATGTGTACAATACTTAGTACATTATTTTGATAAAACTCGTAGGGTTCAGCCTGCGTTTGCAAAGTAAGCGGAAAAAATGTAATTATTTACGACATCACATTAGAAACCTCAAAAATAACAGTACTTCTCCACTATTTTATGGATGTTATTATACATATAAACCTTCCTCTTGAATCACTCTATCTATTAAAAAAAACCGCATCAAAATCCGTTGCGTAGTTTCAAAGATTTAAGCATACAAAGGGACATAGGGACAGAGAAAGCGACTTTGTTTTATACTATGTAGTGATGTAGTGATGTAGTGATAGTGATGATAGTGAAGTACTTTCAACGTTAATTGAAAAAAAAATACAGTTTCGGGTAGCTTGTTGTGCTGGCGTCTGTACATAGCTGAAGGATTTCTTTATTTCTATAAAAATAATACTTTAATATGAGACCAGTAGGATGTTTTCTATAGAGAAAGTTTCATTGAGATCTATTTTAAGCAGCGATTTCAGTATTGGTTTTATTTGCGGATTAAAATAGATGTCTGTTGATCTTTAGAAAAAGGAGAACGTAAATAGTCTGCGTATTTGTTTTGAAACTAATAAAAAAACAGAATTTAGCGAAATGCATTATTTTTCTTTTGGGCCATGTGGAATTTTCTTTGAAAGTACAAGTAAATGTAATAAGAAATCTTCTAAATTACCTTTTATTCGTGGACACAGATATTTTTGAAAAATTATATCGTCCAAAGATCTAGACGTCAACAATTTTACTACACCATAAAATTTTAAAGCCACATTTAGGAGAGCAGCTTCGTCGAGTAATTCGAAACAGCGCCATTTATCATTTTTCACAATTTATAAACGGAACCCATTAGCTAATTAGAGCAGCCATCTTCGTTTTGTATGAATATTTTAAAATAATCTTTTAGTTCCTGTCTTTGTATTGTTTTAGTCCTGAGTAAACTGGATGTACTGCGTCATTGGCCGAGAAGTCAAACGCGACTACTGAGCATGAGGTCCTGTGTTCGATTCCCGGGTCGGGCAAAGTGTTATTGGGTTTTTTCAACGGTAATTTCTCAGTAGCAGCCATGCAGTCTGGATTTGTGCCCTGTTGGTGGCAATAGACTCGCCACCTACCACATGGAACTTAAAACATGACTGGCGAAATGTGGGTGTATTACTAAGTACACCTCTGCCTAACCCTTCGGGGATTACAGGCATGCTGTTATGTAAACTGAAGGTACTTCTAAACCGAGTTCGCCCTTCAGCTTTTTATAGCCACTCCCTGATGTAAGTACCTATGGGTACATCTCGACTATGCTCAGCAAAAGTCAACATTTTGTTTGTTGTAAGACGACAACGTTTCTGCTTACTTGGCTTAGGTACGAACATAAACTAGAAGTTCTGGAGAGTAGAGCGTTATGCCCATTTAAATATGTACTACAGTCTAAAATAGCTAGTTTTGTTTAAGTAGTGTAGTTTTACGTAGGTAATTACTAACCCAGATTCCCTCGACGTTACGTTTATAGTCCTGCAGCTGAAAATGTGCTCTGAAGTTAAAACTTTGAATATTCGTTGAAATCCAGCTGGTGTAGGTTTGTTTTTTACAACCAATCAACCTTGAACCTAATTCTTTGACGATAAAGTTGAAAATCTATTAAAGAAAGAGAGATTGTAGTAGTTTGATGTTCTGGCGTCTGTACATTAATTAATACTTTTGCTTTCACTCTTCTGTTAACCTGAAACGTTTTTAATCTTGAAACAAACAGAAAAAATGAAATCCTTTAAATAAATTTATTAACCTTAAACCTAATTAAACCATTCTTAAGTCCAGTGGTTAATCAAGCTCACGGGATTATAAAATGAGACGAAACACGGTTCCGCTTCTGAGTGATCTCTTTTGCAATGTCTTTCGATTCGACAAACTTCATTTATAAATATTTTCATAGTGTGTTCTTTCATACTTTTTCGACTTTATTAACTTTCTACAAAAGTTCCATATTGCTTGGGGTCGGGTTCAACTCATACTTTTCTTCCATTCTCCCCTGCCAACCGTCAATCTATCATTTACTCCTTTTTCTTTCATATAACTCCTCACACAACCCATCCATATTTTTCTTTGGTCTATCCTTATCCAAGTTACCTAAATAAAAAAGTTGTAGAACCATTATATTTTTCCCACTAAAATGAAAAGAAAAGACTACTCTGTCTTTTCTCTCGGGAATTTATGTTCGACTGTTTAGCCAAATTAGAGCAGCGAGCATTTGATTAAAAGAACAGAAAACTCGCTTCTTAAAATTTTCTGATAAAAAATATTACCTACCTAGTATTTAAGTATTATGATTTAAATTAAAATAAAACTAAACTCTCCCAAGATAATATAAAATATGTTAGAAACACTCTCAGAGGATATCATTGTTGTATTATTATAATAAAAATATATTGGGTTCCGTAGTCAGCCATTTTGAAACTGCATTCTTTAACAACCCCAGTGGAACTCTAACTATAGTTAGTTTAGCTCTATTGCAAATTCAAACGTATAATGGATTCAGTTTTATTTAAAAAACTTCTTTAAAATGAGTCTGTATTTTTATTTACTCTGATTCGCATTGTATTTTAGGGAATTCTAGAAAATCTAGGTAGGTGTTGGAATTTGATGACCATATTTTTTTACGAATTATTCCATGTTTATAAAAACGGGTCAATCTCTATTTTTAGGCCACACCGACAAATAGCAAAATACACAATTATTTTTGGAGAAAAAAAACTTTGTAGGTAGACGGTAGGAAACTTTCCATTACGTCTGACACTACGTCAGCTCCGTGGGTGTTACCTTCGTCTGAAGGGGCGTTACTTTAAACCACAATAAACAAATAAAAAACCCAAGGAAAAGGGTTGATTTGTTTTCTAAAGTTGGTTGTTGTTGATGCCTACGCAAGTCTATTGAAAACTCCTTGCGCACATTAACATAAAAAAATAAAAATTTTTTAGACCATCATCATCTGCCTAGCCTTTTCCCAACTATGTTGGAGTCGGCTTCCAGTTAGTTTTTAATCCATTTTGTCTAAGAAAATATTTAATACTTTGAAACAACAAAATACTTGAAGTCAAAATTAATAAAACCTTAAAAATTCAACACTTCTAAACAAAATCCTTTAAAATGAAAGGAAAAGTTAAAAATTCACAAGCAAAAATTCCAAACAAGATCTTTTGTAGAAACTCGACACCGCATAAGATTACCATTCGCAGTAACAATAGAATAGATGCTACAACATTGTGTACCACAGTAAAGTTTGTTCCACCAAGTTTGAACCACAGAATAATATAGTACAGAAAGTTAGCTTTATACTTCAAGTGAAAATAGGCGTACGTACGCAAACTAAGAAAAAAGCGATCTTAAACAAATGACAGTAGCAAGTGCACTTGCACGACAGTCTCAAAAATATCGACGAAACAATTCTACATAAAACTCGACCAAACCATTTTGTATAAACAGGAATAGAGTGGCTCTATCCACAGTAAAATGTCAAGAACCTATGTCAAGTAAAGAAGAAGAAAGAAGTTATTAGCAAACGCGTCCAAAGTTTTTCGATTTTCTAACATCATCATTTGACATAGGTAAGCTTTTCGAGAGCTTAAGTCAATTCAATACATTTTTGACTTTTCATCATAGTTATCGCTGATATTATGTAATTTTATCTAGGCCCTCTGTTTCTATGTTACTTTGGTCTGAACCGACCTTCAGTAGTGGGTTGAATTAGTCACAAGTGCACTTGCACTCGCTCTACGTGAAGCGTGTCAATGTGTGCGTGCGTTTTCGCTCGTTGTATGAAGCTGACATTCTGCAACTATCTATTCTGTGACACAGGCCCCTCAGAAATCTAATCCTAGATAGCGAAGCATGAAATTTCATCTTCAATACTCTTTTATGTCTCACCTATGATTTTCTCTGCTTGAAAAAAGCTGGAATCTTTTAGTTTTGCTGGCGTGAGATTTTATAAGGTAGACTCTTTTATTCAGTTTTGGCTGACTTGGTGTTTGATACTTGGATTTATGGCTTTGGTTGATTGCATATTTTATCCGATGAAATAATATTGATATTAGCCAATCAGAGTTCGTGAAAAATTTGTGAATTGAGATCATGTTTCTATGGAGAAGTTGATATTTTTCCATATTTTGAATGGCATTATAATTATATTATTATGTTAAGTGGTTTATGATAGTAAGATTGGAAGGTAAGATATATAATGTAATTAATGTTGTTATTTCTTTGTTTTCAGGTAAGTCTGATTTCTGATCAAGAATTTACCCTTGTCGTACATCAAAAGGTAATTTACTTTGTTTTCTTAATAAGCAGAAGGTCAAACAGTACGAAGACATAACATAAACATGATTCTAAAAAATAAGCTTTGTATAAACACGAAAACATGATATATTTCATTACATTTTCTCAGAAAGGGACTCACAAACACCCGGGAATTTAATAACATAACATAAATTTATTAGTAAATAGGTATATTTCATTCAGTCTGCTTGTTGCGCAGGGTTTTAGCACAATACAGATAATAACAGAAGGTCTGATCCAAAGAGCGAAAACAGGCGCGAGCAGCACAGCGGTTATCAGAAATCATTCATTTCAAGGTATATCGCGAAAAATAATCAGCGATCTCAAAACTACAAAGTAATTACAATGTTGGTCCCATGGAGAAAGTTGATCCGTTTGATGGGCTTTATCTGTACTACAACCATTAATATTATTGTCACACTTTTTTGATACAGCCTGTAGACACGTTACGTACGGCGATCACAAAAAAAATACAGTCACGAGTGTTCTTGCACTCGCTGTACATGAATCGTGTATATGAGTGCGGGGAGATCATAAACAAACGACAGTTGCAAGTGCGCTTGCACTCGCTGTACATGAATCGTGTATATGTGTGCGTGGAGATCATAAACAAATGACAGTTGCAAGTGCGCTTGCACTCGCTGTACATGAATCGTGTATATGTGTGCGTGGAGATCATAAACAAACGACAGTTGCAAGTGCGCTTGCACTCGCTGTACATGAATCGTGTATATGTGTGCGTGGAGATCATAAACAAATGACAGTCGCGAGTGCGCTTGCACTCGCTGTACATAAATCGTGTATATGTGTGCGTGGAGATCATAAACAAATGACAGTTGCAAGTGCGCTTGCACTCGCTGTACATGAATCGTGTATATGTGTGCGTGGAGACCATAAACAAATGACAGTTGCAAGTGCGCTTGCACGCGCTGTACATGAATCGTGTATATGTGTGCGTGGAGATCATAAACAAATGACAGTTGCAAGTGCGCTTGCACTCGCTGTACATTAATCGTGTATATGTGTGCGTGGAGACCATAAACAAATGACAGTTGCAAGTGCGCTTGCACTCGCTGTACATGAATCGTGTATATGTGTGCGTAGAGATCATAAACAAATGACAGTTGCAAGTGCGCTTGCACTCGCTGTATGTAAAGCGTGTCTATGTGTGCGTGGAGATCATAAACAAATGACAGTCGCGAGTGCGATTGCACTCGCCGTGATTGAAGCGAGAGTGTCTACGTGTTCGTGCGTTTTCGCTTATTGTATCGAGCCTTCTGTATGTACTACGTACTCGTATTTCGTGGCCGAAGGCAGCAACAGGTCAATTACGGAGAGGTCACGAGGTCATTACTAAGTGAAATGTATTGAATTTGTGCCCTAAGTTAGACCATTAAGTTACGATGTTTATCAAATACACTGTCATTTAGTGGTCAAGAGTGACACTTTCGACAAAGTAGATAGTATTTGAAATGAAGTTATTATAAGTACAATGAATAGTAAATGAGTATCATTATAGGTACTCTAGTTTTGCATGTTCAAAAGTTATCCCACGGGATCCTATATCCCAATATCGCTTACCTTATAGTCAAAAATGTAAAAAAACTGGCCAAGTGCGAATCGGACTCGCGCAAGACGGATTCCATACCATAAACCGAAAAAAACACGTTTCTTGTATAGGAGCCTTCTTTAATTATTAAATAATCATGAGATACAGCTTGGTGACAGACAGCCATCCAGACAGCCAGACAGACAGGCGGACAGTGGAGTCTTAGTAATAGGGTCCCGTTTTTAGCCTTTGGGTACGGAACCCTAAAAAGCAGTATGTCGTTCGTCGATCGTCGTCTTACAGTATCGTTGTACCAAGTAAATTCAAGTAAGTAAGTACAACTAACATTGAACCATCGAACTAAATGGCATTCAAATTGAAGTTATTAAAACAACGAACAGTAATGTGACTATCGTTTACCTAAATTAATTGATTTGTTTGATCATTTGCGTATCCACAACATCAACATTTCGTAAATTATATGTGCGTTAATTAATGAGAATTTGTATGAAAGTGGGGGTCTCACATATTTTTTTTATTATTACACTATAAGAGTAAAGGAAGAAATATGAATGTCATGGCAATAATTTGTTTAATTTGTTTAATACATTTAAACAAATTAAACAAATTTTTCTTCTTCAATCTGTAATTTATCTAACAAACTGACAATATACTGACTATTGTTTACAGATCCATAATACCATAACACATGTAAATCATTGATTTGATAGGTATCAAAATACAGAATCTTATTAGTAATCAAGGTTGTTGCTATGTTTTGTCATTACTGACATACAGGGTGTAAACAGACTCTTCACGAAGCCGTCAACCAAACATTATGTACATGAAACTACATAAGTAACTTTACGCAAAAAATAGTGTTGGGAAACGACTTTTTTTTTTGGGCTGAAAAATCATGTTTTACTGTGTAGGACTCAATGTAACGCATTCAAAACATTGCGCTGATGGATGGATTGAATAACATCATCATGTTGCAGTCTGGTTCCAGTCTAACCGGATGCAGCAACCAGTATTTTACATGGAGCGACTGCCAATTGGTCGAATGTCAAAAATCTACAAATGACAGCCGGGACCAACGGCTTAACGTGCTTCACAACAAACTCGGTATGTAAAAGAGGATCACCCATCCACGAACCGACCTTGGCTTATTACTCAGCCATGAGCTCTTCCTCACACAACAACAGACAACTCTAAATAATTGCCCATAGAACCGTCTTCTCATAAAACAAAGTCCATTATAACTACCGTGTTGGTGTGAAACATTAATAGTAGTAAAACCGATCACCGACACAGCTGCCAAGTTTATGTCAAACGGACGGAGTGAAACGTCAACACCGAGCCGTGGATACAGACATTTTGTCACAGAACGCTATTTTCCACAAAATCCGGCTGTCTAGTACCGTGACAGATTGAAAATCAGTCTCGACAAACCACAAATTGACTTTATTGGAGACAATTCCCATTAAAACCACTGACTGTGAGAAGGTTTCACGCATTGAAATTATTGTGACGGATTTACTTTATACTCGTAGTTTAGTCCTCAATTAGCTTATGCCCGCAGTTTCGCCCGCGTGGAGTTCAGGAACTGCCCACGGGATTGTAATTCCGGTATAAAAATAGCCTATATCTTATTCCAGGCTATAATATATCTCTGTTCCAAATTTCAACCAGATCAGTTCAGCCGTTCTGGCGTGATTGGATAACATACATACATCCATGAATACACTTTTAGAAATTGAAAATACAAGTTTTTCATTCAGTTTAGAAGTTACATTTCCAAAATCACAATATATTTGTTTAGGCATTACATAACATTGTAGCATAAAAGCTTGTAATACCCAAAGGGATAGACAGAGGTATAATAAATAGCAGACCCACATTTCGCCAGTTATAAGTCCCATGTACGAGGGAACGCAGTTAAGGTAGATTCCATCAAGCCGTACCACAGAGTAAATAGTAGAACTAACGGCCGTACCTACATGTTATGCAACAGTTGGCCAAAGTCGTAAAGAAACTAAAAATACTGTAACATGCAAATACTCCACGATACCTAGAAACGCGGTCATATGAATAAGATTATAAATTATTATGAATGTAATATCATGCGTTTCAGTGCTTCTTCCTTGGAAATGAACCTGCATTTTTCCTGGAGTAAAGCCTCTGAAACTTAATAAAAGAAAACGCTAGGTAAGTTAATTTGTTACTGTTTTGTTTGTCTAGAATAAAGGGTGTACGAAGCTGAAAGGCACTTGTTCTCCCCGTCATTGCGATCATGTTTTTGATCTAGACCATACCTGGGAACCTTCTAGTTACGGAGATATTGGGGGTCAAAGTTCCAACTTTTTTTTTTAATACATGTTTTTAATGTATGATTTTTATCACTTAAACGACCCCCATACTATTCAATCCATCCATCAGCACTATGTTTTGAGTGCGTTACATTGAGTCCTATTGTAAAACATGATTTTTACACCCAAAAAAAAAGACGCTTCCCAGCAATTTTTTTGCGTAAAGTTACTTAGTTTGATGTACAGAATGCTTGGTTGTCGGCTTCGTGAAAAGTCTTATTTTAAGTTCCATGTACCTACCAGCTTATTACCAACAGCAGACTTATATATACATAATAAATACTTATTAGACAACGTTTTGTAACACATAAATCACTTTAAAGATTTATCTCAATATTGTCACCGTACTTTTAACGCACGACTATTTTTGTCAAAACGAAACGGTATGCATCTCAAAAACTTCCCAATGTTAGTTGAAGTGTGAGGAAACACAGACGGCTTCATGATAGTCGGGAAGACTAATTACATTCAGGCAGAGAAAAGCTCAGGTCTAAAATAGCCGCTTTAGAAGAATCATAATCCTTAGCCTTATTATTATTTATTATTATAAATGCGAAAATAAGTTTGTTTGTTACCTTTTCACGCCTAAACCACTGAACCAGGTTGCCAGGTGTACAGAAACGGATATAGGGTACTTTTCATCCCGAAAAAAAGAACTGTTCCCGAGAAAAAAACCACAATTACGTTATTATACTCATAGATGGCGCCACGTGTCTTTCGAATCATGATTGAATTACAAGCAAAGTGCAACCCAAATTAATTGTCAAACTCTAAATTAAAGCGAGCGAAGCTGCGGGCAAAAGCAAGCAGGATAATAATATGAATTACGTTAAAATTCTTAAAATGGTCACAGACGCAGTTAATATTACGAATTTTCTCTTTGTGACCATTTTACGAATTGTAACGTAACGTAGGAAATTTATAATATTATCCTATTCTGCGAAAGCGGCCATTTTAGGCCCCCTGGAATTAGGAAGGAACCTCGTATCTTTCTCTATGTGACGGATCCGAAAATAGAGCTCAGATGAATCGAATCCATTCGATCCGATTGGTCGTACGCAACACGATTACCATTCAGCTGCATCGATTAAAGACCAATCCTGTAAATTGTTCCGAGTGATTCTTCCCTAATACTCTTTGGACGGGTCTATGGTTGCTGGGTACAGGTAGATAAACCGCATCATTTATGCGGCCTGATTTCCCTTTTTCATCTGTGTAAATGGAGGTTGAACGTTTTTCCCAAAGTTTGTGGTTTTTGGGGTGTGTAGGATTAGGTTTTTTTGTGATGTTTCAATAGATCTGCTTTCAATAGATTAGAAGAATGTGAAGTACAATCTGTCTGTCTATCGATCTTTCTACTTTTAATGCTGAAAGGATTTAGATGAAAATCCATGAGTTGCTTGGACTGGAAGTAAGATAATTTTATCTCGCTACTATCTTTCATGAGTCGTTGGTCTAGTGGTCGCAAACGCGACTGCTGAGCTTGAAGTCCTGGCTTCAATTCTCAGGTCGGGCAAAGTAATATTTGGTTTTTCCGTCAGGAAATTCTCAGTAGCAGCCACGGAGTCTAATTTGTGCCCAGTCGACGGCTCGCCCCCTATTACATGGGATTTAAACATAACGTGCGAAATGTGGGTGTACTATTACGTACACCTCTGCTTTACCTTTCGGGGATAGCAGGCATGATGTTATATTTATGTTAGTATCTTTCCGTTGTATAATTTTCGACTAGACGCGTGTAAATGCTAGTTCCTTATAACAAAAAGAAAGATTATAAATATCTCTATGCTATAATAGACAAATACTTATGTTAGCACGTAAGTACTTGATCTTTGTTTAACGAAAGGATTTGTAACTAATGTAGGAATAATCCAAAACATAAAAGAAAAACCTAATGAAAGTAGGAAAAACATCTCACGAGAAAATTCTTTCAATTAAATTGTATAACATGTGACAAAGGTAACTTCCTCAAACAATAGGACGAACATTCTATTGAAACACAACAGTGTGTTTCGAGATACATCCACGTGTAAGCGACCTACATCATACAGGTATACTTACACGCATGACAATTCAATTATTCGTATGTCGACTCGTCTCAGGTAGCAGGTACTGTAAAACGGAACAACAACTACTATTGGAATTTCCTCAGACTTGGTTTATTGTTGGAACAGGTCCAAACTTAAAGCTAATTGTTTGTGAACTATGAAATACTAGAAAAACGAATGTAGAAATGAAATGCGGGAAAACACAGCCTTTGTCAGAAGCCTATTAATGTACGCATTAATTATTTACGTATACCCATTCATTGAGAGCAGCGGTGGCCCAGTGGTAGCGACCACGACTTACGAACAGCAAGTCGTGGGTTCGAACCCAGGCAGGCGCATTACTTTGTGTAATTTATTTCATCACCACTGCTCTCAAAACGGTGAAGGAAAACATCGTGAGGAAACCGGCATGTCCTAGAACCAAAAATTCGAAGGCATGTGACATCTACCAATACGCACTGGGCCCGCGTGGTGGATTATAGCCCATTCCCTCTCTTAGAGAGGAGGCCTGTGTCCCAGCAGTGGGAACATTTATAGGCTGATGATGATGACCCATTCATTTCAGTTTTAAATACTTGGGATTGCGCACTCTTACCCACTGAGCGCACTTGCCCCACATGACTCTACTTGGGCTGCCTGTTAAAATGATGAAGCGAGTGGAATGCAAGAAAAGTGTTTATTTATTTATTGGATCTTCAACAGAAACTACACAATTACATGTTAGTATACACAGAACATCGTGAGGAAACCGGCACGTCCTAGAACCAAAAAAAAAAATTCGAAGACATGTGACATCTACCAATCCGCACTGGGCCCGCGTGGTGGATTATAGCCCATTCCCTCTCATAGAGAGGAGGCCTGTGTCCCAGCAGTGGGAACATTATAGGCTGATGATGATGATGATGATACACAGAACATGGATAAATACAAGTGTGAGCTTCCAATTATAGGAGACCACATCATTCACTTATACGTACAGTTTTGATAAGATCAGAAATCTAAATAAATCAATATAAATTACACGGAAAACATACAAAGGAAACAAGGTGAATTACGTAAAAGATGAAATGAATAATGGAAATGAAAAATAGAAAAAAAAAATCATACAGTGTTGAGTATTGAAAGATACTTTGAAAGATCATCAGCTTATGTATTGCCATTATTATACTTTATTCGTTGTTATAACACATCTTTTACATTTTTAAATATTCCTATATAATTTTATTTTTATTTATAGCATGTTATTCCGAACTGGTAATACGGATGTCCCTCAGATCGGTTTTCCTGGTGACATAGGCCTCCTCCAACTGTTTCCACTGCACTCTGTCAGCTACAACTCTGGTCCAGTAAGGTCCCAATGTTAAGCGGAAGTCATCTTCCCATCTTTTTTTTGGGCCACCCCGCTGTCTAGTTCCATCTCTTGGGTACCAGAGTGTTACCTGCTTGCTCCATTTCTCATTTTTACAACGTAGCATGTGACTTGTCCATTCCTTTATAAACGAATATATAAAAAAATTGTAACCCATCGACATCAGGTACAAGGTCCAGGCTGCCGGTGGTCAGGGCTCCAGAGAGAGAGGAACCTCCTCACTATACGTGCCGTGTCCAGGAGTACTGTACGCGCAATGAGAGCCTCCTAAGGTGTTGGTCGAGGCTCTTTGCTATTAGTCCATAAACCGTAACGACTATTGCTTCAATGACTGCTGAGTCCACGTTCCTCGTGCCAACGACCTCGTGTGCTAGATATTTGTTTTTTTTTATCATTTTCAGCTTTCACGAGATTCTCGTCATGAGGGTCAGTGATAGCCATTATAATTATTATCATGCGTAGCCATTTGAAGATCATCGTATCTTGAGTATGCGTGGATACGCAAACCGTAATTTTCTCCGTTAGCGTATGATCAATTAAGCACATGTTTCGATTCCTATTTTACCTTTTTTAAAGGTATTTGCACAGCAAAAGTCAATCTTCATACAGGTGGTCTTAATAAATTGTCTTTAAGCACATGTTTCGATTCCTATTTTACCTTTTTTTTAAGGTATTTGCACAGTAAAAGTCAATCTTCATACAGGTGGTCTTAATAGATTGTCTTGCGTTGCGTGTAGGTATTATACGTGAGTTCGACTGTCAAAACGCAATAAACGTGGCCACCTACTGGGCCCAAGAAACTTACTAATAAAATATGGCGTAAGAAGACGAAGGAAATAAAAAACTGGCCAAGTGCGAGTCGGACACTCGTACGAAGAGTCCCGTACCATAAACCGAAAAAAGAACACGCTTCCTGTATGGGAGCTCCCTTTAATTA
Source organism: Lycophotia porphyrea (assembly GCA_950005105.1). Taxonomy (NCBI): domain Eukaryota; kingdom Metazoa; phylum Arthropoda; class Insecta; order Lepidoptera; family Noctuidae; genus Lycophotia; species Lycophotia porphyrea. The sequence continues at coordinate 11,941,335 of OX465399.1, forward strand.
TTAAATAATTTTTATTTGTTATTGTTATAGCGGCAACAGAAATACATAATCTATGAAAATTTCAACTGTTTAGCTATCACGGTTCATGAGATACAGCCTAGTGACAGACGGACAGACAGACAGACAGACAGACGGACAGCGGAGTCTTAGCCTCTAGGTACAAATATCGCTGTACCTATCACTTGCACCACCCCCTACCACAGACCAGCTTGTTATAATTGTCCAACTCTATGGGGATTATTGTTTATAGGTCCCTCCCGAACATTGTTTGGAGCCATAAATTGGCAAACTACTAAGTGATACGAGTAGTTTATCAAGGATCTACAATTAGAACTATGATGAGGATTTGATTGTATTGTTTTGTTTTATACTTAGTTGTGGAGAGGATTAGTGGCTTTGAAAACAGTAGGATGTTTTTAAAGAGAGTGTTAGGTCATTGGTTTTGCCTAAATAGGATATAAAAAAAACTGGCCAAGTGCGAGTTGGACTCGCGCAAGAAGGATTCCGTACCAAAAACCGAAAAATACACGTTTATTGTATGGGCTTTTTTTTTTCTTTTTATTAAATAATTTCTATTTTTATTATTTTTTATTATAGCGGCAACAGAAATACATAATCTGTGGAAATTTCAACTATCTAGCTATTATGGTTCATGAGATACAGCCTGGTGAAAGACGGACAGACAGACAGCGGAGTATTAGCAGTCTCTGAACTCTGAACTCAAAGACTCTTAACAGACAACACTTTAGCCACTGAAATTTGAGATTGAAATCATCAACGGAATATCTATTAGAAGAAGTCGATGTGATTATCCACCAACTTCCTCAACTCCAATTGACTTTGCTAGCTACCCCACCACCATTTATTGACTCTGCAGCCACTAACTCAACTGCAAATCGAATGTAATCGACTTCATAGTCAGCGCGAATAGTTGTCAGACGGAAGACATTTTGCTTTCTTTATTTATCACGGGAAGATAAGGTCCGTTCAGGAGTTTACTTCAAAATCGTAAAACACTTGTTAGACTTCTACAACTAAAATAGAGTCAAAATTTCGTTATTAAGAGGAAATGTGCTGGGTGGTCTTTTTTCTATACAAACGCTCTCGCCTGTTTTTTTTCTGGTTTATAACTTTAAAGTTATGATTTTCCTATTTGAAAATACATAATCTGTATAAGCACTAGAACCTTTACAAAATGCTTAAAATTGCCTATTTAGATTGCCTGACAACAAAGCCCTAGTGTACAAATTTGACGACTATTAATGAAAAACGAAAAACATAAGGACACAGTATATATGCTTCTTATTCAGTTTATGAAATATCTTTTAAAATGGTCGAATATTGGAGGAGGAAATAGTCGAGACCCAAATCTCGAATTATGACATTTTACTATTAGTTGTCTTTATCGCACCAATGTCGAAATCACGCTCACAGAGAGACAACGATAGTTTTTTCAAATACCTACCATGTTTCCTCTTAAGTGAAAAATAAGCGGACAGCTTGATAACGGCATTCTCGGAAACTGTAGCTGAAACTGAAATAATTGTTTAATTCAGCTTTCAGTGACGGGTAATTAAGCAATTATAAATGTATTGGCAGCTCTGCTTTTGTTGTTCAATTAATTGGCATTCACTTATTGACAGATTTCAGGATGTAAACGTGGTTATTGAGAGTTAATATTCTTTTTGTTTTTTCAGACTGATGAGGTGTCGGTTTTGCACCCTGGGATAATGAGTGCTTTAATATTTACTCCTGGAATCGTAACCGATGGAATATGAACTGGATGGCCTACCATAGATAAAAACCTTGGCTTTTTAGGTATAAACGAGACATGCAAAACCCAAACCAGTTAAATTATGTACGTTAAATAATTTAGTGATTCCAAGATTTGCTTCACAGATCAGTCCCTTTCACAATTATGCCTCAGCCGCATAACTGTCACTGCTGGTCATAGAACTCCTCCGAGGGTCGCCAAATCGAACGTTCCTAAGAGCCAATAGCAACATTCTATCAGCCATAGCATACAACTATTTTTCAACAGCATTTTGGTGGCTCATTTCAATTCTGTTGAATGTTGCAGAAACACGAAACGCTTTAAAAACAACAGCTACTTGAGCAAGCTGTTTGTGCTCGTCGTATCAACCAATCGAATGGAGCCTACACACCAAAGCTAATGCTGGTGACATTTTTTTTTTAAACTCTAAATAGGCTTGCGCTTGGCCGAAACGCGCCTGATATGAAACAAGGATGCGGCCTAGGGTGGAGCACGCTTGCCTTGAAGGAAACGATTCATTCGAACTGTCAAAAGATCTAGATTATAATGAACAGGAAAGCCGGCAGGGATATCTACAGACTAGCAATTTGCACAATAAACAATGAATATATGAGTACTTAATGTGTAATAATGTCTAACTGAACGCATAAGAACGTTCCCGACATGGTTTCGGTGACTTATGCAGGTTCGTCACTGTCCCGAATCGTCATCATAAGAAAATAAATGAATTATTCATTTTAAAGTGAAGTCCTGGTTCGTCATCAGAACAAATTTGGTTGTCAAAAAGTACAGTTAGTAAGAAAAATATAGTATGACTTTTAAATCAATCTATTTACAACAACCTTGAACTAAAAAAAATAAAACATAATAACTCCTCTACCTTTCCTAATATCCAGAAATTGGCTACATAGACAGTTCAAATACAATTAGAAGTGGAACCAAGTTTTGTTCCATTTATTGATACCATATTCACATTCACCGTATCATAGAAAAAGGAAAATATAGACTTTATTGTATGTTTTCCTGAGTCGAAGTCAACACGGAGAAATGGATTAATATTGTGTTAGTCGACAATAGCTTAGTACTGTATCACTAATTACATAACGGTGTTTATATTTTATACCTGGCTTCAGTTAGCTTCGAGCTTTTTATAACTAGATTTTTTTTCTCTGTTTGATGATATATTGTTGCTGTAAAAATAACGAGGGTAAAAAGATATCTTTTGCGTTTGTTACTTGTTTTTATTTCCAATGTTATTTGTTTATTTACCGCTGATAAAACGAATGTGATATATGAGGAAAATGGTACCATGATACACACTGTTAATAGACGCAATCAAAATATTTTTCGTGTATTGAGTTGGCTTGACGAGGACGAGCTCGTGGCTAAATAATAACAGCCGCTCGGGTCGATCCTTAGGTTAAGCCGGGTTGCCTAGGTTGGTCTGTCGATGGGTGGCAACCCATTACATACCGAGTTTCTTCCGTGCCTCCGAAAGCACGTTAAACCGTTTGTCCCGGCTGTCATTTGTAGATCTTAGACAGACGTTACAGGTCGACAGTGACCCAAAAAGTCTGACAACCAGTCTTACCAAGGGGTATCGTATTACCCAGTAGTAACAGGGTTGTGGAGGTCGAGGTAGGCAGTCGCTCCATGTAAAATTCTGATATTCAGCTGCATCCGGTTAGACTGGAAGCCGACCCGAACATAGTTGGGAAAAGGCTAGTCAAATGATGGATAGTGAATTTGTTTAACGATTCAAAATACATTGCGTACATTTCGTTTGAGTACGATATTTCTGTCAGGAGTTTCTACATTTCGCTGTTTACATACAAATGTTTATATTCGCTTAAACGAGGTTACTGCTTGAGCTGTGACAAGTGCAAATACGTCACACAATCGCCAAACATCAACAGGCAAAAAATAAGCAAAATACAGACTTTTACGCAAAATACTCAAGAAATTGCTATTTCGCGTTTATTTTTATTTCTCTCACCTTCCCTGTTCAATTTCCTTTGCGAGGGGAACTAAATAATCTTCCCTTGGGGTGTGATAAAAATGTCGAATAGGCGAAAATTACTGGAATATTGTCCTGAATCTTTCAACACGTCAGTAACGGTTCTCCGATTTGACGGGGTGGGTTTGGGAGTACCTTGGGGATGCTCGAGCCTATATCAAAAAGAGCTCTGTTTGTTGACAAGTTGGGTTATAACTTAACTAGAGTGTTGTCAAGTTTTTATTGCCATCGACCGAATTGGTTTGAAACAAAGGTCGACTTTCGAATAGACTTTGAGTTTTCTATATGGTCCCTATGTGTAATCTATAAATTGGTAATTATTTTTGTAACATGACATAAAATATCATCGTTTTGTGACTGCCTCGTTGATCGAGTGTTCGCAAGCGCGACTGCTGAACATGAGGTCCTGGGTTCGATTCCCAGGTCGGGCAAAGTGCTATTGGGTTTTTCCATCAGGAATTTCTCAGTAGCCGCCACGGAGTCTGGATTTGTGCCCGGTTGATGGCAATAGGTTCTGACCAGTTCTGTTTAAGTCCCATGTGATAGGGGGCCACCCCTATCACATGGGACTGAAGAACTGGTGAAATGTGGGTGTACTATTAGGTACACCTTTGCCTAACCCTACGGGGATTACAGGCGTGTTGAGACATAAAATATTTTTGGAATGCCTCTTGTTCCCATCGGGTAGGGTAGAAGCACAAGTCCCATGTAACCCTCTTGACTTGACTTGTCACCAAACAGGCACATATCCAGACTCATCATCGTCATCATTCCCTGCCTTTATCCCAATTTGTTAGGTGTCGGTTGGCGCAGCATGTCTTCTTCTTCCATACTTCTTCCATACTTCTCTATTACTCGTCATCTCACCAGACGCCAGTCCTTTCTTACCATATCATCAAACACAAATTAATGCTGACAAATTCCCAATGCAAAACCACAGCAATAACATTTTGCCCGACTTGGGCAGCATAATCGGCAGTAACGCTTGCGCTCACTACACCAATGATACAGACAATTCCTCTTGTGGTTTAAATATTATTAGTCTTTTAGCAACATTTTAAACAAAATCTCTGTTCATAAATCCAAAATGGTAACTCTATCTTTTGCAAATACAGTTGTTTTAATCAATACCCACTATCCATTCTTCTGGCCGTACTGGAGCTTTAATCGAAATCAATGTCTCTGATTGCCAATACTGTGCAATTCAAATATTTAATCAAATTACAGTCTTCTTTGAGAGACCGAAAACTAAAGTGGTTTGCGAGAGTGTGTGCCAGTAAATTGCATTGTTTGGGATCGAATGAATAAATTAAAAGACAGCCTTTTATTATGATGTGATGTGACGTCATACGGACAAAGGGTAGGGTTAAAAATAGGGTTAAGGGTTCTTGCTGACGGCGCGGACGTTGACGTGCGTGCTGTTATCAAGTATTTTGCTATGGACGAATATATTAGACGTAGGGGTAATTTTAGTGCTGTTCGTATTTTTCGTCGTTTAAGTTTTAAACAAAAACAAGAAATGAAAAGAAAACTAACATGACAGAAGGAAGCCATTCTATCATTGCCGAAGTGAATGGGAAAAGGCTAAAAAAACTTATTTTTACAGGATACTACTCAAATTTCACAGTTACTATACAATTGCATATTATAAAGAGCTAAACTTTGTTTGTAAGTTTGTATAGGGGATAATCCCCGAAACTAACGATCTAATTCTAAAAATTCTTGCACTGGCAGAAAGCTACATTATTCCTAAGTGCTATAGGCTATAAAGTATATTTACATCACGCATGTTAGTCGACCTCTCACAATATTTGCGGACGAAGTCGCGGGCGAGTGCTAGTCAATAATAAAGAAATTCCTTAAAATTGCTTGTATTTCTATATTAAGCTCATAGCCTCATAACAGGTTCTTAAAAAGTCTTATACTACCTGCTTACGTACCTAATTGTAATTTGTAACCTAAGTCTTTCAATTTTAGTTTTCAGTATAGAAGGCATTGATGTGTTCACATTAATTACAATTTCTGTTCAGTAATCAACTAATAGTACTAACCCAATTAAGGGTAGCATAGTAAGCTCTCACATTACATCTATATTCTGCTAATTGGTGAGTGAGGAAGCCTTCTCTAATTACTACAATGTGGATACCATGACGACCACTTAGCTCCGCGCCTGTAGGTACCCTGCCAATTTTCAGGCATGTCAATGACTTCTATGTCATTCAAATTCGAGAAATCACTCTAACGAAATTTTATTTCCACAAATGAAGAATCAGTCTTTAATTAATTAATAGGTTTCCTTTAATTAATGATTAGGTAGGTTTATTAAGAAGTTGCTTATTTGTTTACAACTCAATCCATCTGCTCCAAATTAAAAAAAAAAAAGTATACACGCTGGAGGGCACACCGACGCACAAGCGGATCCTGTATTAAGTGTCCTCTCAACATATAAATTTTCCATCAGTAACTAAATAAAATAAGCTGTTCCGTACATTTTGACAGGTGTAGATATTGCACTTTTGTAAGAAACAGTATTCTTCTTAGCGTGCCGAAGACAATTTAAATTGAGTCAACCTAAAATGTGCCGCCGAATTTAGCACTTTCAGTAGCGTCCATCAACTCAGTAAAATAGCTGTGTTACTGTGTAACAATTTTGGTGTACAATAAAATAAATAATCTCTATCTATTTATATTGTGCTACATTATTTTAAAACTTTTATAAAGTAATGGTTATTGATCAAGGATCATCATCATTTGCCTAGTTTTTTCCCATCTATGTTGGGGTAGGCTTCCAGTCTAACTGGATGCAGCTGAATACCAGTATTTTACATGGAGCGACTGCCTATCTGACCTCCACAATCCAGTTAGTACTGGGTTATGCGATGGTAAGACTGGTTATCAGACTTTTTGGGTCACTGACTACCTACCTGTAACGGCTGTCAAAGATCTACAAATTGAGGAAACAAATAAAATAAATAAAACAATTTTATTGATCAAGGATAAAGATAAATATTACGAGACCAAACAACAGTACTCCACTCATAAAATAACAACCTTCTATAACTCCACAACATTCAACAACTCAATACCTTATATATTCCTTCAGCGCACTCCCACATCTAGACTAGTCTAAGAAATATGACATTGTTAATAATAAACAAGATCCGCTTTGATCCCGTGCTCCGGACTGTATCGCAATGCACACTGAGCTAGCGAGCGAGCCGAGCGAGCACCGTTTCTCCGTTCATACTTCGGTTCAGCACTTTCGGTAGCTCGCGGTGTGAACCGACGTATGAAAAGGGGTGAAACGATGCTCGCCCGGCTCGCTCGCTCGCTCGCTAGCTGGCGGTGTGGCTTACGCTTTATAGTCGTGTCACGAACAAAACTATACGTGACCTGTGTCGGAGAAAGAACGCATGATCTCGCTTTCTACGTTGAAATTGAACTTTGATATTGAAAAGTGCAGTAGACAGTGGAGAAGGGAAATGTTTTATGTCATGAAGTTGTGTTGAAAATCTTAATTGTAAAAGGCTGTGGTAAATACCTCTGCCTAGCTTGTTGGAGAATGCAGGTGTGATGTTTTTAAGTTCATACTTGGGCGGTGAGGAGCATGTTGAATAAATTCCCGGAATATAAGCGCGGTCGCAAGCACGAATGCTGGTTTTTCCATCAGAAATTCTCAGTAGCAGCCACGGAGTCTTGAATTGCGCCCGCTTCATGGCAATAGTCTCGTCCCCTATTACATGGCACTAAAACATAACAAGCGAAATGTAGGTGTACTGTTAGGGACTCCTCTGCCTAACCCTTCGGGGATTACAGGTGTGATGTGTTATGTTAATTAAATAAAAACTGCATTTTCTATTACGTGTTAGTTAAAAAAAAAAACGTTTTCAGTAAAAAATGTAATTGAATACTTCTAATTTTTTTTCAGTGCCTGTCAATGTACAAAACAAGAGATAATGCTTTTGACATAAAATCAAAAAGTTACTGGAATCTGAAATGTAGTGAGACATTTCTTGCGTGGTAGTAATCTTTTAACTTAACAGTGACGTCACATAATTAATTAATTAATACCTTCTGAATGGGTCTGGAAACAAAGGGTACCATTTAAATTAAAGTTAAATATTAAAAGGCCGATTCTGTAAGGTGTGACTTGAATTTAATTTTGAAATATACATTTATAGATATGTCATTAATTACATTTGAAAGATAATGAAAGATAATGTTTGAGTTTTAATACTTTGATTATCCAACTGAGAAAAAGCCCAAAAGGAGGGTAATGTTATTAGTTGTGTATGTGTGTATGTTTTTCTCTGTCTTCCCTTCCTAGAGGTTAATGCGTGGACCGATTTCAACACAGAGGCGTCCTTTGATTGACATAGGCTGAATCAGATTGCATGAGTTATAATAGAATTATTTTGAACTTTTCTTAGTTGCAGTTTATTTATATTTCTTAATTTGGAAGACGAGACCTGGTTGATACTTAGTGAAGTTGAGTTGAGTTGAATTGAGAAGTATCTATAACCAAACCTAAAATATTAATAAAACAAAATCCTACTAATATTATAAATGCGAAGTTTGTGAGGATGGCTTCACGCAAAAACTACTGACCGGATTTGGATGAAATTTGGCACACAGATAGTTTATAACCTGGATTATAAACATTGGATTTTTATCCCGGTAGTACGATCCCGTGGGTCAATTACCAAACATCACGCGGGCGAAGCCTCGGGCAAAAGTTAGTATGTACAGACGCCAGCACATCAAGCTACTACAATCTGTCAAATTTCTTTAATAGATTCTCAAATTCACTACATATTATAAAACAAAGTCCTCCGCCGCGTGTCTGTCTGTTCGCGATAAACTCAAAAACGACTGCACCGTTTTTCATGCTGTTTTCACCAATGGATAGTGATTCTCGAGGAAAGTTTTAGTATACAATCCACGCGGACGAAGCCGCGGGCATCAGCTAGTTATTTCTAAAGCATTATCTTCAAGGGTGATTGGGAAAATTTAACTGTTTCGGGTAGCTTGACCTGCTGGCGTCTGTACAAGGAGCTCAAAAATTCGTGCACATTGTTGTCATCAGGTATGATGGAGGAGGCCAAAAATGGATGGTAATGCTGCAAATGTTGAAAAGTAGGAATATGTACAAACTTAGCAAATTTTCCACAGGAGAAAACACTGAAATGACGTCAAAATGTGTGTGAAAGCTACAACCGAAAAATATTTATCTACTTCCATCTCTTTCATATTACACCCCAGCGACATTTTCAATTAAGCCACTCGATACTTTACAGAATCGACCTCGAATCGATTATTATTCGTTTTCATAACACTCGGATACAAAGCTTAATGGAAGCCCTTTTATAATGATTGCTTTTGTCCCTCATTATATTAAGTAATATAGTGAAAGCTTTTGAATCATTTTAATTAATGGAATATGGAAACTTTTGTGTAAAAACCGGCCAAGTGCGAGTTGGACTCGCGCATGAAGGGTTCCGTACCATCGTAGTGGGGGAGCCATCTTTAATTTTTGTTATATATTTTTATTATTTATCGTAATAGCGGCAACACGCATTCTGTGAAAATTTCAATTGTTACCTATTACGGATCATGAGATATAGCCCGCTGACAGACAGACGGATGGACAGCGGAGGCTTAGTACTAGAATCCCGTTTGTTACCCTTCGGTTCGGGTACGGAACCCAAAAAATGTGGCTGTGTGTGTCTGATGTTTGTGTGTTGGTGTGCCTTTCACTTGATAAGCTGTAGCTATTGTTACAGTTAGTTTTAATATATTAACGAATTGTAGTCTTACTTAAGAGTCGTTTCTGAGAGTTGGCAACGTCGAAAATATCTGTCAATTACTTATTTTTTTGATGAATGTTTAAATAATGAAATATCGCTCCATATTGCACAACAATTTTGAATTGCAATAGTAACACTGAATTAGGTGTAGTGAACTCAGTTTAAATTAAAAAATATATTTAGAAGATCATTATTATTATTTTCTATGCGTTTTTTTTGCTCGACTAGCCGGGTAGCCGGAAAATACTGATAGCACGGGCCTAAGCCAAGTGATTATCAGCTGGGTTATGAGTTAAAGAGGTAGTAGTATGATGAATATGTACAATGCGGTTTTGCATTGTAGCTTGAAAGAGAGATGAGGGCATGTTTAAGTGGATATATTGGTGCGGGTTGTCTGTTTCACATTGTAGGAACTTTCTCACCAGTCTGCACGTGTTCAGTATCACTGCCTTCTGCAGCAGATGGTAGGTGTCAGAGGGCAGGTTTAGAGAAGTAAGGGATTGGTGGAGTGGTTTTGGTATTACTCCTGTTGTAGACAACACTATGGGGACTATGGTTACTTTTTGCAGATGCCAAAGGCGAGTTATTTCTTCTTTTAATTCGGTATACCTAGATAATTTTTCTGCAATAGAAGTTTGTAAGTTGTGTGTATTTGGTATATCTATGTCGATGAGATATCCAGTTTTGTTTGTTTTATTTATTAATGTGATGTCTGGTCTATTGAAGTGGATGGTTTATTATTACGTTCTTTGCAACTAAAACAGAATATACAGTGACACGATGACAATTATTGTAATTCTTAATCTATTCCATATACTAATATATAGTACAGGCTCTGCCTAGTTTGGGATCAGATGGCAGTGTGTTGGTTGTCCCAAGATATTATTATTATTATATTATTATTATTATTTATCTATATTTTCATATACTATTCCATTATTTCATTGCTCTTAACTTACAGTAATGATAAATGTAAAATAACCCTTAATGAAGCCGAAAAGCACTTGTTCTCCCCGTCATTGCGATCATTATTTTGTTTTAGACCATGCCTGAGAACCATCTAGTTACGGTGGCAATTTTTTTTTACTAGACATTTTTTTAATGTTATAACGTTTACTTTAAATACCTTCACAGCCCCCGTACTATTCAATGCATCCATCAGAATATTGTTTTGAGTGGGTTTGATTGAGTCATACCATAAAACGTGATTTTTCAACCCAATAAAAAAATCGTTTCCCAGCAATTTTTGCGTACTACTTGGTTTGATGTACAGAATGCTTGGTTGACGACTTCGTGAAGGCTTCGTTTTTACCCTGTGTTTTTTTTCCTCAAACTATGTTGTCCCACTGCTGGGGAAAGGCTCTCCCCTTCCACTCTTCTCTCCGTGGGCTGATCTCCAGCCAATCTCTTACCTTGTTTTACATTTGTAAATTATTTCAAACGATTAATTGACCGCTCTTTGCGATTTGGCTAAGTACCAAAACGCACCCTCTAACAAAAGTTTACGTCTAGCCAAATACTGTCCTCTAAGCTTTTATAGCATAGATTTATACATTGTACTTCGCAAGGGGCCTCCCCTATTATAGACCTCGATGTTGCAAATTACCAAGGAGGGTTGGTAATCAACCAACAACAATATATTGGGTGAGGGAGAGAAAATGCTACACTCCGAGAGTCGTTTTAAAAGTAAAATAGATATATCAGTAGGGTAAGTCTTATCATTTGGAAAAGCAAAAATTGAAATGAATAATATTTACTTGCTTGACTAACTCGCTGGTCTAGTGGTCGCCAGCGCGACTGCTGAGCATGAGGTCCTGGGTTCGATTCCTAAGTCGGGCAAAGTATTATTGGTTTTCAACCAGGAATTTCTCAGTAACAGCCACGGAGTCTGGATCTGTGCCCGGTTAATGGCAGCAGGCTCACCTCTGTTGCATGGGAATTAAACATAACTGTTGAAATGTGGGTGTAGTACTAGGTACACCTCTGCCTAACCCTTCCGGGATTACAGGCGTTTTGATGATGGTACGTAATACTTACCTCTGTTATGCTGACTTAAATGAGGCAAATGATAGTGCTGTCTAGATCGCTACGAAGGTATAGATTGGACAAAAGAACCATCGATTCGAGATGAAAAAGAAGAGTGATGCTGTGAGCCGTGTTGACGGCGCGTTCGTTTTCCACGCGCGCCTCTAAGAGATGTCAGCAAACAGGGAGGGCCGATGCCTGCCAGGGCTGCGGGACTATTCGAAAGAGATACCGCGGCCCTGGAACACAAAGAGCAAGGAAGGAACATGGATGGGTTTTAGTCAGTACAAGTCTGACACTCTCTTCCGCTCCGCCCAGAGCGGGAGAAGTCATTTGATGATTTCCCATCCAAAAAAAAAAATGCTGTGACTCATCATCATCATTTTTGACGGCATAGTTGGCGCAGTGGCTGAGCGATTGACTGCTGCGCTGCGTGTCGTGGGTTCGATCCCTGCACGGAACAAATATTTGTATGGCCTACAGATAGTTGTTCCGGGTCTGGCTGTTTGTGTATGTGAGTTTAAATGTTTGTGAACGCACCCACGATACAGGAGAAATTCCTATTGTGGGGCAACGTTTTTAAAAAAAAAAAAAAAAAAACATTCTTCTGCCCTTATCCCAATTTATTTGTGGTCAGCGCAGCATGTCTTCTTCTTCCATACTTCTCGACTACTCGTCATCTCATTAGATCTAGATCTGGGACAGACTATCGCTTACGAAAACTGTCTCATAGATAAAGTAGTTTATATTCTACAAAAAATAAAACCTTTTTTGTAGATTATAAACTACTTTATCATATTACTCAAGAAAAAACTGTTCCGTCTACAACTGAAAAAAAAAATGTTTTGTGGTTTTCATTTTTGTCTTGATAAAATTAAGTTATAATGTTCTAAACTAACAGTCCTTGAACATTTTAAAACGCCTTTAAAGTTTTTTATTCCCCTTTTAAACAAAATAAAATGGCTTAATAAGATAAGCCAATTACTTTTTTAAAATGTTTGTCGTGTTTCTTTCAAAACAAATGAAAAATTGTACCTAGAGGAGTGCAAAAAGAAAAGTTTTTAAGAGATATACTTCAGAGGATCATGAAAAATCTTTTTCACATTCCTTTTATTCGTGAAGGTTGTAAATAAATGTCGGAGAAAGCCAGTGAGGGATAGTACTCCTCTCATATTTAGGCGGGTATGAATGTATGTACAGTCATAAAGACAAGTTTTTACTGGGGATGCAGCGAGGAATAATTTTAGATTAGTAGTGTTTTATTATAATGGGTTTTCTGGCTTGTTATAATACTCGGTGAAAGCTTTCGTTCTTTGGCCCTTGACCTTAGTTTCTTAATGCTGTTTATCCTTCTTTATTACTGGAATCATTTAGAATTCTTGTCAGTTTTTCCATTTACACACTGTAAGATGTCAATTTCCACACATAGAAGACAGAAAATCAGTGTAAAGTAAAAAAATCTAACTGTGATGTGATCAAAGAAAATTGTTTTATATTATAACAAAAAGAATAATTTATGCTATTTCTTTTCCATATACGACAACTAACGGTGAATTCAAACTTATTTTCAGATGCCTCTTTTGATATTAAGTGCTTGTGTACTCGATAGTACTCTCCTCGCTTGCATTGGCAAGTAAGTAATTGGCAGTTATAAGGCAAAGGCCTTATAACTGAAATTTGTGTCTGTCCGCATCCCCACTCAGGACTTAAGAAATCAAAGTCTGGAGAAGCTTTCAAATAAGGATTTAGGCAATCTTAAACTGTTTACTACAAGCCATAATGTACCTAATGGCATGTATTTCTGAAAAGTAAAGTTATGGGTATATATACCCAGAATCCGCAACATCGGCGAACACATCAATTGACAATTTTGTGTTTTCCGAACAACAAGTCTTACCAAGGGGTATTGTATTACCCAGTACTAACTGGGTTGCGGAGGCCAGATAAGCAGTTGCTCCATGTAATAAAATACTGGTATTCAGCTGCATGCGGTTAGACTCAAAGCCGTCCCCAACATAACTGGGAAATGGCTTGGCAGATGGTGAACATCGGAGTATTTAACTAGCGCGATACCGGGATTGGAAGAGCCACAAGATTTACAGCAATTTATCTTCATTTCGCTTCATTATAGAATCCCACTTTTTAAATAAAAGAGGTTAATGGTTTTGTACTAATGGCGATGACGTCATCTTGTCAATTTTAAGTAACACCTGTCCGCAAGATAAGTGAAGAAGATAGTGGTGTACTACAATTTTTACAACTTCTCATTAGTTTTATGGTCGTAAAATCATTATTTTAAGTCATAGATTTTTGTCAAACGATTTTTGAGTGTCATTTTGTTCTACTAGTTACACTGTAGATTTTCCATTAGGTTGCTACTTGCCGTCATTTTTTTAATACTAAATAGGCTTAAGTTTGGCCGTAATTAGCCTGATGTGAACCGATTATGCGGCCAAGGGGTGGAGCACGCTTCCCTAGAAGAGACCATCATCATCATCATCAGCAGCCTATAATGTTCCCACTGCTGGAACACAGGCCTCCTCTCTATTAGAGGGAATGGGCACCACGCGAACCCAGTGCGGATTGGTAGATGTCACATGTCTTCAAATTTTTGGTTCTAAGACATGCCGGTTTCCTCACGATGTTTTCCTTCACCGTTTTTGAGAGCAGTGGTGATGAAATAAACGGGTTCGAACCCACGACTAACTGTTCGTAAGTCGTGGGTTAGCTACCACTGGGCCACCGCTGCTCTCTAGAAGAGACCGATTCACTCGAACTTTGAACAGATCCAGATTATAATGATCAAGGAATAGAGAACAGAGAGAATTATAAGTTTGCAGGATCTTTTAATTGAAACATTACCTGAAATTGAAAGCGAAAATTGCCAGCCATTCTTAGTGGTTTGACGATAAACGGTTCCTACAAAAATTCCCTATGTTTCGCAGCTTTACATTCAATTCACATTTATTTACGAAAACCTCATTATTTCTGCCCTTGTTACATTCCGTCAGCTTCTGAAAGAAACACATTTTAATTAGACCCCTACAGCTTTTTGGTACAACTGTACTGGAAAAGAGAATTTATTGTTTCATATATTTCGGGCATGTGTTAAAGATTATTAATTTTATGTTACTTAAAAATTAAATTGTTTTCCTTTATGTTTCAAGAATTAATATGGTTATTTGGGTTGATTCGCCCTTAAATAATCAAGCCAACATGTACTTGCTGTCTTGCTTTTAAGCGTCAACTGCCCGTTTTCAATAAAAGTAAGTTACAAAGAAAAGAGTAACTATGGAGTTTTTGCCGGTTCTTTTCCATATGAAACGACCAACCCGAACCGTGCACCTTTTTGGCGACGTTTTATAAGTGCCCATCTAGGCCTTTTTTTGGATGACTTTGATTTTGACACATAAATTATTGTCTGAATAAAAGCGCTTTTCATCACTCAGCTCAAATTACTTCGAAGAATTAAAATCCAACAATTACATGGAACTTTATACATAAAGATTTTATAGACCTTATAGAGAAGGTAGTTAGTTGCATCTCTGCCCGACCCTTTGGAAATCACAATCGTGACATTATGTTTATTTAATATTTTCGTTGCAAATCTCCGTAATTCCGAATACCTATTTAAATATTCTCAACAACACTGCAGTTTCTTTCATAACTCATTGTCCCTCCTCAGAGACACATAAAAATAAATACAAAATAAAATAAAACCAGCTTAATATTCATAATCCCATAGGGTTTACTTGGTTGCCGTTCCGAATAACTGTTAAGGATGGTCGGCCATGGTTTCCCCGATTACCCGCCAACCATGAAAGTATAAACATCGTGTTAGGTGTAAAAGGAAAATAAAATGCTGTTTACACTGGCTACCTAAGTAAATAAAACGTACCTTCGTAATTAAAGGATTAATGTTATTTTCTGTTTTGTTTTCTGTACAGAAAATGGGCTATATATTTTTTTAAAGCGATGTTCAGCTGTATTATCGTATCTGCCTCGTAAGTCTAGTGGTCGCAAGCGCAACTGCTGAGGTTGAGGTTCTGGTTTCGATTACCAGGTCGGGCAAAGAGTTACTGGGTTTTTCCATCAGGAATTTCTCAGTAGCAGCTACAGAGTCTGGATTTGCACCCGGTTGATGGCAATAGGCACGCATACATGTAACTGAAACATAACCAGCGAAATGTGGGTGTATTATTAGGTACACCACCGTCTTACCCTGCGGGGATTACTGGTGTGATGTTATGTATGTGTTTCCGTTTAGAAAATGGGCTACACTAACCTTAAATTTTAAAACACACTGTGTGCGATACACTGCTCCTAGCAACAGTAACAAAGTACTTGAGATTACAACTTAATAAAATAACACGGGATACAATGAATCGGGTACTGTTCCAAGAGATCAACTCGGCCGCTATCAGACACTGTCGCCCTAGCGTCGAGCTGAAATCATCAGGGCTCGGTAGAAGCACGCTGTGGTGTGGATAAGTAGGTCACGTGACGGCACCACTCGCGCGCTTTCAGTTCATTTTAAGTCCGTACCAATGACCAATGATGATGTATTAAACTGCGGAAGACGTTACGTTGGAAAGCCTCCCACTATGGGGACCGTTGACCTGGTGAAGGTTACGGGAATCCACTGGACACGAGACGCACGGGACCGGTCAATGTAAAGACACTTGGGGGAGGCCTATGTCCAGCAGTGGACGTCTTTCGGCTGAAATGATGATGATGATGAAAACTGGTTGTAAAGGAACCTGTCCATCATACACCCGTCAACAAAGAATTCTGTTCATCAAACTAAGTAACACTGTGAAAAAACGATAGCTGGAAACTACTTTTTTACCAACAGTACTGCGGTTTACGGTAGCGTTCAATGTAACGCGCTCAAAACATTTTACTGTTGGATGCATTGAATAGTACAGGCGTCATGAACGTGGCTGCGGGCTGTTCGAAAGAGATACCGCGGCCTTGTAACACAAAGGGCAGGGAAGGAACACGGATGGGTTTTAGTCAGTACAAGTCTGACACTCCCATCCGCTCTGCCCAGAGCGGAAGAAGTCATTTGATGATTTCCCATCGGTAAAAAAAAGGCGTCATGTAGGTATTTATATATAGTAAGTTATTTAAAACTTGTATCAGAAATAAAATGTGTGAATAAATAAAGTTGGGAGCTTAAGTAGAAGGTATCATCCAGTACAAAAATATGATCGCGATGACGGGTGTTTTTACACCCCATGTATTTTGAATATCACAAAAACATTTGGGTAATAAGTAAGTAGGACGAACCAACCAAAATTAGCTCAGTAAAAGATTATTGTTAAAATTTCTCGTAAAAGATCAAGATAAGAAACCAGTGTCCCATTAAAAAGGTTTGTCATCGTAATATTTATTTTATATACAGTCCGTTTTAAAAGAAATCCTTACCTCATGGCCTCAGGGCAGGTTTTCTCGGAAAAGCGGTCAGTTTCAACGAGCCCCGGGCAATATTACATAACCTTACAAATAAAATTGTTATGTCAATTATGTAAAAGATTTTTGCTTTTCTTTTGTGATGTTTTGGTTGATGTTTTTTAGGGTAAAAGCGGGACCCTATTACTAAGACTTCGCTGTCTGTCCGTCCGTCTGTCTGTCACCAGGCTGTATCTCATGAACCGTGATAGCTAGACAGTTGAAATTTCACAGATGATGTATTTCTGTTGCCGCTATAACAACAAATAACAAAAATATAAATTATTTAATATTTAAAGGGGGCTCCCATAAAAGAAACGTGTTTTTTTCAATTTATGGTACGGAACCCTTCGTGCGCGAGTCCGACTCGCACTAGGCCAGTTCTTTTATTTCATTAAAAAGTTTGTGACGAAATGTTTGTGAACGAAGTTATAGAGTAATCATGTCAAAATTCGTTTGTGTAAACGCGCTTGTTAGTATTTCCGCATCTTCCTATACATTTTCGATAGTGTACATAATTAACACATACCTTATGTAATTCTATGTACCTACTGTACACCCAATTTATATAAATGATGACAGAATAAGCTACACATTATGTACAGTTGCCAGCAAATCTAGTTTCCAAAAACTTTCGAATTCCTCCATATGATTTTAAACCATAAAATGTTGGTTGTTAAGTTTTAGCCCCCGATGACCCCACCACCCTCCTCCAGGAGAGCAATAGGGAAGCCAGTACCGTAAAGAAACACAAACATAAACCGCCGTATTTCCGACCTCGCCGTCGTAGTCCGTCGCGACGTCCCCGTTCCAACCCCCCCCCCTGGCCCTTGCTAGAGCCAGCCCGTGACGTTGAGCCATTAGTGATATATCAACCTCTAAATAATCTCATTCAGATCCAGCCTGTTCCCTTGCTGCCCTCCCCAGCGACGCCCTAAGCCGAAGCTCGTACCCCACAGGGGGTGCCCTTAGCGTGTGGTCGCTTAGTTTATAGTTCATTGCCCCTGGCTGGAGGCCTTAACTTTAAGGCATCCACAGGAATAGACCGGATAAGCAGTAGCCAGCCTCCTAGGCTGAACTGCGAGATGCCATTAACAAAAAAAAAAAGTGGTTAAGTTCAATATATGTAGAATTAGGAACATAGCTTGTGGTAAATTGATGCGCTGGCACATATCATGTAAGTAGTTTAAAAATCTTTCTACGTATATGTAGAAAGATGTTTACTATAGTAACATTATGTGCATTTGACCGCTACCTCATCTGATAGTAAGCGAAGATGTGGTCTTTGCCTAGAAGTAGCAACCTAATTAAATAACCAGAACATAATAAACTTCTACCTTTATATCAAATCTGTTTTATATGGTGTACAGACTAATGAGTATCTATTCTATTCATCCAAGATTAAAATCATCCTTATCAACGGCAATATTATTTATGCTAAGGAATATTTCGTCGGTAGATTTGTTACCAAGGAGATAAGTATTCTCCGAAAATAGAGCATTTCTAAGACCTCAAAAGCAACATGATACTAGGTATTCCTTAATTAGGTTTTCTAAGTCCTCGTGGCGCTGATCATAATATTATTTTAGAACTATTTTCTCTACTTTTTAAAAATATTAAATTCATTCACTGACAGACATCGCACTGTAAGTTGTTCTAGCAATAAGCAAGCATAAGAAATGAATAATGTTTAGCCATGCTCTATCTTATGAGAAAATGCGGGTGGTATTTTTTCCATACAAACGCTCTCGCCTGTTTTCTTCCTGGTTTATGACTTAAAAGCTATGGTTCTTTGCAGTTAAATAAATATCAACCTCTTCTATGTTCCTATGTTTTCTTTTTTTAATATACATTATCTGTATAAGCACTAGAACCTTTACAAAATGCTCAAAATTTAGATCGCCTGTAAACAAAGGCCTAGTGTACAAATTTGACAACTATGAATGAAAAACGAAAAACATAGGGACACAGTATATATCCTTCTTATTGGAAATATCTTTTAAATTGGTCGAATATTAGAGGAGGAAATAGTCGAGAGTCAAACCACGAATTATGACATTTTACTATAGTTGTCTTTATTGCACTAATAGCGAAATCACGCTCGGATAGAGACAACTATAGTTTCTTCAAATTACCATGTTTCCTCTTAAAAAGGAGGAAATAAGAGGTGAATGTTTGTATAGAACATTTCATTTTCCAATCCCTAATAGTCCATAGTATACGGTCTATAAAACTAATATATAATTATCAGTTGCTTCGGTGAAGGCAACCATCGTGAGGAAACCAGCCTGCCTGAGAGATATATCTCGACGGCATGTAAAGTCAAGTCATAGGCCCATGGGTGGCATAAAAACTATGACACCAGGTTAGGCACTAATCACACGAGAAAGCAGATCCTATAAAACTAAAAAATACCTATATATTGTTATTGACCTTACTTTTCCCATTTTGCTTAGGTATAACGAAACGTAAAACGAAATTATGGGGTATTCCTCAAAGCGCAACCAACTAAGCGCAACTAAATTATTCTTCGAAGGGCAACCATTTGAACAATTTGAATTTGTGAGCGCAACTAATGGTTGCGCTTTGAGGAATAATTTAGTTGCGCTTAGTTGGTTGCGCTCAAAAGTAGTTGCGCTTTGAGGAATACCCCATTATTTTGTTTTACGTTTCGAAATTATAACTATTTTTTCGATCCCTCTCAAATAAAATCTATTTGTCGACGCCCATTAGTAAACAAACCACTAGAAACAAAGAACATTAAACATAAGAACATGAAGTTATAATTAAAAAACTTGTCTCAACGGTAAGTAGCGGTAAGCTGAAACTTATTGAGGCACTCGGAAACTGATACAAAGAGTTTATGGCATTATGTTTTATAGGAAAACTTTCTTTTCTTACTTTGTGACGAACATAATAAGGGTTTTTGAAGATAGAAGATATTTATTACTTTTGAAGTTATACTTCTTTTGGCGCGTTAGGGAAAAATTATGAGAGTAAATTTTTACGATGCGCGCGCACACCGTCACGAAAAACCGACACCCTGAAGTTAGCTAGATAACATACACCCTGAAGTTAGCTAGTCAACATTTTAGTTTTATACGCCAAAGAAGTATAACTTCTTACGTGCGTAATAAGTACACACACACTTTTTTTTTTGAAGTTTTACTTCTTTTTGCGCGTTAGGGAAAAATGATGAGAGTAAATTTTTACGATGCGCGCGCACACCGTCACGGAAAACCGACACCCTGAAGTTAGCTAGTCAACATTTTAGTTTTATACGCCAAAGAAGTATAACTTCTTACGTGCGTAATAAGTACACACACACTTTTTTTTTGGAGTTGTTACAGGGAAAAACTAACTAACTGTTCTTCACGTATATACTTTTAGAGGTGAGCTACGGAAAATAAATGTCTCTGATTCAACCTTTTTAATGCTCAACGGCAGTGTTCATTCATATAGGGACGCACCATTGGCATGAGTAGGTAGGTAGATTATATAACTTTTTTCAGGCTCATACTTGAGTATTGGTAAACTACATAGTTTCGGAATCGAACGGCACCCTTATTCGTTTTCAGAACCAGAGCTCTTTAATAACTTTGACAGCTTTTTCTGAAACTATGGTTAGATGACCAAAAAAGAACATTTTATAAATCACTAAGTAGATTCTAGAAATATGGGACAAGGACAGCAAAAAATTATATCCACCATAAAACATTCTTTAGTGAAATTATGTATTTTTTCTTAAATCGGATGAGTTGTCTCTAAGATTACCTCCATATGTCTAATGATTCCCCTCTCTTTGTTACAGATAAAACAATGCTATCAAAGTTCAGTGTAAGTGTTAGTGCCAAAGTGTAGTGCCAACATGGGGTGCACCCCAAGCATGTTGCTTGACCATAAGAGTCGTCGCCGCGACAGCACTGGGTCCCAGGAGGCGGCCCTGGCTAAGGTGGCCCCTACCCCGGTTTGTAACAAGGCCGTACAAGCTGCCAAAGCCCCCAGGGCCTCCTTAGAGTCTGATGGCTTCAGCATCCAGCTTTCCAACAAGAAGGACAGCTATGTGTCGCAAATGGGGAACAATTTTGCGACACAGCTGCATATTAAGAGGATATCTGGTGAGTTGTGTTCAAGAGCTATTCATCATCATGTTCACTGACTTTTCATCCTTATGTCTTAAGTCATAAGGTTGAAAAGTCACCACCATTAGTGAACTCGGTAGAACTGTTCAACTTTACCCATTGTGGGTGTAAGCCTCTCTGCCAATTTCCACCCTCTTGTATATTATTTATGGTGGTCTATTTGCTCGTGAAACAAACTTTTGTCGTTATTTTGGGACAAGACCTGTCATACTTTTCCAATCAAAATTAAAATATTTTATTTCACATAGGCCTATACATGAGCACTTATAAAACGTTGACAAAAAGGTGCATGGTTCGGTTGGTCGTTTTCTATGGAGAAGAACCGGCAAGAAACTCCATGGTCCAAAATCTACTGCCATCTTTGTAAATGTATAGTAACACTAACCAGAAATATGTAAAAAAAATATATTCCGAAACCTAACATACAAAATGATCATTGACTAAAATATATATTCTTTATATTATGCTTAAAACCTTGTAAAATATTTTTGGGTATCTAGTCGATTCAAAATATAATCCTTTTAAGCAAAAACAAAATTTGATAAATGAAATAAAATTTTATTAAATGGGGAAACTTACATGGCAATACAGGGGCGCCGGCGGAACTAACAATTAACGATCAAACACACTAACGCCGTTGCTGTAGCCAATTTAAAAGTTTGTTAGATTTTGGGGGTAATTGTGGTAATTTGAGCACTAAATTCGTGCCTTTTAAAATTAATAATGTTTACTGTCATGAATATTTTATGTTTATTATTTATTTATTTAACACTACAAGCGCAAAGTACAGAGGCGGACTTAATGCCATAAGCATTTTCTCCCAGTCAACCCAGTCTTTGGGCTATTATTATATTTGGTAATGTGATTGGTATACCTATAGTCCCTCCACCCCAGGACCCCTTTCAGATCAGACAAGGCTTTTGAACATATTGTATATTTTATATAACTTCTATCATAAAAAATGAGGTTATACGGAAACGTTGCGGCTTAAAAGAAGATGTAGTGACAAAAATTGAAAAAAGTATGCTTAGATGGTTTGGTCATGTGGAGAGGATGAGTGAAAGGCGACTAACTAAAGGTATTTACAAGGCAGATGTGAGTGGCAACGCCGGGAGGGGACGCCCTAGAAGAACATACGCTGACCTCATTGGTGAGGTTCTTCAGAAAGTTCAGGTGCGTAGTACTCGCAACCGGCGTGCGTGTATGACCAGATGTATGAACGTGGACGAGGCAAAAGGAGTATGTAAGGATCGTAGCAGGTGGCGTTGTGTAGTTTCTGCCTACCCCCATGGGAAAAGGGCGTGAGTTTATGTATGTATGTATGTATGTTCTATCATAATGTGTCATTTTGTGTGATGATGTGGTGGACGCACATCGGTACCCGCTCCGTGCACGACGACTTCAGCAATATTCAAAAGTGCCTATTTCTATCGTTAAAACATAACATAACATTCACGGCTATAACTATAATCCCCGAAGGGTTAGGCAGAAGTGTACCTAATAGTACACCCACATTTCGCCAATTATGTTTGAGTTTATTGCTATCAATCGGGCACAAATCCTTCGACTCCGTGGCTACTACTGAGAAATTCTTGATGGAAAAACCCAATAACACTTTGCCCGACCTTGGTATAAATCAAATTTTAACCAGGAAAAGCGTTACCGTGACACAATGCCTATATACAACGCAACCTGCCAGGAAGCTGAGATATACATTTTCAATACTAGTATTGCTAAATTGAAGAAAACTTTATCTAATGGCTTTTTCGAGCGTAAATAGACATTTTTCTGTTTGGTGTTTTATTTAGTCTATTATAAATTTTCTATTTTGTATGATCTTTATACTATCTGGAAATTTTTAATTAGCCATATTTTGTTTAAACTATTACTCACTGTCTGTTTAACTGCAAGTTTTCCTAAAAATAAAAAAAATAATAACATTTCATATATCCTCAATTCCTCATGCACGATAGTTAAAAGTTAACGCAGAAAACCAGTTCAAACCAGAAAATGTTTGTGCAATTTTCAGGGAGTTATGCTTGTTAAAATTGTTCAGATCTGCTAACTCACCCCGTTTATGGGTATATCTAATGTAATGCGTAGTGTCTGCAGTACTACTTTTTGTAACTGTGGTTATATTAACAAGGCGTGAAATAACTTAAATTTAATCAAGAAACCATAATAATCAGGAGTTTCTTGCTGGTTCTCCTCCATAGGAAACAACCAACCGAACCGTGCACCTTTTTTGTCGACGTTTTATAAGTGCCCATCTGGGCCTATGTGAAATAAAATATTTTGATTTTGAATCAATGTCTTTTTGAAAAATATCTAATTAATACAGATAAGTACTCTATACAAAACCTATCCACAGACAACACCCTACTCGTGTTGTCCAAACTACGTTTTTTTTCTTTTTTGTTTACGTGTGGATAGCTTCAATGGTTGTCCTTGGTCGTGGGGCCGGCGGAGGGTTCTGGCAGACTCCTACAAACGGTGTTCCTCCTCGTCGTTCATGGCTGGGTGTGGTACACAATTGCATTCCCCTCAAAACCTAATAACCTATAGCCTAGTTCAATCAAAACTGAACCTCAATCAAAAAATGACTGTTTTTCAAGAGGTGAACGACGGACTAGACTTGATACTTTAAATACAAGTAGAACACTGGGCCTAGTATGACGTCGTGGAGTCAACGTAATTTCACACTTGGCACACATTTTTACTTACATAATAAAAAAAATACGTACGGGGGGGAATGTTGCGAAAATTATATCCAAAATGCTCTAGAATAGTTGTCATCATCATATCAGCCCGGAATCAGCAGAAAAAAGGGGAGGCCTATACCCAGCAGTGAGTGCTGCTGGGTATAGGCCTCCCCTTTTTTCTGCCACACTTCCCGGTTCTGTGCGTCCCTCATGCAGGTGTTTCCCGCGACTTTGACGATGTCGTCAACCCAACGAGCTTTAGGACGGCCCTGTTTTCTATGGCCTAACCTTGGCCACCATTCGGTCAAAGCCTTGCTCCATCGGCTATCTCCGCGTCTAGCAAAGTTAGAATAGATAGAATAGTTGTATTTCCGAATAAAAAACGTTCTAATTTCTTTTACGCTATATAATAAATAACCTTCTGCTTTCCATTATAAAAATGAACAGGTTTGAATAACATTGGTTCTCTCGAATCATAATCCGGTATTGCCTCAGTTGGATCTGTCACGTAAATCGGCGATCCAATTGCAACAGGCACTGTTTCGATTCTTAAATAATAAGGTTTAGTATCGGAACCATCTAGGTAGTTCTTGGTAAAATCGTAGAAAAGTTTATTCGAACCAGATCGTCTGATCTTTATACTTCTGTCAGCGTGGCCTTTGCGTGCTTTTGTGGAACTTGCCAATTCTAGTAGGCAAAGAAGAAGAATCTGTAAGAAAGTAAAGATGCGATGAAAGTGATTATGACCATTTATTTGAGGTCAACGCAGCGGCTTATTCCCAGGCGCTCCATAATTTTAATCCAAATAAAAAAAAAAAATAGTATTTTATTATTTAACTAGTAAAATTATGGAGCTCTTGGGAATCAATGTATGAAGATAAATTGTTTGGAGAACAATAGATCTGGAGCTCCTGGGAATAAGCCAACGCAGCCTGTCTTCTTCCGTACTTCTCTGTTCGTCGTCATCGAAGTAGTCACTACCTTTCTAGCCAAGTCCTCTTTCAAACAGTCTATCCATCGTTTCTTTTTAAACGTTAAATCTCATCCAGCACACGTCCTGTTTTTAAACATGTCACAAAAAACACTACAGAAAAAAAACCTCAAAAAAAAATTGAAAATCCACTCACGTATTTCCAATTTTTCATCACGTTTTCATTCGCGAAAGTAAAAAAGTTAATTAAAAATGCGAAAATTTTGTCAGCTTTTAAATAGTTAGTGCTTATCTTAATTAATCATTGTTTTTTTGCAGCAAATTAATAATTTTCTGTTGGCTAATCAATTGGGTATGACGACAGTCAGCACCAAACAAACTTGGTTAATTGGTAATTAGCTAGGAAGAACCCGGAAGGTTTTTCACCAAGTATATTCAACACATTAACTTGATAGCTAAGTGGGTAGGGCACGATCAGAGAATTCCTTACCTATTTTCGAAAACTTTCAATCGTTTGATCATTTCAAGACTTAATATAAATATAACATCACGCCTGTAATCCCCGTAGGGTTAGGCAAAGGTGTACCTAATAGTACACCCACATTTCACCAGTTGTTTAACTCCCTTGTAATAGGGGGCGAGCTTATTGCCATCAACCGGGCACAGATCCAGACTCCGTGGCTGCTACTGAGAAATTGCTGATGGAAAAACCCAATAGCCCTTTGCCCGATCTGGGAGTCGAACCCAGGACCTCATGCTCAGCAGTCGCGCTTGCGCCCACTCGACCAAGAAGGCAGTCATTTCAAGACTGCAACATAATTTTTGATTGAAAGTAGTACAAATCAGTATTACTATGTCTGATAGATGTGAATTTAAATTTCAAGTTATTCTTTTTTTATCATGTGGTTAGTGCCTAACCTAGTTTCAAGTTTAACAAAACACTACAACACTGAAACACTGTAAAATAATGAAAAGTCACTCACGTATTTCCATATTTGGTTCATGGTTTTAATGCTTTTATTTGCGAAATGATTAACGATAATGAAAAAAAACAGTTATTTCAATAGTAAGTGTTTCTCTCAAGAAGCCGTAGTGATTTTTCATCATTTATTAATTTCCTCATAACTAATCAATTGGTTACGACGAAAGTCATTACAATAACAGTTTTATTATTACTGAAGAATAATAATAATGTATTTTATCATTTCTTTTGCACTGTTCTCATTTTTGTCAGATTTGAACAGTTCAATATGCTAACGCACCGTGATACTATCGACGTAATCACGGAAGACTGTATCTAGTAGGTTTTAAGTGTTTATTTATGAACATCCTTAGATAATACTAGCTGTTGCCCGCGACCTTTGTTCGCGTGAAATTATTATTAAAAAATCCCCATTATTACAAGCACTTCCCTATTTGAATCGAATTTTGTTACCAATTTCATGGGGTTTATTTTTTTTTGCATGGAACCATAATTATTTATCTAAAATAAAAGTAGCCTAAGTTACTCCTTGTTACATCAGCTATCTGCCAGTGAAAGTCCCGTCATCGGGTCCAGCTATTTCAGAGATTAGCCGGAAAAAACAGACAGACAGACAGACAAAAATTGTAAAAAATGTTGTTTTGGTATATGTACCGTGTATACAGCCATATGCACTTAGTAAAAAGTCGTTATTTTAATATTACAAACAGACACTCTAATTTTATTTATCTGTATATAGATGTATAGATAATAGATATTGAATGACTAGGTAAAATACAAGACCATCATAATATAATAGGTGTAACAGGACCCTTAAAGAAGCCCAAAGGCACTTGTTCTCCCTGTCATTTCGATCATTTTTTTGGGAACCATCTAGTTACTGAGATATTGGGGGTCAAAGTTCCATCTTTTTCACAAGTTTGTTTTTGATACAAGTTTTAATGTTATAACTTTACTTTAAATATCTTCAATGCATCCATCAGCACAATGTTTTGAGGACGTAACATTGAGTTTTACCGTGAAATGTGATTTTTCACCCCAAAAAGAAAGTGGTTTCCCAGCAATAATTTTTGGGAATGCTCAGTTGACAGCTTCGTGAAGGATCCTTTTACACCCTGTATTTATACTATCACAAATATATTTCTATCCAGGTACTCTAATTGGTCCACATTTTACGCTGTATAAACCTTCGAAGTAAAAAGAAGGCATGGATGGTATTTTACAAATTTTCTTACAAATTTACAATTTTTGCCAGTGATGTCGCAAGTCAAATTAAACTGATGATATATGATATATGAATAGATATAAAGCATTATTTTTATGATGTATATATAAATAAATGAATGTAATGAATTTTTCACATGATAATCCATTTGATAAAGTCATCCAAATCAACACTCAAAATCGGACCCTGTTTCAAAGAACGTTAAAATATTATACAATTATTTCAGGTGCAGATGCAGTACTACTTAGATATAATTATTTTCAAGTATTAAATAAGAGTACCTAGTTGCTGTAATGCAGTTGTGTGTGACAGACAATCGGACTAATAAAGTTGTACCATTAGGGTTTCATTTTTCTCTTTTGTTAACCCTAAAAAGTCAATGAAGTTAATGTATATGTGTTATAATGATCACCTCTAGTAATTTGCGTAAAAAGTTTAATTTTATTTGATCAGTCTTACCCTGAACTAGAAATTATTAAACCTTGTCAACACGCAGCACACGTACCCCAATCAAAATTAAAAGCAAACTGTTAAAAACTGAACTTTATCAAAACAAAACTTTTCTTTACTTAACGATTTTTAATTTAAAAAAAAGAGGTTTAATTGATATTCTTTCCTATGAATCATCGTCATCTGGTGCATTTTCTCTTGAGCTTTCCCTCTGGTATGGGCTGTTTTCTGACATGTCCTGAACCTCATAGAGAACTCCTTTATTTTCTAGAATTTTCTTGATAATTTCGACGACCATAGCATTTTACACGCTATAACGTGCGATATTTCGATGTCTGGCCCCATCTTTTCTCCGGGCTATCGTGTAACTTGTTAATTCTAGTATGCATAGCAGGAGAAGCTGTAAGAAGATAATTTGATCATTAAGACTTACTTTTCTTACGTTTTTTGCAATTTGCAGGTCATTGTCCGGTTGTATGTTGATGAAAAATGAGTCGCGCCAAATTCTGTAACTACATACGCGTTACTGGCGTGACTCATTTTTCATCAACGTTCAACCTGACACTTATCTACAAATTGCAAAAAACATAAGAAAATTTGAATTTCGCGGGCTACCCTGACGCAACCACCTTAAGGGGCCGTCTCCACGAGCGTGTGATATTATCGTCGGGCCATGTATTCTATACGTGATAATATCGTCCCGATTCTCTTGCTCGAGGAGGTGGCTCCTAAAGGTTAAACAGGGCGAATGAGTTTCGCACTATTCCGAGTTCCGTACCAAAATGGTCACCTTTTGGTGCGACTTTGTTAGTCTGTCTATAATATTTTTTTTTTTTTTTTCAGAAAAAACACATTTAGTGTTCACAAAAACAACAGTTTTCATTAAAAATGAGCATTTCAAACCAAAGTGAATCGTTGGTGCCTGTACTAATGATTAAAAATCATTGTATCACAGACACCAGACGTCTGTCACTTACTTATTCCAGTCGGTTTATTAATATCAACTTATTTAAATAAAGTTTGACCTTTTCTGGCTTTTTAAATTAAAATATGGAACCATCGATACAAAGAAGAAGAAAGGATACTTTTTTTTTAACATATTTTTTTCGTACACTACCCGAAACAGTGATCAATCGAATAGGAAACGAATAAAGTATAAAGGGTGTAAAAAGACCCTTAACGAAGCCGAAAGGCACTTGTTTTTCCCGTCATTGGGATCATTTTTTTGTTCTAGACCTTACCTGGGAACCTTCTACTTACGGAGATATTGGGGACAAAGTTCCAACTTTTTTAGAAGTTTTTTTTTTAAATACATGTTTTTAATGAAATTCTTTTATGTAAGACATCTTCACGACCCTCGTATTATTCAATCCATCCATCAGCAGAATGTTTTAAATGCGTTACATTGAGTCGTTCCGTAAAACGTGATATTTCACCCCAAAGAAAAAAAAAAGTCGTTTCCCAGCAATAATCCTTAGTTAGAGGTTCATAATGCTTGGCTGACGGTTTCGTGAAGAGTCCGTTCACACCCTGTAGGTGAGTCCATCTATTGGGCGAAGTGCCTTTGTATTTAGTGCGCTTGAGGATAATTTCAAGCGTTGCAATGCTACACTATTTTATCAAAGTGGACTCGGTTCAAAAACAATAAAACACAGAAAAGACATATTTACATTTGTACATGATTTCAATTTGCGAGAGTATGACGGATAATTAAAAATATGCAAGCGCTGTCTTTTAAATAGTCCGCGCTTATCTCAATCAGTCGTACTCGTAGGTTATTTTCCATTTAAATATAAATTTTCTCGTCATTAATCAATTAAATACGATGAAACTTATTGCAAGAAGAGTAACTAAAATAATTGAAAGGTGTATATGGTTTTTAGTAATTAGTCGGAGAAGCTTATGTTTTAGTCAATATTTTAATAAGCCGTTGTCTTGTAATGTTAATACCCGGCTTACCCTAATACAAGACATCACTTTTATTTTTTACCGACTTCTATAAAAGAAGGAGGTTATGTATTCCACCGGTTTATATATATATATTTATTTTTTCATGCATGTGCAACGATTACGCCGTGATTACTGGGCTTATTTACGAGTTTCGAGGAAGCCCGCGCGGTGATCTCATATAAATTTTATTAACTTTCTTGAGTAGTTTATGAGTTAGCTCCTTTTATACGTACTTTTTCTTCTTGGCCTATGTTGATGAGATGATAGTCCCATAATAACTTCTAGTTACAATGTGAAATTGATGTTCAAGAATTTGTGTGGTGTAGCTGCAACTCATCATGTGCCTGGATACCGGATGCAGCTGAATACCAGTATAACTACAACTAAAAAGAGGAAAATTAAAAAAAAAACTTTTTTGCAAAAAAAAAAAACATAAAAACTCTAAAAAGCATTAAATATATGTTTATAAATTTTTAAAAGTCGATATTCAACGCTCAACGTATTGACTTGCCGATATTTGAAACGACAGTACAACAATATTTTGGCATTGAACTCTTCCTTATAGTTGGTGGAAACGGGCATTAGAAGTGTCGATATGATGTAGTGACAAGATTATGAGTGACTAAGAAAAATAAATGAGTTATCCAGCTCGCAACATGAAGACTTAAAAATATTTTTACTTACAAGGTACAGAACACTCAGAGCGCGAGTCAAACCCGCATTTTATCGTATATTTAGGGTTCCGTACCTTTTTTTTTTTCTCGGACGGGAAGTCCTTTAATGACTTCTCCCGCTCTGGGCATAGCGGAAGGGAGTATCAGACTTGTACTGACTAAAACCCATTCATGTTCCTTCCTTGCCCTTTGTGTTCCAGGGCCGCGGTATCTCTTTCGAACAGTCCCGCAGCCCTAGCGCCTCCGCCCTTGCGGGCTCCTCCCTATTTGCTGACATCTCTTTGAGGCGCGCGTGGAACACGAACGCGCCGTCAACACGGCAGGGTTCTGTACCTAAGTCGGCAAAAACGAAACCTTTATATCACAAATATGTATGTAGTTTAATAAAAAAAAAATACCTACAAGTTTATACAGAACCCTCGGTGCGCGAGTCTAACTTGCATTCGGTCGTTTTGTTTCTTGACTTTCCTGCAGATCCATAATAAAAACTTTCTCTTTCTACATAGTTACTGTACATAAATTATTCCTTATCGCAGTAGAGAGTAATTGTGCATAATATTCTGCACTCTGAGCAATTATTCCGATGCGTTCACAGTGGCTGCTCTTAGTAATTGCTTGCAGTCTGTATCAGGCGTTAATCGTTGGTTAGACCCATTAATTGAGTTAACTAGTTCAACGTCTTCTTTAATCTGTCTTCAGGGGAAATTACTGAGGTGGGGTGAGTAAGAAAATTAGAGGGGATGATGTTATCGCCATTTTAGAAAAATAATAAGAAACTCCCGACTGCCTCGTTGGTCTAGTGGTCGCAAGCGCGACTGCTGAGCATGAGGTATTGGGTTCGATTCTCAGGTCGGGCAAAGTGTTATTAGGTTTTTCCTTCAGGAGTTTCACAGTAGCAGCCATGGAGTCTGAATTTGTGCCTGATTGATGGCAAGCTCGCTCCTCAGTACATGGGACTTAAACAAAACTGGCGAAATTTGGGTGTACTATTAAGTACACCTCTACCTAACTCCTTTTGGGATTATAGGCGTGATGTTATGTGTAATAAGAAACTCGCCAGGTATTTTTTTAAATATTTTTTTCATTAACACTGCTCTTAACAGGTAAAGGAATACATTGCGAGGAAACAGGGGGGTTACTACGACGTCTTAAAGCAGTTGTAATTCCAATTTGGGAAAGAGACAGAGCTATACGGGTCGCCTAGCGCCATCTCGTTCCCACACTAGAATGACAACTGCCTTTTTTTTTCGGATGGGAAATCAAATGACTTCTCCCGCTCTGGGCAGAGCGGAAGGGACTGGGTGTCAGACTTGTACTGACTAAAACCCATCCATGTTCCTTCCTTGCCTTTTGTGTTCCAGAGCCCCGGTATCACTTTCGAACAATCCCGCAGCCCTGGTAAGGGATGACAACTGCCTTAAAGCGTCACGGTAGGCCACCTGGTCCTCGAACCAAAAATTCGAAAACATGAAAGACATGCCCATTATTTCTAACAGGCAGGTGGCCTGTGTCTAACTATGACTGATGACTGATGTCTGTGTCTATGGTGACTGTGGCTAACTATGTCATAGATGTGACCTCTGCAGACAGGGTGGAAGGAGCACTGATGTTAAAACGGTGACCACGCAATCATTAGGTGCTTACAACATTCTAAACCTGGGGCGTTCATAGAAGTTTTTCACCATTTTTGCAGGTTTGTAGGAAACAGTTGATTTTTTTTAACCAACGTCCGACGAATATTTTCTATTCGGGGGTTTCAAAATGTACTGAATAGGTGGTAACCGTGCAGTGGTGGTGTCTTCCGCCCTGTTTAGTATATACTTAGATTTCCAGCCATATAATCCTTTTGGAGCCTCACTTAGCTACCTAGCAAGCTCACTAAAATGATAAGTAAAATAAAACTTACCAAAATTTTTCAATACTGTTCGCTAACCGGATCAATGGATTCACCGGTCTTATTACAGATTTTTACAGATTTCATAATTTCACTAGACTAAAGCGTTATGGCCTAACTTCGTAACAAATACATTACATCGGAGTTTATTGCTAATAATTTTTGATAACCCCTTAGGCTGTTGAAGTAAATAGTCCCCGGAGATTACCATTTTATTGTTGCTTCAATTTGTTTGATCTAAAGGCTCTTATTAAGGTACAGTTGATATTTATATGTTGGCCTGAGGCTCTTAGAGCATGGAAAGGGATTTATCATTTATGTGAGCGTACCTTCTATATGTATTTTGGAACACGATTTTTGTTTGGGACAAAATTGGATTTTGGAATTTTTGGGCTAAAGCCACGTTTACATCAAATGATTGTCAGTTGACATTTGTATCCAGGCTCACATGTAGTGTATTCGCTCGTAATAGCGTATAATTAGTTTGGTGTGAATGAAAAATATGCGTTTCCCGATATACGTTTTTACACATACATTTTTCTTCACGACTTGAACCTTGTACCTTGTATGGGCGCTTGGTCCACGTCGCCACTGCAACTGGTAGCATATTCTAAACAATTTCTGTCAATTTTGGCAGTTACTGTACTTACTGTCGTTACTAGTAATACATACCAACACTTTCATGTTATTTTTATTGTTTCTCATTAATTTTAAGTATGTATTGCTGTTGGTGTACCAAATAAATAAATAGTGTATTGCTTGAGCACGTAGCTTGTGACCAAGGTATCACGTTTAGCGCAAACCCACCTTTAGTATTCGTTCTTCATTTGTTTTTCCAATCTCTTTGGCAACATACACTGACACTGATTCAAAATAAAAAATATTAAATCGACCGGATGCTCGGTAGTGCGTAAATAATCGTATAAGCTGATTGATTGATAGTTTTATTTCAATAGGATACCGTTTCCAAGTGAATGGAAAATAAACGAACACTCGTCAATTTGAAATAGGTGTGACATAATATCTCTCCCTGTCAATATAGGATGAAGGATGAAGTTAGGGACAGGTTCATTTCGTTATTTTATTCAAATTCATTTATTGTTTGTCATGGTATCATTTCCGAAAATAGAGAAATGATCATGTAAGATAAAGTTTGAAAATGCGCCTGTTACAAACATAGATGAAGGGAGTCGTCGATCTGGGTATGGACATAATATGATGAGGAGTGATGCAATACATGTGATTAGTCGAGAAAAGTGATGAATATAAATGTTGATGGATAGAGAGGGAGAGGAAGACTAAAGAAAAAAATGGATGGATTGTATGAGAAACGTGTGACAAGGGCAGGAAGATGTTTTTGGAAAACAGAGATTCAGTAATTTCCTATCGTCATAAACAAGCCAAGTTAAAGGAAAACTCTATTGAAGGGTTAAATAAGTAGACGAATACTCTGGTTCTCTACATTTCCGCTAAATTTGATTCTTAAGAAAGAACATAACATTACGCCGGTAATCCCCGAAGGGTTAGGCAGTGGTGTAATAGTGAGCAAGCCTATTGATTTTCGTCATAAATTAACATTTGCAACTTTCAGGCTAGTCATCATTCTCTTGCCCTTATCCCAATTTATTTGGGGTCGGCGCAGCATATCTTCTTCTTCCATATTTCTCTATTACTCGTCATCTCATCAGACACCTCCTTTCGTGTCATATCATCCTTCGCCAGTGGGGTACGCCCTAGTCGTAACATTACTTTCATTTATTTGAATCATACTGCTTTGAAAAATTTTCCGACCAGCCTCCTGCCTTTTTGTTTTTTTTTTCGGATGGGAAATCATCAAATGACTTCTCCCGCTCTGAGTAGAGCGGAAGGGAGTGTCAGACTTGTACTGACTAAAACCCATCCACGTTCCTTCCTTGCCCTTTGTGTTCCAGGGCCGCAGTATCCCCTTGCCTGACGTCAACCTTCCTTGGGAATGCTATTGTGCAATTCTTCAGGCTAGTGTGTAAATTCAAGGCAAGGTTTCCATTGATCCATAATTATACTGGGTACTTAATATCTTCAGTATTATCTTCAGTTTAGTAATCCAGAATCTGTGCCGCTACTAAAAAAGTCCTGGTGGAAAAATTATCGTCGTCCGTCTCGATTTTTACCCGGTTGATTGCAATAGGCTCGTTCCCTTTTAAATGGCACTTGAACGTATCTGGCGGAATGTGGGTGTATACCTAATTTAGATATTTTCACCGGTCACCTCCGCTCTCTCACCCTCGATGATTTCAGGCGTGATTTTATCCCAAGTAGCAAAATTATGTCATATAAATGGTACAATAACATTTTTTATTTAACTTTTCAGCCATATGAAAATGGTTTTATAATAGTTTTTTATACGTAAATACGGGTTTGGGCGCAGATTATATAACGTTTATATCGTGTAAGGGTCGTTTTGCAGTCACGTCAGCGACAATAACATTGAGTAAAAATCACATAGACGTTGTAAGTTCAACTTAGTAGTAAGGTTTGTAACAGTTTCTATAAATACTCCTACATAACCATATCATCGTATAGATGTTTGCTGGTGGTCGATCAGTGGTGCAAGCTAGAAAAATTGTGTGACAATTTATGGCGTTACGATAAAACTTGTAAAAAATCAAATCATATCAGATCATTATTATTTATTAATTCAATGTAAAGAAAGCTTATTGTGGTGGAAGATGAAGAGCGGTGACTTCTACTTGGGAATTAAAATTTTTCGATAATATGTATGGTCATCCTTGTTAATATTTTAATGGGCCTTCATAATATTGGTGCTTCGATATTGTTAATAAAAATAAAATACATTAATTCTCATCAATACTGTCCGCCATATTGCCAATAGACATTGGGCGACTGCATTTAGACATGTATATAACTATTGGTCTTGTACATGTTTTGTATACGATTTATGGCGTCCACCATGATGGTTGCAATTAGAGGTCTGTTGGAAAATAGGAAAACCTTTGTGTATAGTCATGGGATTACTTCTTTTTTTTTTACAGGGACATCATGGTGATATATTTTGGCGTCGATAAGTTTGGCAACTGAGTTGTATAACTTTGCTAATTATTGTTTAAATAATCAATTGACTTATATAAGTTATATTAGAATAATGTATCTACCAAATAGTTACTTAAAGGTTACTTAAACGACCTAGTATGACGGTTTTATAATAGTTAACTATAAAATCATTACATCGCAGTTTGTTATTTTAGTGTCGAATAAAAGGTTCTAAATTTACAAAACATGGCGACTCATCACTATTTTTTGACTGAAACGTTTATTTCGACTTAACCTCATGTAACCATCATAATAAATTATTGAGATGACGTTTACCAGACACATTAATATGGCTTAAATTACATATAACTAATGCGTTGAACTGAATACTACTTTACAACTGCTTAGTCGCTGAAAAACTATTATAAAGCCCTTACATGTCTGTTAGTTGTATAGTTCTAATATTATACAACTTTTTTGCTACTCGTAGTTGGGATGTTATATCTATCTAAAGAAGTTTCTTTGCAAACTCAATAAACGAATTTATTGTTAAACAAAAAATTTTAAGAATTCTATGAATTACTTGAATTCGATGTTCTGTGTTAACATTACTAGATAGATCGAAATCAAGTAATTAATAGAATTCTTAAAATTCTTTGATTAACAATAAATTCGTTTATTGAGTTTGCAAAGAAACTACTTTAGACACATATCCACATAACGTTAAATAGTATATTACTTTTTCTGATCTTTAAAATACAATTCAAATAAATTCACATCAGTTTATTGTATAAACTAATTGTAAATTGTACAGACTGATGCAGTCAATTGTATGCCCCTGGAGTGAGCGTGGAACGAAGCGATATGCCAGTGTCTCGGGAAGTCGGGAAGTTAATTTAAATGTGAGTGAAAAGCTATTGAATGGGAGCGTTAATATTCTTTTAATTGAAACAGCCACGAAGCAATTCAATTAATCAGTTCAAATGCATTTGAAGACCTTGTTCTGTTGGAAGTTTCTGAGTATTTAAAAACGAGAGAAAGAGATTTTCAAAATTTACAAAGAAGGTACAATTTAACTAGCTGTCGAATTCAACAAATAGAAGCAACAAAAATAACTGTGTTGTGTAATGGAGTTGGGATTTGTGTCCGGTTAATGGCAATAGGCTCGCTCCCTATTACATGGGACTTAAACATAACTGGCGAAATGTGGGTGTATTATTAGGTACACCTCTGCCAAACCTTTCGGAGATTGGGCTTTTTTTTTACGGATGGGAAGTCATCAAATAACTTCTCCTGCTCTGGGCAGACGGTGTCAGACTTGTACTGACTAAAACCCATACATGTTCCTTCCTTGCCCTTTGTGTTCCAGGGCCGCGGTATCTCTTTCGAACAGCCCGCAGCCCTGGCAGGCATCGGCCCTCCCTGTTTAAGATTACAGGCCTGATGTTATGTTTAGTTGAGAGCCAGACAGACAAACAATGCCTACAATATTCCACTACATGAATAATTTAGCAACTACAACCAACTTAAGTCAGAGTTACCTACATGCTACCAAGTTGTACCGAACTTGAGTTCACCAACTTTAAGTTGCTTACAAGACACACCTATTTGCCTCTAGATTCTACCTAACAATATTATGCTTGTACTTTAGTTTGACGGTTAAGTATAAACATGCAAAGTTTTAAAAAGTTACTTAGTAAAGTGGTTTATTATAAAAAGATATAAGTTTTTTTAGAAAAAAGTAGCTCTCTTAAGAAGCACTAAAGGTAATCTGGTTGACATTTACATTTTCAGGGTTCCGTACCCAAAGGGTAAAAACAGGACCCTATTACTAAGACTCCGCTGTGCGTCTGGCTGTCAGTCACCACGCTGTATCTCATAAACCGTGATAGCTAGACAGTTGAAATTTGCACAGATGATGTATTTCTGTTGCCGCTATAACAACAAATAATAAAAATAATTAAGGAGGGCTCCCATACAAGAAACGTGTTTTTTTTCGATTTATGGTACGGAACCCTTCGTGCGCGAGTCGGACTTGCACTTGGTCAGTTTTTTTTTTAATGATAAATTTGCTTGCGTTTGCCTGCAACTTTCCTGAAGTATAATCAATGATGCTAAAAATAACGCTAAAACGCCACAATTATTGTCGAGTAATTAGAAATTATCGAGTTTGTTTTCAATTTCCTCTCTAATCAATTACAAATTGATTACCAAATTGTACAGCAGCAAAAATGCACAAGGAAAAGTGAAAATTAACAGCTGCTTTTAATTAATATAACTTTCAACCGAATTATGAATCCCGGAACAAATCTACTAACAAACTACAGAAGTTATGGTATTTTGAATGGAACAAAAGTTTACACAGTTAATTTGTAGTGCAAATTGCAATCCTTTGAGTGGCGTGCCAGTTGTGCGCCATTATGGAACTACTCTAACTTTACAAAGTGCCACTCTAGTCTCTATGCTGCACTGCACGATACTTATGACGTCATATTCGGTGGACACTGACGTGAAATGCTTAAGAGCCAGCACACATGGGATATTTTTAGTACCTGTCTGCAACGACTGTTCTATGATTTCAGAAAGCCTGAACAATTTTATCTGCCGTCAACTTCTGATGATCATATACTTTATGAGGCTTCTAAAATCAGGAGGTGGACATGGCTTTTAAGGCTTTTGAGAACCCCTTTTTTCCCGAATGGGAAATCGTCAAATGACTGTACTGACTAAAACCCATCCATGTTCCTTCCTTACCCTTTGTGTTCCAGGGCCGCGGTATCTCTTTCGAACAGTCCCACAGCTGTGGCAGGCATCGGCCCTTACGAACCCCTCCCTGTTTGCTAACATCTCTTTGAGGCGCGCGTGGAACACGAACGCGCCGTCAACACGGCCTGTCGTCAAAAGACAGACGGACGGCGAGCTAGCCCATTACTCACCGTCCACAGGTTTTTGAGAACCCCTTACATGGGATTCTCAAAGAGGATCTGCGCGAAGAACTCAATAGTGAGCATAGCAATGTAATGATTTCAACTATATCTTATCACGCCCGTAACTATGAAAAATCCAAAAGCTACATAATTTACATAAACTCACGCCTTTTCCCCATGGGGGTACTGAGAAACTACAGAACGCCACCTGCCGCGGTCCTTACATACTCCTTGCACCTCGTCCAAGTTTATTCATCTGATAATACACGCACCCCGGTTGCGAGCACCGTGTGTGTCTGACGTCACTGTAGACCGTCTGCTGACGTAGCTACTGCACGTTAACGATTAAACACTTCTTCGAAACACGTGCACCGTACGTGCGCTACTAACTACGTATGTTGCTAATAAAGGGTGTAAAAAGGCTCTTAACGAAGCCGAAAGGCACTTGTTCTTCCCGTCATTGCGCTCATTTTGTTCTACACCATACCTGGGAATCTTTTTATTAAAGACACCTTCACGACCCCCGTATTATTCAATACATCCATCAGCACAATGTTTTGAATGCGTTACATTGAGTCCTAACGTAAAAAGTGATTTTTTGCGCTAAAAAAAAGTCGATTCCCTGTAATATTTTTTGCGTAAATTTACTTAGTTTGATGTACATAATGCTTCGTGAAGAGTCCGTTTACACCCTGTATGTTCTGGTTCCCTCACGATGTTTTCCTTCACCGACGCCAGTGATGTCCAAAAAAGTACAGTCATATGAATGGAAAAAGTCACACTGGTACTTGCCCGGATTTGAACCCCCAGCCTCGTGCCCAAAAGCTGAGGCCTTACCTCTGAGCCAACACAATTTTGCAGCTATACTGAGAGTATTTTGGAAATGTATTTGTATCAGCCTCTGTGTGAATTTGTACTGCACTTTCTAAACTTATGTGAAATCAGTTACATTTTTGGGAGTATAATAATATTATCGTTCATTGGTTTTGTTACGATATCTATACTTTTTAGGTACTATCGGGTTCACTGACGGTCGACCATTTTCAACCACCATCGACCATTTTACTTAGAGCACAAGAGTGAAAAGTGGCAGGCTGTCAGTGAACTCGATAGTATATATCCCACAGATCTTCAAAAAGGGTCTAAGTATTTTTATTCTTCGCTGGCTAGTGAGGTATATCAGTGAGTAATTCCAATGTTGAAGCCTGGAATACTGATAAGATTCCTTTAAGATATGAGCGCGATTTCTTACAACGTTGAGTGGGATTTGAAGAAAGATTGTAACTTTCACCTCTGATAATCATTATTTTGTAAGCTTTAAGCATTCTTAAAAGCTTTTTTTTGGATTTTAGAGTTATAAACCTGAAATTCTTTGAGTCGTATCTGATTGAAGTCATATTTTTAAAACATTAAGAAAAAAATATAAAAGACAAAGACGCTTAAACGCTTTATTGTTAATTAAAAGTAGAAAATCTCTAATTTGCTTAATCACACAACTTTCCATGCGAAATTTTTAATCACCTAACTTAAAAGATCCCGACCGAAATGAATCCTTACATGTAATTACACTGTTTAGTTTGGCATTCAACTAGGTCTCACCTAGCGTTAGCGACAATGACCATAAAACAGTCTTCGTCAACTTTACGCTTTATATTGCCATGTCTTCAGTTTTTGCCATATATTCTTTTAACCACCCCACTTGCGCCAAATCCCCTTTCAAAGACACCTTACGTGAGGTTGTAAAGAGGGGTCCTGCTAGATTCATTTTAGGTGGAGTAAGTACACACATCAAAAGTGTCTAGGGGTCATTTTGTTATTCCGTTTTTAAACAAAACTATAAAGAATTTCTTAAAGTATCCTTACATCAAAGTGTGCAGAATTTTATACTCTTACAGAATATATCATAAAAAACGGAACTTTTTATTTTATTTTATGAGGGTTTTTTTTGATAAAAATGAAAAAGTTAAAATTTTGCTGAAACTGTTTTTGGTGATTAAAGCAGGAAATAAAATTAAATGTAATAATAAATTTTGTATAAAATTAAAATTATTAAACTACACATATTTAATATTAATATTATAAATGCGAAAATAAGTGTGTTTGTTACCTTTTCACGTTTATACCACTGAACCGATAATCCTGAAATTTTGCATATACGTATGTCGTCAAGTGTACAGAAACGGACATACCTTCCCGAAAAAAGTACTGTTCCCAAGGAAAACCACAATAACGTTCTTATGATAAAAGATGGGGCCACGAGTCTTTCGAATCATGATTGAATTATATATTACACAAGCAGAGTACAACCTGAATTGATTGTCAAATTCTAAATTGACGCGAGCGAAGCCGTGTCCAAAAACTAGTATTTTATAAGAGAGCCATGGATGGCATTCTGGCATCATAATTTTTTTTCTACTTCCATGTATATATCTCCCAGTGTCCTCAACAAGTTTGTTATAATTAATCACTTCAGACTCATTATTATCAAAAATTTTACTTTTCAATGTCTCTGTGCAATACTTTCAGGAATGTCCAGTTCTATGGATTAGCAATATTTTACCTTTCTTTTTGTTAAATATCAATAATTTCCACATTAGATTTAGTCTTGTTCAGTATTTTTCTTTCTTTTAATGTTGCAAGAGCTTAAAGTGTGTTTAAATATGAAAACCTAAAATAAATAAGAATTCAAATTGTTTTAAATCGAATTGTTGAATCTTCAACTGCTACGGACCACTGCAATGAATAACTGTAGCACACTTTGTATTTGGATAATAGAAATACATAAGTATCGAAAATGAGAAAAAGAAATAGTTATCTGAAATTATTAGATCACCATTAAGAATCCAAATAGATATTTTATCTACAACAGAATATGAACATTTTGGATGCCTACAAAAATATTTCTGTACATTCAGATAGGAGATGCGTTGACGCAATTCATGCGCTATTCACTGCGTGACGTTTATGTTCGTCCTCATTAGATCATAGTGTGATAGACAGTGAAGTTTTGTACAAGTAACTAAGTGATTGATTTAAGTACATTCAGATAGGATACAGGCCATTCAACCTTAAGTTAATACCGCTGTAGATGTAATTTGGCCAAATGGGGTTTCATCGATCCATCCCAAACACAATGCCAGAGTGGAGCCTCTATACAGGATATGTCCCACCTCCTTTCCTGCCCATTCTACACAACCACCTGCACCTTTCAGGATTTAAACGAAGCCTGTGCATGGCTACATACTGGTCTGACAAAATTTGAGTGTAATTGATACGTAAAAAAGAACCTAGTTGATAAAGCAATTATAAGATCGATTCTACGTAGAAACATTCGTATCTATTTAGATTAGGTTTCTAAATGTAATCGAATATGAATGGATATCATTAAGTAGCTATGAATGAAATTGGCATCGGTAAATGGTCGATTGTGTGCCAAAAGATAAATAAATCCATGTCTTTAATGTATTGAGATATCTATAAAGCGTAGGTAAATTGCATCCAAGATAATACAATATATGGGTGTAGTGTAGTAAGAAACTTGAGTCTTGAAGTCTTATTTAATAAAACTTGAGCTATTTTTGAAGACTCGAGTCTTATAAATAAAACCTAGAACTTTCCTTCAGAATTTGGAGTCTTTTGTAAAAAGACTTGAGACCGGTCAAAAAGAACTCAAAGACTGAGTCTTTTTAAAAGAACTCAAGACTGAGTCCTCTAAAAGCATAGTTTGAAGTAAATAAAATAGCAATGAACCTGTGTGTTCATTATTTTATTTAGACGTTTTCACTTACATTTCGATTCAGCAAATCGTCAGTCTTACTTTTGATTTGGTTATTTGCGTTTAATGCAGTTTAATTGTTACAAATTTTTATTGTGCGATTTATTTTCAATCAGTAAATAAATATGGATGAAGATATAAAATCACCCAGTATTACCTATTATACACCAACTCAAGTTCATGACTCAGTCTAGCTCAAAGAACTTAAAATACTCGAAAGGACTCAGAAGACTCAGAGGACTTGGACTCATGTGACTAACGAGTCCTAGTCTTGAAAATCTACTCAAGCCTCGAAATGAAGACTAAAAGACTCGAGTTTCTTACAACACTAGGTGTATAACTGTCACTCAAGTAAATGTCATGGCCTATTTAACCTTTCTGCTTTAGAGGTTAATTGGTCTATGTAATTTGCTTGAGCATGCTTCCTAAAAATCAGAAAATTCTGGCACGGTACGGGAGGATTTCTCAAATGGTTCTCCTACGGAGTTACGATCCAGTTTTTATGGTAGTGCGTTATTTTAGAAATATACCATTTTTTTAAGAATTTTTGCCGCACATATGAAATTTCTTCTTTACCTTGGGTGCGTTGACAAACATTTAAACTGACATACACAAACATTAAACCCCAAAAGATCTACCTGTAGGCCATATTCCGTGCGGGGTTCCAATTCGAACCTGCAATACGCAGCGCAGCAGCCAGTCGCTCAGTCACTGCGCCAACCGTGCCGTCTTAAACTCACGATACACTTCTAGAAGCCAGCTGTGAGTTTCCTTGCAACGAAATATTCAAAATTCGTCATAGCAATATTGATGAAACAGCGCTGAACCGAATAAGGCCTACGGTAAATAGGTACATGTAAATTAGTAACCACTGCTGTCACCCGTGCGTCATAGCCGTGATAACGATAGCAACTGATAAGGTGATTTGAAGGATCATGGCATCAACATACTTCGATAACCAACGTAATGCGGTGAAAAATAGAGTTGACAATCGATTGTGGCGGGGTAACAGAGTTTTTTGGCAATATTCGAGTTACCAAGAGTAACGTTTAGTTATATTTGTAATCAAATGTTTCAATTACTTGTGTTATTTTTTTAGTTTTATTTATCAAACTATTTATCTATGTAGGTCATCTAATAACGACTGATTTAGATATATGTCATGCTTGATGTATCTTATTTACAAAAACAAGTGAGGTGTGTTTCTACGGCATTGTAGGTTTATCCCTAAATATCCTGATGACACAGAAGTGACAATTTCTTCCAAAATGTTTCGTATTTCTAGAACAAATTTTTGATTTTCACAATAGGCTTTAAATTGTTTTAAAAGAAAGAAAAGTTTGAACTGTTTTTTTTTTAATAAACATTCTTTTATAAAAATGAAAATTTATTTTATCTATCTCGGAAAGGAGAGCAGCGGTGACCCAGTGGTAGCGACCCCGACTTATGAACAGTAGGTCGTGGGTTCGAACCCAGGCAGGCTCAGGTAAATCTTTGACAGTCGTTACAGTGTGCCGTCTGACAACCAGTCTTACCAAGGAGTATCGTTTTACCCAGTAATAACTGAGTTATGGAAGTCAGAAAGGTAGTCGCTCCATGTAAAATACTGGTATTCAGTTGCATCCAGTTAGAATAGTAGCCGACCCCAACATAGTTGGGAAAAGGCAGATGGTGATGATGATGGAATATTATAACGTTAACATAAACATCTACGTACAACCAAGTCAGGACAGAGTGAAACAAGCTTCTACAAACTAGCTATTTCGTAAGCCCCAAAAGTTGGAACTTAGACCCCGATCTACGTAACTAGAAAGTTGCCAGGATTGGTCTAGAACGAAAAAATTATCGCATTGACGGGGAGAACAAGTGCCTTTCGGCTTCGTTAAGAGTTTTTTACACCCTTTATAACCCTGTTTATAATTCTGTTCACAAACTTCCTACCTGTATGGAGATTCGTGTTCATGTCCGTTTTTCCGGGAAACCAGTGGCAATTAGGTTTAATTGCAACGAGAATTGTTATTTCTAGTTGACATGCTGGCCTCATACGAGTAAGCCGGATTAGAGGGGTTTGAAAAAC
Organism: Lycophotia porphyrea; assembly: GCA_950005105.1. Taxonomy (NCBI): domain Eukaryota; kingdom Metazoa; phylum Arthropoda; class Insecta; order Lepidoptera; family Noctuidae; genus Lycophotia; species Lycophotia porphyrea. The sequence continues at coordinate 11,985,171 of OX465399.1, forward strand.
CAACTGCCTGAGCTTTGGGGTGTATTTAAATCGTGTTATATATGTTTTTTTACTTCATCCTTGTTTCATATTTTGAGGTAAACGTTTAGAGGAGGCATGCAAGCTATTTGAGTGCATACTAAAAGAAGTATAAGGATTAAACTGCTATATTTAAAAACGGAAAGAATATCTGTGAATATAAAGAATTGTTTTGGAAGGACGGCCAATCCTCTGGAAATCAGCGTTGAATTGCGCGCAACTCTAATTTAGTGTAGAATCTCTAAAACGATGTTCCTGCTCGGTAACCACTTGGATTCGGGTAAAGGGTGTAAGGAGGCCCTTAACGAAGTCGAAAGGCACTTGTTTAACCCGTCATTGCGATATTTTTAGGGTTTCGTCCCTTTTTTGAATAAAACGGAACCCTTATAGGATCACTCAGTTATCTGTCAGTCTATCCATCTGTCACAGCCGATTTTTACTCGAATGATTCAGTTGAAATTTAGTACACATACGTAAGTCGATGACTCTAATACGAAGGTGTAACGTAAATTAGTGAATCTTAAACCATTTGAAGCCACTTTTGGGAGGTAAATTAGTAAATGAAAAAAACTATATTGTGTTACACATCAAAAGAAAAAGGAAAGAGAGAAAGGGTTTATTGTGAGCATCTCAATTTTTTTTTGTTGTTAACTTTAAGATAAATAGTTTTGAAGTTATTTGAGAAAATAGGCAAAAATTGATATACCATTCCCCCACTTAACTCGGAAACTACTGGGTCGAAAATTTTGAAAAAACTGCAAAAAATAGTTCTTTACCTATAGATTACAGGAAAACCTATAGGGAATAAAAAGGGTCAGATTTAAAACAACTCACAGAATTTACATGATTAACGTGCGGAACCCTCCCCACGCAAGTTGAACTCGCACTTGTTTTATTGTGAACCACACCTGGGAACCTTCTAGTTACGGAGATATTGGAGGCCAAAGTTCCTCTTTTCACAAGTTTTTTTTTATACTTGTTTTTAAGGTTATAACCAGAGGTCGAAATTAGGTAGAGTTATTTATGTCCTTCACTGATTTCATACAGCGGAAGAATAAAGTGGATATGCCTCAAATCCAGAGATTAATTTTAAAGAGCAGAAAAATCTCGTGATTTATTGTTGTGTATGTGTGAGTTTAAATCTTTGTAAACGCATCCACGTTACAGGAAAAAGTCCTAGAGTGGGGCAACGAAAAAAAAAAAAAATTGTATTGTGTATTAATGTATTGTGTACTAATAAAAATGGTATGTTAATTATCATTGTTTTATTTGTCTTATCTATCTCTGAGGTTTTTATTATTATTTATTTGTAATATTGTTGGCCAGCCAGGATTGTATTAGAAATCCCGGGAAATCCCGTGAAGTTCAATATTAATATCAACATTTCGATGCAAGTACATAAATAACTCTACCTAATTCCGACTATATTATGTTGTATTGGTTAGAACGATACTTTAAATACCTCTATGACCATACTCGTCGTAGTCTACAGGGTGTAAACAGACTCTTCACGAAGCCGTCAACCAAGCATTATGTACATCAAACTAAGTAACTTTACGCAAAAATTAGTGCTGGGAAACGACTTTTTTTTTTGGCTGCAAAATCACCTTTTACAGTAGGACTCACTGTAACGTGCTCAAAACATTGTGCTGATGGATGGATGGAATAGTTAGGGGGTTCTGGAGGTATTTAAAGTAAAAATCTTACATTAAAATCATGTATTTTAAAAAAAATCTTGTGAAAAAGTTGGAACTTTGACCCCCAATATCTCCGTAACTAGAAGGTTCCCAGGTATGGTCTAGAACAAAAAAATGATCGCAATGACGATGACGGGGAGAACAAGTGCCTTTCGGCTTCGTTAAGAGTCTGTTTACACCCGTTATACTATTTAATGCATTCATCAGCACGACGTTTTGAGTGCGTTACATTGAGTTTTACTGTAACAAGTGATTTTTCACCCCAACAAATATAGTCGTTTCCCAGCAATATTTTTGCGTAGGGTTACTTGGTACATCATTGTACTGAATGCTTGATTGACGGCTTCGAGAAGGTTCCGTTTACACCAATTATGGTAGGTACAGTCAACAAAACAGATAGGTATGCAGGGTCGAAAGGTATAATTGATTTTTTCTTAAAAACCGATCGCTGTTTTCGAATGAAATTAAAATTAAATGAAGAAAAATAATCAATTGGTTAAATTAATTCAAATTTCATTTGAAGATGAGTAACAGTTTCTAAAAAAACTAAAACTATATCTTTCGACCCTGCATACCTATCTGTTTTGTTGACTGTACAATACGTTCTAAATGGTTTACTCTTACTACTCTTAGTTTTTTACTAAATATCCCTCGAAAAAAGAATAAACTTTATAAACACGAAAAAAAACATCGACGTACACTGTAAGTCGAGATGACCTATTTTCGATATAAAATTGATACGACTTGGTAGCAACCGCTCGGTACTAAAACAGTTGCTATCTTAATCCCGGCTTACGTTAATCGTGACTTTGTGTGGCGCTAACATATTTAGGGCATCACCACACGCTGACCTTTTCAGCAACAAGTGTTGGGTCCGTGATACTGGCCGTAAGTGTATTTTTATAAGCAAATGCAGATTACGTTTTCGAACCGCATCAAATATGGCAACATTATTAGCAGAAAGTGGAATCCCGCAATGCGGTTACAAAAAAAATTGTGTACGGATTTTCCCAATGTTGTTAATTTATTAATTTATGATTCTTTCCCATTTTTCGCGAATGCAAGAGTTGTAGGTTAGGAGTTTTGACTACCGTGAAAATATCCATAATGCGACGGGATATCATCGGGTGACAATGTCAATATTTTCCTTCCTAGTCTCAAACATGATCCAACAGTCAAGCAAAAGTGATGATGAATTACGCTTGTGATTTTGTGGTAAGGAAAGTCAATTATTTTCTTTGACCCTATTAATTGGGCACTATGTGCAGGCTACTGGTGATTATTGATACTTCATCAAGATTTAAAAGACGATTAGAAAATACTGATACTGATACTGTTAGCCTGCATCATCCCACAGCTGGGCAAAGGCCTCCTCTGCCCATGACTTCATGATAAGAAAATAATAAAAACACAATAAAAAAAACACCGCTGATGGCTATCGAAAGTATACAATAAGCTTATAGATCACAAGTATAATGAAAATTCCCTCATTATTCGTGAGACGGGAAGCCCTGATATAAAGTTTATGGGCATCGATTACAAACGCATTTAATAAAACGCTGGCTGTATGGATGTGTGTAATATATAACATTATAGTCTCTGTATCTAATCGGCTTTGTCGGTTTAACGCGTTAACATTCGAGGTGGCTTACACGAACTCTGATCGGCAAATCGAAATTATTTTTTTGATCCGAATCGATGACTGTATATATATATTTTTTTTTTTGACGTGACAACGTCTTATAAATCGATAAACACCGACTGCACGCACGAAAAAGTGTCACGTTCCGCCTGAGCCGAGCGTGCAAGCGAGAGCGCGGAACAAGCGATAGAGAAACACGATCGGCCTAAGCGTTCGGCCGTGACGCATCTATGTATTATACAAAATAATGATAATTCAGTGATAATAATTCAATTCAATTCATAAAAGTATGCAATTTTTCATCATTGTTTTCTTAGGTCGTTATCACGTAAAATTATCGTCCGTAAACCGACTTTACAGACAAACATTTTTTTTCAATAGCCTCATATGTCCCACTGGGCAAAGGCCTCCCCCATATCCTTCCAGGTACTCAACACAAAGAAAATTGTCAGGAAAAAAGTAATTTAAGAAAAAAAGGACTTTTTGCGAAAAAAACAATACATAAAGAGCTTATCTACTCAACGGGTGGGAAACGCATTAGGTACGCACTGAATTCAAAATGTAAGGAAAACACCGCGATTTTTTTGCGCCCTGTCATCAAAATATCTTTCAAACGCCTATAACATGTTTTACAGCTAGTCACGAGAGTAAGGAATGGGAATGAATGAACCGATTTTGTAGAATAAAAATGTGTTTGCAACATTATAATATCTAATTCTTCAAACTGACTGACTGACCTGTTGGTCTAGTGGTTAGTGACCCTGACTGCTAGGACGGAGGTCGTGGGTTCGATTCCCACACAGGACAAATCTTTGTGCGATGAGTACGATTATTTGTTCTGTATCTGGGTGTAAATTTATCTATAATATGTATGTATTTAGAAATATGTAAGTATGTTTATCAGTTGTCTGGTTGCCATAGTACAGGCTCTGCCTAGTTTGGGATCAGATGGCGGTGTGTTGGTTAAAAAAAAAAAAAAAAAAAAAGTTCCAAAACACAATTAAATTTCGATACTACATAAAATTAAAAACAATGAAGTAGGATAAAAACATCGAGTACGATACTAACCTGCTGGAGGTTTTTTTCATCATTTATCAAAACGTTTAGGGTCCGTCCACATTATCAATCCAGGACCTTAATGTTTTCTTAATAACCTCTATTCACCATCTCCTTAGCCTGTTCCCAGCTATATTGGATTCGGCTTCCGGTCTCACCGGATTCAGCTGAATACCAGGATTTTTATATTCTTAATTAATAACTTCTATTACTAGCCATTTAATAAAGCAATATAATAATTTATTTATTTATTAAAACTTTATGCACAAGTAAAAAAAAAACTGTACTTAATGCCTTGGGCATTTTCTACCAGTCAATTACCAGTAAATACCAGTCAATTTATCTTTTACCAGTCAATTTATCTTTTAGTTCTCTTATTATTTTCTTTAAAAAATATATATAATATAAAATACTAGTAGATATATTTACACAGTGATATTTTATATGCAATTTTATCGATGTTTTTTCGATAGGCCGACGAGATAAAAGAGTTAAGTAATGAGTTTGGTTTTACACATTAAGATAATAATGATTACACGCGTGTGATGACATTAACTTGCACTTATAACACGTTAGGTACTTTTGCGTTGTAACTTGTAAAACATGGACAAAAATTTGTAGGTATTCCACGTAAAACAAAATAAAGTTGCCATAGTTTTATGTTCCTGTAGTAGTTTCTAAACAAACGAACTACGAAAAACATTGAACAGAAGTTACTGTAGTTAAACAGTAATCAATTATCTTTCCTGACTGGAGATTGGCATATAAATGAACGTAAAACGAAAAGAAGTGACTGTTAGATCACTAATCAAAATAAAAAAAACATAACCCTTTCCTTACCAGTCGGGTAAAAATAGCTGTTATTTTAGCAAGAACTCCGGTTTATAAATATGAATAACATCTACACTTTACTACACGTGCTACGATCATTTTTTGTAACAATTAGCAAAATTCCCGCCATAATATTAACGTGGGACGTCATCTCAATGCAGTGAGACCGTACTCTTATGAAAAATGTTCAACAGATAAAATCTACGAGTCCAATTGATTGAAGAGTAATTGTTACATCACTTTGATTATCAGCCAAGATTATCACGTTGTTTTTATAATTAGCGGTCAAGTGTCGTCTCGTAAATTTAATTTTTATAGGTGTACAAATAATGAATAGACAATTAATCAGTATGTCTGTTTTATTCACTTCAGTTGCGTGTAAAATGTTTCGACCCAATTTCTTCAAAGTTTCGTGTGCATAGCGTAACCGATGTCAGTAACAAACATTTTTCGTCAGTAACAATGTGTTGACGTCACACGTCTACCTGAACTTCTTAAAACAATAGGACAAATTAATGGTTAATCTTAGAGAGGCGACAACGATAATCCCTCGATAAGGCTAATTTGTAATCGATGTCAGTGGCGGTCTCGTCGACCTTCGTTCACATGGACCGCGCAAATATGCCAATGTTTTTATCTCCTCGCTAACTCGACTCTAACGCGGTGCTATAACATTAAAAATGGTCTGTAGACACGCAGAATATCTTGTAGTTCATGACTGCGTGCCGTGGCCTGCGCCGGCGCTTATCAGTCGACCTCCAGTTACGTGCAACGACGCTCTATTAATTAGATAAAAAATAAATTAAATAGTGTATCGCTACTAAATATTTGTGGACACACTTCACACCTACTGTGTTAAATATCGTAATGCGAACCACGTGGGGAACGTGACGGAGTTTGTGACAAACGTGTGATTTTACTTAGAATGATTTTGTATTGTGGTTTAATTAGCAATTGTAATAGGCATGGCTCAGTGACTAACCAGTGACCAGTCAGTGATACTTTCAAAGTAAATGGCGAATTCTATTTCGAACGTTGAAGGATGTCGTTGAGAACGGCAGTTTTAAAAAATTTGATCGTAATTATTAATTAATAAAAATGCTGCGTTCTAAAACAAAAATAATGTGTAATAAAAATCTGTGTTTTCTAGTGCGCAGGCGTTTAATGAGCACTGACTACCGCTTTGTTTACGGCTGTGTATCATGTTACTGCAGACGATAACGTGTTGCCTAGTCAGTGATATTCAACGCGTTCGACGTTCGATCACTGTGCGACTTCCTTGCTAAGAAATATTTATTTAAAAAATTATATCGATACACGGAGTGCACGTCACTAGTGCTGGGATTTGTATCTTGACTTGACATAAGCCTTTGATGCGGTGAACGTCTTGAAATAAATCTGTTTGATTTATTAATTTTTTATTTTAACGGAAAATGTGGTAAAATGATGGACTTTTAGTGAAGAACATTATGTGTGTGTGTTAATTTTCGACTAAATGGATTTTGACGCTATGGAAGTGGATACTGAAGAAAAAACAGGTGAAGTTTTTATTTAAACTATATTTGAAGTAACATTATTAACTAAGGAAAAATCTTTACAATCTTGTCACGCCTAGTGGACAAAGTCCGTGATGTGACCTCTCCGTAACTTAGAACTAGACATTTTGACCCACACAGCCACCTGAATATCTTATTTAAAAATTATTATTGATATTTTATTTAATATTTGCGGTTAAATATTTAAGTATATGGTTAAATATATAACAATTATTTATTTACATTATTATTGATCTACATGTCTGTGACGTAGGTTCTACACGTAGTCCTAGTAAATTATTATTGGTATGTATTACATAGTGGTTTATCTGTGGGTACATAAACTGTAAACACGTCCATGCGGTCACAGAGACTTCATTAAAAGGCAATTAATGAGAAGGAAAAGTGACATTCCGGTTATTTTTAAGTACTTTGTAAACACAAGACATTAATTGATATTTTGTTCATTATTTCATAGTTAGTCAAAAAGTCTCAAGACTGTTGTGGATATTAAAAAAAAATCATTTTTTTTTACCCTAAGTTTCAGACAGCATTATACCTAGTTTGTGGGTCAACATCCAGTTTGCTATGGATACTGTGCTTGATTATTAAATAATCATCATCATCATCATTTCAGCCGAAAGACGTTCACTGCTAGACATATGCCTCACCCAAGTATCGCCACATTAAATAATATCACTCGATAAATAACTGGTTGTGCTATTTAATTCGCATACAAAACACCGTTCCATGTTCCACCGTTCAATTCAAACTGAAATTAAAAAAAAATGCATCCATGTAGGTAATGCCCATCACTAATGTTTTACCAGTTTAGGTTATCATCATCATCATCAGCCTATAATGTTCCCACTGCTGGGACACAGGCCTCCTCTCTATGAGAGGGAATGGGCTATAATCCACCACGCGGGCCCAGTGCGGTTAGGTTATCATATCACACTTAATTCTATTGAAGTTGGCGCCAAATATTTCCCGCCACAACTTTCACTTTGTTCAGTTTACAGAATATACAGGGTGTAAACAGACTCTTCACGAAGCCGTCAACCAAGCATTTTGTACGTCAAACTAAGTAACTTTACGCAAAAATTAGTGCTGGGAAACGACTTTTTTTTTGGGCTGAAAAATCACGTTTTACAGTAGGACTCAATGAAACGCACTCAAACCATTGTGCTGATGGATTGATTAAATAGTAAGAGGGTCCTGGAGGTGTTTAAAGTAAAAATCTTACATTAAAAAATGTATTTAAAAAAAAACTTGTGAAAAAGTTGAAACTTTGACCCCCAATATCTCCGTAAATAGAAGGTTCCCAGGTATGGTCTAGAACAAAAAAAATATCGCAATGACGGGGGGAACAAGTGCCTTTCGACTTCGTTAAGAGTCTGTTTACACCCTTTAGACTGATGTTTCAAGTAGATAGACCGTATGTTTGGCACTGAGCGTGTTGAAATGCTAACATAAATGTTATGAATACATTTTATTTAAATATTTTGGTATCAAATCGCAAACATTACACCAGAGGGTGTAACTGACATTCAATTACCGATAACGGAAAACTTAAAAATATGCATTGGATATACATAAGGTAGCTGGCCACATTTTTCCCAAACCACTGCAACTCCAGAAAGCCAGAAAAGCGCCGAGACAATGAAGCTCAACGAAGTTCCAGATAAAAAAATTAACTGTCTTGGATCCCGCAACGAAATTAATCAGAAAAGAATAGTAAACGAGAAGACAGAACAAAACAAGGGCAATCGGCACAAAGGGTCGTTTAAAACTTAGATAAGCCCAGTTGCCTAGCACCACGAATAAATATTTGCAATTAATGGGTCATAAACTCATAACGTAAGTAATGAGCTGTTATATTAGATTCCAATAATAGGTATGGAAAAAACGCTTGTACCAAAAAGGTACCGAAAAGTTAATCGCAGTCGTTTTGAAACTCGTTGTGGAAATACAAAACGCTTTAAAACGATTGTCACTTGTCTATTTCTAAAACCCTCTGGCAGTACTACCGAGTTCACCGAGGGTCGACCAGTTTTCAACCTTTTTACTTAGGGCATAAGTCGTCACTGAACTCGGTGGTACAAGTAAGCTTTCAGGTTGCCATTCCAAAGACAAAGTTGAAACGTCATGGGCTGAAACTTGATCTGAACATTATCATTGTCCGTTAAACAGTCTTGAATATGACTTTTATGAAGGCCATATCAAGTTATTCAGTAACAAAACTCGTGTCTTCAATAGGTACCCACCTGACACCGGCCTCCTTGCTGAAATTACTAAAATAATAGCACATTACATTATGTGGAATTGCGAGCGAAATATGAAACTTAATTAAATTCTTGTTAGCGCGGTGAGCGGTCGGAACTTATTTTACTCAAGTGTGACCACGTGGAAATTCCTTTAAGAAACTTGTGAACGTTTTCAGAAGATAAATTCATTAGTTTTATCTGTCTTATTTTTGGAAATAAACGTAAAATGAAAGATAAAAGGATCCTTACATTGAAATCTTCATAAAGTTGAATATTGCCATATTATTTCTAAATACTCCTTTAAAAAATAAATATGAAAAAAAAATAGTAGCCTACCGGAATAGGAAACAGGGTCCAAGCAAACCGGCCGGCCGGCGGGGTCCGGCTGTCCGAGCTCCAGGCAAAGGAACCTAATAATAAGAGCCGTGTCCAGGAGTACCGCTTTCCGAATAAAGCAATATTGCCTTTATTTTTATTTTTAGCACAGTATGTAAACTACTCAAACTACACAAACTTATACCTACGTAAAATACATGTAGTACCTTTTGAAACCAAACACAATGAAAAATTACACCTGAAATCTGATTCAATTTCAATTACCCGTTTAAACAAACTTTTCCACGAAAACCCAACTAGGTGCTATTGAATTTCACAAGTTTGGTAACCGTTCATTTCCCAATATTCCACCAAAATGGCCTGAAGCTATTATTTACCCGGCCAGCGTAAAAAATGGCCGATCGTATGACGTGAAAAGTCTCTGTGAGCGACGAAACATGGCCGAATAAATCGAATAATAGCCAGACATCCGCCGTCAAAATATTTATTAATTTTCCTCCTTTATTATTTCGTAAATATTTTTTTATGTTCCCTGTTGCTTTTCGATCAGCTGTGAATTTGTGCGTCAATATTTTTTTGACGTCGGCTGTTGAAAACGGGCCTTGAGTGGTTCATGTATGACGTAAATGGGGAAAATTGGAACATGCGTTCAGGATTATATAAATGACAAGACACGTTTCGGATTGTGTTCAATCAAAGTAAAACCCAAACTATGTTTGTGATGGAGTGTTACTTACTTATTACACAAATACACAGGTATAGTCGCCAGCGCATCAACTTACTTACAAACTGTCAAATTTTCTTATTCGATCTTGAACTTAACCATCAACATTTTATGGTTTAAAATCATTTGGAGATTGGTGGTAACTTGATGTACAGGCGACTGTACCTGACAGATGTGGACCCACCAAGTCTGTGATACGCCGTGCTTTACTCCATGTTAAGTGTACCCTTCGTGACATTGAGCGATCCTCAATTTAAAACCATAGCAAACTCCTAATCATTGCACTGGATTAGCTTAACCTCAGCCCATTGTTACCAAATGATCCCGATCTGAGGCGATACCATTAAGGGCTGCGGGACTGTTCGAAAGAGATACCGCGGCCCTGGAACACAAAGGGCAAGAAAGGAACATGGATGGGTTTTAGTCAGTACAAGTCTGTACACTCCCTTCCGCTCTGCCCATAGCGGGAGAAGTCATTTAATGATTGCCCATTCAAAAAAAAAAGGCGATGTCATTACGGTGCTTGTGTGCTTTGCAATTTTGTGGAAAGAATCCCGGAACAGCTCTTATTGATGATGATCCCATGCAGTGTTTATAACTATGTTTTAACCTTAAGACTCATCGGCGTGTAGAGCCAGCAGATCTAAAACATTCTCTTTGTTCCGGAAGCATTTCAATCCGGTTATATTTCCCACGTGTTCGACGTACTCTGGACACCTGTTTATCTGTATTGCTGGCGCCACCTGGACCTTGAACCCATAGTATGTTACAATAATTCTACATGTTACACGTGCCACTGCGATGAGATAAGAAAAGAGCAAGTGTGGTTTCAAAAACTCTGTGGAAATGTAATTTTTTTATTCAATTCTGCATTGATAATTAAAAACTATTAAACTTAAAAAAAATAAACTAACAACAAACTATAAAAGGGCATCGAAAAACTCCTCCTCAACGCTGTCAGATGCTAATGTGCCCAAGAGACTGGCGGCGTTGCCACGTTTTATGGCAACACTTAGCCTCTGGCCAAAGTAAAAGCCAGCCCTTGGGTCACGGGAAGCGTCAACTAGGCGTTTCGAAATTTAAATTAAATTTAAATTTAAATTCTGCTAGTCCGCTTGTAGTCCGGTGTCAGATGTCATGGCAGACAGGCCGTGACCTTATCAAAGAGCAGAATTAACCAGCAATTAACTTCCTAGAACTACGGAGAATTTTATTGTAAAAAAAAAAAAAACATCTATGTACCAATTAATTACCCATATTTGCAAAGAAATAAATTATTTAATTTGATTCTACTTCATCATCTACCTCAGATGTTTACTAACGTAATTTTTTGCCTAAAATCTTAAACTAACACAAATCGGCCCACAACGGTACCACAGCTAGGACACTGGCTTCTGTGAGAAGGACCAAAAGTCCACTACTCGGGTCCTGTACTGATTATCATACTGTTGGCCAAATTCTATTTTATGTTTTTTAATATGGAACAAATCACAGAAAAACCGTTGGTGCAAAAAAAAACTATTTATTTTCTATACTACCTATAGATAGAAACAACACTCATTCACAGTTAAGAAAACCACGTACAACTTTTTCGGATAAATAAACATAACATAACATCACGCCTGTAATCCCCGAACGGTTAAGCAGATGGAATAGAGATGTACCTAATACTACATCCACATTTCGCTAGTTATGTTTAAGTCCCATGTAATAGGAGGCGAGGCAATTGCCATCAATCGGGCACAGGTCCAGAATCCATGCTCTGGACTGAGCAATTCCAGATGAAAATTCTAATATCAAATTGCTCGACCTGGGAATCGAACTCAGGACCTCATGCTCAGCATTCGCGCTTGCGACCACTAGACTAACGACGAAGGCTAAATAAATTGACGTTTATTAATTTAAGCCTCACGCAATTTCAGTACAGGTCTCTTTATCAGTAGTACGGACGTATTATGGGCAAAAATCAATAATACATGTTTACCCGAATACGTAGATAACGACATAGGGTATATATACCTTTATTATGTACCTAGCTATGTATGTGGCGTGTAACAGCTACCGCATGGCATTATCTGAACGTAATGAAACTATTTTGTGGACTGTGGACTGGACTATGAAATAGAATATGCGAGCAGCAATGTCACCCTGTCTACGAAAAATAAAATACTGTGATCCTCCGTTTTTATCTTAATTATGGCGATTCCATTTTCCATAATCACCCTTTAATATTCCCACTAAGCAGTGATAGTGGTGTGACCGTCATAGGTCTCAAGTTCGAACTCAAGACACGCACTTCTGATTTTTTAGATTCATGTGCGTATTGTATAATTATCACTTGCTCCGGTGAAGGAAAAACGTCTTGAGGAAACCAGCATGCCTGAGAGATATTTCTCGACGGTATGTAAAGCCAAGTCAGAGGCGCATGGGCGGCATAAATACTCTGACACCAGTTTAGGCTCTAGCCACACGAAAAAGAAGAAGAAGAGCCTTTGATATTGGCACTGCTGAAAAATAGGCCTCCTCACTGCTTGAAGCAAAACGCGTGTCTAAAAAAGATTTCCTCAAACATGGCGACAGCCTCTGGCGATTTTCCCCAAATTCTTTATTGTTTCCGCCTACCGCCATCAGCAACGTATAAACATTAATATGGGTATGTTGTCCCGTCCTTTTCCTCTTCCCGAATTCTACAATTTGGAAATGATCCAATTTCCGCATTTCCGCGAATTTCAACGTCTTGTCCAAACCTAGGAAAGAAAATAAAGATCGTATATCTAAATAGTCGACGTACTACGTCCTTCCCGTGGATTGGATTCCGTAGTGGTGCATCTAATCCTGGGTGGATCGGGAATCAATTTCACTAGAGGTTTTCCGCCGACTTTTCTTACGTAACTATTGAGAGCAGAGCTCATACTGGATACTTTATTTTCGCTCATTCCATAGCTGTAGGTACCGACATCATGTGGTTACATCCAATGATATATAAACACTACGTTGCCCGCGCCCTGTAGTGGCAACATGAATGCAAGGTAATTACCGGACCTTCATTTAGTTGCGTAACAACCAGTGGCTGTACGTGACATTAAAATTAATAAAAAAAAAAAAGCCGTCATGTGTTTTTAGGAAATTAAAAATTATACTGTAACTGTGAAAGCTAAAAATGCTTCATTTCATTCGTAAGTATCAAGAAAAAAATATTTTATTTTATTTTTTCGATGCCTTCTAATGGCGGCTGGCGCCTGAGGCAAGTCACGTGCCGTGCTAGGGCGTTTCTCAAAAAAAAATATTCGTTCCGTAGTGGAATTCCACCGAGAAAAAAGAAAAATTGTATGGTGTCTTAAGTCAAAAACAACACTCAAATTATAATCTTTTATCATTTTAAGTAAAAAAATCGAACGTTGCGTACCGACGTGCCAGGCATTCGTGCCACCGGAGTACATCTCCCGCCTACTCTACACCACTACGGTAGAAGACTTCGTGAAGTACATGCGTCAGAATACCATGTTCAGTCAGCGTCACGATTTGGATACCCCTCTTAAAAGCACGTACCTTCCCAACTGGGGTACCCAATTGATGCAGCCCACTGTACATTGCCAGAGTGCAGCTACTTGAGTCGCGCCGCAACGTCAACTTTAAGGCGTTCGTGGTGCGAGTGCCAACGTATTGTCTGCACCTCGCCTTGGAAGAGGACTTTGGCCGCAGGGAGTGGAGTTCCGTCACTTCTACGGGCAAGTGCCACATGAACGCACAGTGACATAGTGCACAAGTGAAGTGTTACTAACGTAGTTTTAAGGTTCTTTTTACTAGCCCAATTTGTATTTTATCAAATGTATGTTATATTAGTCTGTAGGGTATATATGTATGGGCCAAAGTTGCCTGGAAATAAATGTATGTTGTTGTAATGTTTAGGCTTTACAGGCGTGACGTGATGTTTATGTTCAAATATTAAAATTAGCATAACGTAAAAACTTTTCCGGATCAAACCCACGTCGTTTTCTCAGTTTACAAAAACATTATATTTTGCCAAACGGCATAGCAAGTTTCCGGCAATCCGTGACAACTCTGGCAAATAAACTTTCGAATATTACCGTCACATTTTGCCACTTAACCGCAACTGGTAGATGTCAGCTCGAATCTGTCAACTAATTGCCAGTTGAGTGGCAACTACTGGCAAGACAGCTGTTGACGACCACAGTTTGTTTTTTCCTTGAATTTATTGAGGCGTTCATGCGAATGGAGATTGTAAATAGGAACAGATGGCCAAGGAAATCTTTATATTTCAGACTTGCAATCTTTATATACTCTATATATCAGCATATAGCCTACTCGAGCAAAATACTATATAAAAAAAAAACATTAATATCTAAAACTTCGGAATCAGTTCAGTAGTTTTCGAGATCAGGACAAATATGCAGACAAGCAAACATAAATACTTGTGTGGACATAGTGATAAGAATGATTGTTGGAAAATAAGGCGTTTGGGAGGTCGTTTGTTTAAACAAGACAATGCAAACATTGTTCATTTATAGTAACACTAGCTTTTGCCCGCGACTTTGCTAGCGTTTAATTAGAATTCGACAATCAATTCTGGTTGTACTCTGCTTGTAATAATATAATTCAATCATGATTCGAAGGACACATGGCGCTATCTATTATCATAAGAACGTTATTGTTGTTTTCCTCGGGAACAGTACTTTTTTCGGGATGAAAATTACCCTATTTCCATTTCTGTACACTTAATAACGGGGTATTCCTCAAAGCGCAACTGTTTTAACCCTTTCAGACCTGAATTATTTTTTTTTCTCCAATCAATCTAAAAAAATCTCTGTAACTAGACTAGGGTAGAAGAACTAAGGAAAAAATAAAGAAAAAAATCCTGACTGTCAACTTTTCAAGAAAATATAGTTTTCCTTTTTGTGTACAAATGTGCACATCCGTCCTATGTAATGACAAAACTAGTGAATAAGGATGTTTCTCTGAAATCATGAAACGTTTTATTTAGCATTTATTTATCAGGAAATTTTATTTGTATTTATAAAAATAACAAAACCACAATACTAAGAAAATAAAAAAATAAATAGATTTCTTCTTTGGGATGGGTAATTGGAATTTATGTGCGTCATTCATATAATATAAAATCAAAGTGCGTGTTTCATAAGATTACATATGAAATGCTAAGAAACAATTCTTAACTTTAGTTAGGCTTATGTGGACTTTGCATTTTATACATTTGAACCGGATTCTTCCCTTACATCTCACCATTTTGCACCGTGTTCCAAGTCTCAAAAAGTGCCCAACACGTCAGTCTCGAGCTATTTCAGCTACAGGGCGAACCTCTCCTGGTCTTCTAGGTCTCCACTGCCACTGAACCGTCCTCTCTTACCAATGGAAATGTTATTTTGCAACACCAGACTTTCAGCCAGCCGACGACGAAAGTGAAGCAGCGTGAGTTGCTTATTTTTTGGTACGCCTAGCAAATCAATGTCAATTTGGTACTCTAGGTATGCCTGAACCACTGCTAAGTTTAATAATGCATGAAATATCATACGAAGAGTCCATTTTTTAGTTTTTGGAAAGTTCTGTAGTAGCTCATGAGTTGATCTAATAAGATTATACTTCCTGACAACTTCGGGGTGTTCGACTTCAATAAATATGTTTTCTTTTTTACACCACCTCCTAATTAAATATTTTTCTCGAATACCAACAAAATTAAAAGCTAGATGCGTAACATTCCGTAGAATATTTTCATTAGAGGTGTCTACTTCTGTGGCCGGTGGTACTTCGAGTACTACTTCATTGGTGTCATTCTGATCCAGGATGAGCTAGGTCCTTCATCATCGTCCGAGTCAGGTGTGAATACTTCTCGTTGATTGTAGTTTATAACATCTGCACCAACTCGGAAAGACCGCAATTCCCTTTTAGACGCAAATCCAATACTTTTCATCTTCGTCACCGTGCTTTCAAGGCAGCCGGTGAAAACATACCGGCGTTTTTTTTTGTCTGTAAATGTAAACTAATGTCTTACCCCTTATTTATAGCATCGACAACATCAAAATAATATCTTCAAATAACATTTATAAATGATGTTGAAACACTTGAACAAATCGTGAAAACATCGTTCACGCCTGATGTGTACATTTGTGTACAAATATAAAAATTGAGTTATTTGGTGCAAAAATAGAAAAAAAAAACAATATGTATGTTATCGATGACTCCAGTAATATACCATATCAATTCGTATTTTTGCAGTGCGTATATATCGCTATTTCCTATTTTTTTTTTATAAAATAATAAGCTTACCTACACAGCTCCAACTTTAGTCAGCCACTGGTCGCAATTTGTCAATAAAATGACAAAATATGCTAAGAGGTGGTGTTAGAAGAATCGTTTTTTGTAGTTTATAATGTGAACTTATGAACACCACCGTTCTTAATTGCACGTGAGTCGAAATTAATACCTAAATATATTTTTACATTTAATGTGTACATTTGTGTACGCCAGGTCTGAAAGGGTTAAGCTCAACCAACTAAGCGCAACTAAATTATTCCTCAAAGCGAAAACATTAGTTGCGCTCACAAATTCTAATTATTCATTGGTTGCGCTTCGAGGAATAATTTAGTTGCGCTTAGTCGGCTGCGCTTAAAAACAGTTGCGCTTAGAGGAATACCTACTATACGCAAAATTTCAGGATGATTGATTCAGTGGTTTAGGCGTGAAAAGGTAACAAACAAACTTACTTTCGCATTCATAATATTATTAAGTTAGGATTTATAAGAAGAAGAATAATTTGTAGTCATAGACCTGGCTCATACTGATGTCGATGACCACTAACTGCATTTTTTGGAAGGTGTTTAGAGGAGCTAGGGGAATGACAATAGTTTCTAAAGTCTCATGCATTTTTACTTTTTTATAATCTGTAACACATGTGACTAAAAGAGTGATGAATATACATAAATTTTGATAAATGAAGATGGAGATGGAGAAGAAGACTAAAGAAGAGATGATGATCTTTGGATGGATTGTGTGAGAAATGATATGAAGGAGTAAATGATGCTGTGACGTCAACAGAGGAGAATGGAAGAAGAAAACGTGTTGCGCCGACCCCAAGTAGAATGGGACAAGGGCAGGAATTAAGATGATGATTAGCATCGTTGTCGCTTATAGAATGTTCTTTTGTCTAGACCCACGATAGAATATAGAACAACGATATCAAAGCGGTCTTTCTCACTTTATAGAAAGATATACTTTTCGAAAACATTTTGTCTCGCTGCCTTTGACGGCAGACTTTTAAAAAGTGCCTCAAAAGCTTTGTGAAAGGTCAATACCCTTTCATGTCGTGCGAACTTGGCATCCACACTCACTTCGACTCAAAAGTTTGGATGGCACTTTAGACCTTTATAGAGGCCCAGCCATTAATAAATATATTTGTTTAAAGTTAAACATAATTATACTTCATTGAATAAAAAAGCATTGGTAAAAAAGTCTTAAAGCTCAGCAATACGGGAGGTCCTACTAGAATATAGGCTTCTTTGGAGAATTCAATCAAAGTGGTTACTTGAATCAACAATTTTTTACTGCAATCTTCTGCATTTTCCAGTACTAGGATCTTTACATACGCTCAAGTTTTTAAACCTAAGCCCTCTACCTTTCCAGGAAATAAAAACATATCCAGGAAGATTCAAGAACGACACGAAATACTCTTTAGTTTTCTACGTAACTTTACAAACGGTTATCGCTAGTCGGTAAAACCCACCACCATCCAATTTAGAATAAGTATAAAAACAAATAGAACAGAGATATAAAAGCAACTGATAACGACCACAATAAAATATCCGCGATACAGGAATGCCTGATAGAAATAGAAATGTTACGTCGACGACATGATGGACGCGAGCCAAATGTCACACAACAAACCAAATGATAGGGTTGAGCGTATCGCGAATTTTAGCTTACGATGCGTATTTTGACTTTTATGTTTGCGGGAGTTTTATTAGCGTCTCGTAGCGTAGAAAAGATGCAATATAGATAGAGTACATCTCTCAAAGTATTGTTATGGACATTGTGATAAGGAGGGACGAATCGCATGTGACTAAAAGAGTAGTGAATATAAATGTTCATAGATGCAGAGGGAGAGGAAGACCAAGGAAACGATGGATCGATTGTGTGAGGAATGTTATAAAATAAAAAGTTTTAAATGATTGCGTCACGGTTGACAGGAGAGACTGGAAGAAAAAAACGTGTTGTACCGACCTGCAAGTAACATAGGACAAGGGCAGGAAGATGTTGATGATGGCGTGCATACGAGTGAACTCCCAAATGATGTCTTAGCAACAGTAATAATTAAAGAAAATAACGTTATCTTAATTTTTTATCAGAAGAGACAACACTACGAACAATATACGGTGACAATACAAAATTAAAATATTAAGACTGGAATACAAAAAATAAATTCTAAAAGAAATCAAAATGAAAGCTCGAGGAATTTCTAATATCTTCTATTTTCAAATAAGTCTGCCCTTGTGGTATGCCTACAAAAGTATTAAGAGCAGGTACATTTGATTTTGAGCAGTTCACGGCTTTATTCTTTGAATTCATTTACATAATTATTCAATGAGATTTTTTTAGGAAAAAAAAAGAATAGCATTCCTACCTATCTTTAGACCAATTTATCTGAGTCTAGCTTAAAATTAACTTGAGTCTGCTGGCTTTGCTTAATCGAATAGTGAGGCCTTTAAAATGAGGTATTACAGAAGAGCCGTTCGTGAATCTCATGCAATTTGATGATAATTTCACACTGAAAAACTTTGTATACACCTACCACGCGACACTGGTAGTAAGACCAGTATAAGCTTGCATATTAGGGATTTTTTCTGAGTAAAAAACATGATTCTACTAGCTTTTGCCCGCGGCTTTACTCGCGTTCAATTAGAATTTGACAATCAATTCGGGTTGTACTCTGCTTGTAATTCAATTTTTATTCGAAAGACGTGGCGCCATCTTTGAGCATTATTACGTTATTGTTGTTTTCCTCGGGGACAGTACTTTTTTCGGGATGAAAGGTATGCTATGTCCGTTTCTGTACATCTGACAACGTATATCCAAAATTTCAGGATAATCGGTCAAGTAGTTTATGCGTGAAAAGGTAACAAACAAACTTACTTACTTATTAAGTAAGGAAGTAAGGATTTAGTCCGTCAGTTAGATTATCGAAAAATATTGGATACGTATTTTTTGTTTTATCAAATCAATGAAAACTGACGAATATAAAAACGTATCAAAGATCATCAAGATCATCAAAGTGTACTGACATTGTGACGTCACACGAGTTTTCGACGCATTGCATCGTCTTCATTTTTTGTTTACGTGAAAAAAGAAAGACATGTCCAATATTTTTTGGAAATCTATCTGACGGACTAATTTCATTTTGTTGGTAAAATACCTAGCTAAACTCACGCCTTTTTCCTTTGAGGGTAGGCAGAAACTATAGAACACCACCTGCTGCGATCCTTACATACTCCTTCCACCTCACCCACGTTCATGCACCTGGTCATACACGCACGCCGGTTGTTAGTACTAGGCACATGACTTTTCGAAGAACCTCACCAATAATATTACGCCTGTAATCCCCGAAGGGTTAGGCAGCGGTGTACCTCATAGTCCACCAAGATTTCGCCAGTTACGTGTAAATCCCATGTAATAGTCATAATCAATCGGGCACAAATCCAGACTCCGTGTCTGCTACTGAGAAATTCCTGATGGAAAACCCAATAACAATTTGCCCGACCCGGGAATCGAACCCAGGACTTCATGCTCACCAGTTTCGAATGCGACCACTAAACCAACGTGACAACACCTCATCAATAGTCATTAAATATTACCATGAATGGAAAAGTTGACACCCCTACACACTCTGTAGTATGTTACTTGTTGACGACGGGTACGTCACGGTCGCATTAATGATGTATAGGGGGCGTTAAATATTTGCCTATAGATTGACTCGCAAGATTCTGAACATCCTGTATCAATATCTAATTTAATACCTAAGGCTCCGCAAACGGACCACTTTTCACAGCCACCGGTGGCTGGCGACAAGCTGTTTCATGATTTTTAAAACGTTTCGTATGGAATCATCGGACTCGTGTAAAGAGTGCAGTGCAGTCGCGACTCAGTGTCCGCGACACGCCATCGGTGGTGAATTATTAGGAGCGCTAGTGGCGGCCACCGACCACTTCGTTTGCGCTATACCAAAGTAAGTGGCGCGCGACAGTCACCGGTGGCAGTGGTCGGTGGCCCGTTTGCGTAGAGTCTAAGAGAGTTTTACCTGAATGGATATTTTATCCCTTTCTATTTTTGATATTATTTTGCTATTGAATTATTTTGTGTCTGTCACTTATAAGTATTGTAGGGCGTCAGGTGGTTAAACTTGAGACTGACCTTGAGGTGACCTAGCAAATTACGAAGCTTCAATGGAATACGAGTCCAACTTATGCTGGTTTTCAACCACTGACGTCTGGCCTACCCTAGAGGAAGGACTTCATTACATAACATCACACCTGTAATCCCCGAAGGGTTAGGCAGAGGGGTATCTAATAGTACACCCAGATTTCACCAGTTATGTTTAAGTGTGTGTAGTGAAGTGGTACTAACATAGGTTTAAGTCTTATTTATAAACACAAATATTGTATTTACTTTATATATGTTAGTTTATAAAGTAAATATGTATGGGCCATTACAGCCTGAAATAAATGATTTTGTTGTTAATGTTAAGTCCCATGTAATAGGACGCGAGCCTATTGCTATCAACTGGGCACAATTCCAGAGTCCGTGGCTGATATTGAGACATTCCTGATGGAAAACACTTTGCCCGACCCGGGAATTGATTAGCTTCAACGAAGCAGTACTATAAATTTAAAAATTAGCTCACATATTTCACACGATTGTAACTTAAACCTATCACATTTACTGTATAACTGAATTATTATGAAACAACTCGTAGATAATTTCGATTCATCAGTATCTAGGTATCTCTTTGAAATTCAATATTCAAATAAAACCAAGTCATTTGCCGGTAAATACCTATTAAAATGCTTCTGATATGATAGCATGGCAATGAAGTTTATAGTTATTTGTGATTGAAGCAGTTACAACATTAGATTATGATTTCGTGCAAAATGTATCAGCGATATGTCCATTTTGTACGTTCACTTTTATGGCTTTTACAAACCAATCAGGTACAAATCAAGTTATTGAAGTACAGGGTAAAACGGGGTGAATAGAGACAAACTTGTTGTTGAATTGGTATATGATATATTACCAAAAAGAACTCTATTTGATTAACTTAGTTATACTAATTTATTTAGAGACCTTGTTGGTAGCATATCATATCTATTCAACAATTCACCCCTGCAGTTCTATTCACCCCGTTTTACGGTAAGCACTCAATGTTTTAATGGTTTTCATACTTGGTGAAGTTGAAACCCTTTTGGACCGACCAAGGAACCGTCAGTCAAAACAACTCTAAAACTAGACATCGAAAGATGCACGTGAAACTGGAAACGGTATTATTTACTTATTTTAGCTTTTATGTACACGTACGAGAGAACATAAGGAAACATCATTCAAAACATAACTTAGAGTACAAAGCACAGTTTATTTCAAAAGAAATTTCTACCAGCAGGCTTGTGAAGGGGAAAAAGTTAATCTAGACATAAGTGTGTGGAAAGAGGAGAATAACATGTATAGTATGAAAGTATTAACCTAAGTATTAAATAAATATATGAAGAAAACTGGCTAGATGGGTGTCGGGCCACGCACAATGTAGGGTTCCGTATTTGCCCATAATAATAAAAAAAAACAAACTCACATTTGCAGATGAAAGCCCTTGTTTTAATACATTATGTTTAGAAAAATATGTTATCCAAGTACCTTTTATAAGTTGGTCGACTATTACTCGTAAACTTGTAAAGCCTACTAAGCCGTGATAGTTTTCCTGTATTTATAGGCAAAGATTTATTAGATTTATTTTTTGTATTTTTTTTCAAAATTTTCGGGACTGTAGTTTCCGAGTTAAGAGGGGGGGGGGACTGGTATATTTTCGGCCCTTTCATTTGATATGTAACACGATATAGTTTTCAAAACTTTTCTTTATTCATTTTCTAATTTACACCCCCAAAAGTGGCTCCTATGTTTAAGATTCATCAATTTATGTTACACGTCCGTATTAAGGTCACCGACTGATATATTTGTGCCAAATTTCAACTCAATCAGTTCAGTAGTTTCGGAGTAAATTTACTGTGACAGACGGTCAGCCAGATAAACACGCGTTCCGTTTTTTCCATTTGAGGTACTGAACCCTTAAAACGTAAAAAAAATATGGTATTAACATTCACAACCTCCAGTAAAATAAATAGACAGACAATTTCGTAGACATAACTCATCATCATTTCAGCCGAAAGACGTCCACTGCTGGACATAGGCCTCCCCAAAAGGGGGGTTTTGCCATAATCGCCACGCTTGGCAAGCGGGTTGGCGATCGCAGTGTGGTTGTTACAAAGACACAGAGAACGCTGCTGCCCATTCTCTGGTAAGTCACTTAGTCGCCTCTTACGACACCCACAGGAAGACATGGGATGGTGCTAATCTTTACGTCCGACACCATACAGTACCATACAGACATAGACATATCTCATATCAAAAGATAACCCTCCTTGTCACCCATCACTCCAACTTGAAAGTACCTACTCTAAACTCTTACCAAGATACTCTAAAGTTCTAACCTCTGAATAAAGCAAACTTTGTCTAGAAAACTCAAAAATGCACAGCGTCTCGTTTAAAAGTAAACTACGCATGCAGTGTTGCCAGACTCCACAACATTCACTTATGAACGGTACCGAGTAAATTTGAAATGTTACCCGCTTCAAAAATTGCATTTGCATGCGAAGTTACCTAGATGAATATTCTGCCCCCATATGAATGACGTTGTTCCGATATACAGAGTGTTGACTTTGTAAGACCTTCTGTTCGCTTTAGTATTTCCAACCGCTCCCGCAGCAACAATTTTGTACGATTTTGAAATTAATGTACCTTTATTTTAAGAACCTGAAAAGCGGACAACCCGTCTAATATCTTATTTTGTGGAGGTCAGATGGGCGTTCCCCGTAAATTAAATATAAACGACTTCCAAAATAAAACACTGCAATAAGTGGAAAAGACGAAAAAATATATATTATAGAAGATTACTCATAAACTACCCAAGCAATGTGAATAATTTATAAATGGGACCACCTTGCAAGCGCTCAGCGCCAAGTACCTAATTAATACTTTGTCATCTGGAACGATAAATAAGTGAGTACCTACTTTAATAATTTGGCTTTTCTTTGACAATTTAAATAATAACGATATAATGAAGGTTTCGAATTTACCAAGCATACAGAATACTTAATTAAAAGCACTACCGACCACGCTAATGGATGGCGGTTTTAAAATTCACTTTGATAGCTCTAAAGTCAAAACTTTTATTTCATAAATGCTCATTATCTACTTTATTCTATTTTCAAATGGAATTATTCTATTTTCAAATAAATTTAAAGAAATTCGTATTGAAATCGGAGAGAAGTCGTATTGAAAAAGAGGAGGGAGAAAGAAAATGTGGATGGATTGTGTGAGGAAAAGAGTAAATGAGGCAATGACGTCAGATAGAGGAGAATGGAAGAAGAAAACGTGATGTGCTAACCCCAAATGAAATGGGACAAGGGCAGGAAGACTATGAAAGTATTTACGTATGTACTTTATGGTCCTACTAGCTTTTTCCGCGGCTTCGCCCGGATTGATCTAGAATTTGCCAATCAATTTAGTTTACACTCTGCTTGTAATTCAAACATGATTCGAAAGATACGTGGCGCCATCTATGAGCTTAATAACGTTATTGTTATTTTCCTCAGGAACAGTACTTTTTTTCGGGATGAAAAGTACCCTATGTCCGTTTCTGTACATCTGTCATCGTATGTGCAAAATTTCAGGATAATCGGCTCAGAGGTTTAGGTGTGAAAAAGTAACAAACAAAGAAACTTACTTTCGCATTTATAATATCACATTAAGTAAGGATTTGTCATTTGTAGATCTTTGACAGTCGTAACGGGTTGCCCGAAAGATTGACAACCAGTCTTACCAAATCAATCAATATTTTGCATAGAGCGACTACTTTATTGTGCTCCATAACCGATGAGATGATGATGATGTGATTGATGAGATGTTAAAAAGGGGACTCTTTTTAACATCTCGGTTATGGAGCACAATAAAGTAGTCGCTCTATGCAAAATATTGATTTTCAGCTGCATCCGGTTGGGTTGGAAGTCGACTCCAACATAGAGATTAGATATAAATAAATAAAAGTGATTTGTCTGTTTGTAATATCAAAATAACAGCTTTGTAACAATAATACGGTACATAACCTAACAAAAAAAAACTTGTTTCTAAATTTTTGTCTGTTTATTCTGGCTAGTCACCAAAATAGCTGAGCCGATTTTGATGGCACATTGACTAGCAGATAGCTGATATTATATGGAGTATCATCGGATTCATTAATTTAAATAAAAAAAGTAATATTTTATAATAATCTCATGCGGGGTTTGGTCGCGGGGAATAGCTAGACAGTTATAAATAAAAATCAATAACATTTCCTCTTAGCCTGTACGTTCGTTACTCCATTCAAATAAAGGGTGTAAAGAGACTCTTAACGAGGCCGAAAGGCACTTGTTTTCCCCGTCATTGCATTCATTCAGCTTCTAGTTACGGAGATATTGGGGGTCAAAGTTCCAACTTTTTCACAAGTTTTTTTTAAATACATGTTTTTAATGTAAGATTTTTACTTTAAACACCTCCAGGACCCCCTTATTATTCAATCCATCCATCAGCACATTGTTTTGAGTGCGTTACATTGAGTCCTACTGTAAAAAGTGATTTTTCAGCCTAAAAAAAAGTCGTTTCCCAGCACAATTTTTTGCGTAAAGTTACTTAGTTTGATGTACAGAATGCTTGGTTGACGGCTTCGTGTAGAGTCTGTTTACACCCTGTATGTCACGGCAGAGACAGCAAACATTTTCAAGTGTCATCGCGAAGGTTCCGCACACACCAGGTTTATATTAAATTTGTGGAGACCACTTGCACAAACTTTTTCCACAACTCCGCAATACACGGTGGAAGTGAACGAAACCTAAATATATACAGGTTCCATGTTGTTGGGAGTCAACAAATTGTAATGGCAGTTTAAGTGGGTAGTAAATGGAAATGAGTGGAATCCGGAGCGATGCGAATCGATAATGTTCCTATCGATAAAGGCTTGGTACCGAATTGGTTTCATAACGAACTCGAGAATAAGGGCTAAAACACAATACACCGAATACGACGTCGCATCTTGATACGTTGCGATGTCGTACCGTGATAAGATGGTCAGCACATCATTGAAACTACAGGGTCCATTTGTTTTTTCATTATTGGCAGCAGGATTGCATCATCAGTTTTCGCGATACGACGCGACGACTTAGACTGGGTATTTTCTGCGGTGCACGTCGCAGATTTCCATGAAACGACGACGCATCGGTATCGTGTGTATTTGTTTTCACCCTAACGCGGTTAACTTTCTTTATTATCAGTACCTCTGCGCTTATGGCAAACCTGCTGTACGAAGATTTGCTAGAGGCACAGAGGTAGCGCTATAGGAAGGAACATGGAGTAAGTCAGTACAAGTCTGACACTCCCTTCCGCTCTGCCCAGAGCGGGAGAAGTCAGTTGATGATTTCCGATCCGAAAAAAAAAGAGGTAGCGCTATTCCAGACAGACAAGCCATGGTGTCTCCGTCGAAGATGCGCACTCGAATCATCGATGTTTGTCACTTTCGTGCCGGGAATAAACTACTACAAAAAATCAAAAATGTTACATGCGAACAGGGGCGTGCCGTCCATAGAGGCAATTAGGCCTAGCCTACCCTACCAACAACACCAAATGCATTTATTATAACTATGAAATAAAATAATACAATATATTAAAAAAAAAGTTAAAACGCCTGTAGAATACTTATAGCAACTTGTCGCGCCCGTGTGACGTAACGCACGACGCTCCAAAGCGTACCTATAGGCAAGCAGGCGCACGGCCTCAGTTCCATTCACAAATTTACGCACATTGGTGCATATTTTCGTGTGTATAAACGGCACACATGTATAAATTATGGGTGCAACTCCTTGAACAGGAGCTGTGTTGTGATTGGCTCGCTAGATTATAAATTAAGATCACGGTTCCCAATTTGTGGAGATTTCCCCGATTTACGGGGAATTCGAGAAACAGACTACACTTAAACACGATAGTTTCCTTAATGACTAATAGAGACAGTAAAAAAACAGGGTGGTATTCTCGAATTTATAAATTCCGAAAAAATTATAAATTTTAAGGAATAGCAAAAGCCCTTTAAAAAATAAAAACTACAATCATAAATTTTATTTTCCACTTTGTTTTTTGGGGAGTTAGGAAAATAAATATTGGCAACTGTGCTGTGTCTGTCACTTTTATTGACAAATTAGAAATTAAACTTTTCTTTTAGTGTTTCATGTGACAATTTATTGGTTCGGATTTTTATTTTTATATCTTATTAAGTTTTAACCATCGCAATGTCAGATGTGTGTGAACAGATATTAATAATTATCGGTTGATCGTCCCAAATTGAACCGATTTGTTGTGTTATTTGTTTATTTACTTATAAAATGGTGTTCTGTTGTGAAGTTTGCGCTGTTAATGTATGTTTGTTAGAAGTTAAACGCAGTTAGTTTACGCAATTATCATTATATATCATATAAATGATAAGATAATTTAAGCAAGTTGTGTCTCAAGGTAGATGTGTACCCAAATTATGAGAATTAACCTAAAAATATGTATACCCATTTTTTTTTGGGTATCAGTATGCATGGCCTACCCGACGTGGAGAACCACTGCACGCCACTGCATGCGAATCAATTCGCATATCTTATGATTCATATTTTAAAAACTCGCAATTTCAATAGACACAAAGAGCGTCGGGAATAATTGACTACAGGAGCCGCTGCTTACAATCTGATGCAATTATAAACTCGAAATAAACTGCATTCGTACATAAAAACCGATGCAAAAGCATGAAGTATTAAATAAACATTTTTGCTTTCTCTTTTTACGCCAACGATAGTTATTTACTTAAAAACATGACTGTTTACAAAATGAATAGTATTTTATTTTTCAAGAGGATTAAGAATGAACTGAACCCTGTTTTAAAAATATATCATGTTTAATGTTAACAGTAAGGTACGAATGTTTACGAAATAAACCGTATTTTATTTTTCAGGAGGATTTAAAATAATAAGGGTCTCCGCTTTAATTCTGTATATTTCATGTTTTATTTCAAAAACAAAGTAAAAAAATACACATTCACTGATAATAAAGGATTTGGTCGTTATTTTGGGATTTAAAACAAACAAACGAAATGTAAAAAGGTTGACGACATCATTAAGTATAGAGTCACTGAAAAAAATAAAAATGATATTATATGGTAATTTTTATTTTAACTTTTTTTTTAACAACAACGATAGTTTCATACTTACCACATAAATCTATCATCATACAACGTGAAATACAATGCTACTATTTTCCCTAAATTATCATACGCAGTATGCGAGAACTTAAGTCTGTACCTTACCTTACCTGACCTATGTCTTTATTCTGTCCGTGTGTACTGGTGAATATTACTACTTCTCTACCTATCATAGGCCATTTGTGGCTAGAAGACTAATAGCTTGGCCGTTCTGCGGTGAAAACTACTACGTAGTTAGTGAACTTAATTACGCAGTGGTTGGTGTATGCTTTCATTAAGTTACTTGCTGTACACACTGACTTTAGCTGCAAGTGCAGCTGTCATGAGCTGCAGAACAGTCTCAAGCATATGTGGCTTGAGATTGTTCCAAGCAGAGTGAGTTGAAGCACATGTTACTTGAGTACACAAGACAAATCATAAAGATACATATACACTTTAAACTCACGCCTTTTTAGGGTCCCGTAAGGGTAAAACGGGACCCTATTACTAAGACTCCGCTATCCATCCGTCTGTCTGTCTGTCCGTCTGTCACCAGGCTGTATGTCATAAACCGTGATAGCTAGACATTTGAAATTTTCACAGATGATGTATTCGTGTATGCTCAAGAATAAAATAAATATTTAAGGGGCAAAAAACCACGTTTGTTGTATGGGAGCCCCCAAACAACAAACGTGATTTTTTGCCGTTTTTTTGCTTCATATTAATAACGGCGATAGGTAGACGCTTGAAATATTCAAAGAATATTTAGTTGTATATTCTCTTTAAAAATAAATAGTTAAATTAAAATAATATACAACATACATGATTTTTATGCCGTTTTTATAGATAAAATGGTACGGAACCCTTCGTACGCGAGTCCGACTCGCACTTGGCCGGTTTTTTAATGGGGGTGTAACTACTAAACAGCACCTGCTTTGATCATTACGCCTCGTCCACGAATTCATTATACATGTTCGCTTTCTCATATAATTGTTCGATCGCCAAATTAAATCCTCAGTAACTGAATCACCTAATGAACTGCTCACATAATACCACATTCTACATTTATTTATGCACAGCACAAAGGATTAATTTAGGACAATCAAACCACGTTTTGGTTGCGATTCTTGAACGTACAAAATAAACACAGAAGCGTTTTCTGCAAGCCATTTGTAATGTAAATGTAGCTCATCGAGGTACAGACGTGTACACCAAGCTACCCGAAACTGTCAAATGTTCCCAATCAACCTTGAACCTAATACTTTAGCGATAAAGTTGAAAATCTATTAAAGCAATTTGACAGATTGTAGCTTAATATGCTGGCGTCAGTACAATTTGAACTGCCGCACCGTGATGGTCGGCCTGATTTGAATATTAAATCCTGCAGAAATTTTCTTTGCTGTAAACGTGTCGTTATTTAAATGGGCTGTTTGAAGGAATTTAAATTGCTTGTATTTAAATAAGCAGAACTGTAGAAACGAGGCTGGGTTGTGTAATGATTAAGTTTGCTGCAGTTTTGAAGTGAAAACTTCTTTATCATCGTTGTGATTTGAAAGTCGATGAAACGAAAAAGCGACAGTAAAAAGAGACAGACACATAAATTCATAAGATTTAACGTGGGAGAAAATGAGATAGGAAGCATTATACAGTTTTTATCTTGAAACCAACATTTTTGAAGGTTTCACTTCTACCACGTGTGAATAATGCACATGTTTTTTTTCCTTAGCAGCTGTTTTGAAATTACTATTTTAAAGGGTATATTGTGTACGGTTGCCCGTGACCATCGTTCGCGTGAAATGATTATATAAATATTACATCCCTATTTGAATTGGATTTTAATAACAATTTCAAGGGTTTGAATAAAAGTAGGCTAAGTTACTTCAAGTCTATACATCAGCTATCTGCCAGTAAAAGTCCCGTTAAAATCGGGCTGGTTCGGAGATTAGCCGGAACAAACAGACAGACAGGCATAAACTTTAAAGATTTTTTGTTATAAGTCGTATATACTTTCATATACATTGAGTAAAAAGCTGTTTTGAAATTAAAAACAGACACTTCAATTTGATATATTTGTATAGATGCGGGACTATCGATCATTTTATGTAGTAGGTTATGTTACATTCTATCAGCAGTGAGAATATTGGAATGATCCAAAATTGGACTGATATAACCTACCAAAATGCCTATTTATTTATTTATTTAATTAATTACAAAGGTTGTTATAACCAATTACAGTAACTAAAATTATAAAAATAAAATAGATAATTATAATACATTAAAACATACAAAATAACAAAGTAAAGCAAAATTTGACAGTTTCATAAATTCCTCTCACAGTACTTCTAACATACCAAAGTTAATCCTGTTGAAATTCATTAAATACGAAACGCTTTAAAAGCGGTTGTCATTTGTCTAGGATCCCAACACCTTAATTAACATTTATTCACAGACTAACATGACTGTTTAAATAAGCTCTACAATAACCACACACTAGATCCTTTAGTTTCTCAAATTCCAGGTCGGTAGCTTACAAAGGAGACGGTTTTATGTGACTTACTGTCCAGCACGAAATGAACTGTCTACACACCAAATTGCTATGTAAACATGTCCAGCCTATTCAACAACAACATTAACAAGAGAAACAAACCTATGTACCTGACATGTGTAATCCATTTACAAATCCGTGGATTATTAGCATGTCGCCCATTTACCCGTGTTTATTTGTCTTCATGCACTAATTCCACTGAGTAGACAAGTACTGACAGAAGGTCAGCCGTTTACGCAGAGCAAAATCGTACGCACGCATATAGACACGCTTCACGTACATCGAGTGCAAGTGTTCTCGCGACTTGCATTTGTTTTAATCTCCACGTACCATAGACACTTTCCACGTACAGCGAGTGACTGGCGTTTCGTTTGTTTAAAATCTCCACGTGGGTCTACTTTTGCACTGCAGTACACACTACACATCCACAACAGCGTGCGTGGCCCACTGCGGCATAGTCATGGGTTAATATTAGTGTATTGTGTGTACCGCATGCACAGCATGCATGGCGTTCCCAGCTATGTGAGCGCCTTATTCGAGCAAGCCACTAACTGGTACTAATGACGTCAATTGATGCATAGCGTGTCCGTGGTCTGCATTGGACACAATCACATACAATTTTTGCAAGAAGCCTAACACACTTGCGTGGCCTATCTGTGCGCCGCGGTGGGTTTGCGCCTTTACGTACACTTAGACAGGCTTCACGTACAGCGGGTGCAAGCTGTCATAACTTTGTTTGAGATCGCCGTACGTGCGCTTCTATGTGGGTGCGCTTGTTTTCGTTCCTTGTATAGATTGGACCTTCTGTCTTAATATTACTGTCTATTTTGTTATGCTCATACTCTGGCTGTTGGCGGACCGCCATGTTTCCATTCACCTCCCGCAGAAATAAAATTGTTCTAAATAATCGAACGTGTGTAACACTTCTGTTCGTGATTGTATTCAATTAATCATTGAATCAAAATATAAACTTGTTAACGCTGATTTCGATTGGAATTTACAGGTTTAATGCCAAGTAATTGATGTTTTATAACATAGCTTTATGAGGTGCGTGATGATGAGTGAGTTAACATGCATGGTTATATATTAAATCTTTTTTTTTTGTTGAATGGCATCTCGCAGAGGTCAACCTATGAGGCTAATTTCTGCTTAACCGGACCATCCTGTGGATGCCTTGAGTGTAAGGCCAGGGGAATTAAATCAAATGCAGCATCAATACTTTTTCTTTCTTTCTTTCTTTCATCAGTAATTTCAGTCTGCAGATACTATCTTCTAACTTACTAGCCGACTCTGATGGTAGACTTCATTTTCATCATAGGCTTCCATTGAGTTTATTCCATCTTGGTATTCCACTATACTCTGAGGACGAGCCAGCTCGAATAGATACCTAAACAGCAATAGAAAATGTACCAATAGGTATATTATATAGTTTTTTCGGTCGATAAATCATTCGCCCGGAAAATTTAATCTATTATTAGACCATCAAATTATTTTTACAGCCTTAGGTACCTAATAAATTATAACACAAAATCCCAGTAAATCGATTTCCTTTCCTCGTTTTTCCTATAATTACATTTATTACGCGTCCATATAATATTGTACCTAATGTAAAACGGATGGCGTCGCCCATGTGTGGGTCGTGTTAACTGCAAGGCCGCTATAAAATGTAAGTAAGATGGCTATTTCAGACTGTCATAGCTATTTTATGCTTCCTAATTGACTAGCAGGTTGGTTGGAGTAGTTGAATTTTGATATACCAACTATAATGGGTGTAAAAAGACTCCTAACGAAGCCAAAAGGCACTGGTTCTCCCCGTCATTGCGACATTTTTTTTTGTTCCGGACCATATCGGGAACCTTATAATTCAATTTTCTTTTTCACATTTTTTTTTTTTAATTCAAGTTTTAATATTTATGTTTATGAACCCTGCACTATTAAATGCATCCATCAGCACAATTTTTTGAGTGCATTACATTGAGCACTACAAAAAGTCGTTTCCCAGCAATATTCTTACTTAATTAGTTTGAAGTACGGAATGTTTGGTTGACGGCTTAAAGAAGGGTCCGTTTACACCTTGTATATGTATGTCGCTGGCAATTTGTATGATTCCGCTGCTTACATACGGCGTCGCCAGTTTAAAAACGTTCGCAGTTATATATTATACCGAAGGCAAAATGATAACTTGTTCAATTCAATTGTTATAATTCCGACGTTGGTTGGAGTTTTAGGGTGACCATGATATACGACTATGTGACGCGCGCTCGCTACGCTTGCATTTTACATTACACACCCACTTTCCGTCACAAGTGTCGTCGTCACTCCGCCACCCTTCTGCCTACGCTCCTAACGCCAGCTAGCAAGACTTTTAGAAAAATTGCTGATTTCCCATGCGTTTTTGAACATGATGGTTACTATAACTATTTGTGTCACAAAACCACTATTTGACGCTATTTTTCTTGTTTTGATGGCAAGAACTAGAACTAAATACTTCAATTTGCAGCGGCATTATGAAGGCGGCGCGGCGTTTGAATTGTCGATGAAATGTTGTGGACTTGTGGCATACTATAAAGTGACACGGCAATATACATTTTGCCTTCGGGGTAATATACATACCTGTGAGCGTTTTTAAATTGACAAAGCCGTATGTAAACGGCGGAATCATACAAATTGCCTGCCACATACGTAGACCAACCATGTAGTATGGTTAGCCTGTAAATTTGTCTGGGTTTATGTGGCTTAATATAAACCCTATAGCTACATACAGGCAGTGTTAGTTGCCAGTCCCAAACTAGAGTTAGACTGTATCTTGGGGCTCGAGATTTGATTTCCAGAGTAGAGACAAAGGTGATTAGAGTGTGGTGAACTAGTCATGCGGAATTGATTGTGTGTGTGTATGTGTAATGTATGTCAGTTTGCGTGTTTGCTCTCATTATTTGAAGTGTCTTATGAGAGACATGGATGTATGTGTTTAGTTCACCATGAAAAAATTTAATGCAGCTCTATAGCAAATCTTGACGGTGCGTTTGGCGCAGCAGCTGAGCGCTTGGTTGGTACGCTGCGTGTCGCAGGTTCGATCCCAGTACAGAATAAATATTTGTATGAGCTACAGGTAGTAGTTTCGAGTCTGGCTGTTTGTGAATGTAAGTTTAAATGTTTGTAAAAGCACCCACGATACAGGACAAACTCCTAGTGCGGGGAAACATTTTATAAAAAAAAATCGACACGTAGTTTTTCTATCATCTATCATTTAAAAATAATGCCCCGCAATGGTACCTTGCTGAATCACATATATTTGTACCAATATATATATACTTGATAAATACAGTAGCGTATCGCCTACGTTTTTTGTAACTGTATTTCCTCAATTTAATACTGATAACTTGCACACAGTGATAAGGGGCACGTCACACGTGCATTTTATTCATATCTTTCTAGTTAAATAAAAACAAACTGATACCTACGTAAAGATACTGATTCTTATTTCTTTTTGCACACAAGTGTGTAAACGGCAATTTAACCATCTATACAAAAAGGTTTTTATAGGATTTACTAGAAAACCGTTTACAGGATTTAATTCATAATTTTACCTTAAATGTACATACAAACAACAAGGACTAGCTGATTCAATTATAATTTATGTATCTTAATTTATGCAAATTAATCATATCTCCGTAACCACCCAACAGATTTAAATGAAATTTGTGAACGTGTATGCTTAGTTCTAGCTTGAAAGATACGAATTTTTTAAACCAGTTAAGGCTGTTGATAACAAACTTGACCCGCGCGAAGCTAGGACGGGTCGCTAGAAATGTATTTATAAAATGACAGAATCCTTTGTCATTATTAAATGCAATAAGAACAAAAAAGTTGTGCATAAGCAATCATCCATTGTTATTGTTTCTCTAATTGCAGTTATTTCCAAGGAAATCTAAATAATAACAATTAATTACTACAATCTTGATCTACAACTAAGTATTATTTATGTTTTATTTATCTTTATTTTTCAACTAACAACAACAATCAACAGTCGATTTTATTTTTCTAAAATAAAATTGTTCGACCTTTAGCTTATTTTTATAAGAATAAAACTGAATAGGTACTTATAAATACAAATTCATTAAATATTTACAAAATAAAAGTAATGGAGTGATCAAAATACGAGACTGAAAATGTCAAACAAAAAGCAAATTATGGGCGATGTTTTATAGGTTTTATCATCTGAAATCATGAAAACAGTCTTAATCATTTCAAAAACATCAAACGGATGTTTTAGAAGACGTTAATACTTGTTACGAGGGGCATACGAGACAGAATTACAAAGTTAAATGAGTTTAGTGTACTCTCCTCTAAAGTCATATAATGACATGTGATTTGATAGGTGCAATAAAACCCAAAGATACACTGGTTTCGTCACCTATTTTTACTAAAATCTAATATTAAACGTAGACAAATATAAATAGCAAATAAAAATTCATCGCAATTTATTTCTGAGACTGAACAAAAAACGAAATGAAATAATAAAAGATTTTGTAACAGATTAAAAAAAAATACTAACTTTGAGACTTTTCAAACACAACTATGGTAAGGCTCCCTTTATTGTAATAATGTCATTGATACTTTACTTACATACTACTGTATGTAGATATTGTACGGATCATCTTCCCTTGTCCCATGTGCGTGGCGAAACGCGTCTTTTTCTTCCATTCTCCTCGGTCAACCGTGACGCAATCGTTTACTCCTTTCATATAATTCCTCACTCAATCAACCCTTCGTTTCCTTGGTCTTTTTCGGCAGAAAAAGAGAGGCTTTTCGGCAGAAAAAGAGAGGTTTCGAGAGGGATCTCGATCCATAACGTGCACGTATTTCTACATCGTTTTCACATATATGTATAATCTCAACATGGATGATGTTACCAAGATTTTGTAAAAATATTTTGATTGAAAAGAGTGTCCATGGAGTATCTTGCCCATTCTTCTCCATAGAGATCTACGCTTTGGAATGGGCAACTACAGTACTTTCACAAGTTATTATGCCTTGTGTCTGTGACTATAGCTTAGCCTTCTTTGTTTTTCTGACATTCAAAAGTGCCTATAATGGTCTAATTGAAATATATGCTTTTGAGTTTGAGTTTATAAACTTCAAACGTTAAATTACCTTACAGAATACCAAGATTCAACTAATCAACATAGCACGTCACATTGCACTGCTGACCGTAGGCCAAATTCCGTCCCATCACAACACCCAGACCTCTATCACACTTCGAAATCCAGTCTAACCGGTCTATCCAGTCTAAATATAATATGTACCGATGACCTTTGTAAGGTCACGAGTACATCTAGCTGGTGCTGCTTAATTTCAGTAAAATTTTAAGACTAAAAAACGTAATATCTAAACTTGATTTATACTTTTACTTCTTTTGTTATTTTTTTTGTTATTATTTTAATTTTTTATAATTAATTGTGAAATCATGGAAATTAAATAAAAATACAAAGTAACTCATATCGTTTGCCATAAAACCCTTTGCCCGCCGCGTCACACATTTGCCCACTGCCAACAATCATTGACAATAATTGCACCTACGGAGACATCGTATCTCCTTATCAATTGTTTACGTCAGATCGCATGATAACGCCGCCAAGCACACCATGAAGATATTTTTTGTTAGTTTTTGTGCTGGAGTGAAACAATCGTGGCGGCTTTTTGCTATACCGTGAGAAATGATATCGTAAATGTGGTTCGTGAGGCAATCATGCACAGAGAAAAGAAGGTTCGCAAGGGTGAGTGGCTCATACATTTATTACTAGCTTATGCCCCCAGCTTTGACCGCGTGGAGTTCGGTAATTGTCCAACGGGATCGTACTACCGGAATTAAAATTACCGTATGTGTTAAATCCAGGTTATAAACTACATGTAATCTAAATTTCATAAAAATCTGTACAGACGTTTTTGCGTGAAAGAGTAACTAACAAACCTCTCCATAAACTTTCGCATTTATAATAGTAGGAAGATTAGTACCAATTTTTTTTTGACGTAACAACGTCTATATAAATCGATGAACGCCGGCTGCATGCACGAAAAAGTGTCTCGTTACGCTCATTGTCCGCATGCGCCACTTTCGTAGTATCAGATATTGACAAGCCTAGGTTATTATTTTTAATCTACTATTGGAGCTAGGAGGTTAGGTTGTATGGGTAATTTCTCTCTTCCATTTGATTTTATGACGTTGTCACGTTAAACTATCGTCCGTAAACCAACTTTACAGACAATCATTTTTTTTTGTTTGCCGGGATCCCAGGCAAAGGCCCCATCCATTCCTTCCACTTCTCTTGATGTTGGGCTTCTTCCCGCTTTTTTTATACTATTAGTAATAATTTACATAATTACTTATTTTTACTGCAAGATGAGTGAGTTCTTGTAGCGCATTTCTTTTTTGGTTTTACGACGTAGCTTTATATTTACGTCGTGGTAGGTAATGAGGTCATACGAAAACAATGTTTTTAGTCGTTCCATTATTTGTCACCTGTAGACAACGAGATTATACGTTGTTTTTATTTTCATATCTGACTGGAATTATTGAAAAGACGCGATTCAATGTTATTGAAAGCCGGTCGTGATGGTACAAATAAAAACAATAGTGACATTTTTGATTTCCCACGCGTTTCTTCTCCTAGAACCAAGGCCAACGAACAAACACATAAAGCCTTGTTTCCTTTTAATAATTTCCAGCGCAAGGAGGTTTCATGTACTAAAACTCCTTACACCGTTTAGTGCAATATTCCCAACAAAGTTTACAGCAAACATACATTTTAATTACCCTAATATATTCCACATAATATACGACATACGTAGTCACACTATTTCACAGATTTATACCCCCGAGTGGAGTGAACTGGCTCGTAAATCCCTTTAACAGTTGGCCTACAAACGAGGTAGTAAAAATATTCATTAAATGCGGTTTTACACAAGAGGTGTTAACATGGCTGCCCGTGGTATATGATGGCCCACAATGTTGGTGTACTGTGCAGCTTGTGGTTTTGGTTAGAAAGTAGTTGAAACAAGAGAAGTCTCCTGTTTCTTTTTTGTCATAATATTTAATTGCTCCAGAACCGTGCCACTTCCACGGCATCGTCGGTGGCAGCGTAGAGTTCCTTTAGGGGTGCCTGTTTTGGGGCATAGATAGGAGGTGGAGCCTAGCTTGCGAATCACCTTCACTTGCCATTGAAGGGAAGTGATCAGATAACTCTTTTTTTCTGTGGGGAATGGAGCTGGTTTTGCGGTTATCACAGTTAGACTGCTCCCACTGTCACCCAATGTTATAGGCTGACAATGCGAGGTGCATTGTCAGCTTATCTCCAAACTTCGGGTCGGTAGCTTAGTTTCGTAATTTTATCCCTTTTTGATGAGATACATCTATAGCCGCGGGTAAAACCGATTGTTGGCGTGGCGACGCATGCCGTGACGACGCGTCGCCACGCTATGCGATGGTATATATATACATTGTACTGTTACTGTGTACTATTCTTTCATGCATATTACTTGTACAAAATAATTTCGATGTTTCACATCTGCACGGGGGCCCGTGACGGCTCACAATTTTTTTCACTAACAGTATTATTACGAGTATCATTATGGTAGCTTAGTTTCGTAATTTTGACTCTTTTTCAGTATCGTAATTATTACGAGTATCATTGTGAACTGCAGCCAATATTATTTTGAAAGATCTGCACTGTAGAACTCTATGAGCAATATAATATCACTAGCTGTTGCCCGCGACCTTCGTTCGCGTGAAATTATTATTAAAAAATCCCCTTTATTATAAGCACTTCCCTATTTGAATCGAATTTTGTTATCAATTTCAAGGGTTTTTTTTCTTTGCACGGAAGCCTAATTATTTATTTAAAATAAAAGAAGTTACTCCTTGTTACTTCAGCTATCTGCCAGTGAAAGTTCCGTCAAAATCGGTCCAGCCATTTCAGAGATTAACTGGAACAAACAGACAGACAGACACAGACAAAAAATGAAAAAAATGTTGTTTTGGTATATGTATCGTGTATACATCCATATGCACTTAGTAAAAAGCGGTTATTTTAATATTACAAACACTCCAATTTTATTCATTATGTACAGAAGATTTTTCTACTTACTGCAGCTGTCACTAACTCACAGTGTTAATTGAGTTTTATTACCTTGCTGATAACGTAACGTTGACAAATAGGATAGGCAAGTCTCACTTTTTATGACATCTACTTATGACGAGACGGAATTGTCTAGTCTAGAGCAGAGGGTTACGTCAGACTCTTAACAGACTAAAGACCCACTGTTTTTACCATTTTGTAGCATGTGTCGAGGGCCCGGGAGATACAAATCATTCACGTGCACCCCCGATTGACGTTGTCACGTTGGTATGCCCTACGTCCATCCAAACAAAAAAACTAAACCTAACTTTTTCTGTAATAAACGGGGTGTTTATCGATTTGTCGTACGATAACGATAACCATCAGATCAGACGAAAGATGTCCACTGCTAGACATATGCCTCCTCCTTTCGGAAAGGTGCTAGAGAGGCGACTGCGTACAGGGAAGCGCAGCATTGGAAGGCTACCGATAAGGTGACTCGATTACATAGTGATGACGGCAGCAGGAATCCGCTAGACGCAAGAAGAACACGACCAAGAGGCCTAAAATGGCCACTGTAGCAGGACAACCACGATTAACCACGTTATAATTCTATCATTTATCATTTAATATTACTTGCATCTGTGACCATTTTACGAATTAAACGTGATTCGTAACATTGTCCAATTATAATTCTGCTAAAGTGGTGCCCCAGACCCTGGTGACGGCAGATGAATCCGCTAGATGCAAGAACACTGGTCACGGCAGCGGAATCCGCTAGATGCAAGAACCCTGGTAACGGCAGTGGAGTCCGCTAGATGCAAAAACCCTGGTGACGGCAGCGAAATCCGCTAGATGCAAGAACCCTGGTGACGGCAGCGGAATCCGCTAGATGCAAGAACCC
This sequence comes from Lycophotia porphyrea, assembly GCA_950005105.1. Classification (NCBI taxonomy): domain Eukaryota; kingdom Metazoa; phylum Arthropoda; class Insecta; order Lepidoptera; family Noctuidae; genus Lycophotia; species Lycophotia porphyrea. The sequence continues at coordinate 12,024,427 of OX465399.1, forward strand.
TGGTGACGGCAGCGGAATCTGCTAGATGCAAGAACCCTGGTGACGGCAGCAGAATCCGCTAGATGCAAGAACCCTAGTGACGGCAGCGGAATCCGCTAGATACAAGAACCCTGGTGACGGCAGCGGGAATCCGCTAGATTTAAGAAGCACAAGCCCAGGCGATGTAGCTATTACCCTAATAAAGATCTTTTATGGTTAGCCATTATCTTATCAACCAAGCTTTATTAATGACAACATAGCTTTACCTTTGCAAGGCTTACCTCAAAATTTTGCCAGTGAAAAACATGTCCATTTTCACTTTGTCTAGGTGACACCTAAATGATTCAGTCCCTACATCACCACTGCCTAGCCTTTTTCCAACTATGTTGGGGTCGGCTTCCAGTCTAACCGGAAGCAGCTGAATTCCAGTATTTGACATGGAGTGACTGCCTATCTGTCCTCCATCATCCAGTTGGTAATGGGTGATGCGATACCCCATGGTCAGACTTACCAGCCACTGACTAACTCTAACGACTGTCAAAGATCTACAAATAACAACCGGGACCGGAGACGGCTTAACGTGCTTTCCAAGGCACGGAGGAAACTCGGTATGTAATGGGTGGCCACCCATGCATTAACCAACTTAGGCAAACGCGGCTTAACCTGAAGATTGATCCGAACAGCTATTATTAGTTAGATACGAGCTCCTCTTGCAAGGAGCTGACATATACTTAGTCTAATTAAAATTTCAACACGCCATATGCTATTATGGAACATCTGACAAATCTTTCAAAGTACATACCGTTTCCTTTAGATTAAGCTTGAACTAAGAATAAACTCTTCCTCGAAGAAACTTGTGTATAAAATCGAATTACTTACGCTTCACTTTGAACCGAGTTTAAAGTATAAGCCGCTCCATACATTGTCTTTCGTGTGTTATTCTTTGCGGCTCCCCGCGGTAAATCCCCGGGTATAGGGAATAGAACATTTAGATAGGGTTGTCGGGAATTAGAAAAGTTTAGTTTTGTAACCACTTCTGCCTAACCCTTCGGGGATTACAGTGATGTTATGTTATGTAGTTTTGTAAATTTGAGCAGATGTAAAGGATAAAATCAGCGATGAACTAAGAACTTAATTGCTACTTAAGTACATGAATCAAACGCTGCAAAAACATCTTCATTTTTTTCGGACAAGACTGATACAGCACTTTTTATTTGGTAAATATAATTGGTAACTTATTGAGTAAATTATGTTAATTGCCTGTTTATTTTTTTAATGCAAAAGATTCTCCAAATTTATCACCATAATCCGACAATATGGTCAGCAAAAAACCAATTTCTCGTAAATGACTTTAATTCAAGAAATACCCCGAATTTGTATCCATAAAGGTAAAGCCTCTGCAACAACAATGAGACAAGTGACAACCCTATTGGAACGTCTCAGTCTGATATTGAAATATGGCTTCGGCTTGAACATAACATGCATTTAAATGCAATATAAACGGAAGCCTGTCGTCTCCATAGCATGGTGTAATCATATTGTTTTACATTTATTGTATGGATCTGAATTGACAGATGTATAAGCAGTTTTACTATCTTCCTAGGCTTAGTGGTCGCACATGCGACTGCCGAACATGAAGATTTGGGATCGAGTCTTAGACACACTGAAAAAAAAAGTGAAACGGGATCTTTATTGGAGTTATCACAAAACCTATTTGCAGCAATCAAGACAAATCAACGTTTATTGAAGTAATCAAAATGCTTGATTGACACAACTAACTTACTTTGTTCTTAACATTTTTTTTTAACTTACAATGATGTCATGTTAAGGGTTATAAGAAACTTGTTTGACCGTTCAATCATTTGAACTAGTATTGCTGCAATCATGTCGTGATGATCAACTTAACTAAGATTTTGATTACTCTAAACCAGATATCGCTAATCAAGCTAAAAAGTCACTTGATTGGAGTGCATTTCTTTTAGTGCAAAAATGTTATTGAATTTTTTCATAGTGCATTTGTCAGCCCAGTCTTAATTAGAGCCCAGTTGATAGACATAGGCTCCCCTATTATCACATGTAATTTAAACATAACTGGTGAAATGTGGGGTATTCACTGTGACACATCAAGTTATACTTCCAGCATAGCATGACCTCGCTTTGTATAGATTTTCCGTGCAATGAGAGATCTTCATAAATTGGTTTTATTTAGCTTTTTTGGTCGTCGTACGTACCATACTATGGCTAGTAATGGCTACCCCTCTGCATAACCTTTCCGGCAAAATCAGCATGATGTTGTGTTATGAGTATTTTGGAAATTGGAAAGATACTTCCAAAACACCTTTTGCTTGATTGCTTTCAAAGTTTACGATAAAGTTTTCGTCATCCGCCATCATTGTCTCGTTATGCAAATTGACTATCCTAGTAATTATTCCCACTCCTACAAATTAGATTCTCTTGTGGGATTAATTAATTTGTAAATTCATTCTCTGGAGTGTCGTGAAGTGGCAACTTGATAACTGAAGGATTTTATGATTATTAAGTGGGGTCAACTTTGTATAACTATGCATCTAATTTGTTTACAACCGTCGATCTATGTTAAATCCTTCTTCAGCATCTGAATAGATTGTGATATGCCAACCCCAGCAAAAATAACTCTCAAAATTATTAAGATTGATACCTTGTAAATAAATACTCTACTGGCATTGAAATAAAATGTAATGATATCAATGACTCTAAAAACGGGATATTTCCCATGTTTACTAGGTATTTGTTTTGAGTTGTTGTGTGTTTGTGTGAAATATCGGGAACTCGTAAAAATAATAAACATGGTAAATATCTCGTTTTCAGTGTTAATTAGTGACCAATATACAAGTCCGTGATAAGACCTGTCGTACTATATCGATCAGAATGCTGGGATATGAAAAATAAAGATGCAAAACGATTGCATGTAGCAGAGATGAGAATGTTGAGATGGATGTGTAGAGTGACAAGAATGGATAAAGTAAAGAATGAGTATACATATTTGAGGAATTTGGAAAGTGCCGCCTGTTACAGAAAAACTGAAAGGAAGTCGTTTGTCTTGGTATGGACATGTAATGAGGCATATGACTAAAAAAGTGATAGACATGAATGTTGATGGATGGAGAGGGAGAGGAAGGCCAAAGAAAAGATGGATGGATTGTGTGAGGAATGATATGAAAGAGGAAGGAGTAAATGATGCCATGACGTCTGACAGAATTGAAGGAGAAAACGTCTTGCGTCGACCCCAAATAGAATGGTACAAGGGCAGGAAGATGGTGATAATGATAGTGTTAGTGACCATCATCATCATTTCAGCAAAGAAAGACATCTACTGCTGGACATAGTCCTCCCCCAAGTGTCGCCACATTGACCGATCCCGTGCGACTCGCATCCAGCGGATCCCCGCAACCTTCACCAGGTCATCGGTCCACCTAGTGGGAGGCCTTTCAAATAGAAGATAGTAATAACTCCTAGTCATTATGAAAAACTGAAACGAGCAGCCTGGAAAATAAGAATTGACGAAAAAATATTTTTGAAAATAAAATGGCAATATTATTTCGTATAATCCTATTGTAGTTTCGCAATCTGGGCGCCTCTGGGGGAAAATATTCACCGGCGCGTGGCGCCTTTCACAATGGGCTCGTGACTCCAAATTAAGGATATCCTGTAGTAAAGCGCCACTGTTCATTACTGTCTGGCTGTGAGTGATGAACAGGTATTACCGGTGCGTTTAATATTAGGTTATTTCAACATCTGAAACTCTGAAGTATTTTGCTTAGAATCTAATTCAATAGTTAGACCATTCACCATCATCATCATTTCAGCCGAAAGACGTCCACTGCTGGACATAGGCCTGCCCCAAGTGCCGCTACATTGATCGGTCCCGTGCGACTACTTCGCATGTTTACTTGGCAGTTGTTAACCTTTTTTTGTTTTGTATTTTTTCTTATGTTACGGTTATTGTAAGTAGCGGTAAACGCCGGGTATACCTGTAATGGGAGTACAATTCAGATGCGCACTCTTATTTCTCCCTGTTTTTTTTTTTTATAATCCTATATGTATTATTGGTGTACCAATAAATAACAATTAACGTCAGACCTAGAATCTCCAAAAGCAGAGGTTTTGCTTGTTGTGTGTAAGTCTCATTTATTAGGGCATAATAATTACCTAGTATGTCCCCACAACTTTCTGAGAACCTAGTATTTTCAGAGATACTACCGTAACAATTATTGCGGAAAAAAATATTTTCCATCTTAAATACCCAGGAATATAGAACCATATGTGTGCTCTTTATAGTTATAAACTTAAAAGTGTGTTTCTCGTAATAAGGTTTGTTGCACGTCAAAATTTTACAGATCATAAACATGAATACATTTTTATTCGCATCATAAAAGTGATTCAATAGCCATAAAAGGACTTTTTGCGTTTAAAAATAAAAAGTTTTTAATATGGTTCTTCAAGAAACCGTATTCTTGCGTAAACTTTCATGTAGGTACTTATTTCTGGAGAAACATTGTCAACCTGTTCTTCAGTACATTTCAGACCGAAATAAAAATATCCTACTGACCAGAATTTTCAGGCCATTGAAAACGTTTTAGGTGACAGTAAAAGGTACACGTCTGCTATCTTGTTTTTTTGAGGTGATAACGTATAAATCGATGGAGACCGGCTGCACGCACGAAAAACTGTCAGGTTTTCCCTGAGCCGAGCGTGCAAGCGAGAGCGCGGAGCAAGCGATAGAGAGGCACGATCGGCCTAAGCATTCGGCATCTTCATCTTATACAAAATAATGATAATTTAGTGATATTATCACTGAATTATCATTATTTTTCAATTCATAAAAGTATGCAATTTTTCATTAATGTTTTTTTTCGACGTTATCGCGTACAATTATCGTCCGTAAACTGACTTTACAGACAACCATTTTTTTTTAAATAAAACTTTGACCCAGTCAAAATTCACTCGTACCGTGAGCGCATTTACAAACATTTAAACACAATTGATATTCAAAAGTTATCAAGTATGTATATGTATGTATGTGTATGTTATAGTTGTCTCTGCAATAGTTCCGGTGCTTCAAATGTGTATCCTCACATAAACAAAACAATTTTAAAACTGACAAAGGAATAAAAGCCTTGACTGTACGTCCACCCAAACTTACGCAACAGTAATCCTGAGTAACAGTCATTGACTGTACGAAATCATCTAGCTGCGCAAGCCACTCGCGCGTCGCTATCTTGATATGGACACGACCAGCTCATTAAACTGAGACCGCTGATCAACGCGACGGCTGCACTAAATACTAACACACCGATCACTATAATTAATATGATTGTTTAGAACCAAGTAGCTGATGCCCGCGGCTTCGTCCGCGTGGATGTCGGTTATCGCGACCAAACGTAATCATGAAATTTTGATCCCGTTCCCGACAAAAACTTGACAAATTATATACTAAAACCTTCCTCGAGCATGACTCTATCCATTGGTGAAAACAGTATAAAAATCGGTGCAGTAGTTTTTGAGTTTATCGCGAACAGACAGACAGACGCGGCGGAGGACTTTGTTTTATAATATGTAGTGAGGATTTCAATCGATAGACCGCATCAATAAATAGTCACGATTTTTTTTTTCTTTGACATTTGTACTACATTGTCTCGCTCTGACAAACTGAAAATTGTATATATTGTTTCATGTTGGATGTGTGAACTCATTCTTTTCAATGTAGATACTTTGTCATCGATCATCATGATAATGATTAATTTAGGTATTTAGAATGACGGAGTAGAAAATAAAACAGAACTGTAATTTACTCTCACGAAGAGTGTGAAGGACGCAAATATTAAAAGTAATTTACATTGTGTTATGCTATTTTTAGGAATAGTCGACATCGTCATTTATTTACAACTTAGAACTTTACGATCATAATCTTCCTACTCTTGTTCCATGTTACTTGGAGTCAGCACAACTCGTTTTGTTTTTATTTCATTCTCCTCTGTCAATCGTCACGCTATCATTTACTCCATTTTCTTTCATACCATTCCTCACATAATCCACCTTTTTTTTGGTTAACAATTATGGTCCATGATCCTAGGGGCCGCCAATTTCTTTTCTCATTAATAAAATGTATGGCATCGAGTTATGTTAGTATGTACTGTGGAGGTACGAGTATGCATACCTAACTTGTGTCGCCGACGGGCAATTTTTCACATCAATATTTTTGCTTCAAAGTGTTGTGCAGAGCTTCTTCTTCTTCGTCGTGTCGACGATTTCCCTTTTTTTTTAATTAAATTAGTTTTGACCAGTACTCTGCCAGCTCGACGGCGTTGGTATTGGCCTCGGATTGTGCAGAGCTGTACCTATATAACACCCACATCGCCAATTACTTTAGTTTAAAAAAGTCACATGTAATAGGGGGCTGGCATCAACCTGGCTCAAATCCACATTCCCAGCTTATTGACTGGAATCCCGGTTGGAAAAACCCAATAACACTTTGCCCAACACGGGAAGCGAAACCAGTGGCTTCTAGACCAACGAGACAGCTAGATAAACACTTTGATATCAAATTTCGATCACGTTTGATCTGTAACTCAATTGCAGAAGTTAATCAAACTTGTACTTGAACTTGATCAACGCGTCTGGTAACTTTAATACTTTTGATATTAGCTGCAGTCAATTTTATTTGTGGGAAACTTTGTCTGAAATCTCTTGCGATATGTTTCGACCACGACCTCAGACGCTACAACTCGCCACGTGTCTAGACTCACTTGATTCCTTAGCGTGAGTACTGTCGTGATGTATGTCGCGTCAAGGTGTCTCGTGGCATGCTCCTAACAACTTATTTAATTTATTTTCTCGAGAATTGCAATCACAATATGCGCTTGATCGTGCAGCTTGTAGCTAAGACATAATTCTTTGAATACTTTAGCTGCAGTCAATGGTGTAGACCGTTAAAAGATTATTGTAGATGGTGCGACCATAGCTAGTTCTCAATCTGACCAATAAGGTCAAGCTCTTTCGAAATATAAAATGACGTTACCAGATTTTCAACCAATGAGGATGCTTGGAACCAGCTATGCTAGCGCCATTGGATTGGCGGGAAACTTCGACGTTGATCTGTCAATCGGGATGACAAACCAACAGTTTAATTGACTTTTATGGAAATTATATTTCTGCGTTTAGTTTGATACCTTTTTAACAAATCTGAGCAGTTGAATTTCAAAGAGGAACTTGGGGCATTCCGTGCTTGGCAAGTTTCACAGTAATTTTGCTGAGTAGTCTCAATTTCTTGGCAGTAAAGGTTCGCTTTGTATTACATAGCCCAAGGGGAGGTTTATTCGCTGTTAAACTATTGAAAGTACAGTCAAGACATTTATTCCTTCGTTAGTGTTCAAATCCTTTTCAAAAGTCAGGGCACTTATAACTTTTCGAATCTACTACTATTACTGGAAAATATATTTATTTACTTGAAAACGAATATCAGAAGTTTTGATCAATGTTGACCTTAATTTTTTTAACGATTTATAATGAAATAAATCTTTTATATTGTCACAGTGGGATTCACTCAATTTTAATTCGGTCTTACAGTAATAAAAGACGGATAAATGCTGTTCTGTTAAACACGGCACAACAGACAATACCGAGTTGGTAAAGCGAATCACATCGTGCTATGAACTGAAAGTAATTTTTGACGTGACAACGTGTAATAAATCGATGAACGCCGGCTGCATGCACGAAAAAGTGTCGCGTCCCGTTACGCTCATTGTACGGATGCGCCACTTTCGTAGTGTCAGATATTGACAAGCCTCGGTTATTATTTTTAATCTACTGCTGGAGCTAGGAGGTTAGGTTGTATAGGTAATTTCTCTCTTCCACTCGATTTTATGACGTTGTCGTTCACGTTAAACTATCGTCCGTAAACCAACTTCACAGACAATCAATTTTTTTTTAATGGATTTTTTTATTAAGTCGGGTTTGTTCACATAGCGATTATACTGCCATCAAGAAACTAATATTTAAACTTAAATCAATTTAACTAATTTATAAAATACTTGAGTGTACTGCACATACTAATCAATCAAAAGTTTGTGAGTTTATTAATCTCAACGCAGCTTGAATCCTCCCTCTATCTCCACAATTCCATTTTCTTATTTTAACGACTAGTCCGCACAGATTACAAAAGTACTCGTATGTGTGCAATTATTACGCAGACGCACGTAAGAAGTTATACTTCTTTGGTGTGCGCGTATAAAACTAAAATGTTGACTAGCTAACTTCAGGGTGCATGTTGAGTTGCTAACTTCAGGGTGTCGGTTTTTCGTGACGGTGGGTGTGCGCGCGCATCGTAAAAAAATACTCTCATCATTTTTCCCTGACGCGCCAAAATAAGTATAACTTTAAAAAACATTGTCACATGTAGTCATACGTAACTAGTTTATCGAACCGCCCACATACATTCTGATTGAATGTACTACCTAATGACCTAAGAAACCTAACCTTATCTATAGTAATTATATGTCTGACAGTCGTTTGCTAATCTCAACGGGACTTAGACGCGTTTCTGTGTCAATAATATTATCAGTACACGTTTGTTTTTTAAGTATGTTTTTTTTTTATTTGTCTATGATTGTAGAGTGAACAAGTGAACTCGGTAAATGTGATCGGGAAAGTAGGTGTGATGTGTTTCGTGACAGTGTGACAGTTTTTATGCAAAATGAAATGGTGTTGTGGATCAACTTTTAGGAAACATGTGAATGGTTTAGACTCTGAATTTGGTAAAGTTTTATAAATTAAATACTAACTTAGGTATGCTCGCGGCTTCGCCCGCATGAAGTTCGATAATTGTCCCACGGGATCATACTACCGGGATAAAAAAAAAATCCTATGCGATAATCCAGATTATAAACAATCTGCTTGAAAAATTTAATCCAATTCCGGTCAGTAGTTTTTGCGTAAAAGAGTAACAAATATACATCCATACATCCTCACAATATTTAATTTTAATATAAGTAGGAAATAATTCAGTTACTTTGTTTCTTTTAAAATGATGTAAGTTTGCTTGGAAATTAGTTACATAACTCAAGTAAATACACACTTTACCCGGAAGCAAAGTAAACGTAACGGACATACGTCGATTTTAAAGTTAAAAATACTCGTTTCACATTATAATATTATCGTAATTTTAAGAATTTATTCATATCTACGAATGATACTGATTGTGCTTGCAAACGATTTATCTAAAATACTATGAGATAATTAAATAAAATATAAATATTTTCTATAAAAAAAATCAACATATTTACTTTACGTTTACACCGCGCGCTCGTGCTAGTGTCTCTCTTCTTTCAAAGTAACGTTTTTAGTAAGATCCAAACAAGGGGATCAATGGGGATGCCCTTACAAAATTGGTATCTGAATGCCTATTACTACCGAAAAAGTAATTAAATGTCTGAAGTTTTAGCCCAAACTGAACTTTATGCGTGCGTTCGGTTACGGTTGATTTTCCACAAACACATGACTGACATGATATATCTGTTTACATGTTCGAAAAGTAAATCACGAACTCAGTATACATAATTCATAAGTATGAGTAGAATAGATATGACAGGGTTGTGAGCTCAACTATAGACAACCTGTTGAGTTCAAGACCCAACCATGACAGTATCACTTTTGTAATCCTCTTCCTTAGCGGTTCCGTGTACCCACATTATTACGTGAGTACCGTGCAGTTTCATAAGGACGTCATGTTGACCTTATATAACCTTTTGTCAATGTATTCATATTGTAATATGATGATAGGTAGGTAGTAAAGTAATAAACCCGCCACCTATGATTTAAAGATAACTAAAAAAAAAAAAAAAACTGGCGGTACGTGAGTTTACTTCGCGGTACACCTCTGTATAACCCTTCGGAGTATACAGGCGAGATGTTATATCTATACAAATAAATAAAATTGAAGTGTTTGTAGTATCAAAATAACGGCTTTTTACTAAATGCATAAGAACAGCATACGGCACTTATAACAAAAACACATTTTTCCCTTTTTGTCTATCGGTCGGTCTGCCTGTCTGTCGGTTTGTCCCGTCTAATCTCCGAAACGGCTGGACCGAATTTTTACGGGAGTTTTACTGACAGATAACTGATGTTATAAGGTCTAACATAGGCTACTTTTATTTTAGATAAATAGTTAGGGTTCCGTGCAAAAAAAAACCCTTGAAATTAGTAACAAAATTCGATTCAAATAGGGAAGGGCTTATAATAATGCGGATTTTTTAATAATAATTTCACGCGAACGATGGTCGCGGGCAACAGCACGTTATTATTATTATTACTAGCTTGCGTGTGAGTTACTAACATGAAAAAGTAATTGAATGGGGTTAAATGAACTTAGAGGGTTGTATTGATGATTTTAATGATTATAATTTTGTAACCAAATACGTATTAACATAAAACCTGACATTGGCCTGCAAATTGCAAAAACGTAAGAAAATTTGAATTTCGCGGGCTACTCTAGCGCTTCCAATTTAATTAAGTGTTAGTGTGTTGTTGATTTCTTTTAACAGCAAATAACTTTAAATTGAATATTGACAACAAGATATTACTAGATCCACCAAATTTCAAGAAAGCCTTTCTAATATTAAAATACTTTAAAAGTCTAAGCCAAGGATTTGTTAAAATTTGCAAGATTTAAGAATGCCTTTTATATTAAAAATTACCAGAAAGCTTACATGAAAGTGTAAGCTAATATTTGGACCTGAAGTTACTAAATTATTCTCTCTTCTCCTTCGTTTCGAATTTGTTTCGATCAGTACTCAGCCACATCGACGGCGTTGGAAGTGGCTTCGGACAGGTCCCAGGTTTTAAAGTGCAGATGGAGTTGCACAAAGAGCAAGTTCGAAAGAGATACCGCGGCCCTGGAACACAAAGGGCAAGGAAGGAACATGGATGGGTTTTAGTCAGTACAAGCATGACACTCCCTTCCGCTCTGCCCAGAGCGGGAGAAGTCATTTGATGATATCCCATGCGAAAAAAAAATTGCGGTGGGCCTTGGTTTGGGATGAGACTCCACAGTCGCACTCCCTTTATCTGAATACCCCCACCGAACCAAGTTGTACCTGCAGCGACCCAACTGGCTTCAAAGTCGGTTTAGAGTCTTCCAGGTTACCATGACAGTTGGTGACCCACTAGCTAGCTACTAGCACTAGCCTCACTGGCTTCACTTAGGTGCAGCTTAGTGTTAGTGAAAATGGACGACAAAGCTAATAAATAAAAGTGAACGCAACTAAGTTCGCGCGTTCAAACAAAGTCGGGCGGCCAGCTTTACTTACTCGAGTTAGCAGTGTGAATAATGGCGAGATTAACTCGTTAGCTGATCCCCACAGTTTTATTTATTTTTACGGTGTTTTACAAGGCTCATAAAGTGTAGTGTTAGGTCGTCTTTGGCTGTGAAACGTTGATATATGAGACGAAATTAGTGGGGAAAATTGAGCGTAGTGAAATATTTTGCGTTTATTTTGTAGTCATGGCCATCCATCGTTTTCATTAACTAAGGAAGAATACAGCTTTATAGTAAGACGGTACAAATATTCTAGCACGTGTATTGGGTATTTCTAACCAGGAGGAGCTCTTGGCTTAATAATAACAGCCACTCGAGTCGATCTTTAGTCTGACAACAAGTCTTACCAAGGAGTATCGCATTACCCAGTACTAACTGGGTTGTGGAGGTCAGATAGGCAGTCATTCATGCAAAATACTAGTAATCAGCTGCATGCGGTTAGACTGGAAGCCGACCCAACATAGTTGGGAAAAGGCTAGGCAGATGATGATTGCGTATTTCAAACCAAATTGGACCCAATGTCTATTGAGTCAGTAGGTCTCTTTTTGTGTTCCACAAAATATTGAATTGATCGGAACTGAAACAGTTGAAGCTGTTCCACAAAAGATAGGGCACCTGATATCAAGTCCTGCGTGGGGCTGATACTTGCACGCCACATGATAGTGCCAACCTTGTAGCCAAGTTGTGGGCCGACTCAAGAGTCTCAACACAGATTGTTATCGGTTTGCTAATAAAAAGTCAGTGGATCTAGATCAGGGGGTCTAAAATGGCCGCTTTAGCAGAATCGTAATAGGATGAAAACAAAAATAGAGTTTGTTCTTAAGGTGGTTGCGTTTACAAAATTACAATCATGAAAATCATCAATACAACCCTCTAAGTTCATGTAACCCTATTCAATGAATATTTCATGAAAAATTCATTCAATAGGGTTAAAAGGAATTACAGGGTTATATTGATAATTTAAATTATTGTGATTCTGTAACTACATACGTGTTACTGGCGCGACTAATTTTTCATCAACCTACAACTTGACAATGACCTGCAAATAACGTAAGAAAATTTTAATTTCGCGGGCTACCCTGATGCAACCACCTTAAGACCGCACGGCAGAAGTGAAAACAGCTGTCTATATCTTTCTCGCTCGCTTTCACCTCAGAGCGTGACGGATCAGCCTAACTTACTGCCTACGAAAAAAGGTGGGTGCGGTGCGCCAAAAGAAGTTTTCACTTCAATAATATGAATCACGTTAAAGTTCTTAAGATGGTCACAAACGCAGTTAATACTAAGAGTTGGCACTTTGTGACCATTTTCCGAATTGTAACGTAATTCATATTATTATAGAACCCCTGATCTAGATCGACTGACTTCTTAGCAAACTGATGACAGCCTACCTTGAGTCAGCTTGCAATGGGGGCTTAAAATGGCCAGTGCTGATTCTGCTAAAGGGGCTATTTTAGGCCCCCAAGTTATAAAACGATTTTTAACAAAACATGCGCCTCAGGAACGTCGTTAAAGCCTATGTGCATGTTTTTTTTTCTATGCTAGTTCAATTTATGAGTTGAAAGAAAGGCTTTTAAGTCATAAGAACTAAAATAACAGCACATTGTACACTTAGTTTGCAATAAACGTTTTGACTTTGACTTTGAGTTTCACCCAAAGAACTGGAATTACGGCCCTGTTAACAATAACGAAAGCTCGAAACTTAATAGTATTTGGTATGATAAGCGACATGATAGCAGATCTCAAATGACGAATTAAGTACGAATCAAAATGATGTAATAAGGTACTGGGATTCCCCATGATGATGTTTATTGAATTTACCTTAGTTAAGACTTTGTAATGTCACAAGGAACTGAATGGTTCTAAGAATAACAGATTGTAAAGTAGCAATCTAGGTGTCTAGATCAACACAAGCTACTTAATATTATATTATGAACAATTAAAACAATAAATACGACATATACTCAGCAGCATCTTTATATACATGTGTTGATCTGTGCACTTAGTGTAGTTGTCAACAACCTCATTACATTAGCTTAGTTTTCAAATCTAATTAAATCGCTGAAAACATTTAATAATGTCCTCTGGCTACGAATTGCCACGGCTGTCAAGATCTTAGAGTGGCAGCCGGAACCATTCACTTCACGTGCTCTCCGAGACACGAAGGATTCTTAGTATGTAAGGGATGGTCACCCATCCATGGACAGACCTCGGCATCTGCTGCTTAACCTTGAACACTGGTGCGGCGGTGGTTTTTTAACCATAAGCCCCTCTAAACCGACAGGCCACGTTGTCTAAAATTTTCCGTTAGTTCCTTCTAATTTTAGTTTCAATAACCTTCCCTAGAATTAACCCATAAAGTGTGATAACTGACAGATAACTAAGATTTTTTAACTGAGATACTACGAAACTGTGGGTATGTAACTGAAACTTGTTTTCATCATTGAAAACAATGTTATGTAACAGCTACGAACAATTGTTTTGAACAGATGTCGCTGCAACAATGTTGCCCGTCTTTTCTTTTAGGTAAGTTACCAGCAACATTCCACTGTTTTTTTTAATATCCCTGCAGGTACATTCCCTGTCAAAGCTGCTTTACGGATATGACTAAACAAAGAATTTAAATCTATAAAATAGTATAACAAATCGATATCCATGATAAAGCAAATAATTTGCAAACAAATGACCTACCTATTAAAAATTATGTTGCATAATTCATACTATTTTACGAAAAAGTTAATTGATTTTCGCCACAACGCGCAAAACCTGCTCTTACTAACTGCAATATCAAATTAAATTATCTTGCAAGTCAAGGTTTATTAATATTAACCTTTTACGACTGGTAGGTACAGCAAAAACCATAGGTAACATTTACTAAATTACTAAACATAGTTTTCAACTTTAATCAATTTTGACTTATACTTGCAAGTAGAGGCCTTTACTCAGCCGTAGGTATAGTCCTTTTCTAGTTATTTTACCTCTAGCAAATCAACAAGATCCTATAGTAATAGGTATAAAGGTCAATATGATTTTGACAGACGCATATGTGGCAGAAAACTAAAAGCAGCCCTACTCTAACGAGTTAAAGATAATTGTCATCTGACAGTGATGCAGATGTCAGAGGTAATTTAAGTTTGAAAGGTCTGTAGTACTCAATTAATATCTGTTTCTGCAATATTCTAGATCTGTCTAAACAAATAACTAAATAACCAGATGGTTGAATAAAAAATTAGCACTAGTTCTGATACAATCTATTTGCGTGGCTACCTTATATTTTAGATTATCAAGTTAAGCCTACGTAATTGTCAATGGTTGCGTCAGTGTGCGAAAAATACCTAGAGAATGTACTTATAGTATTAAATCCGATTAAAAATCCAATACGAAATATTTCATCGATTATTATCGATTGTACGTTGGTCCAGGAAAAGCCTATAAAAAGTGCGTCATGGTTATTTTCAGCACTTGAGCGATATTGTCTGGGAAGGCGCTGTTTGTATTGAAATAACAAGATGGCGCCAAAACATCCATGATGCACTATTTTATTGTACACGCAAAGGTCACCGAACCCTTCTGACTTGTTCACCAGCTAGCACTGCAGATTCTATTTGCAAAATCCTTGCAATCACAGACTAAAATATTCAGGAAGCTCTTAGTAAATTCTCTATGCTTTGTACACGTGGTTGTTAGTCGGTACACGGCACAGCATAAATTATTTCGTAAGTGGGAGCGGAGAAGCGAGTGTGTGTTAGATAATAGCGCAGAGATTAATTGAGCCCACCTGGCCACCAGTCGCTATTAGGCCTTATTTTAGACTAGATATACCTCTTGTATTAGCTATCCGATAGCAAAATATTATTGCACGAACTGACTTAATTGCGGTATTGTGTGCAGTTGATACTTGATTATGAAATATTTACGTTCGTAATTTAAACAGTATCAATCAATATGGCTAAATACAAGACTAGTTCAAGAATGGATGACCTAACAAAAAGTTTATCTGGTATCGGGGGTGTTAAATTATGTTTAACACCCCCGACATCAGATGTGGAAAAATGTTTACTTGACCGCATTTCAGACAATTCATCGCCCGATGTTCTATTTATTCGTAAATATTAGTTCCTTAAATAGTAAAAAAAAAACGCAAGTCTCAAGAAGAGTCTACGGGTCATAAAAAATCGGACCAGCCATCCATTCATTTTCATCTCGACGTCGTGCTTTTAATAAAGTTAAATTTGAATTACGTAATACTTAATTAAAAAGATGTAATGGCATAAAAACACACGAATTTATCATATCAAAGAAAATCTTTTCCAGACAGGAAATCAATCTAAAACCCATTAAGAGCTAACCTGTCTTGCTGTGGCTTTCGAACACTAGGTTTCTATCACAACCTACAATGTATTGACAAAGTGTACCACCTAGTTACAGTCTAAAACACTACATACCTTTATACATAGGTATTTACGACGAATGTCCTCGTGCACTTGATACGGCTGGCCGATAAGACACCACGGTGTAGTGACGTCACATTTATGTACATAGATATTACGAGACATAATAAAAAATATAACACACTCACTGACAAACTTATCTTTGCGCGTCATAGTGGCGTTGCTTGCTAAGGAAAGACGTTTGACATGTGTCAAATCTAGTACATTGTACTTTAGTTCCCTTTTCCGCCACACGCATAAAAAAGTGTGTTGGGGTTTATCAGATTGTACGTCATTTACTGTATTTGTTTTCCTGTTGAATTTAGAATTGCTTATTTGTTTCGTACGTGAGATTTTTCCATCGTACTTTGTAGCATCTTTCGTGTAAGTACTGATATTTATTGTTTTACTTCGAAGGGTAAACATTTATTCAGTCCCTTCCTGAATCGTGCATTGAATGAATGAAAAAATGATTGTTTCAAATTGTATGAATAAACATTTTTAAATGGTAGTAAAATTGCGTTTATAGACTGTAAAAGTTGAATAGATTTTTTCACTCTGTGGTCGAACTACAATTGAAGTGTCAGTAACTGAAATTGACAGACTTATTAAATTACTAGAATCATTCTTAGATATCCATTTTAATAGAAAAGAAAATGCTCTAATTTCCTCTCAAATGTAATTTAATCTGATCTTAATCAAGATGTCTTTCTGGTGACAGGGCGTTTGAATAATATCAGCAGTGGGGGTAGGCTGTACGTTTGCATTTTGTGAAATTCTTGTACTAGGTGAAAAACAAGAACGCGGCAAATAACCAGTTTTATTTACTTGATCAATAGTAATGTCACCGTCGGAGTCAATGACGTATTATGAATAGACGGGTCATGCTGTGTTTGAACATCATAGCACTCGAAAACAGCGTAAAACTTATCGGTAGCTAGATAGGAACTAAGACGCACGAAGAAAGGAAAAGAAAATTAAATGTCATCTACGGAATTCCTGTTGTTAGAGACTAGAGAGATAAATATATTTCTTTAGTTACATTATTATTCTGTACGCACGGCACGTGACTTATTACTTCATGCTAGTCGCCATTAGAAGGCATCGAAAAAAATAAAATAAAATACATTTTTCTTGATCCTTACGCAAGAAATGATACCTTTTTTTATTTTTGACAGCTGCAGTATAATTTTTAAATTTCCTAAAAACACAGGACAGTATTTTTTTTTTAATTGCTTTTGAGAGGAAGTTATTCACACAAATTATTTTAATATCACGTACAGCCGCGGCACTGGTTGGTTCGCGACTAAATGGAGGTGCGGTAATAACCTCCCATTCATGTTGCCACTACAGAGCGCGGGTAACGTATCTATAGTTTATATATCATTGGTCTCAGTACTTTCATTTAGATATTTGCTGTTATGATCAATATTCAAATTTTAAGATTTTTCTTCTTATACGTGTCGATGGCAATCTAAATTGTGTTGTTCCAGAACTGAGCCACTAGTTTGGCGATTTCGGTAGCGTCCGTCAGTTCCTGTAGTGAACAAAGAACAGGACAAGCAGGATACGATACTAGGTGCCCCATCGTTGGTGGAACAGCACCACTTTTACACTCCAGGGCACGGTCATTAATGAATCTCTACCTGAGCATGATTTCCTTGCTGCGACCGACCTCATGTCCAGGTGGGAGATTTTCAGCAGGTGGAACGAATGGGTTAGGTAAGAGTGCACTACCTCGCCACAGCTTTAGTTTTTCCGTAGACCGCTCGCAAGATTTCACACCACACATAACTCAAAGATTAAACCCAACATATACATATAACAAACCAGTTCCATTTTTTACCTCTACCTCCCGTCATTACGACCGTATTGTTTTTCATATCGTAACAATCATTCTCGTGATACAAGCATTAGGAGCTGACAGTATCTGTGCCTCGATAAGTGACAGCCTTGTGCTAATTTCGCTTATTATTACCTAATACGTCGACGCTGTGAGCGATTTGCATGTTGAATACGGTACCTTTGAGTAAGAGTTAGGTGTCCTTTTATAGGTTAGAATTTAAAACAATGATGGAAGGGAAAGTTATATAGGGTGAAAACGAACTCTTCGCGAAGCCGTCAACCAAGCATTCTGTACATCAAACTAAGTAACTTTACGCAAATATTATTGCTGTGAAACGACTTTTTTTTTGGGGTGAAAATTCCGTTTTTATGGTAGGACTCGACGTAACGCATTCAAAACATTATGCTGTGGATGGATAGAGTGAATAGTAAGGGGTCGCAAATTTGTGAAAAAGTTGGAACTTTGACCCGCAATATCTTCGTAACTAGAAGGTGGGAG
Organism: Lycophotia porphyrea; assembly: GCA_950005105.1. Lineage (NCBI taxonomy): Eukaryota > Metazoa > Arthropoda > Insecta > Lepidoptera > Noctuidae > Lycophotia > Lycophotia porphyrea. The sequence continues at coordinate 12,042,533 of OX465399.1, forward strand.
CCTTTCTTAAACCAAAAAAAAATATCGGATTGACGGAGAGAACAAATACCTTTCGACTTCGTTAAGAGTCTTTTTACACTCTTTAGAAATCTCGATTATACTTATATTGTCACTTACGGAAATCTTCCGAGATGGTCAATT